>OX387615.1:16870494-18120494 GCA_947568825.1 Sphinx pinastri
CAACCAGGCGGGACATAGGGTTACAGAAAACTGGCTAAAAGTTACATATCCTGACGCACACAGGCTACAGCCAATTAAAATACTTTATTCTTAGGTGACCTATTTAGATTTACTCAGTAACCGAAATATTAGATTATTCTTTTATAATTATAGACCGTGCAATTTCCAAGTCCATACAACAACAATAATACATGAGATCTCACAACTTTTCATAGTGAAAGAACTGCGTTGTGTGATTTTTTTTTTCCTTCTATGAAACAAAACAAAATATACTTTAAGTTTTACATGATGACCACTCTACCATACCATACCATACCAACCCTGTATTATATACTGCCCACTGATGAGCACGGACCACCTCTACTACTGAGAGGGTTTAGGCCTTAGTCCACCACGCTGGCCTAGTGCAGGTTGGCAGACTTCACATACCTTCGAAATTCTTATGGAGAACTTCTCAGGTATGCAGGTTTCCTCAAGATGTTTTTCCTTCACCGTTAAAGCGAGCGATAATTCACAATGAATACACACGTACATTTTTAGAAAAGTCAGAGGTGCGTTCCTTTGGGTTTTTCACCTGTGGACATTCGTCTCGGCAGTCCGTTCTACTCCCAACTAGGCTATCGCCGCTGCCCACTCTACATATTATTGTTATGAGTATCAGGTGCCGCACTTGCTCTTTTGATGCTTTGCTATAAATATATAAATTCTAACAGACACTCGCAATTTCTTTCAAACTTGGTAATAAAATTAGTATTATCTTCATTAGCTGTTTTATATGCTGTTAAATAAATTTTACTTCAAATCTGTGAAACAAGCCCACAGTCAAGTTATTACCGAGAAAAATAACACTACAATGAGACTTAAAATTCTTTAATATTTCAGCAAAGGTCAAGTCCCAAAAAGGGCTTATAATTCTAACCAAGATACTTTATATATATTTGGATAGTACTCCCAAAAACTAGGACTTTGCAATAAATCGTATAATTATCCTCCGATTTTAAAATTTATGTAAGTTTATTTTGTTTAAAAACTATACTTGAAATGAACGTTTTTAAAAAAGTTAAGTAGTTATAAAATGGAGGGGTCCAAAAAAATTTTTAATGGATCCAAGATCCATATTTTTGCCCCTTTAATATCCATGAAGTTAAAGTCTGGTTAGATTTTGACGCCCATCACCCATACAAAAAGCGGACATCTCCTAATTTCTATTAGTTTTATGGTGGTAAATTATATAATGGCATCTGCGCGGTACTTAACTGCCAAATATGTTCACAGCTTTACCCCGCAACGGATCAACATAAAGCATAGTTCTATACACAAGTATTATTTCTTTGTTTTGTTGCAAGTAGGAAATTGAAACCAACTCAACCGAAAGCAATAAAGTCAGTCCACTTAGATACAATACTAAGCGTGCGTCCTTAGGATGCTCGAAGAAATAAACTCGTATAGGCAGCGATAGCTTAGTGAGTGGGAAGGATGAGAAAGTTCGTGTGTTCTATCCAGTCTTCCTTCTAGTTTTTGCAATGTTGCGTATGGGTTCATAGGGAAACTATACAAGATACACACGTTAGAATTCTATCAAAATTAAATAGTAATTAATTTTTAGAGGAATTGGAAGAAAAAAGGGGATGCCTTTGGTCTGCAGTGGGACGTGTCCCACTGCACTCAAACGTATTTGAGGCTTGAAAAAAAAGGTATTTTTAAGCTAATTCTAAGAACCCGCCATGGGCCGCCCTGATAGATGCAAGGCTTTCATTAGCAGCGGAGGTACTAAGGCATACTAACAGGAAAAATATCGTTTTATTTAGGCCAATTTCACAAATTTCAACTAAATTTTATTTGAGAGTTACCGTATTAAACAACTTATGTAGGTAGATGGTAATTCTGGTAGATTTTGAGCATAGATTAGATTGTGACTTTTGTATTTGGTTGTCTTATACATTTATGTGACGAGTAGCATTTATCAGCAAGCGGTGAAATCGGGCCTTAATCGAATAAATCGCTATAAATACCTATAAATTATATTTTCGACATTTCGGTGGCTTCCAGTTTCACCACCGCTTTTGCCGTTTGATGGCATGAATTTGAATATTTGAATATCAAATGACAAATATGAAATTCATATTTTCGAATCTGAAATACTGGGGTTGCCAAGAATTTCCAAATCAGCCTTTTAACAAGTTCAATAAAGTATGTTTAGATTACATTACAGTAATTTACTTTAGGTATTTTTATTCTAATTTCATGAATGGCCTTCTGAATCACGAAACGACAGCGACACCTATCAATATTATACGTATTTTTTATTGGCAAAGTACTGCATTGCATTCAATACACTGAAACATCAAACGGTATTCCTGATAAGAGACCGCCAAAAATAACTGTAACAACCCAGACTATGTTGTCTACTGACATGAAAATAAAAGTGATTTAAAAAGCATTCTTATAATTTTTTTGGTCTTCCTAAAAGTCAGCAATATAATGGTTACTTTCCTCAAACATACTTAACATATCGATGAGACCTTGCCATAGGTTCAGTCATAATAAAATAGACTTATAGTCTCAGCTTATAGTTGAGACAAACTTCTTGACACTTCACGGAATACTATGTGTAGGGAAGAGAACAAAAAATCGGTTGCTTGAAACCGATTCTTGAATGCTACCGATTTTTTATTTGAGATTATTATTACATCTGACACAATCTTATAGTAGTTAGTTATTGTTAGTCTTTCATTTTGATTTTCCGATAATATTTCACGATTATCCTTTAATAACATTTAAATCGGTTATTTTTCATTACAAAGAAATAATTACGAGTGTGTACTGAAAATAAAAAAATCAGTAGTTTGGTTGCTAAGCGCTTTAAAATCAGAAGGGGGCATACTGCAGGAGCACCAGTAAAACCAGGGCTCTACGGTGGAAGTTGTCACGAATAGCCAAAGTAAGGCAAACGATGCTGCAACTAGGACACGCCGCCTTGGGGGTGGGAGAGTATGTGGGCAGACTGGAACTGGCTTGTGCGTTCTTCAACGCACAAGCTGAGCGCAGCTCCCTTGTTGGCTCCTGCCGCAATGATCAATCAAGGTCAAAGTGGCGGGACCCTCAGCGGAGGGCAGTGCTGGGCAGAGATCGGCAATCTGAAAGGTGCACCTGCCAGGGAGCCAAGATGCCTCTTAGGCCTAGCTGAGCCACAGTCAAAACTCCCTATGGTGAATGCGGCCTTTGGGCATGATACCGGCGAAGCGGGCCATACCAAAGTGAAAGTGGCAGCGTCACCCAAACTGGGACTAAGGGTAAAATAGTTCCAATGAGGCGAACTGATCACCCGTCTGTGCGACTGCATACGTCCCCACTAAACATACAAGCGATTTAAAACTTGCCCAACATTACACTCATGAACTGCGGTATAAAAAAATTGTAAAAGCGTCGCGTTGATATAAAAGTCAAGATTAAATATTCTTTATTTCAGTATATTTTTACAATATTAATTTGAATTGTCATACCGGCCAGCTTATTTGTCTCAACTATAAGGAATAAATATTGAAATATCAGTCACTGCAATGTTTTGTTATAATTGTTAATGTTTTGTTGTAACTCTTTCACGCAAAAACTACTGATCGGATTTCGATGAAATTTGGCAAACGGGTAGATCATGTCCTGGATTAACACATAGGCTACTTTTATCCCGGGAAAATATAAAGTGGGACTTTTATCCTGGGAAAACTTATTTACGCGGACGGAGCCGTGGGCAAAAGCTAGTAATAACATATTATACTAATTAACTCGCGAAGCTTTCGAATTAAAATATACTATTTTAACATAAAATATGAATAGAAAGATCCGAAGGCGTTAGAAATATATTTTCTACTTCCCTTAGTGTGACACAATATATAAAGTAAAGACATAACTAACATCTAACATAATGACATTTAAGTAGGAAAAGCCAGACGAAAATCGGCACGAATAACATTCACCAGGTATATAAATATCGGTTAATAAGTATCTATGTGACTTTTGAATTAGAATGAAGAGCCTAAAAAGCTTGTAAAACTAAATTGAGTTAAAGAATCCTACTGATTTTACTTACCACCCATACCAAATCCGCCATAGTTGTCCACGTAGGTAAGCGTCGTGTTCCGGGATCAGACTGTGTATATCCCATTTCAATCTGGCCAGCATAATTGTGTCAAATGGCGAGGGGCAACCATCTCCTGCCAGTCGACACCATCTGAACCCCACTTCAATTACACCAAGAGGTCATTTAGCCGTGCCCGTAAAAAAAAATACCAACAATTGCAGAAGTATTGTGGATACGCTGCCTGGCTTAAATGAATTATATGGTAGGAGTTCTTTTAGCCTGTGGAATTATTGTACTTGTCCGAAAAGCAACACACATTCACGTCTGTTATACCCGAAGGGGTAGGCAGAAGCGCAACTAGTGCACCCACTTTTCGCTGTGCGTATTCCGTTCCATGATGTAATAGGGGGCGAGCCTATCGCCATATCAGGCACAAATTCCAGACTCCGTGCTGATATTGAATAGGAAATCCAATATCACTTTGCCCGTCCCGGGAATCGAATCCGAGATCTCAGCTTTGCAGTCGGACCGTTATACAACTACGCCACCGAGGCAGTAAACAGTTGAAAGTCGTCGGAAAAGCAAGTTGCCACAATATTATGCACGGACAGCACGCTCAACATGCAGATCTGGACCTCCATTCCAACAAGTCCGCTTATATCTTCTATGTATGTATATTGAAATAAATATGTGTGTATAATATCATTGTAATGGTTTTTACAATGATATTAAAAATAAATCATTGCTTTTTAAGGTAATCTTCAGATGAGGATGCTTTGATGTTTGGTAGCGATCGGATATGTTTTTTCTTTTTGGCAATTTTGTGTTATCCTCGGCATCTCGCTAAAGATAATTAGTGCTACACGAGCGAAGACGGGGCGCTGGTAACAAAATAAATTATTCTTGAACACTATAATATAATCCTAGTCATAGATTAGATATTAAAATAAAGCAATATATAATAATAATCTCAAACCACTCATACTAGTGACATAGATTTTTTTTTTTTTTCTGTTTATTAGGTCCACTAAACTGGTTACAAACACATGACATTCGTATAATACAGTGATACAGTACAATATCCAAAATATTTGCAACCTACTCGAAGTGAACACGACGTGCATAATTAGGAGATAACATAAAAGAAAAGGAGAAATTGAGATTCCGGTATGAGGTACACGGTACAAGTTGTGTGTCTGGATTAGAATATGTATTTAGATATATTTATCCTAGCTGAGGCAGGCGAACCATAAAAGATGTCATAATGATTGGAGATGCCATTATAAGAAGAACACATGCGATATAGGGGCGAATGTTGACCGAGATTCGTTTTATACATGGGAAGAGCAAAGGTTTTTCGATTTAGTAAGCGGCTACTAGGGCGAAATACATTGAGTTTTAGACGTTGCAACATATCAGGACAGCTTATGTGACCGTTGACAAGTTTGTATAATAGCATTATGTCGGCAACTGTTCTGCGCTAAGATTTAAATTATAGTCCACTTTAACTAATAACAAACAATTTTTATAACCAAAATGCACTGTACTTTATTTTTAAGCCATTTGAAAACACAAAACAGGAAATGTACCGCATAAAGATGTAACACGTCTTAAAAATTAAGAGACCGAAATTAATAAAATTTATAATTTTTATCCATAATGGATAAAAATGTGGTAGGTGTTCAATACTTACTGATATATTAAATATTGATAGACAAAAACAATAATTAACAAGGAATTGAGGAAAACCCACCTTCGTTTCATAACACCTCGTAACAATTTAACCACTTCTGGTTAAGTAAAATGGATTTTTAAATCCAAACCAACATCAGATCGGTCCATTTATTTATTTATTTATTTAACACTTTATACAAGGTGTATAGGCGGACTATATGCCGTAGGCATTCTCTACCAGTCAACCTGACAGGGTAGTGCAGAGATATCAGTAAGTAGGTGCGTAAAGGAAACCATTAAAGTGGAATAATAGAAGTGACATTTAAATTATAACGTTACTTGTCTTATCTTACTATACTATTAATGAGAAAGTTTGGATGTCTCTTAGATATAAACGCAGAAACAGCTGAACGGATTTGGATGAAATTCAGCATACATGTTTATCTCAGTAATTTTCTCCCGTAGGAAGTTAATGGATTTTTAGTCTAATTGTATGCAGATGTCGCTGGCATCGTACAGGTGGCGCCGAAGATCGCTATAGGTAATGATTAAGAGACTTTTGTAGCAGAAAAGGCTTTATGGCCGAAGCCGCGTGCAACACCTAGTGTAATATTATTTTAAAAATAAAAATTACGCAGAATAATAATTACGCTAATTGATTTGAGTTATAGCTGTCAGTCTTATAAAACCTTTTTCGCTAAACTCGTATTTGTTTCCCAAAATATCGCACAAACGAATCTCTAGTAGACTGTGTTGACGAAACACAATCTTACTTATAATCAAAGAGTTCTAAGATTATATAGAGCGGACATTGGGAAAATTTTCATATAACAATTTTCTGCCTGTTCTTCAGTAACTCAATCTACCGTGAAATAGCAAAACACCTATGAAAAATGCAATAGAACATACTTTGACATGATCATAATGCGCAAATTGGCATATTTTCTCCCAAAATATGGCTTTCTGTACAAAATTTGCGTATTCCGAGATGTCTTGTCACATGCCTGTGTCAAATAAGACAGCGACCAATTGGTAATAACTTTTGGACGAAAAATTTGGACCTGATGTCCGGTCTATAAGTATTTAATGTCTTTGCTTATAATGAAAATGTGTACCCTCATGTAAGAGCATTCGGAATTAAGTTACCACTAGAACACTATTCGATAAACAAATTCACACAAAACAATTTTCGTATCGAGTCATCGTACATTTGGCTCAGCGTATCACTCAAAGCGTCCCGTCTCGACTCCTTCCCGCCTCAATGAATAGTGTATGAGACAGCGAACTCCCTGCTCCCAGTTATTTCCACTACCGAATTTTACGAAACAAAAATGCATCCGATTCGTTTTAGAACTGACTATAAATGTAAGTATTTTTGGAAAGTTGAAGTTTAATTCGTGGTTACTGCAGTTATAGTTTTTTAATTCAGCCGAATCAGCCTTAAGGTAATGGATATCATTTATGTATGTAATGAATAGAAGAGGACCTAAAATACTGACTTGCCGGAAGAAAAGCTTCAGTATGCTTATTTCCGAAATAAGAAGTAACCCATATGTTACTATTCAGGCATGATTAATATTATTATAAACATGACATATTTCATTTTTATTAAACCTATGGCCGTATAATTATAGTCATCATTCTTCATTCCGTTAAAATTAAATCAAAGGGAAAAGTCAAAGAAACTGTCTCTCTTTTTCTTATTCTCTTGATCTTTTTGGAATTGTAGTTGTTCGTCTACAAAAACATTAAACAGTTATAACCTCAGAACTCTTTGTTCGTGTTTCTGCATCTTGTTCACGTTGTTGTTAAGCTATTGCATAGCTTCTATCGCGGGCCTTGAGCGTGGAGACCGAATCCAGAAATTCCGTAACGAAAATAACATGACATCTTTTTTATCTTACTAATATGAACCTTAAATACAATGCGTAGAAGCTATAATTCTTGAAATGAGTATATTTTTATTTATTTTATTTTTTAAAGTCATTAAAACCATTTCTTACTAATTTAATATGAACCTTAAATACATTGCGTAGACGCTATTTCCCCAGCGTTGGCACGGCACGAGTACAAAAGAATCGAACGTAACATTCTTTTAAGCTATTGCATAGCTTTTATCGCGGGCCTTGAGCGTGGAGACTGAATCCAAAAATTCCGTAACGAAAATAACCTGACATCTTTTTTATCTTACTAATATGAACCTTAATTACAATGCGTAGAAGCTATAATTCTTGAAACGAGTATATTTTTTATTTATTAAAGTCATTAAAACCATTTCTTACTAATCTAATATGAACCTTAAATACATTGCGTAGAAGCTATTTCCCCAGCGTTGGCACAGCACGAGTACAAAAGAATCGAACGTAACATCCTTTTTTCAAATTTTGATTTATTCTACTTTGGTTGTGATGACCATTGCATTTCTGACATTTATCAATAACAAGACTAAACGTGCGTTGCTCGCGTTTAAAAATCTACTTTATGTGGTAAGCGTAAGATCGAATTTGTGTTTAGTCAATCAAAATTTGTGATAAAAAATGCTATGCAATAGCTTTACCGCGGCAGTCTCCGAGTGCCACACGTATTTTTTCACAGTGTTGTTTGTTTCTATTTCATCTAGTCATCTGGCGTAGTATTTTTTTTTATTTCTTCTGTACGTGTATCCGCCTCACTTGACATTGGCAAAATTGCCCTACAGGAAAGAGCCAGATAGGAAAAAAAATACGTTTTTTAGTTCTTTTTCTTCGACTCTATCTATTAGCATTTAGCAATTGGTGTAGTTAAGACTGCATTGAATTGATTTTAGCTTCCATGACTACCAAATTTCAAAAAAGTGTGTGTACTTATGTACACGCGTTAGAAGTTATACTTCTTTGGTGTAACAAGATAAAAATCTTTTTAAATAACGCGCCAGAAGAAATATAACTTCAATATCTTTCGCCTTATTCTACGTTCAAAATTCAAAACTAAAATGTTGACTATAGCTAACTTCAGGGTGTCGGTTTTTCGTGACAGTGTGCGCGCGCATCGTAAAAATTAACTCTCAGCATTTTTCCCTAACGCCCCAAAAGAAGTATAACTTCAAAAATATTTTTAAATTGAAACTCTATCAATTCATATTCCATCATAAAACACCGCAAATCAAAAAGCTTTTTCATCGTAATATACATAATGAATTCAATTTTGAATAATTGATTACATTAGTGATTTTTTCCGCGGAATACCCAAAATGTTCATGCTGAGAATAACAAATTAGAGGGAAATTCGTCGAATAACAAGTGAGGGACAATTTGTATCGACCGCAATAAAGTTATTAGAAATATCTTGGACATTCGTTTTAAGCTGAAACCATATTACTATTTGCTTGACTGAAGATTACTGGACTGAACGGTTGCGTTCAATAAAACTGCGCAAACGGACTGCACAGATAAATCGTTCCCGTGTGTGGCGGGCATAACTCTTGATGATACTACGCGCACAAAATTTATTTTTTGTTTTACAGTTATGATATTAAACATGCTGATGTACCACTTATATATTTGGGAGCATAGATGCGAGTGTGACTTTTGTATTTGGTCGGCTTATCTATACTAATATATAAAGCTAATATAAAGCTAAAGAGTTTGTTTGTTTGAACGCGCTAATCTCAGGAACTACTGGACCGATTTTGAAAATTCTTTCACTAATAGGAAGCTACATTACTCTTGAGTGCTATAGGCTAATTTTTATCCCGGAAAAACTTTTCCACGCGGGCGGAGCCGCGCGCAAATACTAGTACATTTATATGACGAGTGGTGTTTATTCAGAAATTGTGACACAGGCCCTAATATTATTTTAAACAAGGTGTTGCTTGTGGCTTTGCCCGCGTGAAATGTCATTCCTGCTACAAAGTCCCTTAAACACAATACGATGTCAGTGCCATCTACTTAAAGAATCAGATTTAAAATATACATTATGTCCCATGGGAGCAAATTACCGGGATAAAAAGTGCCTATGTGTTAATCCAGGACATGATCTACCCGAGTACCAAATTTAATTTCAAATCCGTTTAGTGTTTTCTGCGTTTACTTCTAACAAACATACAAACAACCAAACGTTTTCAAAAACTTTCGCATTTATAATATTGTTATTATTTTAATAACTGACTATATGATAAAGTCCATACTGGATCACAGTTCAACTCAGTTAAATAAGTCATGGTAAAGGATACTTTGAAACGTGGACAATCCTGACCCGCGAAAGGCGTAGAATTGATGCATTCGAAATGTGGTGCTGGAGACGAATGCTTAGAATCTCCTGGACTGCGAAACACACTAATGCATCGATCTTGACCCAGCTTCAAATAAAAACTCGCTTGTCCACTATATGCCAACAACGCATACTCACATATTTCGGCCACACAATGCGCAGAAACGATGAAAATTTGGTAAAACTGATTGTGGTGGGGAACACCGAAGGCAAGATACCGCGCGGTCGTTCATCAACAAGATGGACTGACCAAGTAAAAGACTCATCGTCCTCTAAATTCTACACAGCCGTAAGAGACGCGCTAGACAGAAACCGGTGGAGGCAGATCATCCGCTCCAGATACAACCCTGATGCCGACCACGATCCTCAGACATGAGTGACCGAGCAGAGAGAAAAAGGATACTTATGATCACTTTATATGACCTAACCAGAGCGGCGGAGCGCCCTGTACCTACTTAACAAATCTATCACTAGCCTAAATAACACGAACCTATACGCCCACTTTACTCCTTTTTGAACTTGGAAGAAATTTGTGATGGATAGGAAGATAATTTATTTATAGTTAATGCAAAAAAACTATGTACTGACATGATGAATGAATGAAACTGTGTCCGAATGAATGAAACTGTGTGCAAATGAATGAGATATTAACGTCGTCAGCAGATCAAATGCAGTCTTAAAAATACTTTACGAAATGAATAACATTAAGCTTAGTTTTAGGTACTTTCAAATCATTTTAATTGCGTGGTAGTTGACAAACATTTTACATACGGCTTTATCCAAATCAATTATATTTTAATAAAAATGTGTAGATAGAGTACCTATACTGTATTCGGCTCTCAAAATCGGCACATTATCCCACACATAGTTAATTTAATATTACAATAACAAACTGTAATATGTCACGTGAAAGTATTACGGATTATCATAATTCTCATTATTATCATATAGAAAAATTTATCGAACATTCGTTAGACGTTTAACTTCAACAGATTCTGTCAGGATACTAAGACCGATCTAGTGCTAATTAGCTCAATTTAGTGTGCCATTTGGAGACTGTTTATAACCCATCTACACCTTTTTCTTTAAACATCATTGCACCAAATCATATAAAATACATTAGTCATTTATTTATTTAGTTTATTTGAATAAATTAAGCCGCAAAAATAAGCCGCCATACAGTTACGCTATGTTCGGCGCAAGACCCGACGCGACGCGTGGACAACGCGTTTGTCATCGCTTGTTTATAGCTTTTTTAAACCCGCTTAATTTTTTACAACAAAGGTCATTTACGATTCACGCCGCAATGTTTTGCATTTATTTTGAAGAATTTATTGTCTAAAAACGTGCACTGAATTGGAATCTCGATGTGTCACGAAACAAATTGCACTCGTTGCAAATTTGACGTTGATGTGAGAGATGGATCCCATTTGCGTTGAGTAATAGGATAGTTGAATGTATTTTTTTCAGACATTCAACAGTATACAGGCTGTCCCATAAATGGTGGAACAAACTTAAAGGGGAGATAGCTTGTATGGTTCTCTACCAGACATGAAAAAATGACCTCTATCAAAGTCTTAAACTTATAACACCTCTTATTTCCCACGGTGGTTAAAAAGTGTTACTTTAATTTAAATCTGAAAATGCGTTTTAAACGTGCATCCAGCGCCTTTGGCGCAAAAACAGCTAATATCTTTTTGTTTTCTAGAATAGAAGTTGTGAATATTATACCTTTTTGAAATCTTTATTAAACAAGAAAGTTTTTTATGCAATATGCAGTAACAGCCCAATACAATTATTTTTCATCATCGAAGTTAAAAGTTGTATAAAATAATTTTCCCAAAAATAATTGTGAGGGAAAGTGTTAATTTTTTCAAGGTTTTGTATGATATTTATTAAAATGATTATGGGTTATGGTAGACCCACTACTCCCGAGTCTGCTGCAGAAAAATCTGATTATTTGCACGTACAGCAACAAAATATAGGTCAAAAAAGGGGATTTGTTGGAAAAAGTACAAAATCCTCAATATTTCGAAAGTGGTGACACTTTTATAGAGGTCATTTTTTCATGTCTGGTAGAGCACCATTCAAGGTATCTCCCCTTTAAGTTTGTCCTACCATTTATGGGACACCCTGTATATAGTATATAAAAGTACTGGTGGTGGGTCTCTCATATGTAAGAGTCCGCCTGGGCGGGTACCACCGCAATGTCTATTTCTACCGCCAAGCAGCAGTGTGCATACACTGTTGTGTTTCGGTTTGAAGGACATTGTAGCCAGTGTAACTACTGGACATATTGAGACTTAATATTTTTTGTCTCAGGATGACGAGCGCAGTGGAATGCCACACAGTACTTTGTTACTCAAGGTGCTGGACGGTGTTGCTATTGTATATGGCTGATCGTATGGCTTACCATAAGGCGAACGGCATGCTCGTCTCGTCATTTAATGCAATAGAAAAAGTATATTTTTTATTAATACTTATATAAAAAAAAATTACGTTTAAACTTTAGAGGAAGAATTCTCAAAATCAGCTCAGAAATAAGCCTTTTGAAATATTGTAGAAGGCGTAACTGTTAAATATAACAGATACATGTATGCTAAAACGTTACGTCATCAGGTAATGCGGTGCGAGAGTAAGAAAGAGACATCCAGATAGCTACCGCTCAATCTTCCTCACAGCAACTTCTGAAATATTAATTGCTGCCTCAATTACAGCAAATTTGGATACTATGTACCAAGAAAGGATAATTTTAGATACTTGTTGTTACGCATAAAAAAATTACAAAACCCTAGCCTATTATAGACAAATAAAAGTACGTTTGAACGCCGCAATATGGTTATATGCTTACACCGCATTTCTTGCGTGCCTCACATAAATCTTACACCAAACCCAGCCATGTAGTCATCAGTTTTCAGTATCAGATACGAGGGGAAGGGTATTTGTCCGGGAAATTGCCAGATGTCCGACACAAGCTGATAAATGTTCCCCGCATTGAACCTCCCGATATAATACACGTACCTTTTCAAGGTCTAAGAGATTTAGATGATTGAATTAATTGTGAAGAATTTCTTTTGTGATTCAAAAGTCGAGTGGTGTTGCTGTTTATGGGCAGTCGTATCGCTTACCATCAGGTGAGCGGCATGCTTCGCTCTTCGTCTTTCTTGTCAATCTTTTTATAATAAAAAAAAATACGTGTGGCACTCGGAGACTGCCGCGGTAAAGCTATTGCATAGCATTTTTTATCACAAATTTTGATTGACTAAACACAAATTCGATCTTACGCTTACCACATAAAGTAGATTTTTAAACGCGAGCAACGCACGTTTAGTCTTGTTATTGATAAATGTCAGAAATGCAATGGTCATCACAACCAAAGTAGAATAAATCAAAATTTGAAAAAAGAATGTTACGTTCGATTCTTTTGTACTCGTGCCGTGCCAACGCTGGAGAAATAGCTTCTACGCAATGTATTTAAGGTTCATATTAAATTAGTAAGAAATGGTTTTAATGACTTTAATAAATAAAATAAATAAAAATATACTCGTTTCAAGAATTAAAGCTTCTACGCATTGTATTTAAGGTTCACATTAGTAAGATAAAAAAGATGTCAGGTTATGTTTGTTACGGAATTTCTGGATTCGGTCTCCACGCTCAAGTCCCGCGATAGAAGCTATGCAATAGCTTAAAAACTGTGTATTCCAAGATTGGAATCTGTGCATGATGCGTAAATTTTCGATTAATATTATACATATCCACCAATCCTTTCAAAGATACCGGCTTCACCTCATAAGAGGCACTTAAAGGCTTACCTGACAGAACAAGCACTGTAACCTAAAAGGACATGTCCAACAACGGGCCTAAAATTCTAACCAAGGCAGTTTATATAATTATAATTGGATAGAACTCCTAAAAACTAGCATTTTACAATAAATCGTTTAATTTTAACTTAAATTAATTTTAATGAATTTTACCTCCAATTTTGAGTTTTATGTAATTTTATTTTGCTTAAAAACTACACTTAAAGTGAATGTTTTGAGAAAATTGTTATTTAAATGGAGGGGTCTCAAAATATTTTTTAATGGATCGAAGATCCATATTTTGCCCCTTTTATATCCTCTAAGTTGAGCCTGGATAGATTTTGATGCCCAGCACCCATACAAAAAAACGGACATCTTTATCTATCAGTGAAATTCTAATGCGTTTTATCAATCCCTGACAGTGATAAAAAAACATTTCAATACAAAAACATTTCATTGTACATTGTAGTCTAAACGTCGACTTCATCTCGCAAATGGACTACGTATAGGGTCTGCAATGGTTTCCCTTTGCATCTGACGCTGGTTGAACTGTATGTGAATTGCCATAGAAACAATAGTGACATTCGAAACTTTGGTTATCGAAATTCACAAAACAGTTACGAATGATCTAGAGGCTTACTTTTGCGTATTGGCCAGATATATCTTATTGTTATTTATATTTATATTAAAATTGAAAATACCTGTTTCTGAATTTTTAAGTCTATGCGCCCAAATCATTGGCCTATTACATCTATTGTAGATGATTTAAACAGCGTCAACTGTTGAAGGTTATTTTTCCACCCAGCTTAAAAACTGTGGTGGGTGAAGTATCCTCTCCACAGTTGGACGCTGAATCGCCTGGGACGCAATTTAGGTAACGTAGGCATGCCCACAACCTACACCACCCTCTCGACCAAACCGGCAGTACCCACAGGAACGACGAGTCGATACGTGTGGTGCCGGGTCGGTTGCAGGAATTGGCTCGTGCCTTACGGAGATGCCGTTCCGGGTTTGCGTCAAGTTTTCCTTCTCTAAGCACTTTTTGTGAGCAGATGAAGTTACGCTGCTGCCTATTACCTCAGTCGCCTCTTACGATACCTCAGAAGGAAGAGGGGGGGGGCTATTCTACTCTGCCGGCACACACCACGGCCAAATATATGCGCCCAAATAAATGGTAATAAAATGCAAAATCTACATTAAAAGTTTAAGACGGTAACTGACAAATAGTATAAAATTTACTTGCAATTTGATTTTGAGAACGCGCGGTTAACCTTATAAGCTTAAAATACCATTAATATGAAATCAGAGAAACCATATAATATCAATATTCTTTAATGCAAATAGTAGTCAACCCCGAAACCAGACAACTTAAGAATTAAGCTTAATCCACAGATAATAAAAATAGTGGTCAGCAAAAGAGCGTTCATAGATTCCATACCAGCCCTGTATTATATATTGCCCACTGCTGAGCACAGGCCTCCTCTACAACTGAGAGGGTTTAGGCCTTAGTCCACCACGCTGGCCTAGTGCGGGTTAGCAGACTTCACATACCTTCGAAATTCCTATAGAGAACTTCTCAGATATGCAGGTTTCCTCACGATGTTTTCCTTCACCGTTAAAGCGAGCGATAATTCACAAAGAATACACACATAACTATTTAGAAAAGTCAGACGTGCGTGCCATTAGGTTTAGAACCTGCCGACATTCGTCTCGGCAGTCCGTTCTACTCCCAACTAGGCTATCGCCGCATTCATAGATAGATATAGATTCATAGATTCGCCCAATTAAAACTTGTTCTTGGAAGCCGACACGTTGAGAAAATTAATATAACTTTTTAAATGGAAAAGCCATTGTGACACGCAAGTTTTCGAGAGACTTCACTGGACTACCAATTTTGGCTCGATTAAAAAATATCCAAACGGTTCTGTATGCATACATTATACGACGGGAATTTTTCGTCACTGTTTTTAAAAAGGCGGCTTCTAATAGGTTGGCCCGGAAATCTTTGAGGGAGGCTTACGTTCAGCAGTGGACTTCCAAAAGCTGAAGAAGAAGAAATTGTAAAAAAGAAGATTTAGAACTTTTTATTCCAGTTTGACTTGAAAGTGAACATTGTAGTGATATCCTCTCCAGGCACGATGACGATAGTGACAATGATTATAATTGACCTGCCATGCCGGTAGGGCTTTCATTTACTTTACGTCTAGCCAAGATTCTGAATATCTAGTGAATATTTAATTCGATTTTTAGGATATTGGTACATATTTAGATTCATAATGATCACGGAGGTAAATAAGATGACACTATTTACAGTCAGCCACATAAGTAGCTGAACAAATTCAAAACTTCAAATCGCCTTTAAACGTTAAGCTGTTTTGAAACATTTTTATTTCTTGGTGTGAATTAAATTAAATGTCTTAAATTTTATGTTTGTGAAGAAAAAACACTTTGGTAATAAAATAAAAGTGTATAGAGTATTTAAAGTTTTGAATTTGTTCAGCTACTTATGTGGCTGACCGTAAAACTACGTAGCTCCGCATGTCCGACCAGGTCATCCCCTGGAAGGACAAAGCCAAATATTTAGGAGTGACCCTTGATCAGAGGTTGACCTTTGTGCCACACGTCAACGCGGTACGCGCGCGAGCCGCATTCGCGGTGAGTCAATTGCATTGGCTCACAAACAAAAAAAGCTAAATGTCCATCCGCAACAAGATTAGGATATACACTGCATGTATCAGGCCCATAATGACGTACGCGTCACCCGTTTTCGCACATATGCCGCCCGCTCGTCTCGAGCGTATGCAGGTGTTGCAGAATAAATTCCTCAGACACGCTCTTGGTGCCCCGTGGTACGTTCGCAATCGCAACCTCCACGTGGACACCAACATGCCGACCATCAGGCACTTCATGCAAAGCATCAGCAAACGCTACTTCGATCGGGCGGAAAAACATACGAACACGCTCATCCGCAAAGCGTCGATATACGCTCCATTTGACCGCGCCAAATGGAGACGCGTTCCGTGTTAACCGATCCAGAGGACGAAATCACTCTGGCGATTCGTAGGAAAAACGAGTTTATAAAACTCTTACACTCTACAAGACCGCAGTTCCGTCCTCGCCGTCGAGGACCTCGCCGCGTTCCCCGTCGCCCTCCCGACCCCCATGACAGCTCCGGCCCGGGTGCCGATGTAAACAACCCGAACTAATAGGATTAGGTCAAAAAACCTTCCCCCCACTAATCGTTGAATGTTTCATTCTCCCCTCAGTGACCGTCCTGAGCCGAGGTTCGTAACCCGTTAGTGGGTTGCCCTCAGCATGGTCACTTAACTCAGGGTTACGAGCGCATCAGCGTTCACCCTAAAGTCCGGTGTGGCCAGAAAAGCCGACCCTCGTCAGGCTACTGGCAGAATAGTCAGGTTCAAAAAAAAAAAAAACTACGTAGTACTACTGTATTCCGTGATACAACTCTTAAGAAAGGTAATACTCGATGATCACAGTTAGCACTATCATATCATATCCGGATATATTTATGGTAATAAAATTGGGCTTAATTAGTATGGTCTACAGTCAAAGCAGAAACGGGATTTATTTTTTATATCCCTTCCTAACTGATTTCGGCCACGGCGGCCAATCTCAACGGAGATCAGCCAGGTACGCAGGAGATATTATAGTGCACAAGTGTGTGTGCAATACATTGCTGCACTCTCACAGTCCAGTGAGACGGCATTCCGACATGACCGGAGAGAGATTCTCATGGAGAATTCTCAGGTATGTAGGTTTCTTCACGATGTTGTCCTGGGTTACATCTTCTGAAATATATTCGACCAGGCGAAGGTGCGTACACTCTGCAACACTTTATATAAGTAATAATTAGGTATGAGTGTTACTTCTTTGGTCAATCCATTCCTACTGTTACGAAATAAATTAAAACATAACTACGACTTTATGAGTAACACTGATCTATTTCCTCCAAACAAAATTAAATTGGGTCATGGAAAAAATCTGAGCAAAAAAATAATCTAATAAAACGTCTCATTTCTCTCACGCAGCTTCAAACATCGGAATTCTAGTAAAAAGTCTCGTTTAATAAATCCGTCCAAGGGCAAGATATTAACTGGATGAAATCATTACAGAATGCAATACGGTGGTGGATTTTTCAAAATTACTGTTAAATTTAATTTTTGTGCAGTGGCGTTGAAGAGCAATCTCGCCGGCAATTACCTTGAAGCAAGACTGTAGGGTGACATAGCTTTCAGTAATCTATACTAATATTATAAAGGTCAAGAGTTTGTTTGTTAGGTTGAACGCGCTTATCTCAGGAACTACTGAACCGATTTTGAAAAATCCTGCATTAATAGGAAGCTACATTGCTCCTGAGTGCTACAGGCTACTTTTTAATCCAGGAAAATATTTTTATCCAGGAAAAACTTTTGCAAGCGGGCGTAGCCACGACCATCATCTAGTTTGAATATAATTAGAAATTCCTTTTTATGTTTATTATTGGGGTCAAACCCCACACGCGATTCCGATCTCCTTTATTATACCTTTTGTAAAGGCTTGACTTCGTGAAATTATCATTTACGCTAATTTATGTCGCTATTAGCACTCATTTAATAAAAAACAAGAGGAAGGTTTACTGATACTATCTTTGCCTTCAAACCTTTATGAGTTCGTTGCAATATCCTACTAATATTATAAACGCGAAAGTTTGTAAGTATGGATGTATGGATGTTTGTTAATCTTTCACGCAAAAACTACAGAACAGATTTTGATGAAATTTGGCGCACGGGTAGATTATGTCTTGGATTAATACATAGGCTACTTTTTATCCCGGGAAAACTCATTCACGCGGCTGGAGCCGTGGGCAAAAACTTGTATTAAATATTACGGGTAAATAGTAAGGATATCATATGAAGAGTCAACCATACAATAAATACATGTTTTATGCACATACCGCCAGCTTGAATTTTATTTACGTCATATTTATATTACACAAAACGAACATCTATATTAATAAAAAAACCAAACCCGGAAACCTATTAAAACATAATTTCAAGGCTTACCACACGATATACCGAATATAATTTATTCGCTCCATAGCGCCCAATACACCAGGTGTTTCATTTGTACATTTTTGTCCTACAAAAAACGGAATAATGGCCACAACATAACAAGAGCAAATTGCTATTTGTAACAAGAGTAAAAAATTGCATAGATTAAGGACTGGCGAGGTTTACGACGTTCCTGCGCTTCAAACGTACTTATTTTATTAGCAAAACAAACAATACGAAATGAGATTACACAATAAAAAATACTTAAAATAAGCTTATGAAATAAATAAATTTAGTAAGCAGAGATTGTTCAAAACGCGGAGCCGCGTAAACGCTGTTGACTTATAGCTGAGATATACTATGAGAGTGGCTCGGCGGCTTAGTCGTATTGCGGGCGCGGTACGACCAGCGCTCTGGGACCCGGGTTCGAATCCCGGGTCGGTCAAAGTGATATAAGCTTTTTCTGCTCAGTATCGAACTAGAGTTTAGAATTTGTGCCCGATATGGCGATAAGCTCACTTCACCTATCATATCATGGGACGAAACACATCTGGCGAATAGTGAGTGCCCTGTTTGCACATCTGCCTTTCCCTTCGAAGATAAAGGTGTGTGTGTGCGTGTGTCTGTGTTTGTGAACTATGAAGCTGAAAGTTGCTCAAGTTACTGATGCGTATTCTGTCAAGTTGATACTTGTAGTATTACTAGTATTAGTGTTTCTCGGCAACAAGTCCATAACGTCTGCGCGAAGCCTCAAGGTTTTTATCGATTTTTTGTGACGTAAATCCTTAAGCTTCGAACTGCTGGTCTTATCAGACGAATACCCTTATACGCAAGCATGAGCTGCACGTTCATAAATTAATGAATTGTAAATGTATTGTCATAATATTTAATTATAAAATGCAATGTACGTTTATTTAGTGTCTATAAAGATGATAGATAATAAATTATTGCATTCACAAAAAACTAAAAATAAAGTGGACGAAAGCAAGTACTTTTATTGCGTGAAAGGTTTTACCACGATATCCGAGTTGTCGATGTAATGCATAATGGCCAGTATCCAATGAGCAAAATGGTTTTTTTTTTCCGAATTGCAATTTACAGCTAGCACACTACATATCCAAGCCACATGGTGAAACTACACTAAACTAAATCAGAACTAAACTAGATCAGTAGTGATCACATTCATTACCATTTAAATGATTTCATTTAAAATGAATAAGATTGAACGGCGGCGGAATCCTACGGCGAGATCTTGTTAAAATTTATCGTAATATAAAGCTCTACGGAGGTTCATTTACTTTGTTAGCCCCGATTGTCCCCGGCTTCCGAATCAGAGACCAATATTATAAAGAAGCTGTGTTACTAATGGATTTATATTATAGTGAACTTAAAAAATCGTAATTACATAATGACAGTAATGTTTCAATACCTCCTAACTCAAGATATCAATATGTGGTGCATCATGAGACTAATAGATTAGTCTCAAGTGACTCACATACCCTTCATTGCCCAAAATTATTTAAGATCAAAGGTTTCATATTATAATGTGGAGCCTTTTTGACCATTTATAGGCTAGTAAAGAGAATATTTTACCTACCGACGCCTGACAGTATAAATTGATTATCATCTAAATTGTAGGAAATCTCATTAGCCGACTTCTTTTAAATACAGTATACAAACCCATTAAATCAAAAAACAGACAACGGAAACGCAATTTAAACTCCACTGTCTTATATTAAAATAATACCATCACATAAATATAAAATATAATCTAATAATCAAAGAAATATGAAATAACAATACAGATAACCGTTGCATAGTCGAAGATTTAAGAAACAAAACCTTTGCCTCACAAAGCAAACTCAGTCAAAGCTAAACCAAAATAGAACGCGGCCCGGTGTGCAAGCTCCTTAGCCCCAAATCCCTTCAAACCTAATGGCTGGAGGTAGCTTCACGGATGATTTAACACGATTATCCCGTCTCTATCTGTCCCCCTCTTAGTTAATCCCGGTGATTTTTTCCTTCACGTCCAATAGTGAATGTGTACGTTTATTTTTGACCTTAAGAATCTTTTTATTCAGCATTGTTGTGTAGCAGAATAGAAGAATACGAGGAATTATTTGATGATAAGTGATTGTGGCATAGGTACAATTATCTACATAATGATATAATTCTGGATTTGAAGACCATTTTTGAGACGAGGAATTATAATTGGAAGAAAGATAATTTTGAACTGAGAAATATCTCAGACTCCATGAAATGTATCAAACACTTGTAATTTAACATCAATTACTTAAGGTAAGTAAATGAAAAATTTATAGATTTAGTGATGGCCAAAGGAAACTATGGCTTTAAATATTGAAATTATGTATATTTAAATTGGTCAGCAGAAGCTGCAGGTATTTCAAGGACGATGGTGGTTACAAAAGAATTAAAAGTAAAGTAAAAAATGGTAAGAGAATTGAATAATGGTATGCACATCCCAATAAAAAAAAGCAATTTAATATTATACCATCAGAGTTTAATTTTGTACGACGCTAATCCCTATTATCATGAACTGAATTTGCTCATAGAATATCCCTGGAAAGGTCGTGGAAACTAATTTTGTAAACGAAAACGTCAACACTTTCCATTTGCGATCAACCGTTAGCCTAAAACTAATAGGTTTTTTCAAGCAATTAGGACAGCCTATTACGATAACTTTTTCCAAATCTGACCTTTAATTTACGCAGATGTCTGAAATAAATTAAGCGGTTAAATCGTGTGAAATCGGTTACAACGCTTAAATCTTACTAATATTATAAATGAGAAAGTTTGTGAGTTATATATTAATATATTGGTATCTAAAAATTATTCATTTTATATCTGCAAATTTCTTGTTAGAACCGCATAGCGGAGAACCTATAAAAATACTAAATAAAGTTTGCAATATTAAGATGTGAATTATAATTAGTGCGTGAAACGTAACGTCTAAACGAGTATGAAATGTTTCCTTTTTTTGATTTATAAATATATTTTTTTAGTTGCGTAATTTTTGAGCACGCTTTGTTATTATCAAAAACCAATAAGCCAAAATAAAATCGAAATTTTACAATAATGAAATACATACATTTAAGTAAAGTTGCAAAAAAGGAGGAGGTTCTCAATTCATGTATTTGTATTTTTTTAAATATACTCTGATTTCTCTGAAAATTGTGAGCCTATTTCCTTGATTCCTTTTCTATTTAGTAGATTAGGGTCTCCAATTGGTCCTTTCAATATATCATGTTTTTGGGGTTCATCATTTTATGGAACAGGCTTAATAGACCTGAATCATACAAGTAATTTCACTCGACGAGTTAGAAGTGTCCTTACGAAAGTCGATTAGCAATGCATAAATTTGAGCTATTTTTTATTAGATAAAAGATAATACATATGCATAGTGACCCGTTATACGAATAACAGGGACTTCCACTAGATGGTAAGGGGTATATAGGTATATGAAACCATTTATTTTAAAGTCATAAACCGCGGAAAGTTAGATTTGGCATATTGCTATCATAAAATGACTAGAAGCTTTTCGACAGATTCTATAGAATATGGTTAGTATCTAACTATAATATCTATTTAAAGACTTCTAATGGACCTCAAAATATGATATATAAAAGCTGTTTAGACTTGAGAATGAATATATTATGATGACGAGTAGGATGCTTATAATAGGTACGTATATTAATATAATAACACGAAAGGCAGTGTATATAATATTGGTAGTATTTAAAATTCCTATAAGCAAAGTACCTATAAGTTATTTCTACATTATAGTGATTTTTGAAGTCGGTGCTATTTTTGTTAAAAAGGTTTTTTAGGCAAATTAATAGTATTTCAACGGGTTTTTTTTAACTAGAATACAACCTTTCAAAAATAGATCGCCAAATAATATAAACATGTGTTCTATTATTGCGAGGTCGATTTTTTTCTTATTGTAACGTGTTTTTTCTTTTTTATTAACTCCGACAACGTGTCACTATACTATTCTTTTTTTTTTTTTTGTTTTCGCGGAGAAAGTGACTTATTACTACCGCCCAGCCTTCAAGGGGGGCGACTGAGCGGTTATGTTGGGTTCACCGTGCCTTACGTCCCGGCGTTGAGCCACCCGGAGAGATGTAACCATCGGGCGACCGCCGGGCCGAGTCCCTAACCTATGTATAACGCACGGCATACCAACCAAAACTCCGCGGTGGCCATCTTCGGCGCATTAGGGACGGCTGCGGGCTTCCTCTGACGGGAGTGTCTAAGTTGTCGTCCGCAGCCGCCTCTGCGCGTTGCCGCCTAGTGCGGCCCGTCTCCTGTTGTGGGGGGGCTCAGGAGCCCCCACGCACCGAAGGACGCCCTCGGCGTCAATGGCAGCGTGAGGCCTACCAGCCACGCTGCCGTCCATCACAGGGATCGCTACAATGTGCTAATAGAACACAAAAGTGAAAGACGGACAGCCCCCTGCCGCCCGCCTGCGACCCCCGGTGGCCCCTATTAGTCGCCTTTTACGACAGGCAGGGGATACCGTGGTAGAATTCTCCAAACGCCCCCAATCCACAGGGCGGAAGACGCCGGTCAGTCGTCCACCCGGCGCCTCCTACGTCTCGTCTGGCGGCGGGAGGGATCTCCGCGCCTCCGATCCCTCTCGGCACTCTCCTTCCGCGAGACGACCTCACAGAAGTGTGCCAATACTATCCTAAGATGAGATCTTTAAAACAGGATTTAATAACTCATGAAAACCTTGATATCAATGTATAAGAAACATAATACCGCACTTACTCCGTTCAGTCGGGAAAAATAATATCAAACATTCTTTCACACTTCCACAATAATATTTTATATCAAGCCATAAACGTTAGAATTATTTTTATAGTTTTAGTGGCGCTGAGGGCAGGTGACTTTCAAAGGCTATGTCAGGGATACAGGTTATTTATAATTATATTATGTTATAGAAGTCTTTATTATGTTAATGTTTTTTCCACTTTCTTCTCTTGTTATATACAGTCAGAAAAGTGTATGCTCGACCACCTTAAGGTTGTAAATAAGTCGCTTGCGCGTCAACTAAAAAAGACAATAAGACTTATCTGCAACACCTAAAGGTTGACGGGGAAAATGCCACCGGCATTAACTTCGCCTTTACACTTTTTGTATATAATAATACCAGCTCTGTATTATATACTGTCCCGCTGCTGGGCACGGGCCTCCTCTACTACTGAGAGGATTTAGGCCTTAGTCCACGACGCTGGGCTAGTGCGGGTTGGTAATTCTTATAAAGAACTTCTCAGGTATGCTGGTTTCCTCACGATGTTCTCCTTCACCGTTAAAGCAAGCGATAATTCACAAAGAATACACATATACATTTAGAAAAGTCAGTGGTGCGTGCCCTTGGATTTTGAACCTGGGGACATTCGTCCCTGCAGCCATTCCACTCCCTACTAGGCTATCGCCGCGTTTTTGTATATAAAGTGTATTAAATAAAAAAATACAGAATGGTAGTACTTACGTCTCTTGCGTAAAAGCCCGTGTGAAGACTTTATTTATTTATTTATTAGCACTTTATACAACTAATGTACAGGCGGACTTAATGCCGTAGGCATTCTCTACCAGTCAACCTTAAGGTGGTGCAGAGATAATCATGGTAGGTGCATCAAACGGTATATTAAAAATACAGTGTTTAACTTCATAAATAAGACATATAAACATAAATACAAGACACATACACAAACAATAATACATAATACGTATAAAATATATATATATATATATATATATAGGTACACATATGAGGAATAAAAATAAATAAGTATATAAAATACATACCATATAATATATTATAATTAAAGTGGCGACTCTTACGCTTCATTCAAATGTAGTTGTCGAACTCTCACTTTGAACGCTAGCCGTGTGTTGGACGCCCTGATTTCGACTTTCTAGAGTAACTTAAATTGCGGTATTTTTGTTTTTGGGCTAGCGTTCGCGGAGAACGCTCACGTAACCTTACAAAATCACATTTTTCAAACCACAACTTCTGTTTGTCCGATCTTTGATGGAGCCTATGTTCTGCGACTGAAATTATAACATTTTACGTGTATAGGGGATACAATAAAGATGAAAAATGTTGAATGTGAAGATTTTGTAGGCATTCTAATAAGGTGCTTATACTTCCCAGCCCACGCAATACTACAATCTTCCACCAACACTAATCTTGATCCACTAAATAAAGCGGTATTATCATAAACCGTTACGTCGGTGTTATAAACTGTATTAGTCAATAAACCGCGTTGCGGATATTACACGTTACAGCCCAAACTTGTGGTGTAGTTAGGTGTGTTTGTTTATATAATATGATATTGAGTCCTATAAGCGAATGAGAATTTACTGGTGCTAGGTCTCTCCTATGCGAGAGGCCGCCTGGGTAGGTACCACCGCAATGTCTATTAACGCCAAGCAGCAGTGTGCATGCACTGTTGTGTACCGGCTTAAAGGACACTGTAGCCAGCGTAATTACTAGGCATTATGAGACTTAACATCTTATTTCTCAGGGTGAGGAGCGCAGTGGAGTGCCACGCAGTACTTTCTAAGTTAAAGTTATGTGCGGCGTTGCTACTGTTTATGGGCGGTCGTATCGATTACAATCAGGCGAACGGCATGCTCGTCTCGTCATTTAAAAGCAAATAAAAATTTGGCACGCTGAAATTGTGCCGATCAAGGGATACAACGGGCGTGCATAAGCTGCATGACATGTTTCTTGGGCATCACTTAGCATCAGAGGCTATAGCCACGATGCCTTTCTATAATCGTTACCGCTAATGCTATGAATGGGAATGATATGTCTTAGCAATAGACTTATCGTTACGATGTGTCATTCCCATACATTTACCTAGCCGCATCATACTTTGTTGCTGAATCTTTATGCGCTAAGAATAAAAAGATTAGTTACATATTCTTAGATTCTGATCTAACAAACTATCTTCTTTTGAACAAAAACGACCATCTGATAGCAAAAATTTAGAAACGCTAATCGCTTACAATTTCGAAATATCCCTACTCCTTCCATTCCTTTTATGACAGAAAAACATCACGTCTTTATCCCTGAAAGGGTAGACAAAGATGCTACCAGATTACTTACCCACTTTTTGACAATTACTAAAAATATTTATCTCATACTACTTAGTTTATGACAATATAATATGTAAGCAAGAATAGCAGGACTAAAATACATGTTCGTAGAATTGCGAACGAAAACTTAGTAATAAAGCTGGGTAGTTCGGTCGACTTAGTATTTACAAGCTTTTAGGAACTACGTTTATGGTTTATTACTTAAGTTCTGTGCAGGTTATACATTAGTTTTAGTTGATATTTCTACTGTTTATTCTGGCGTGTTGAATAGACACAAGCAAGGGTATTAAAATACTATAAATTATAGATACTGAACAGAAACACCCAATATTACACCGATCCGGACTCTAACCCAGGTCCTCGGAATGGTGTACCGCGCACGCAATACAACTACGCACCAAGGCAGTCACTATCATTATCATAAGCTACATGACGTCCACTGCTGAACATAGGCCTCCCCTAAACATTTCAAGGTTGAACTATAGCCAAGTTGGGAATGCAACGGTCTGCCGAGACAATGTCGGGAGGTTCAAACCCAAGGCACACACCTCTGACTTTTCGAAGGTACGTGTGTATTGTTTATCAATTATCGTTCGCTTTAACGGTGAAAGACTTCCTGCGACCTTTATCAAGTCATCTGTCCACATACGACGCGGTGATCTTCGAAATTCTTAGTCTTATAAAGGACTTTCCAAGTATGCAGGTTTCCTCACAATGTTTTCCGTCACCGTTAAAGCGAGCGATAATTCATAAAGAATACACATATAACTTTAGAAAAGTCAGAGGTGCGTGCCCTTGGGTTTTGAAGCTGCAGACATTCTTCTCAGCAGTCCGTTCCACTCCCAAATAGGCTGTCGTTGCCTTTTTACACACTTAATACTTAATCTTAATGAGTAACAACAATTCCTCATCAAAGTTAACTGGACGCGTTTTGAACACTCCCTTGTTATTTTAATTAGGTTCTAGCTTGTACAAAGTATATTAAAACTTTGACGTTAATAAGTTCCAAACTTTAATGAGTTTAGGAAAATGCTCTAAGAATTTTAATTACTAACAATGAGTCATTGTACGCTACAATACCTGGGGTCGTAGCCAAGATGGCTTTCTACAATATTTACTGCTAATACAAAAAAGGTATGGGAATGACATATCCCATCGATAAGTATCGCTGAGATATGTCATTCCCATATATAAAGCTAGCGTTAGCGATTGTAAGGCATCTTGGCTAAGGTTCCTGAATAAACTGTGTTATATTTTTAATGTAGGTACTACTAAAATTGTTGAGCATTTAATTCTAAAAAAATGGTTCTTCTTTGAACTAGCTTCTGATTTCAAACTAGGGTAAGGGATAGTACAAAGTATATAAGACCGATAATGTACAACAAATGTTAAGGTCACGGCTCTATCTTCGAAAGATTAGGCAAAAAAAGTATGCATACATTTTGCAGTACTTACAACCGTTCCGTTATGTGATAGGAGTCAATAGCGCCATATCGGGTACAAATTCCAATTCGATTTTTTAATGAAAATCTCGCGACCTGGGAATTGAAACTAGAACCCCAAGGCTTACAGCCTCACTAGACTATAACGTTCCAACGATAACAAGTATACAAAAACCGATGAACGAAAACCAGAACATAATCCACAGATTCAATTATCTGTCATGGAAATGTTTGTCTTCGCGATTTTGGTAACCTTTAAATTCATACGAATAATTTCATGTACAATACACGGAATTCGAATTCGCAATATCGGAACACGTTTGTAAACGGAGTGAGAATCTTTGGTACACAAAACCCGATTAAATTGTTTGGGATTTCCAATGGCCATTATTAGGTTTTGTCAACGTCTATTTTGGCATCTGGTTTCATACACGTATTGGCTGTTAGACGAATAATTCGGCATCGGTTTAATCTGTGCATAGGGATGAGGGATTTCATATTTATCTTCCTGAGTATTATAAACTAAACTTACTAACATTATAGATACGAAAGTTTGGGAAGATATTAGGACGTTTGTTAAAAGTGAATGCACAAACACGTTAATAGATATCTATAGATGGAAATTGGTACTCAGAAGACCGAATCCTGAGTAAACATAAGTGTATTTCCTTTCATAAGGTGGGCCGTTTATTCCAGAAAAAGACTTTCACAGAGGCGAAACTTCAAGCAAAATCTAGTCTGAGCCTTTTATGATCTGGTTAATCAATCCAACAATACTTCTTAAATACGTCACCGATAGAACTGTTGTCAGATTGAAAGGTCCACTATCATACAATATAATACCAGCCCTGTAGTATATACCTATTATCTCGCTGGGAACGGACCTCCGCTACTACTGAGAAGGTTTAGGCCATAGTCCACCACGCTGGCCTAGTGCGGATTGGGATCACCCAACACTGGTATCAAAAACACGATACTAAAATCAACACCCGTTATGAACTTTGCTGTTAGCTTATATTCAAAGTTTTTTTTATGAAAGCAGAAAAACGGCTTAAAATTTGGTAGAAAAGGCCTTTAATGAACAAAATTTCACGTCGAAAGTGGTGTGCGGGTTGTCAGTTCGCCAGCTTCTAAAACTAAACTTAACTTGAAACACGATCCAGCTGTGAAAGTTTTTTTTCGTATGAAGTTGCTTTAGCGTAGTTTAGTTGAAAAACAAATGAATTGTTATTAACTTTGGGCTTCATCTAAACTGGTTTTATCTGACTTTACACTATAAGGGACTACCTCGATGGCGTAGTTGTAGTGCGGTACGACTACCGCGCTTTCGTCATTCAATGCAATAAAAAAATATGGCAGCCAAGGGACCGCAGCCAACATGCCTATCTGCAATCTTTAACTATAGTAAAAAACAGAAAAAAATTATAGGAATGACATCCTATCGATATAGCGGAAGCATTAACGATTATAGACAGTTATCTTGGTTACGGCCGCCGTAGTACATACATACATCTTATCTCATCTTACTAATATTATAAACTAGTTTTTGCCCGCGGCTCCGCCCGCGTGAATAAGTTTTCCCGGGATAAAAGTCCCGCTTTATATTTTCCCGGGATAAAAAGTAGCATATGTGTTAATCCAGGACATAATCTACCCGTGTGCCAAAATTCAGTCCTGTAGTAGGTAGTCAAGGTGGTAGGTCTCTCATTATGTAAGAGGCCGTCTGGGTGGGTACCACCGCAATGTCTATTTCTACCGCCAAGCAACAGTGTACATGCACTGTTGTGTTTCGGTTTGAAGGATATTGTAGCCAGTATAACTACAGGACATAATGAGACTTAACATCTTATGTCTCAGGATGACGAGCGCAGTGGAATGCCACACAGTACTTTGTAAGTCAAGGTGCTGGATGGTGTTGCTACTGTTTATGGGTGGTCGTATCGCTTACCATCAGGCGAACGGCATGCTCGTCACCTTGTTTATCTCTGCACCATCCTAAGGTTGACTGGGAGAGAATGCCTTTGACATGTCCACCGATATACTTTTGTATATAAAGTGCAAATAAATAAATAAATAAATAGCGTAATCCTAGTCCACCTAGTCCACGACATAATCTGTTCAGGCTTCCGCACCAGAGCCGCCATTTTGACAACGCAGTACAAACTATGCAAAATGATATAAGTTAAATTGTCTGCATGCTTGCATGTCGTTTTCTTTATGCTGCATTAGTTTGAACAATGCATTTTAGGGAATTAATAATTGTTAGTGATATACTATGTAAGAATAATAATTTCGAAGGTATGTGAAGTCTGCCAACCCGCACTAGGCCAACGTGGTGGACTAAGGCCTAAACCCTCTCAGTTGTAGAGGAGGCGCGTGCTCAGTGGTGGGCAGTATATAATACAGGGCTGGTATGACGGTATGGTGGTGGATATATGTATACTATTACGAAAATTAAAGATTTCCTCTATCTTTATTGGATCTCTCTGACATAATCTATCTCTCACGTATTGTAACGTTTTAATCCATTGGTATTTTTCTTCTAGTATATCCATCAATATTTTTTACTTATAAATAATCTCCATTTTCCCGCACCGTTTGAGAATAGTCTACACAAAATAACCTAAAGAAAATGTTTCACAAGTTTTTCAAAATTTGACAGAAATCGTGTTAAACAGCTAATGTATAAGTATTCACTTATAACCATTTATTTGGAAGCATAGATTACAGTGTGACTTTTTTATTTGATCAGCTTATACATTTATGTAACGAGTAGTATTTACTCCGAAGTTGTAAAACAAACTCTTAGTATCTATAGTTTTGCTAAATTAATTAGAACTTTCCTTTAAGTCTTTATGAATACATAATACGTAGTAAACAATGTAGTGAAATTGCACGTGCCATAACAACTCGGTAATGGCCGTTGCATAATTTATTTGCAAACAAATGGCCACGTGGTAATTTCATAGAGCATATAGTAAAATAAAAAGTGCCGTTTTATAGATCCTACAGTGTTGGTTCAAGAAATCTTATTCTGGTGACCGGGTGATTAGAGCAGTGGCTTGCCATAAAGGGGCCCCATATCAAAATTTGGTTGGGGGCCCTTCCAACGCTAGATTTATACTGTCCTTAAGCACAGGCCACTTAGTTTGTACCGCCTCGCATTCCCCGCGTCCGGAGGCCTATTATGCGGGAGAAAAAAAAACCGCTATGTCTAGCGTATGGGCTAAGAGGGGCCCCCAGAGCTCGGGGGACCCGTATTATTGATACGGCTGATACAGCGTTAGCTACGCTTCTAGATTATAGGTATATTTGCTTTTAACTTTTGAGGAAGATTTGTCACACACACTGTCACATCTACATCCCCGTTCGGGTAGGCAGATGCACAACTAGTGCACCCGCTTCTCGACATAAAATGTAATAGGGGGCGAGCCATATTGGACTTCACTTCACTGCCCGATCCAGGATTCGAACCCAGGACCTCAGAGCGGTGTATACAGCGCACACTATAAAACTACGCCATCGAGGCAGTCAAGAAAGATTTGAAGGTAGTGTAAATGCGATGGAAGGTATTGAATTTAGCAGTTCAAAATCTGAAAATGTAGTCTATTATATTATGTAATAGTGATGTTTTTGCAATGATCACATTGATAGATAACAATGATATAAAGTGATATCATACGTGACAGTGCATAGTTACATTTACATTAAGCGGCAGGAAAATATTATATTATGTGAGATATTATGTATGACCTTATTAATCTAAGGTCTGACCATTAGTCACCCGCAAAGAAATTAATGTAACAATACTTTTATGTTTTTGAAAAAGTTATGAACGTTTTTCTATGTTGTGACTTGGTTTTGTGTCATAGTCTTTCTCCATCATATCTTCGACTAATAAATAGGTACAAACTTTATATACGTATATTTGGAGTCGATGCCTAATTTAAATTGAACATTGTGTTCGTATGTTTGTTTAGCTTAGCGGGCAATTTATATAAGAACGATATAGAACCTCCTTTTTTGAAGTCGGTTAAAAACACAGAATAAGGCTCCAGATGTCCTAACAATAGCAAAGTTATGAAAGCATAATATGAGGGTAGGACACAAAAGGTGATTTCCATTCCGCGAGACGGCAACAAAAGTCGTTTTATCTCACTGAAATTGGAACAACTCACATTGAATTGAAATCTCAAAAATTACTCCTCTTTTTGAACTTTTCTCTATCTTATCTAGACGACCATAAAAAATAAACAAAGTAAAGTTGGCATATTCTGTATATTTTTGGGAAGAGTTATGGTTCTTTAGACAAAAGAAATATATTTTTTTATTTCGATTGCCATTGAAGGGTTTCTAGAGATACTATTAATATTCTACCTTTGGTCGTGGATATCAAAAGCGAAGAGGAACCATGGACAATACTCAGGCATAAAACAATTATGTCTCAGATTGACGAGCGCAGTGGAATGCCACACAGTACTTTGCAACTCAAGGTGTTGGATGCTTTTGCTACGGTTTATGGGTGGTCGTATCGAATACCATCAGGCGAACGGCATGTTCGTCTCGACATTCAATGACATAAAAAAAAACTTTTTTGATCCCACAAACATTTGTTCCAGAGCTGGATCAAACCTACGGCCTTCGCCGCTGGCCGCCGCTATAAAAGTATCATATTACTATGAAATATTATCTAAATTACATTATCTAAAGGTTAAAAAAAACCGGACAAGTGCGAGGTGGACTCGCGTACCGAGGGTTTCGACGTACTTGTAGGTAAGGTACCTAAGTTTATAAGTTCAATAGTTCACCAAAATTTATTAATAAATGAATAAAATTTATCAAGTTTGTAAATTAGCTTTTTTTGTTATTGAAGTACATATTTGCGGTTTCAGATTTTTTCTCCTTACATGTTATTTTTTTTTTTTATTGCATTGATTGACGAGACGAGCATGCCGTTCGCCTGATGGTAAGCGATACGACCACCCATAGACAGAAGCAACACCATCCAGCACCTTGACTTACAAAGTACTGTGTGGCATTCCACTGCGCTCGTCATCCTGAGACATAAGATGTTAAGTCTCATTATGTTCAGGAGTTATACTGGCTACAATGTCCTTCAAACCGAAACACAACAGTGCATGCACACTATAACACATGTGCTATAAGATCTTGCTTTTTGCCAAATTTCATGATTCTAGGTCAACGGGAAGTACCCTATAGGTATTGATTCCCTTGCGAAATCGCAAAATATGCGAAAATATGCGGCATAAACGGTTATGTGACTAAGAACTGCCTCGGTGGCGTAGTTGTATTACGGTAGGCCTGCAATGCTGAGTACTCGGGTTCTATCTCCGGGTCAGGCAAAGTGATATTGGGTTTTTCTACTCAGTATCAGCCCGGAATCTGGAATTTGTGCCCGATATTCAAATTCAAATTCAAATCATTTATTAAGTAATTAGGCCCCTAAGGGCACTTTTACACGTCATTTTTAAAAATTTTATCATCTAAAGATTCTACCAGTGCTTCGGAAAAGCCCACTGACCTGAGAAGAAGCACCAAGAAACTCAGCGTAGGTCTTTAATTGTTATATTTTTATAAAAAAAGTACTATATATTTTACAAATTGCATGTAACAATATAAATTCAATTTCAAAGATGGATATTAAATGCGAAAATTAACGGAGAGTACCTAAGTCAAATAACCAGCTACATGTTTAATTTTAAGTAATCAATAGAGTCAACGATCAAACAGAGCAGGCCAGTCCACGCAAGCAGCACCCGTTCACGAATATGACGCATGTGCCAGCCATCGGCCTCCTCAACCATGTTGCAGGGAAGTGACCGACCCGGCACACGACGCCGCCGCAAGCACAGACGTTAAAGCGAGCAAGACTACTCAGATTGTGGCTAACGCGATATGGCGATAGGCTCGCCCCCTATCACATCATGGAACGGAATACGCACCGCGAAAAGTGGGTGCACTAGTTGCACCTCTGCCTACCCCTTCGGGATAAGGGGCGTGAGTGTGTGTGTGTGTAAACGGTTATATCTTTTGATCGCGTTGACTTACAGGTTTGATTTTTTCACAGCTGAAAGAAATCGTAGACCCGAGTATTTGATATAAGTTTCAACTTGATATGTCTACGCGTTCCTGAGAACGGTTAAACGGGTCCTAACAGACAGACAGACAAAGAGACAGACAGACAGACAGACGGACAAAAAGTGAGTCCTTTTTTCCTTTTGAGGTACGGAACCCTAAAAATACGATAAAATTATTAAATATTCATAAGGTTCATTAGTGTCATTAATTAAACTAATATTACCTGACATTTAATGATCTTTATAGGGAAATGGTAATTACTGTCTGCTCCCACCGATTCCGAGAATTATTATTTTGACTCCCACGATATTCATACAATTAGTTTTCTTGTGATGCAAAATGAACCTCTTAGTATTACTTCTTAGCCTTTGTTGTAGATTCCGTTTGTATTTTTAGCTTTTCTATTAGTTCTGTAATTTCATACATCTTGTCTACAGTTAAGTAGAGAAACATCAAGCTACGAACATACAAACAAGAGAACAACGACTTATACAAAACTCATTCATAACATTGGCTCTTTCTTTAATACCTTCTTTATCTATTACTATTTCTTTTGATTATTGAGTATAGGCTACGAAAATGGCATATTGACTGATACTTATACAGCACATTTCTGTAATATTTTTTTTATTTCTTGTTAATCTTTCAGCATTCTTGCTTTACTCTTATTTAGCATTTTATCATTAACACTCACGATATTATTGCTATATTCATGCAAAAAAATCTTAATATTATTTTTACGTCTTCTTGTTCTCTTACGATTTCTTTTTGGATTTATTTCGTACACTGAATAAAGGCAAAAAGAATTTATCTCATTCCATACACACCGTTCTCGCTATTACCTCAAACACTCCAAGCACATCCCAGTCAATTTGGCGCTGAAGCCAAAATTCTCTAACACGTGTAACATTATTTTCAATTGCCTTTGTTGGATGCAGCAAGTCACGTATGAGGCTAGACATTAGATGTCCAATCCCACACCATCTGCGCCGTGTTATGGGGCCGTACGTTTCGACAGAGCTGGGTTACAGGCGTCTGTGATTCTGCTTAAAATCTGTACTAATATATAAAGCTGAAGAGTTTGTTTGTTTGTTGAATGCACGCCGCTTTTGACAGGTCGTTATTGTGTTTTATGATGTCCTGCTACTTAATATATTAAAAAAAAAATAAAGGATCATTAAAATACTTATTTTTTAATTTGTATCCTAATAAAAAATTGAACCTAATAAAATCCAAAATCTACTTATTTATTGCCTCTAAGGCGGAACAGAGTTCGCGGGGTCAGCTAGTAGGGGATATTTTAAGGCTCTTTCTCGCGGGAGGAGCTTCGAGCAAAAGTTAGTCTGCTTATATTACCAAGAAATGCATCTTGACCGGCTGCCTTGATAATGTAGTTGAATCGCGAGCGCGGTACGCCTACTGCTCTGGGGTACCGGGTTCGAATTTCGGGCTGGGTATAGTATATTGGGTTTTCTGCTCAGTATCGCACGCATGCTCACGCCTTTTATCCCCGAAGGGGTAGGCAGAGGCGCAACTAGTGCACCCACTTTTCGCCAAGCGTATTCCGTCCCATGATGTGATAGGGGGCGAGCCTATCGCCATACCGGGCACAAATTCCAGACTCCGGGCTGATACTGAATAGAAAAATCCAATATCACTTTGCCCGACCCGGGGATCGAACCCGAGACCTTAGCCTTGCAGTCGTACCGTAATACAACTACGCCACCGAGGCAGTATCAACGCTCAGTATCAACCCGGAGAATCACATCAAGGGACAGAATACACATGGTGTGCGGGTGCACTAGCTGCGCCTCAGCCTATCCCTTCGCCTAAAAGGCGTGCGCCTCAGCCTATCCCTTCGACTAAAAGGCGTGTGCCTGTGTGCGTGCATCTTTACGAAACCTACATATTCGAGATTTCTTCAGAAGAATAACAACACGCACCAAAAGTCTTACTTCTCTCACCGAAGAATACCTTGTCCAACAGTGGTAATAACTGTCCAACACTGATATTGTTATCAGTCAGTTTGTTACCAATTGGCGACGTCTTCCATAGCTTATGCCAATTTGGCTATTGAGACCAATGTTGGCATCCAACTTATCCATTGCCAACTGACAAATGGAACCAATGTTGGCAGCTTATGCCTCACAAATGTGTAGGCAACGTTCGTAGAGATACGGTACGTTCGCGACACTCGTGATGTAGTAGCGTGTCATCGTGATTCATAACCCTGGCTTAGTATTATTCATTCGTTTGTTTTTGTTGACTCGCCATATTTAGGGTTACCTGTTTTGAATTCATTTGAATATCACCTGTATTCTCGAGGCTGAGGTGCTATTTTATTATCTTGGCTAATAAGTCTGTTTTTATCATCGTCATCGACCATAAGATCTCTACGGCTGAAAAAATCTGCCTTCCCTAAATATTTTAAAACACATAACAAGACAATTGATATCTGTAGGAATAAACTTTTACAATGGAGTTAACAAACGGTATAGTAATTTCTTCGTCAAGTTCTTTTATACTGAAACACCCAACTTTTAGATTTATCCCATTCTGCTGTAGATCTAATGAAACTGTTAACGTACTTCTCGCAATAATATGGCATGTGACCCTTCCTAATGGCATTAAGTTGTGTAAAAAAAAGTTTAAAGCATAAATACACGAAATTCCTAGTTTATATAGAAAAACTTTTAACATATATATATAACTACTACATAATATAATACAGGCACTCATACCTTGAACCTCCGAAGTGGTAGACAGAGGCGCATCTAGTGTACCCACTTTTCGCTGTGCATATTCCGTCCCATGATGTGATAGAGGACGAGCCTATCGCCATATCGGGCACAAATTCCAGACTCCAGGCTGATACTGAGTAGAAAAACCCAGTATCACTTTACCCGACCCGGGGATCGAACCCGAGACCTTAACTTTGCAGTCATACCGTAATACGACTACACCACCAAGGCAAACAATACATACACGATATATTTCTTTACAAAATCGAATATGTTTTTTATAGTTATAAAATAACTTTTATCTTTAAGTCACGCTCCACAATACAACACAATTTTTTTATCAATAAGTAACAAAGTTGACAAACGGTTTTGTTTTGTTTTACGTTACCCTTTACCGTCACTTACATAAGGTTTCTAAGGAATAATTGACTACCGTTTTGTAAACTTGAAGTTGTTACTGCTCAGTTATTTATCTACGACCTTTAGACTAATGTGGGGTTTAAAGTTTGGAAAGGGGTGATCGTTTTGTCTCCTCTTGGCGAGGTTTCATTTTTTTATTCTTGAGTAATGATAACCTATGTCAGAATATTGGACTAGTCAAAATATTATTTTATCTATTTGGGTGGCTCACAGCTATCTATAACAATAAAAAAATTAACAATAATGCAATCACGAGCCACCAAAGATAGAAAAGAATCGGTCGCTCAGAGCATTGAGTGAGTCAACGAATGTCATCTATAGTAATATATGAAACTGAAGAGTTTTTTTGTTTGAACGCACTAATCTCAGGAACTACTAGACCGATTTTGAAAATTCTTTCACTAATAGTAAGCTACATTACTCCTGAGTGCTATAGGCTACTTTTTATCCCGGAAAAACTTTTCCACGCGGGCGGAGCCGCGCGCAAAAGCTAGTTAAAGAATAAAATTGGTTAAGTACCATACGCCTACGCACTAATGTAATTAATATTTCACACAGTGTTGTAAAAGATAACGAAAATGTCATTGAAGTAAAACTATTTTGCGGATTTTATCGCGGTTTTTTAATTTGTTTTTTCTCTCGACGTTTCGAAGGCTTAGCAGCCATGGTCATCACGAGGCGGACTCAGGTGTTGGTTGTCCAAAGAGTAAAAGTTACAATATCTACATACATTTAACAATTATAAAAGACTTTAAAAAAATATTAGTGGTTGACGGTTATTAGTTTTATTTCAATGTATAACATTCGCGTAAATATAAGAAATCATTATGAAAATATAATTATTATCATCAGCGACATGAAATCCATTGCTGAACGAAGGTCACCCCTAAACCTCCCCAGACGGACCTGTCAAAAGCGGCCTGCATCCAGCGTATTCCTATGACTTTTATCAATTCTTCCCACTCATAATATGCCATTTTTTTAGTCACTTAAAAAGTCAGAGATACTAATCGAGGGGTCGAGCTAGAGACACCTATACTATGCTATTTTTTATTGGCTTATTGATTTAGTTAATACGGCGTGGATCAAATCGATCTCCATCAATGGTTCGTTATTCAGCTGCGTCTCCATAATATTCCATTGGAGTACCATCATACACACTGTATATTCCGAACGCGTCGCCAACCTAGCTGCAGGAGATTTGGATGCGGCAGTATATTCTTACAATTCTCTATAATAAAAATAAGATTAGGTACTATTATTACTAGTTACTTCCAATTTGTCTGAGATCGAATCACCTAGAGAGGGTATAGGCGTTTCACAGACGGCCAGCTGTTAAAAGACCCTCAAATACATTATGTAAAAAAAATTGCGCCGATTCCTTATTGTAGCGGGATAAAGGCAAGAGTATGATAATAAATTTCAGTGTAGGTGAATAATCCTAGTGAAAAGGACTGATAATATTCGATATAATATGTACCTGATTGAAGAGCGTCTACTACACACAAAACATCTCGTACAGTAATTCATTCCAACATGTAGAATTAAAAGGCAGTCTGTTTACGATCCATCATCATCATCATCAGCCACACGACGTCCACTGCTGAACATAGGCCTCCCCTAAAGATTTCCAGGCGGACCTGTCAAACGCGGCCTGCATCCTGCGTGTTCCTGCGACCTTTATCAAGTCGTCTGTGCACCTTGCAGGTGGACGGCCGATGCTGCGCTTGCCAGTACCTGGCCTCCACTCGATTACCATCCATACATTATGGCAATGCTGAATCCATCATGATATCATATCAGACGCATGAATAAAACCAAAATGCCGCATCCATGCAATTTCCTACGACCAAGGCAAATATCTTTTCGACATTTGCTGGATTATGCAGGGTCCATTCTCACTTACGAGTCCATTAATAATAGCTGAGGTCTCCATGCTCGCTATTATTTCGCATTGTTACAATATTAGTTCATTGTGAGCAAATTAAGTGAGGGTTGTTAACCCTTCATTTGCATAGATATTTACTTTGTTAAGGTTCATTGCCTTGGAGCATTGTGGTTGGATTTTGAGAAAAAAAAAATGTTATTTAAATCTTGATTTAAGTAGTCCGAAATAGTATCAGCGAATTGACGTACCACTTGATGCTGGATGCAGGGCGCTTTTGACAGGTCCGTCTGGAAATCTTTGGCGGAGGCCTATGTTCAGCAGTGGACATCGTGTGGCTGATGATGATGGTGATGATAATGACGTACCACTTCTTTAAATGCCAAACTTTATGACTTTTGTGACAACCTAATAATTGTATGAAATTGTACGATTCACGGTAATTGTATAAATACAAAAAATAATTTGTATCGCGCTTCTGGTGCAACATGTTGAAAGTCTTAGGAACTGAAACGGTACTTGAGTTTCAGGCCATCAGTCCTACATACTACAAACAATTATTGTGTCCTGACGACACATAACTATACTTTCTCTAAACCCAAGCATCACTAACTTTAACAAAATTCAAAAGTGATGAACTATCAAATCGATATGTACTTATTGAAATCCTCTTAATACTGGCCCAAATTCTATCGGAATATAAAGTAGGGCGAAGCTTAGCGCTTGCCAGCTTACATTAGTTCGATTTTCGGAGCCGAGCCTAGGGATTTGCATAAAAAAGATTCTTTATTCGTATGTTTGACTTAAGTGGTTGGAACTCTAGTTGGGAATGGATCGGTCTGCCGAGACAATGTCCGGAGATTCAAAACCCAAGGCACACACCTTTGACTTTTCAGTAGTAGAGGAGGCCCGTGCTCAGCAGTGCGCAGTATATAATATAGGGTTGATTGCATTGCATTGCGTGTTGGACTCATTCGTAACCCCTGATTTAGATACTTGCCGAGTACAGACGAATACTCGGAAATACGAGTGTGTAAAGATATTCGGGTGTACTCGTTACTCATTTCATAGTCATATTTATTTGCCAAGTTATTCGGCGAATTATTCGCCAATGGTCTAAATGCGGCTTTTGATTTTATTTTGGTGTAGGTTTAAAAACCGGACAAGTGCGAATTGGACTCGCGTACCGAGGGTTCCGTACAAACTTGTAGGTAGGGTATCTAAGTATATAAGTTCATAGCCGTTCGAACCATGGACACGGTTTTGGCACCGACCGCAAATAATAAGTTTGTAATATTAAATTCCCTTTTTTTGTTATGAAATTACATATTTACCGTTTTCAAATTTTATCCTTTACATGTGCTACAAGATATTGCTTCTTACCAAATTTCCTGGTTCTAGATCCACAGGAAGTACCCTATAGGGTTTGATTCCCTTGCGAAACCGCAAAATATGCGACATAAACGGTCATATCTTTTGATCACGATGACTTACAAGTTTGATTTTTTCACAGCTGAAAGACATCATAGATCCGAGTATTTGGTATAATTATCAACTTGATACCTCTACGCGTTCCTGAAAAAAGGGTCTTGACAAACAGACATACAGTCGGACAACAAAGTGATCCTATCCTTTTCCCTTTTGAGGTACGGAACCCTAAAAATAAGCTAATGGTTTGAGAGTAGGGGAAAATATTATTTCATTGACATAAAGTTCAATAACAAATTACGGACATTCCTTCGTAGTCGTACCCTTGTCCCGTAAGGGTGGGACACAACAATTAATACAACCTAAAGGGAGTAAGTACATAGTACCAGCTACAAAAATCATTTAGCTACGATCCCCTTACCAAAAATACAGTAGAAAGAAATAGGTACAACATGATTACTACGTCAATAAGAAAAAGTATTGCTCTAATACAATTTACTAATACGATATAAGCGGATATAAATGTCTCGTGAGATTCGTGATCCTCGAGGCATGTCGTAAATAGAGCAAAAATTCTCATTCGCTCACTCGTTCTTATCTACTATAACGCTCTTTTGTACGTAGCTCGGTCTTCATTTTTCAAATCACTTTGTGCCAGTTTAAAATATACACACACACTCTCGCCTTTTATTCTCAAAGGGGTAGGCAGAGGCGAAACTAGTGCACCCACTTTTCGCCGTGCGTATTCTGTCCCATGATGTGATGTGGGGCGAGCCTATCGCCATATCGGGCACTAATTCCAGACTCCGGGCTGATACTGAATTTAAACCGCAATATCACTTTGCCCGACCCGGGAATCGAACCCAAGACCTCAGCATTGCAGTCATACCATAATACAACTACGCCATCGAGGCAGTCGAAATATAAAATTTTAATAATTTAGTTTACCTCAAAAACTGACTTCTATTTCTCAGAAAGTCTGCAACAAAATAACCCCGAACCTCTCCAACGGCAAAACAATTACTTAATAAAAAAATAAACAACATGGTAGTCTCAATCTTATTTTATAAGTAAGCTCTTAGTATTCCCAAAAGGTTACGAAATACCCCAGCTTTCCCCAAGTCACGGTTCGGTCCCTGCTTACCATACAAATGTGAGGGACGTTCGGAAACGTCCGTGATTTACCGATTTTGTATACATCTTAGTCGGGTGCGTTCAAAATAAAAAAAAATGGTATTGTCAAACTATACTTATTGAAAAAACGAAAAAGCTAAATATAATAAAGTAGATAAATATTTTTTTTCTTCCCTAATATATTTTTGAATTATGAATATCCTGCACTATTTAGGAATAAAACATAATATACTTACTGATAAATTATACGACGTGATTAGTGACAACGAACGAACAAGACTGTTTTTATTCAAAAAAATAAATAGACAACAGGATACAGTATAGATAAAAACATAGACAAAATCATAGTGTATAAAACATTGTAGATATAATTACAACACCCCCACTATATCTAACAATGTTATAATTTACTTAATATATCATTTAATAGGTTGAACACCTAACTTTTTTAATTTAAAATGACTAGCCAAAACATCATTCAAATGTTTGGTTTCTTTACTGTCATTAGAAAAAATAAAGAAATCATCTACATACAGTGTGACAATAGTTCTCAATTTTCCTTGAACTTTTGAATACATACATGGTTCTATTTTAGATTTAATGTAACCAATTGTTAATAAACATTCATCTATATACTTTCTTGTACCATGCTCTTAAGGATTGTCTAAGCCCATAGGGTCATTCGGGGCAACAGCACGCAGTGGGTAAAAGTTCGCATGGTCAATATCTCGGAACCTATTGAGGGGGCTCAGACACTTTTTCGGCTAAATCAGGGGCGCGTCAGGGACGATGTCAGAGCCACAAGCTATTTTACCAAGCCTCACTTGTTTAGCAAAAAACGGTGATCAACGTGATTTTGTTGATTAGTTACCAATATTTTTTGCTGGGAAAAAAGTGTATGGCTAGACGGTCCATCAGTTTACAAAAGTCCGTTAATTATGTTAAGTTTACATTATTATTATAGTATTTATTTTAGTTATTATTCTGTCCTAGAAAATAAATGCGTCACAACTAACGTGTGATTGTTCAAAATACTCCCTGATTAGGTAAGAGTACGAGGTTAATAGTACGCACCCTGTTATAACTTCATGTTATAACACCGCACGGTTTTTTCTTCTTTAAGTTGCAATTAAGTCGAATATTATATGTAAAGATTTTTAGACCTTATACAGAAAAAAAAAATCTCATAAAACACCCTGCGTAGTTTTACCCACATAATGGGTCAATAGTACGAATTTCTCCCGATGCACTTAAACATGTATTGCAAAAAAAATAATGAAGCAATGTACAAAAACTCATTAAATAATGAAAATAGAATAAATTTACTTTACATAGAGTGTTAAACGTTTTTCAAGACACTATATTTTTAACTGTGTAGACGATAGAAAAAAAAGTGCGTACTTTTAGGCCGAATGACCCTATACTGCTTTCTTTAATTTAAGAACTTGACCAGTTTGTGTTACCTCAGAAAAACACTCTGGTATTTGCATGTAAATATCTTCCTCAAGATTCCGTTCAAGAATGCAGTTGTCACATCGAGATGTGTTATATCAAGATCTAATTGAACTGACAATGCAAATAACAATCTTAAAGTAGTATACCTCACTACAGGAGAAAAAGTGTCTGTAAAGTCCACACCTTCAACTTGTGAACAACCTTTAGCCACTAAACGTGCACGAAAACGAACTTTATTTTCACTGTCATATTTCTTACGTAATACCCATTTGCACTTCATAGTTCTACTATCTTGCGGAGCATCAATCAACTGCCGTGCATCATTGTCTTTGAAACACTGTAACTCTTCACTTATAGCTATCTTCCACTGTTCCTTTTCAGGTCCATTTAAAGCTTCATGCAGAGACAAACCAGCCGTATCATCATATGGTTCATTGTCTACACATAGATTTGATAAACCAAACCAATCTGGTTTCTTCCTTATTCCTACAGGTCTGGGTGTGCGGTCTGTAACCACCTTCTCCAGCATGTTATCAGCATCCTCATAATCACTGAGACTATATGTAACATCATTAACTGTAGGTGTATCCTCTGCATCATCCAAGCTTTTTGTGTTATCTGAACTAGAATTTGATTCAGGTGTTTTCAAATCGGGTTCAGCAACATGGACTCTATCCCCCACTGAATCAAAACTCTGATCTTGTATTTCAATTAAACATTCAGATTTTGATTCTGGTTCAATTATAATTACATCTCTACAAGTGAACACTGTCCTTGTTTTCGGATTAAAAAGTCTATACCCTTTTACATTTTCTGGATATCCAATTAAAATACATTTTTCTGACTTTTTGTCCCATTTCCTACGTTTTTCTTTTGCTATATGAGCCATTACGGTACTGCCAAAAATTCTAATATGTGTTATATCTGGTTTGGAGCCGGTCCACATCTCATATGGAGTTTTCATTCCCAATGCCCCTGCTACAGTTCGATTCTGCAGATATACAGCTGTATTGGTAGCCTCTGCCCAGAACATTTTGCTTAAATTTGCATCGAAAAGTAGACATCTTGCCTTTTCAACGATTGTGCGATTAAATCGCTCACACAAACCATTCTGTTGTGGCGTATAGGGATTTGTTTTCTGATGTATCACTCCAGTACTACTCAGATAGTTGTCAAATTCTTTGTTGCAATACTCTAGCCCGTTATCACTTCTTAATATTTTGATTCTATTATTTGTTTGATTTTCCACTTGGGCCTTAAATTCCTTAAAACACTTCAACGCTTCATTTTTATGTTTCAAAAAATAAACGAATGCCATACGACTATGATCGTCGATAAACAATAGAAAGTATCTTGAGCCCCCTATAGACATATTTTCCATAGGTCCACAGATGTCTGTGTGCACTATATCTAGCAAATTATTACTTATTTGGCCAGTACTCTTAAATGGTAAGCGACACTGCTTGCCTTCACAGCATGTAACGCATGAGGATCTAGTTACATCTACTTTATCATCAATAGACAAACCCAGCACAGCATTCTTCATGTGATTCAAATAATCTTTATTGATGTGCCCTAACCTGCGATGCCATGTCACTCCTGAGACAACTGATGCTGCCAAATGTACTTGCTTAGACATATTTACCTTGTACACACCATGAACTAACACAGCTGTGGCCACTAGTTCATTCTTCTTGTTGTATACAGAACAACCGCTGTTAGAAAATACTATGTTGTTACCTTTCTTAATTAATTGACTGACCGATAATAAGTTAGTTGTCAAACTTGGAACACAGTAAACGTTTTTCACTACAATGTCATATTCCAAATTATTTACTGCAGTTGTAATTTTCACATCACCACAACATAAAACCGGCACGTTTTTGTTATTTGCAACAACAATTTCTTTTTCTTTTTCAATCGAAGTATTTTTAATCCAATTTTCATTCGCTGTAAGATGTACACTCGCGCCAGAATCAATGTACCAGTCATTCTTATTGAAATTTCCATTTAAGAAAACAGCGCTAAATGCATTAGACTGTATTCGAGCCTTATTCTTGGAATTAGATAAATAGTTATCGTAATTTGTACATTGATTTCTATAATGGCCTGTCTGTTTACATCGGTAACATTTCACTGACTTGACGTTTGACTTTGATACGTCAGTGTCACCAAAATTATTCTTTCCGACCATTGACAAATTAGATATTCTCTTCTTATTGAATTTCGAATGAGTTGCAAAAGCACCGCTAACTCCATTCACATTTTGTTCTGTTACTGACTCCATGTCTAACAATTTAGTTTTGATAGCATCTGCCGTTATCGAAATCCCGGAATGTTCAATTGCCATAATCATAGGCGAGAAACGATCAGGCAAACCTGCTAGCAGCAATGATCCTGTCCACTGATCATTAATTTCGAATCCTGTTCCACTCAATTTTTGTGCCGTGTCTATAATTTGAGTCACGTATGTTGTCATTGAGCTACAATTTTCTAACCGGATCGAAATTAAACTCCGCAGCAAGTTTATTCTTCGTGAAAAACCATTGTCGTCAAATAATTGCTTGAGTTTTTCCCACAACTCCTTCGATGACTGTACATTTTTAATGTGTACGTACAAAGATGGATCTATTGTCATGATCAATTTCGCTTTTGTTTTTTCATCATCTGCAGCTCCAATATTTACCCCCGGTTCTGGCTTGATACAGTACTTCATGCCTTTGAGGATAAGAAAATTCTCTGCCGCGAAACTCCACTCTGTATAATTTTCGCGTCCCTTTAACTTGGGAACATTGACAAGATAGTTGGTAGACATTTTTTCGGCCACCAAAATTTGCACACCGCGAAAATAAAATCAGCAGTTCGCCAATACACGCTTCAATCGCGCTTTTAAACAGTCTTTAACACTCGTTGCAGTCCGAAATTCTTGTTAAAACCTCGCGATTTTTGAGCTTCTGGGCCCATAACCTGATAAATTATACGACGTGATTAGTGACAACGAACGAACAAGACTGTTTTTATTCAAAAAAATAAATAGACAACAGGATACAGTATAGATAAAAACATAGACAAAATCATAGTGTATAAAACATTGTAGATATAATTACAACACTTACGTATGCCGTTTTTTTTAAACTTGTTGAAAAACTCTGTGCTGCGAATTCTTCAATTATTTTTATCTCAGTATCCCCAAGGGTGTTTATCTCGTAAACTGTCAAGAACTAGGACAACAGAATAAACAGGCACTTAAGAATCTAAACTAAAATGTCGATGGCATTAAAAGGCGCAGTCCTCGTTCGAATGACTCACGCTTTTTCGAATCCCTCGAGATTTCTTTGAATCGTTCACTTTCTTAAAACCATTTGTATATTAGACCTCTATAGGACAAGAATGTTCACTAAATTCGCATTTCATGATTAATATTCGTAACAATTATAAAACTGATTTAATAGAAATACATAAGTTTCAATTTGGATTGTTGTTTTCTTTTTGCTAGCTAAAGGCAGTCATATGGGATGTATCATTTTCTCCAGCAGTTTTGATGTATGATGAAGATCGCCTGCAAAGACTTTGTTTTGAAAGCGATCTAAACCGCATGTTGTGTATTGTCTAAACCACATAGCATAAACTTACGTTAATAACCACGAAGAGATTTAGACCGAACTTAGGGTTTAACTTGGTGCTATATGCGTACAAGACACTCGCAAATCTCTTAAATAGTGGCACTCTCACCTGGCCATTGCAATTCCGTGAGCATTGCTTTAATATTGTTTTCCTTCTTTTATCTCATTATTAAACTTTGTCCAGTACTGCGTTTTACTTCGATTTGGCACACACGTGTAGGTATGTTTGAACTAGGGCGCTCCCCCCAGCAAAACGGCGCACTAACTGAATTTTTATGTGATATCTATTCGCTATATATTTCTGTTATATGTTATCTTTACTTTGGTTGTGTCAAATTTTTATAATGTAGAAATTCCTTCATTAGTTTAATTATGAAATTGACACTAAAATAGTGGATTCCGTACATTTCCTCCTAATGTACACATCATTTTAATTTGCAACCAACACTATCATCTAGAATCTAGATAGACAATTTACCATACCAGCCCTGTATTATATACTGGCCACTGCTGAGCACGGCCTTTCTCTACAACTGAGAGCGTTAAGGCCTTAGTCCACCACGCTGGCCTAGTGCGGGTTGGCAGACTTCACATACCTTCGAAATTCAGAGAACTTCAGGTTTCCTCACGATGTTTTCCTTCACCGTTAAAGCGAGCGATAATTCACAAAGAATACACACATAATTCTTTAGAAAAGTCAGAGGTGTGTGCAATTGGGTTTTGAACCTGTGGACATTCGTCTCGGCAGTCCGTTCCATTCCCAACTAGGCTATCGTCCATATAGACAATTTAATAGAGAATATTTTCGCAGTTTAATGATTTCAAAAATGCCTAAAATTATTTTTAAAGCTATCATTCATAAATTGTAGCATATTTTCGTCCGTAACTTGTGCGCCGTACGGCCGTACGTATAAATGTATGGAATGGATGCATAGGGCCGATTGCCCGGGGAAGGGCCTTATATATTCTTCTTTGTCGTTTCCTTCATGACTGAAGGTCGTGCCCGCGTTGGTAAGGCTTGGTGCTGGCGCCGACAAACTGCTTCCACTCCACCCTGTCTTGTGCCTGTTGCAGAGCATCCGTGACTGGGATTCCCATGACCTCTCTGATGGTGTCAGACCATCGGGTAGATGCTTATATATTAGTATTTGTATAAACTCATGTGTGAAATGTTTTTGTTAGCACCTTAATTATATGTAATACTAGCATTGCGCGTGGATCCGCCCGCGTGGAAAATTTTTTCCGGGATAAAAAGTAGCCTATAGCCTAGCCTATATTGATAGTGAAAGAATTTTCAAAATCGGTCCAGTAGTTCTTGAGATTAGCGCGTTCAAACAAACAAACTCTTCAGCTTTATAATATAGTATAGATTTGTACAAAGCATTTTTTTAAGTAAACTTACAGTAATAAAATATATGCAAATTGTTCAATAGATGACGCGTTTTTTGAAAAAAAAACCCGACAAGTGCGAGTTTGTACCGAGCCCTCCGTACAAACTTGTAGATAAGGTATATAAGTTCAATAGTTCGCCAAAATTAATTAATAATTCAAACCCTTAAATAATACTAGGAAATCAGACTTTAATAAAAGTAAGTTATTAAACGAATAGGAAACGAGAAAATAAAATAAAAATCTACAATACCAGAAATTGACTAAATGTACCAAGGGCGCGACTAGTGCACCCATTTTTACCCGACTGCGAAAGAAGGAGGGTTATGTTTACGCCCTACAGCCTAAACGGCTTGTCGTATTTTTATGTGAGTGGTATCAATAGATTCGTCTTAGTCGTGAGAATGACACTGGGTACATCAAAATAAAAAAAAAACAAAATTAAGGATTTTTGGCGGCAAAAAGTGATCTCGAAACGCAGTCGGAGGCATCTGCTCACTCCGAGATTTTGTTGTTCTACTTATATCACCAACCAAATTATGAGAAGTGAGCGTGTTATGCCTCCGACAGCGCTTGTGAACACTGTCAACTAAGATTATTCAAAACCAAAACAAAATATTCAAATTAAAATCTTGTTTCTATCTTTTCAGTTTTCAATGAATTTAATAAAGATGGCAGATTTTGACGCAGTCGGGTTTTTTGTTTTTCTTAAATATTTTTTGCCGTATGCTTTCAGTCCCATGGTGTGATGGGGGCGAATTTATCGTCATATCGGGAACAAATTCCATACACCGGGCTGATATTGAGTAGAAAAACCCAATATCATAATAATATAGACTATCCATTTTATTTGACAATTTGACCAAAATTTGTAAACGTAAGGTACTAATGACAGCGCCATCTATATTGCACTCCACATTCCCAACGGCATCGATATCACATACCGCATTGCTAATGTCACCCTGCAGCCAACTAATTTGATAGCGCTCGCATGCCTGTGGCCGACACTATTGTTACATTGTTGCGGTTCACGCTAACGTGAACATATCCACCATTATATACGTCTTACCCGTTGTCCTAGGTGAGCGACACGTAGCGAAGCGACGCGACGTAATGCGACCAATACTTCACCGCAGACTGATGAAGGCGACAACATAGGCCACAAGTACATACAATGACTATTTGATATTTTCGCGTCGCGTCGCATCGCATTGTCGCGTTTGGGCTCATACCGATCTCTGTTGAGATTGGCCGCCGTTTCCGAAACTGGCTAGGAGGATTAAGTTATAGTCCTACGACTTTATTCATAAACGGTTTGTAAACCTATTTTAGTTATAGAATGTTTTATCTTCTTCCTTTAAACTCAATTCCAAATTCGTTCTAAAAGACATGTGTGACCTGTATGAATAATGCTGCTATACTAGACATCCTTACATAGTATAAAACAATATCGCCCGCAGCCTCTGTATGCGAACTAAAAAAAAACCGAACGGATTTCGATAAAATTTGGTAAGATGGTTTGAGACTCTGAGAAGGTTACTTTTTATCCCGGGAAAATATATGGCGGGACTTTTTTTTCTTTTTCTTTTATTAGGGAAAACAAACGGTTATACATTGAGAATACGATAAAGAAAATAGTGGCCCCCGTAAGTGTGCCGCGGGAGTTTTGGTGGGAACTTGGAAGTGTCATGAGGTGCTCTTGTTTTAATTCATTATTTTGGTGATACTTAGAGTTATATTGCATAATTATGTTGGTATATTATCCAATATAGTTCTATTAAAGAGCTCAAATGAAGTGAATTGAAATAAGCGTGCTAATCAAGTGTTTTTTTTGTTGCCGCCAAAACCTTTCGATAGTCTTGGTAAGGTAGCCACTGCTTTACTTCGACATACTACAGATAATAAAAAAGACAACCTAAACTTGACATTGGCAAAATGTAAACACTAGTGCCATAAAAAAAAAGTGTGCCGCGTTCCGGATCAGCCTGTGTATATCCGGTTCAAATAGGGCATTTTCTCACTGACGAGGGTTGATCATCGCTCGTCAGTCAACACTATCCCCGCTCTTTGACCCCTTTGGACCCCCTCTTACCATCAGGTGCAGTGGGGTCGCTTTGCCGTGGCTGTATAAAAAAGCGGCATGATATCGTCAGGGATAGTGCAATACCGCGTAAGTAATAAAAAAAGTCCAATTGAGATTGATCCTTACTACACTAAAGTTAGCATTGATAATACAACACTTTTTTAAAATCACTTACGCGGTATTGCAGTATCCCCGACGATATTGATTAAAAACTGTTACTGTTTTACAGGTGGTAGGTCTCTCATATGTAAGAGTCTGTCTGGGTGGGTACCACCGCTATGTCTATTTCTACCGCTCAGCAGCAGTGTGCATGCCCTGTTGTGTTTCGGTTTGAAGGACATTGTAGCCAGTGTAACTAATGGACATAATGAGACTTAACATCATGTGTCTCAGGATGACGAGCGCAGTGGACTGCCACACAGAACTTTGTAACTCAGGTGCTGGATGGTGTTGCTACTGTTTATGGGTGGTCGTATCACGTACCATGAGGCGAACGGCATGCTCGTCTCATCATTCAATGCAATAAAAAAACGTAAATTGCTCGGAAACCTTTACTCGATAGACAAGAAACAATGTATAGACTAACCAGATATAAAATATTATTATTATGCTAACATTTCACTACAAAGCACGGTAAATAGATTCTTCACGACGCGGACGATGACACGAATTTAATTTATATTCTATGTTAGGATGTAAGAAGAGACAGCCCTATGTTATGAAATTTCTTGCTAAATGAGATTAATTAAATAAATAGTTTTCTTAAAGAGGTCTACAATACCTTTTTTTTATCGCGGGGAAAAAAAGCTTTATCACTACCATCACTGGGGGGTCAGTGGAACGGTTATGTTGGTTTCACACAGTCTTACGGCCCAATGTCGACACTCGATAGCATCATCCGAGCGAGCATTGGACCGAGCCCCTAACGCTATGTACACCCTACACCGGCATACCAACCAAAACCTGCGGTGGCCTTTGTCGGCGCATACGGGACGGCCTCGGGGTATCTTGTTGCACTGCACAAAGATAGCTGCACGGGACCGCCCCTGCGCGATGCCGCATTGCGGCCCCTCTCTAAATGAGGAGGCTGAGAAGCCTCCAAACTCGAAAGCACGCCTTCGGCGTTTACGACTGCGGGAGACCGACTACGCGCATTGTCGTCCACCTCGGAGTCGCTTACATTGAAGTAGTTGGGCGAACAGACCCCCACTGCTCACCCCGCGGCTCTCGCCAACCCCATTTAGTCGCCTCTTACGACAGGCAGGGGATGCCGTGGCGGAATTCTTTAGATGCCCCCGAACCATAGGGCATGAGGCGCCGGTCAGTCGTCCACCCGACGCCTCCTTCGTCTCCTCAGGCTGCGGGCGGGATCGCTCTGCTCACGATACCGCTTGGCGCTCTCCTTCCGCGAGATGACGCACTCACAGAAGGAGGCCATAGCTCGCCATGACCTCCAGCCGCCGACCATGGCGGACACCACGGCCGGCAGCGAGAGGTCTCCTCCGAGAGGTCTACAATACCTGCAAATAATAAGATAAAAATAATGCTTTCGTTTTCCCGATTTTTTTTTCAATTATAAACATACAAAATAAAGTTTATAGACATGAAGAAAAATCGCTCACTGGAGGTTAAAACGATCGGTTAGTAGTCGAATGACATCAATAAATCATGATATATTTAATGCCTGTTTCACAAGTTTCAAATAAATATTATTTAGCAGTTATCGTATTAAACAGCAAATGTAGATGTTACTCAATTTATTACCATTTATTTGGGAACACAGACTAGTGTGACTTTCATATTTGGTCGGCTTATACATATTTTATGTGACGAATGGTCTTTATTCAGATGTTGTGAAATACGCCCTCATGGTGACATTGCGTAATTTAAAGGTCTATGTGGTGTTCATATATCTATCTATACACTATAATCAGACGAATCTCGCTCGCCCTTCTTTTTTTCAAAAAAAGCAAAACTTTTAAACACCCTATATTATAAAGCAATTCTTTTATTATCAGTAACACATGCGAATAAATAAACTTATTTTGAACAACACGATCATCCTATTTTTAACTCTATTAAAATAGTATACAGTCCTTTCTTTATTATCAACCTTTCGCCTAGTCTACGCTGTTAACCGCGTCTAGTAGTAGCTGCCATTTATCATATTAGCATTCTGCCCACGCCACGCCGTCCGTCCGTCACGTCTTCGTTGTCCGCCTACTATACATTATGCGAGCCAATAAGATTTCACCAATTGCAGCTTAAAAAGTTTTATTCTTGTTTGTTACTAAGTTAAGTCTGGAAGTTGGGTCTAAGAGCTGTATTAATAAACGAATCTCACTTTTGAGTAGGATCTTAAGTTGGTATTTAAGGTAATGAACTATTTATTTAATAAACAAAACTTGAGCTGTCGTTTGAGCGCTTCTTGGCTGAGTCGGCGCTGTTAAATAAATAAAACCCAGCTGTCAAAATACGTCACTACGTCTAAACGAGCGAGTGAGAGTGGACGTTAGCCTAGTTGGGAATGGAACGGTCTGCCGAGACAATGTCCGGATGTTCAAAACCCAAGGCACACACCTCTGACTTTTCGAAGTTACGCGTGTATTGTTAATCAATTAACATCGCGGTCACATACATACATACGGGTCGAATACAGAACCTACTTTTTTTAAGTCGGTTAAAAATATATTTTAATTCTCGACAGCGGAAATATCCTAGCAGTCGTCAAATGAAAGAGTAATCTGCCTGTAAATAGCGTCCTTAGAAAATAACAAAACACACGACACGACGCCATGTCGCTTCATTGTGATTGGTCGAGAAACTAAAACGTGACTGAAGCATTGACCTCTCGATCAATCACACTCACAATTAAACGACATCGACTTTTGTGACGTGTTTTTGCCACTTTCTAAAGGAGCTGATATTAATTGATTTGCACCGCTGAAAAAAAGAAAAATCACAGAAGCACTGCCGGATTTATAGGAAAATTATTTCTTTAATTCAGATGAAAGTTTCTAAACTTATATCTATATACTATTATATAAAGCTGAAGAGTTTGTTTGTTTGTTTGTTTGAACGCGCTAATCTCAGGAACTACTGGACCGATTTTGAAGATTCTTTCACTAATAGGAAGCTACATTACTCCTGAGTACTATAGGCTATTTTTTTTCCTGGAAAAACTTTTCCACGCGGGCGGAGCCGTGCGCAATGCTAGTATAACTATAAACTGTAGTTTTAATGCATGTTACGTTGATTATAATTATACTTCCAAAACAAAATAGAATTAACATTAATTTTATCATGGTAGGTAGTATTGTTTTTTACACGCTTTATATTAGCTTCACTTGTATGTTTGTATGTTTGTAACTCTCCGACTCCGACTCCTTTGGGCGCGATTTTGACCCTCTTTAAACGGTCAGATTTTATTCAAACTTTGTAGGTTTTGTCGAGAACCGATAACAATACACTATTTTTTTTTTATTTTTTTTTTATTTTTTGTTTTTTATTTTTAGGGAAACTAACAGCTAGTTAACAAATAAATTACAAGTGCTTACGTATAAAAGTTTAGAGCCAATTATAAGTTTCCACAGATAAGTATTTTAGAATATAAGTAAATAAAAATTACAGTCGGTTGAAAGACAGCACACCAACGCGACGGCCAGTTTACTCATTGACTGCAAAGGCAAAAGTTAGCTGGTTACTTGTACCAAAATTGCAACTGTGGTATTTTTTGTGGTTTTACTATTTGATAAGATTATGCCATTATTCAATTTGCAAAATGAGATTTTTGTGAATTTATATATTTTTTAGTGACATTTGTTGAACAATGGTAGAACAGAACTAAAAATAAATAAATAAATAATAGTTTAAAAAAACTAAAAAATACGCTTTATAGAAAACCCAACTAAAAAATAGAAAATAAATTTGAAATAAGAATAGTGTAAATAAGAAAAAAAAAATTATTTTAAAAAAGCGTGGGGTGCATGGTGACAATAGTTATAAATATTTTATTGACAGATAATTTATGAGTTGAAGTATTATATATCATTTTGATAATATCTTAAAAAACACCCCACGCTTTTTTACAATAAAATACATTTTTTTAACCAAACCTATGCTGAAATAAAACTGTTTATTCATGTGACGTAATTGCTCCATATGGTCCAAAGCTTGAAAAATGTACCAAATCAGTAAAAGAGTAATTTGCGAAATATTACCTCCAACCCAAAAATAACATCAAATTAATAAGTTTGTGAATCTCTTTGATTATGCGTACTCGAGCTAACTAAGTTCTCAACTCATTTTGCTATTTCCGTATAATTTTTTGCAAAAGATGATCTACCATTTTGGTTTTCTTAAAAAGATGAACTTAACACTTTCCGGATCTCGAGAATCATTTTAAAAATTGCGATAAATTTGGAAAATTGTTACGTTATTCAATGCCATCAAAAAATTAATAATAATTGTTGATCAACATAGATCATACTATTTTATAAGAAGAGAGAAATAGACGCATCAAGCAACTACACCATAAATCTGATATCGTAGGTACTTCAATAGCGAGCATTGCAACCACAATATTCACCTAAAGTGAACTATTAAGTCACTTGGTCATTTATTGGTCTATTCTACTTCAGCAAAGCATTATAAACTTGATCTATGTAATATAAAAAACGTGTGTGTGTATTAACGTACATACGTATGAAGTGAAACTTTTTCAATCAATTCATTTTTTTTCACTGTTCTTATAATAGTTATTTTATTCCATTCTATATCTATCTATACCAGCCCTGTATTATATACTGCCCACTGCTGAGCACGGGCCTCCTCTACAACCGAGAGGGTTAAAGCCTTAGTCCACCACGCTGGACTAGTGCGGGTTAGCAGACTTCACATACCTTCGAAATTTAGAGAACTTTCTCTGGTATGCAGGTTTCCTCACGATGTTTTCCTTCACCGTTGTATTCCATTAATACGGCCAAATTATTAGTATTATTATTTATTTAAATATTATTGCCTGCTAAATTGATAGTCATATTTTTAAATGATGGTTAATTTCAATAAATTAATATACATTTACTAATACTTACAATCAAAAGTGAGGTTATCATAAAAAAAATAATACCAAAATTTCATTAGAATAAATTTCTCCCGTACGTGGATAAAGAAGTTTCACATCAATAAGGTTTTCCATAAAAAAGCTTCTCACTTTTTAATACACTAAAGTATTGATTAAAGCACCCTCTCTCTGTAAGGACTAAGTAGTAAGTAACAAATAAAAATGAAAGTTCGCCCCTGCTACTTATGGATTTGCTAATAACCTTCCCTTAGCCTTACTAGTAGTTCACGATTGAAACTCGTGATATTAATGTCCCACTAAAGTAGTCATTGTTACGGTAGACAGATTGGACTAGACAGTCCTTACTTCACATCACATTTCTATGAGATAGTGCTTCCATCTCGGCAGAGTCTGCCTATTTATTAAGACAATATAATATATTTACACCTTGTAAGAAAGAAAGAAAACAATAATAATAATGCTTGTAAAGAAACAAACTTCTTTTAGATATAACTCTCTAGAAATTTCCTTAAAATTATCATGAAATCCGCATATAGTCGCGATCAATCGCTTCTGAAAAGGTTATTTGCGTGCTTTATGTAAAAAGTATGCTAGTGTAGGGTCGCTGGGACTGTTTTGCAAGCCCGCCCAAAACTCAAGTCCCCACCTTTTACGTGTCTCAAACTTACTTTTGACGTCCATAATGAATTTTGTTTTGCTATTCTTTTTACGTACCCTAAGAGCTTGCGATGGATGTGCCATATTTTGTTATTAAAATGCTTCATAAAGAAATAAATGTTAAAGGCACATTTTTTTAAGACAAATTAACAAACATCTTAAAAAGGTGGCAGTGTTAGTGTAATTTGATTGTTAAATAGTAATGTTTATTGTGAAAGTTCATATATGCCTATTATTGGTCTTTAATTTTTTTGAGATATATTTGTGTCAGCCTGAATACTTCCAAATTCACAAAAACCAATATTACATCAAGTAACCTTCTTTGGACTGTTCATTAATTTCCTTGGAAATGGTACACATGATATAATGAATGACATAATAGTTGTCTTAAATATGAAACCATAGTAAAATCTTCAAAACACTTTCAAATAGAAAAATTCCATACATAAATAATGAAATTAAAAGCTGATTACTTATCGAGAAATAGCCTTACAGTAATGATCCCGAAGGAAGATATTTTCCGAACAAAATTCTGGCAGCAAAGCGAAATTTAAAGGGAAAATGAGAAAATTTTGATGGATACACCCGCTCAGGGAATGGCGCCTTTTCGTTTTTTAGTTCTTGGTTTTTGATATCGGTTTTCGCTTTGCCGTATTTAATATAATATTTGAGATATTATTTTTGTGCAAATTGACGTGGGTTGTAGCGTTTAAGCGGAACGGGAAATTACGTGGTTGTAAGTTATTTTTCGAGGGATTCAGAAACAAGAGGCATGTTGTCCCACAAAAACCAGACTACAAGCACAGCTCCAATCAAAATGGATTCACCGCATTTGCCTGATCAGGCAATTGATTAGATAAATACATGTTGCTAACAAAGGTTGAACCTTTATTGGGTCACCGAATAGTATGTGAGAAAGACACTGTTAAAGACCCATAAAGCTACAGGGATTTTGGGAATGCTATAATTGGAAGAAGGATTGACATTTAACGTAGGAATTTCCTAGAAGAACATTTACATACACAGTTATCGGTGAATGGCAACATAATATATAACACTGTCTATAGTATAGTAATTGAGCGGCGATAGCCTTGTTGAGAGTGGAACGGACTGCCGAGACGAATGTCGGCAGGTTCAAAACCCAAGGGCACACACCTCTGACTTTTCTAAAAAGTTATATGTGTATTCTTTGTGAATTATCACTCGCTTTAACGGTGAAGGAAAACATCGTGAGAAAACCTGCATACCTGAGAAGTTATCTGAATTTCGAAGTATGTGAGGTCTGCCAACCCGCACTAGGCCAGCGTGATGGACTAAGGCCTTAACCCTCTCAGTTGTAGAGGAGGCCCATGCTCAACAGTGGGCAGTATATAATACAGGGCTGGTATGGTGTGGTATGGTATGGTATGGTATAGTATAGTATACTTACTGTATATGATAGTAAAGCATAATAATCATGGGGCCGCAGCCAAGATACCTTTCTACAATCCTTACCGCTAATAGAAAACAAAAAAATTTATGGAAATGACATATCCTAGTGATAAGTCTAATTATGTCCCATGATGTGATAGGGGGCGAGGCTATCGCCATATTGGGTACAAATTCCAGACTGAGCAAAAAAACTCAATATCACTTTACCCAACTCGGGGGTCGAATTGTACTGCAGTCGAACCGTGATAGAACTACGCCATCGAGGCAGTCATGTCAGTCATTCCCAAACATTTAGCGTAGCGTTAACAATTGAAGACAATCATTTTAGCTACAGTCCCTGTTCACTCATAGAAACATTTCAGAACGAAATTTTGAATGAAGTCTCAACTAGCAAAAAATTCGCCATAAATCCTTCTCGTACCTTTGCTCGAATGAAAAAGTTATCAAACTTTTAATTTTATCACCAAAAAAAGTTAAGGGAATTAACTTCGAAAGTATGGCAAAGGCCGGACCGGCATTCATTAGCGTTGTTTTAATTTATTAAAGGTTCAGGAAACGTTGGCGTTTCCTTTGAGGACCTTATAAAATTTCCTTCAATTCTGTTATACTAAATTCATTATTATACTTATTTTAATTGGTTGTCATTTGAGAAAGTACGTACGGGCAAGTACTACCGCTTTACTAATTTTTGCCATCAAACACCAGTGTGCAAATACATTCATGTTTTAATTTGAAGAGCATTGTAGGCTCCATTGCCTATGATATAAAACCCTGAAACTAAGAAATAATGGACCTTAATGTTTCAAAAAAGTAAGGCAATATACCTCTTGTATTAATATTTCTCTCTTAAATACAGTTCTCTATACCAGCGATTCCTAAATGGTGGTCCGCGGAACCCTAGAATTCCGTAAAAGGGTCACAGGGTTTCCGCGCTCTGTTGGAAATTTATATAAAACGTTCGTGCAAGACTCATAAACGCGTCGCCTTCCTACCCGATGAAAGAGAAAATATTCAAACTATAAGGTAAACACTTTAGACAAGGTTAGCATATGTGTACTGTGCTTTAGATATCGAAATTTGCTTGTTATACTTCTGTGGAAATAGCTAGCTAGGGATTCGTAAAAAAGTATGATCAATTAAGGTTCCATGGTCAAATAAAACTGGAAACCCCTGATCTATACTATTAATCTGGTGCCCTAAAGTTACTCTTGCAACACCCATTGTAACGATATCTGGCCAAACAAGATCGTTACGTCAGAAATTAATTAATGAACTCACAAGTCTTCTATTTAATTGGTGAAATGCTTTCAATTACAAATTGTCGCCAAAATATACAAGCGCAGAACTAATCAGTGAGCCTGAGCCGGTGTTGTGTTATGTCAAGAGGAACCATTAATTTTCGTTTGATATTTACAATAATTTAATTTAACAATATGTATCTACAGTGGCGTCACAAAGCCCGTGAAGGCAAATTAAAGGTCCCTAGCCAGTGCAAAAAACGGAGATTTTTTATAGTTTTCTCTTGAACGGTCTTCTTCCTCTTAGGTCGGGGGCCCCCTCAAGCCAGCGGCCCGTGGCATTTTCCTTCATGCCACAGAATATGTAGATGTGATAAGGTACGCTATAGTTTTCTTTGCAGCATGAATCGAGCCAAGCATGTTAGTACTACTGTCTGATAGTAGTAAGCCAGCGACATTTTACTATTGAGACTAGTTGTTAGTTTGTCGACGCTTAATTCGCTATCCCTATTCCGTATTCATGATTATGGAGACGATATCTCTATGACATAGAACCAAATTCCAATCCGTGCTCTCGCGTATTTCTGAAATTGAAAAACTTATACGAAAAAGTAACTAACTATTCAGGACCTTTAGCCAAGATGCTTTTCTACAAGTTTTAACGCCAATAGAATAGAAAATAATGTATGGGAATGACATTATCTTATCGACAAGTCTAGCGCAAGGATACGTCATTCCCATACATTTGTTTCTATTGGCGTTAACCTTTATAGAAAAGAATCTTGGCTAAGTACAGGCCCTGGCCAATATTCGATTTAACACGTGTATTTTGTCTCTGTCACTTAAACTGCTTATAAAGATAAATATGCTCTCGAACGTTTAAGAATATGTTATGAATGAGACAGTTAAAAATAGTTTCGATACGTGAACTCGATGTGTCTGCCGAGCGAGCATTTTATAGTATTTTCCGAACATCATTACTCATAATAGGCTAGTAGACCACTTTTTTTTATAACATTTATCAAAACTGTATGCCATTCATAAGCTAACGGAAAAAGAATTTTCAATTTAAAGCTTTGAAAGGTAGAAGGGGTAATTGTCAAATTACAGTAATATCAGAATGTGACGTCACCGGGTGTAACCAGCCATAACGCTGTGCGCGTGCGAAAGAGATAGTGCGATATCCCCACCACGCCCCCACTTTTACTCACGACAGTATTTCAAATGTGAATAATTGCTTTATTTTTCAACATAATTTGATGGTGATTTATTTAGAATGAATCTACCACTCTGAGCCCTCAATGACTCTTAAGGACTGTTCCACAAGTTCTGAGTAAATGCTGCTCGTCACAGAAATGTATAAGCCGATCAAATACAAAAGTCACGCTCTGATCTATGCTTCTAAATAAATGTTAATAAAATGAGTACTATTTACACAAGCTTTTTAAAACGATAACTATCAAGTAAGGAGATATTCGCTTTTTGTATGGGTGCTGGGCCTCAAAATCTAACCAGTCCGAAACTTTATGCATATTAAAGGGCCAAAAATATGGATCTTGGATCCCTTAAAAAAATATTTTGAGGCCCCTCCATTTATAATTAACTTTTTTAAAAACGTTCTGATTAAGTGTAGTTTTTAAGCAAAATAAAATTACATAAATCTCAATATCGTAGCACTTTAAAATTATAAGATTTATTGCAAAGGCCTAGTTTTTGGGAGTACTATTCGAATATGTATAAAGTATCTTGGTTAGAATTTTAAGCCCGTTTTTGGACATGTCCTTTACTTGAAACTTTTGAAACAGGCCCTTAACCGTGTACAATTATCATTTTAGTAACACTGGTGGCGGAATAAATTATAACATTAAAATTCGAACGCCTATCTCTCTTGCGTGACACCATCCAAATACTTGCTTAATTAACAAACAATTGGGGTTTGGTGCAAACAATGCCAAGCTAATTATAATTATTGTACCATCGATTTTGATACGGCTTGTGTTTGTGGTCTTGTATCTGCGTGTTATATTGTAATATATTTATTTAGACACGCATAGAATTCATGTTCGTTCCTCTCGATAAAAGCACCGCAGTATCAGCTCCTTTCATTAACATCTCTTGTCTGCTTAATTTTGATAGACGTACTAATTAGTAAGATTTTTTTTCATACTAACCACTCAGGGCCGAGGTGAAGCAGCGCGACCGCAGCGTTGCAGCCGTGCAGTTTTGGAAATCCAGAAAAAATTACACAATAAGACCGGATTTTTTCAACTGTAGGTATCTTTTAGTCAGGGTCTTATTAAGCTGGACGCGTTCGCAGAGCTTCGAGTCCTCCAGGTGCTGCGAGCGCGTCCAGCTTAATAAGACCCTGACAAAAAGAAAACTACAGATGAAAAACGGGGCCTAAGTGCCTTAATTTTGCCGCTAAGTACCGCGACAAACTAAACTAGGGCTTGTTGACAGTTGCTTCGATCACATTGGTAAACAGGTAGCCATTGGGTCTTATTCTGGTCTGGTGCAACAAGACAGTATCTTCGCGGTGCCTTGAAGTTTTCCACGCGAATGATTTCTTATGTTTACACAAATGGGATTTTTAATACATCAATGCAAATGTACGATATTTAAATAAAACTACTTAATGGATTTTTTCGGCATTAATTTTTACTGCCTACGTTTAGACGACTTTACAGCCTTCATGGCCTTGAAGTTCACGGTATTAAACAACAAATAATTTTTAAAGTGGAAACACCACTAACTTGGCTATTCGTATAAGAATCTGTTTGTGTCAAGATTACTGCTATGTCTATGTCTTTGCACAATAGTGTTCCAGTTTGAACTTGGAAAGGCTTTGTAGCCTGTATTTTTTAGGTATTATTATTACCCGACTGCGAAAAAAGGAGGGTTATGTTTTTGGAGTGTATGTATGTATGTATGTTTGTATATTTCTTTGGCACGCCCTAAGCGGCTTGTCGTATTTTTATGTGAATGGTATCAATAGATTCGTCTTAGTCGTGAGAGTGACACTGGGTACATCAAAATAAAAAAATAAACATAATTAAGGATTTTTGGCGGTAAAAAGTGATCTCGAAAAATAAAAAAAAATCAAAATACACAGAGTGTGGCATCAAAATAAAGAATTTTTAACGGTGATTACAAATATATATCGACGCTTGAAAGGCAATAATATCTAAGCGACATTTAGCAAATTTTTCAGTAGAGCGTTTTAAAGTTTTGATTTTGACAAAAAAAATCATAACTAATTAACCATTTGCTGTATAAAAATAATTGTAACTGTTTTAGGAACCTCTTAATTTTTGACGTTTTTTGAGTTAAATTAACAGCCCTGAAGATTATAAATTAAAAAGTTTACGTCGCTTAGTTAAAAATTACCTAAATTTACAAACAGGTAAAATCATCTAAATGGATCATCTTATGAATACCGTAACAAGTAAATTTAATGAAATACAAATATTTGAAAATGCACAGTTGGTAAAAATCATATAAGGATATCTAAACATATTAATAAAATCAAGTAAAAATATCTATATCTAAATTATTGGGTCACACGATCGTGGAGAAACATAAATACGTGCATAATATTGTAAATCTTGTTATTCCTACAAACATTGAACTATTTAATAATCATTCAATTTTAATAATAATCAACATTTTATTGTTAGATAAACATACTTACATCCAAAATATAGCATAATGATATAGAATTTGTTAATAGCCAACACTTATTTCTTTGGAGGGAGTTTCTCGCCTCAAATATACGATGAGCGGAAGGACATACAAAATTGCCTTATCTGAACATTTACAACGGCTTGCTTAAATATCTCTGTGTAAGCATAACTCGAAAGCAATAATATTATAATTTATTCATTGTGTTGGAAACTCATAATTTTCTCTATAAATTTATTTTTGCTGAAAGCAAATACATACGTACACACCCACGCCCTTAACCCACAGGGGTAGAAAAAGACTATTGAGCACCACATTCTACGATCTTGACATACGTCTTCCACAAATGTTTTTCATAGTACTTCGCAAAGACAAGTAAGTGTGTATAGTGTATCTTCTTCTTCTTCTTCTTAGTCGTGCACTCTTGACAGAGTGGTCGTGGTCATGTTTAGGCCGATTGATGAACTGCCGTTTTCACGATGCGTCGCCATATGTCTCGATGTTTGGCGGAGTGGAAGCATTTGTGTATAGAGGAGTACGTCATAGTTTTAATAAGGTCTGTCCAACGTTTAGGAGCGCGTCCACGAGTTCTTTTGCCATCTACTTTTCCTTGAACCACCAATCGTTCCATGGAGTCCTCGTTTCGGCTTATGTGTCCGAAGAACTTGAGGATTCGTAATTGCACAGTCGACGATAACCTCTCTTTGATGTTCAGTTCTTCCAGGATTGAAACGTTGGTACGGTGCGCAGTCCACGGGATCCTGAGAAGGCGTCTCCAACACCACATTTCCAAAGCATCGATTTTGCGTTTGTCTTGGATCCTCAGCGTCCACGTCTCAGCTCCATATAGAAAGATTGGAAAGACCAGGCATCTCATTAGTCGAACCTTAGTATTTTTGGTTATTCGGCGATCTTTCCAGATCTTTGCGAGTTTTTCCACTGAAGATCTAGTCATAGCGCAGCGTCTTCGGATCTCATCTTCGCAGCCTCCGATGTTGGTGATAGTGGAGCCTAGGTATATGTAGTTCCCCACTACTTCACATCCCGCTATATTCTGGACATCAGGTCGGTTGTTTTCTATGCGATCTATAATCATCATCTTGGTTTTATCCCGATTGATTAAGAGTCCAAAATCTAACGCTGTGGTTTCCAAGCGTCGAAGAAGAGTTTCAATTTCCTCTCTAGTTGCAGCTAGGAGAGTGGTATCATCTGCGTATCTTAAGTTAGATATTTTCCGGCCTGCCACCGATATTCCTTTATTCCAATCTTCTAAGACGATTCGCATTATGTGTTCTGTGTATATGTTGAATAGCAGGGGAGATAATATGCAGCCCTGTCTGACGCCGGCTTGGGTTTTGAAGTGTTCCGAGTCAATACCATCTACTCGAACAGCAGCTGTACCGTCTTCATATAATCGTCTAATGAGATGTACAAGATGTTGTGGTACACCCATTTCCGAAAGTATCAGCCACAGTTTCGACCATTTGATGGTATCAAAAGCTTTTCTGAAGTCAACAAAACACACATAAAGAGGAATATTGAACTCTCTAGCCTTTTCTATGATTATAGTGTATACCAAAATGAAAAAGAGAGTTGAGAAAATAGTTGAGCAAAAGAAAGAAAAAGGAACTAGACCACAAACCTCGTGAATCCAAAGCGAACCTTTCACTATTCTGGAAACAAATATGGTTGATCAGGGGAGAGTCGGGGACTTCAAAGATAGGAGTCATCAGAAATGAAGATGGAAGGGTGTTTAGAGATAAAAGGGAAGTATTGATTGGAAGGTCTACTTCAAAAGACTTTTTAAATGAGGCGATGGGGATGTAGCAGGTGGTTAAGAGGCTATAGACCTGGCTTACTCTCAAAACGAGGCTAATAATGAGATTACGGAAAATGGAATAGTGAATGCGATGAAAAGTATGAGGTTAGGCAAGGCTGCTGGGTGTAACCGTTGAAATGCTGAGATACGGCAAAGGCGTAGTAGCAAAATTGTTATGGTTACTTTTTAATATCTGGTGCAAAACCATTATTATATCCATTTTCAAGAAGAAATTTTCACAGCAAGAATATAAAAGCTACCGCAGAATAAGCCTTCCCTGTGCTGCCAGTAAATTGTATGCCAAGGTCCTCATTAAGAGAGTGATTAATGAGACTGAAAAAAAGTGTGGAATGTCCAAGCAGGTTTTAGAAGAGGAATGGGTTACACACATCAAGTCTTTTACATAAGGTGCATAGCGAAAGAACATTTGGCTAAGTCCAAAAAAGTCTTTTACACCTTCGTAAACTTGGAAAAGGCTTATGGTCGTATGCTGAGGAATGAACTGTTGTTAACATTGTTATTTATTTATTTATTTAAGCACTTCATATACAAATGTATAAAGGCGGACTTAATGCCGTAGGCATTCTCTCCCAGTCAACCTTAGGGTGGTGCAGAGATTGTTAACATTGTCTTTAATATATCGGATTGAGAGTCACCTGGTGAGGACTTTGAAGTCTCTGTACGAAAACATCGACGGGAGAGCTGCAAGGCACGAAAAATTATGTGAATGATGTCTTTAAAGAGAAGGGAATGAAAATTAATGTGAGCAAGATAAAAGTGGTTGTGATAGAAAGAGGTCTGGGCACGTGGAGAGGATGGATTCAAGACAGGTCATGAAAGGTTAAATACCTTTCGTAAGCTTTCGAGCTAATGTGGATGGTACGGCTGGAAGAGGGCACCCTACGAGAGCGTGCATTTATCAAATAAATTATCTCCAAAAAGGGTAGGTCAGGATTAGCCTCAACCGGCAAAAAAGTATACGGAGAGAATAGGGAAAATTGGAATTAAATTATTATTAACATATTGTAATACACAATAATGCAACATAAATATATTTATTACAAAAATAAATGTTATTAAAATTATAAAAGTCTATTTATTTGTAAAAATCTCACCATATCTACGTAAAATTGAGGCAAAATCATAAAAACGTCGGACGGCTGTCCTCTCTTAGCGACAACCAATACGCGCTGTACAGGATCGCGCGCATATACAAATGACACTTTCAAAACACTAGGTGGTTCGCAAGCGGGTGTATTTACTTTATTATGAACAGGTAAATATCTCTTAGCAATAAGTATAACCACCTGAACATACCCGGTAAAATTATCTATGCGACATGACTGAAGTTAAAGGTTGTCAAGTAAAAATATCTAAGTATAAAAAATAGAACTTATATTATTCAGGTAAAATTATCTAACCGACTAATAATTATTTATTTTATTTTAGGTAAAATTGTATAAATGTACTATTAACAAAATATTTTATTAAGCTGAAAATATCTAAGCACATAAATATGGAGAGTATGGGTCCAGGTAAAATTATATCTATGCCAAAGTTATAATTTTTTGTGTAGGTAATAAACAACTAATTAAAGAGCCAGCAGTTTTTTATTTCAAGTAAACATATATTAATGCAAAACAGTAATATCATGATTTCATGTAAAACACACTAAGTTCAAAATCAATTTCCTTAAGCGTACCAACTACTGTAAATCCAAAAAGTCGTAAAAATTTTGGCGGTAAGTGAGAAAAAAAAAGTGAAATTTACCAGAATCATCTAGTATCTAACCGCCAAAAAAGTTGTCCTAGAGCTATGAAACCCGGATCAATCGACGCAGAAAAATCTGGCGATTCCAAATATGTATATAACTCATTTTAGGTATTTTTGTCGCTTAGATATTATTGCCTTTCAAGCGTCGATATATAACTTATATGTTTTATTGGAGTTTGGAATAGAAAATGCTAATAAAGGTGCTTGAGAACTAAAAAGATGGAAATTAAAAAAAAAATTTAAGAAAAACAATAAACCCGACTGCGTCCATATCTGCCATCTATATTAATTGGTAATGGAACAAACTAACGAGACAAACGACCGCAGGTTATAAACCCAAAGCACACACCCCTGATTTTTCGAAGTTAAGTGAGTATTGTTTATCAATTATAATCTTTCGTTTTAATGATGATGAAAAGCATTATGAGGTACTTGAAAGAAAGTGAAAGGTAAGTGAAGTCTGCCAACCCGCACTAGGCTAGCGTGGTGCACTAATGCCTAAACCCTCTTAGTAGCAGACGAGGTCCGTGCTCAGCAGTGATTAATATAGTATAAATTATAATACAGGCTAGTATTATTATTATTTATATAGAGGTATTATCTAATATAACAGTGGCGAGCGCAACGCAGTGCCTTCCAGAACTTTTTAATCCATAATACTGGATGTTGTTTGGCCTACGACCTACTCGTATCCTTATGCAGTCACATCCACATTGTATATTATAAACACGAAAGTAATTCTGTCTTTCTGTCACGCTTTCACGGCTGAACCGCTGATGAAAGGAGATAGTTTGAGACGTTTGTAGATAGGCTACTTTTCATCCCAGAAAAATATACCTATAGCGAGAGTTGTATCTCGGTAAAACCTCTTCACGCGGGCGCAGCGACGAACAATAGCTAAGAAAGATACATTTCTAAATCTATGCTTTAATATTATAAAGCTGAAGAGTTTGTTTGTTTGTTTGAACGCGCTAATGTCAGGAACTACTGGAACGATTTTTAAAATTCTTTCACTAATAGAAGGAGTAGTCAATTGTCTCTCCGTTGCCTTACTAACATAATTATAAGTATCTTTTACTAACCCAAATGAGTCTGTGTTACTTGAAATAATAATAATAAATAAATAAATAGGTAGCTACATTACTCCTGAGTGCTATAGGCTACTTTTTATCCCGGAAAAGCTATCCCACGCGGGCGGAGCCGCGCGCAAAAGCTATTATATACATAAACTTGCTGGAAATAAGAAACAAACAGTCATAAATCCACCCATATCGAAATAATTCCAGCCTAACTGAAGCCTAACAGATTATAGAGAATACAATGTATGTGTTTGTTCTACGGATCGCGTGGCAGGCATTGCGGTGGCGCATATTTGGCTAGATTAAGCAGACTCTGGATTATCAAACTACATAACTAGTATATATTTAGAGTGTTAGTCGTTTCCAAATGGAGGCGTCAAGTTTTTATTACTAATGCTGGATTTGGATGGTTAGTTCTTTGCAATATTACGGAAAAGTGTGTCATGATATTCCTTGTAAGTCAATAAAAAATCTTATCTTTTTGGGTACACTGTAAATGATACAGGTGCACGGCTCACCCAGTTTTCACTAACGACCGTCTGCCAATCTTCAAATCCCTACATAGTACAGGGGTTTCAATCCCGATCAAAAATATAATTAAAAATCTTTTACAAAGTGTTGCCCGACCTGAGAATCAAACCCGAATCCTTCCAGTTCTCATTTTGAAAATACTCAGTCGCGGCCCCTAAACCATGACAAGTGATCCACCACCAAATGATAAAGGCAGCAATAAACTTTATTAGCTGAGAAGTAATTATCATTCCTTTAGACAAACGAACAAACAAATTCCGAAGATGTTCATCCGACGCAATCTTCGTAAATAACGAGAACAGCAATATTTACACTAAAGATAATGTAAATTGAGTCTCATTAAGTCTCGAGTAACCTGATGAAGAGAATGGGGGCGCTCTTGTTATTTCAGATAAGGTGCTTACAAGAACAAGCGACGCAGCAATGGATGCGACTGGCGTGGAGTCGTCATGAGGTTTGCTGTATTTTCTACTTCAACCCTTCTCGATAATACTGCTGAATATTTTAGAGGATAAAAAACATTGTAAAAAATGACGTGTAATAGTGTGCCCTTAGGGACCTAATTACTTTATAAATGATTTGAATAGCTTAAGGTCTGTATTAAACTGCACTCCAGCCAAGCTTAGGTCTTTAGTCTAAGAACTCTCAATTTCATCCAAAATGCTACAAGTATGGTTAACTTTGCTTACCTTGGAATTCTGAAGCATATTTCTCTCGAAATTTACCTTTATCTCCCACATAATAATATTAGCCCTGTGCTATATACTAAGCTCTACTATTGAAAGGGTTTTGGCCTTCGTTCTAAATGCGGACATAATCCGGGTTGCCAAAAAAAATATCTCCCACATATAAACGACAAAAAATACTGAAAGTTTTAAAGGCAATGCACCTCCACGCACTTCTATGACACTGCAATGGCGCTGGCACTGCCGACGTAATGAGTTCTCAGTAGCCGATACAAACGCAATACGGCGCGGACTGTACAACTACTATAACAGAAAAATCTTGTTCTTTTAAACGAGAATTAAGCGATTTTTAAATAGAAATGTTTAGATAAAGAAGATTGCTTTCTGTCTACTTTAAGTTAGGGTTTTCTCTAAATAAGGTCGTGGTCTGTTGTTTGTAATATAATATTTTTGCCTCCAAAGAGCATTGTATACTTTTCAGCTTGACCGTTGTATTCCGGTTTCAATGACCATGATGCCTGAGTAATTACTGGATATTATGGGACATCAGACAACATATAATGAGGGTTGATGACCGTTGGCAAAATCAGATGTACTGTTGCTACGAACCATTTTGTATCCCAGAATAAAATCTTAAATACTTTTGTTTTTACCAACTGACCCTTTCATCAACAATTCTGAAAAAATATTCCGACTAACATGACAGAGTATGCATAGTTAGGGAATTAATAATGAAGATAAAATGACCCGTATACTGTCCTATGCAAATATTTCAACAAAAGAAACCCTTCGTTGAACAGGAATCTTCGTCTAGAAAGTTTTTGATATTGATCTATTTATGACTAGGCGTTGCTCACGGCTTCGCCCGCGTGAGATGACTTTCGCGCTACAAAAGTCCTTAAAACACTGTAGGACACCAGCGCCATCTATTTAAAAAATCAGATTAAATAGTTCAACTATTTCCCATGGGACCATATTACCAGGAAAATAACTGTGTGTTAATACAGGAGACGGTCTACCCAAGTGCCAAATTTCATCCAAATCCGTTCAGTTGTCTTTGCGTTTACTTCTAACTAACAACCAAACATTTTCACAGCCTTTCGCATTAATTGTGTTAGTAAGATAAAATTTATAATATTAGTAACATAACGAAGTTAAGAAGACCACAGGTGGTTCTGATATAGACCAAAACGTAAAGACCAGAAATGGAAGTAGAGATATTTACACGTCTGCACACCCGCACTAGGATGTGGTGGACTAATGTCTTAAACCCTCTCAGTAGTAGAGGATACCCGTGCTTAGAAGTGGGCAGTATATAATACAGGGCTGGCTTTTCCGAAGAAACAAGTAGGGGCGGATTACCCTATAGGCCGAGTAGGCCCGGGCCTAGGGCGGCAAAATTTAGGGGGCGGCAAAATTTGCTCGTGTTTGCGGTGGGTGAAAAATTATTTACGGTCGAAAATGAACGAGGACAGGTTGAACGCTCTGGCTATCCTCTGCATCGAATCACAGTTGCCACGGTTTTTAGATTGTGATGATTTGATAAACAAATTCGCTGCTCAGAAAGCCAGGCAAAAAACAATTTGAGAATAACGATTCATTGTTACTCACAAATAGAAATGGTAAGAATCAGTATCTGAAATACACTGATTGAGATAATTAAATAATTTATTGACTAACTTTTTTTTCCATTTTAATTTATTTTTTATAGTTTATTTAATTTTTCATGCCTTACAGCACATAGGGGTGCGGCAATCTTTCGTAGGCCTAGGGCGGCCAACGTATCATATCCGCCCCTGGAAACAAGTAATATCCACCGTAAGAAATTCCCTAACTAATGTAGAGTCTACAGTAGATACTCAGTAGAAACTACGTACAGGTAATAAACAATTTTAATCAAAGCTAAACATCTGGCCATAATAATCATTGTGCGGGATAAAATTGCGTAGACAATTTCACATAAGCCTAACTTATTTAAGGAATTGTTCGCAATTCCTGTCGTGTTAATGTTTCGTAACAATGTCTGCGTCTGAGATAGTCAACATTGGCTCAGATATATTAAGTTTATTCTTCATTTCAAAAGAATAATGCTTTGCCAACACGTGAAGTGGCCGATATTGAATTTAGCAAATTTATCGAAGTATTCGTCATCTTTATTATTACACTTTACTATGTAAAAACGATCCATTCATGCTTCAACCAAACTGTTGCATATCTATGTTATGTATCTACATAACATCGCGCTTTTTACCTTTTCAGGGGTAGGCGGAGGTGTATCAGTCACATTTCGCCAGCTATGTTAGGTCCCATGTAATAGGGGGCGAGCGTATTGCCATTTACCGGGCACATTTTCAGACTCCGGGCTGATACTGAGTAGAAAAACCCATCATCACATTGCCCGACCGGGGAATCGAACCCGAGATCTCAGCTCTGCAGTCGTACCGTAACACAACTACGCCACAGAGGCAATCAGTTTAGTCAGTTTTACATAAGTTATAATTTTAATATCGTCGTATTCCGGTTTCAAGGATAATAAAGGAAATAACACTAATCGGTCATTAGGTAATTAAGAACAGAATGTTTTAAGATAGGTAATGACCGCAATATAGTTTCTTGCAGTGCTGCGTAATTTCACCTTCTTGGTGGTGTTGCTACTTTGGGTCACTATCAATCTTTCCACACGACTCGAGCTCTAAATCTATACTATTATTATAAAGCTGAAGAGTTTGTTTGTTTGTTGAACGCGCTAATCTCAGGAACTACTGGACCGATTATGAAAATTCTTTCACTAATAGGAAGCTACATTACTCCTGAGTGCTATAGGCTACTTTTTATCCCGGAGAATTTTTTCCACGCGGGCGGAGCCGCGCGCAAAAGCTAGTTAAGACATAAAAAGCACTTCATACAAAAAATAGAAGATATTAATAAAATTATATCCGCTATTAATCTCAGTGAACTCGCAGTTAATGCCAAAGAAATATAAAATGTTAATGACGACATTAATTGTTGTTAAGATTGGGTAATAATTAAATTATCCTGGGGTAGGTCTAATGATGAACCTTCACGGTAATTGGATGGAACGAAAATAGATTTTATGAGAAATGCCGTATCGCAATGTCTGTTTTAGAGTAATGATAAAATTAATCTGGGAATCCATTCCCATTATATTAAAATCATAAGTAATTTTTATATAATAAAACGAATAATAGACCATAATAATATCACGAATATTCACTACCTTTATGGACACTACCTACATGTATAAATGACTGCCGCGATACGAACGACTACTGCGCTGAGGACCCGGGTTCGAATCCCGGGTCGGGACAAAAACATTGTAACTGGGTCCTCCCATCTTTAAATATTACTCAATCACAGCTCGTAGTTAGGAAGTTGGCGGTGTGATACCTCTGTGGCTCGGAAAGCACGTAAACGTTGCTCCTGCGCCTGATCTCTCTCAGGTCATGTCGGATTGCAGTCTCAAGTGAATGAATAGCGAGTGCACCTGTGTATTGCGCACAATAATATCTCCTGGTACTTGACTTATCTCCGTTAAGGTTGGCCGCCGTGGCCGAAATAAAGTCTATTTTATAGAATAGGCTAAAACTACATAATACGCCACTATTATCTATTCTGTGATACATATTATCTACATGGCTGGCCTGTGTATCAATGCAATTGTGGGAAATTGTACCTTCAGGAAGAAATTGACGATTTCGAGTATTAGGTAATTTTAACACACAAACCAAATTATCCGACATCGTAACACAGATTAATGAGTTTCGATTTCAGCAAATTCGGCTAAAGGTAAACGCGTCCGAAACAATTGGCTATTTAAATAACATTCCACTCGATTAGGCTACAATATTTTAGTAATTTATAGATCATTTGCACAATCGCTTGATTAAACTGTTTAGTTGAGCAATTTATTTAAACCCTACGATGTAACCCTGTTGATTAGAATGAGAATTAGTTGAAACTTCAAAACTGTCAATTTCATAGCACACACACACACACACTCACGCCTTCCGCCCCCAAATGGATAGGCAGAGGCGCAACTAGTGCGCCCACTATTTCCGTGCATATTTTGTCCCATGATGTGATAGGGGGCGAGCCTATCACCACATCTGGCCCAAATTTCAGACTCCAGGCTGGTACTGATTACAAAACCTAATGTCACTTTGCCCAACCCGGGCATCGAAACCCGAGACCTCAGCATTGCAGTCGTACCGTAATATAACTACGCCACCGAGGCACTTCAGTTTCATAGCAAATCTGCCGTTCTAAACGCAAAAGCGGTATGTCAAGGAACGCTAGTTTCGAGAAAATTTAAATTTTATAAATATAGTTTTTTTTTTCACTCTTTGTGATTTGAAGTAAAACTGAGATTTTTCTTAAGGTGTTTTAACGGAGGAGGCCCGTGTTCAACAGTGGGCAGTATATAATACAGGACTGGTGTGATGTTTGAACATGTTTTAAAAAATATTTCTCTATTAGGCTGTATTGTTCATTGGATGTGAATTTTTTCAGCTATCTAATACCATAAAAATCAATTTCACGATATTTTTGAGATACGGCTTTTGAGCTTAGCACGGCATTAAAATGTATAAAAATAATTACAAACTTGCTGCCGCCATTTTGTGTCATAATTTGGGCGCAACATGGTAAATACTCAAAGGCGCCACAAGACGATAAGGTCTGCTCGGCACTAGAAGTTTCTGCACTTTGGTAATTGGTCAGTTAGTAACAATAACAGCCCTGATAAATCATAGACTTAGGCGTTAGGATACGTCATTCCCATACATTTTTTGTTTTCTATTAACGTTAACCATTGTAGAAAGGCATCTTGTCTAATGTTCCTGTTTTAAATACGGATTTACTATTGAGGAAAGGTCTTTTTCCCTAATTAGACGTGTTAGGGCTTTCAATCTCCATGCTGAGGCTCATTATTCCTCATTCAGAAATAACATTTAGTAATAGGTTGTAAGTGGACGATAGCCTAGTTGGGAATGGAACGGTCTGCCATGACAATGTCCGTAGGTTCAAAACCCTGGGCATACACGGTACACCTCTCACTTTTCGAAGTTACGGGGGTATTGTCTATCAATTATCGTCCGCTTTAACGGTGAAGGAAAACATTGTGAGGAAACCTGCATACCCGAGAATTCTCCATAAGAGTTTCGAGGGTATGTGAAGTATGCCAACCCGCACTAGGCCCGCGTGGTGGACTAAGGCCTAACCCCTCTTAGTAGTAGAGGAGGGCCATGCTCAGCAGTGGGCAGTATTTAATACAGGGCTAGTATTATTATTATGTTATATTATTAATAGGTTGTAATGACGAATATGAGATCGGTATAATTTACCTTAAATCTTTTAGAAAACTCGTTAATTATGCAGTCCTTGCGACGTTTTTCTTCACTGCTAACCATTATAATGTAACAAAATGTTGAGCATCTATGCGTCTGAATGCTTTGTTTCTGTACATTCACGCGATGTAAGCATTTACCTTTGTAGCTTGTTTCGTTTGTTTTACCTATTTAAGGCCGAAATTGGAGATTTGTGTAGGAAAAAAACGAAATCTGTGTGATATAATAAACAAATAAAAAATGTACTTACTTTTTGAAAGTATAAAAGTACCATTAATATATTGGATATAGGATAAAAAATAATAATATAGCGTATATTTTTTAATGCATTATTATAAAATATACGAAATGTCTACATACACACATCGTTACTACAATGATAACTTTCCTCTGACTTTATTCGAATACAATTGGAGCTACGGATCAAATATTTACTTACCACAATTTCGTTCACAAAATCAAATAAGTTATTCTTTAATTAATCCTCGACTTTATAAGAGTTAATTTAAAAGCAGAATTTAAAACAATCTGCCAGTAAACGCATTACGTCCATTACACTGAACAGAAGGGGAAGGGGGTGGTTTTGCTCCTTTTCCTCCAGTTCAGGTCGCAGTTAATAATTGCATTCCCGCCGTTTTATCACTCATTGAATTTAAATACTTCTTTGTGATTTAATTTGTGTAAGTATTTAATTGTTTTATGCCCTAATACAACGGATATAAAAGTAAATGCTCAATTAGGCAGCTGTTTTTCCATTCGCGCACAAATTTCGAGACAGGTTTTTAGATATGAAGGAGTAAACTGTTTTAGATGATCAATTATACCAGGGTAGATACATTAAAAAATTTGTAATAAAATAATAATATAATATAAATTATTATAAGTGTATGGGAAATCGACCGGACCTTCGGATGGTGTTAAATTGTGGACTGTATCTACCACTCACCTGCAACTGCAGCACCGCTCGTTTCCCTGGGTACCCAGTGCTGGTGAATGGCCATAGGTTGCTGATTGCCGCCAAGTATTGCACCACACGTATCACTAGTTTTTTCTTGGAATAATGTTAATATATTAAATATAAGACACAGCGCGCACAGAACTACGTTGCGTTCGTAGCGGTTGATTTTACGGAAGAGGAAGTGCGTCTATATTGCACGTTCGAGGTGGCAGCACTTGTCGCTGCTTGAGATGCGTTCGGATTTTGTGGCAGATACAGATCCGTTCGTTATATAAATTAAATAATTATATGCCGTAGTGTTGTGCTAGCATTACCTGATTCTAAAAATAAATAAAAGTACGGAACATGCCGCCGACCTTAAAATAACCTATTTTAACAAAATACTAGACCTAGACTAACATAGGGCTAAACTGAACTAGGTAAGTTTTGAAATTAATCGATAGGAAGGGGACAGACCTTCACTACAGGTCGTTTCGTGAGTGTGTCACCAATGCGTACCGTCACAACACGAGTAACACCGTCAGCGCCCGGGTGGAGCTGATGCACGCGAGCCAAGCGCCACTGCAGTGGAGGTAATGTGTTGTCAACTAACACAACTACGGTACCTACGTTGAGAGGTGTCTTCGTAGTGTCGTGAAACCATTTACTTCTTTGCTGAAGTTGGTGGAGGTATTCAACACTCCATCGCTTCCAGAAGTGTTGGACAGCTTGTTGAATAATTTGCCATCGAACAAGGTGAGTAGTACTCTCAGCCGATAAATTAATTTCAGGCAATGAAGTCAATGGTTGTCCGACCAAAATATGTCCTGGAGTAAGAGGTAATGGATCTGAAGGATCATTATTCTGTGTACATAGTGGTCTAGAATTAAGTATGGCTTCTATTTGACATAGAAGTGTGTTAAATTCATCATAAGTTAAAGTTAGTTGCCCTATGACCCGATAAAGATGGGTTTTCATGCTTTTAACGGCAGCTTCGAATATACCACCAAAATGGCTTGCATAAGGTGGGTTAAAATGCCACGTTATGCACAAGTCGGTTAAATTTTTACTTATGTGTAATTGATGGGCCGTATTTTGTAGAAATGATCGCAAATCTTTCAAATAGTTATAACAGCCTACAAAGTTTCGACCGCAATCGGAATAAATATCTGAACAAAGTCCGCGTCGAGAAATAAAACGGCGTAAAGCGTTAAGGAATGAATCCGTTGTTAAATCGGGAACTAATTCAAGATGTACGGCCTTTGTTGACATGCATACAAAGACGCATACATATGATTTGAAAATTTTGGAATTACGAAATTTACTAGATTTAAGATTAAAATGCCCGGCGAAATCTATGCCTACGTGTAAGAATGGCCTAAGAGCGCTCACTCTTGCAGCAGGTAAAGGAGCCATTGGAGGCTGCGGAGCGGAGGGGCGCGTGCGAAAACATTGAATGCAGCGACGCGTGCGCATACGGACTGCATCACGGGCAGATATAATCCAATATGTTTGAGATAAAAGAAATTGTAATGTTTGCGGACCTACATGTAAATATAATTTGTGAAAATAGTCTATAAGTAATGACGTAAAGAAATGTTTTTTGGGTAAAATTATTTGATGCTTGGCATCGTACGATATGTGGGCACGTTGTATCCTGCCGCCGACCCTGAGAAGTCCGGCGTCATCTATGAAAGGCTTAAGTTTCTGAAGTTTATTTGAACAAATGTCGTTATCTTTTAAGCGTGAAATATCTTCAGCAAACTGATTTTGCTGTACGAGACGAATAACTCTCAATAAAGCGAATTTGGTTTCAGAAACCGTAATGTGCGGATGCGAGCAAGACTGTGTCTTACGGCATTTATTATAAAAGCGAAAAATAAAAGAAACAACGCGCAATAGATTTGGCATGGACGAAAATCTTTCAAGAAAGTGTAAATCTAAAGTTGATTCCCTTGAACTACTAAGAATATGCTGACGTCGTTCCTCATCAGTATGTAGATCGACGTTCGAAACAGGCCAATTAGATTGAGACTGTCTGAGCCAGATGGGTCCATTAAACCACAAGTTCTGATCTAGTTTAGATGGGAGCACACCTCGGGATGCTGGATCCGCGGGGTTGTCCTCGGAACGTACGTGTCGCCAGTGAGCAGCTGGCACTCGGCTTGTCGTCTCCGCGACACGATTGGACACGAAGGTGCGCCATTCATGGGAGGACGAGCGTAACCATGCAAGTGTGACCGAAGAATCACTCCATGCGTAAACATTATCGATAGATAGAATTTTAGTATAAGTTATAAGAATGTTTTCAATAAGTTTAGATAAAAGTACAGCTCCACACAGCTCTAGCCGGGGTAGCGTGATACGTTTTAATGGTGCGACCTTTGTCTTTGCAAGAAGAAGATGAACATGAACAATACCGTGAGAATCAATAACGCGTAAATATACACAAGCAGCGTATGCCTTCTCGGATGCGTCCGAAAAGCCATGTATTTGTATGTCTCCGTTATGATTAGGAATCACGTGACGTGGCAACGAAATAGATTGTAAAAGTGGAAGTTCTGAAATAAAAGTGAACCAAAGATCACAAATACCCTTTGGAGGGGCTTCATCCCAATCCGTTCCTGAGATCCATAGTAATTGAATTAAGTGTTTGATGAACAATATGATAGGACTAAGAAAACCAAGAGGGTCATAAATTTTGGAAATTTCGGATAACATTATACGTTTGGTACAAACCGCAGAAGGAGTTGTAACCTGATAAGAAAACAGATCTAATTTTGGATTCCATCTCAAGCCTAAAACCTTGACTGACGCATCAGTGTCGAGAGCAGACAAAATGAGAGCGTCATCATCTGAACTATAAATGTTACTGCTAACAGAAGATAAAAAGTCAGGAGAGTTGCTAGTCCATTTGCGGAGTTCGAATGATCCCGCTTTGCAAATGGCGTTGAGCTCACGCTGTAAAACGAGAGCGTCATCCAAAGTGTCAGCACCTGAAACTACATCATCCACGAAGACGTCATTCAGCAACACTTGCGAAGCAAGTGGGAATGAGTCCGATTCATCAATCGCTAATTGACGAAGTGTACGAAGGGCTAAAAATGGTGCCGAAGCGACTCCGAAAGTCACTGTGCAAAGTCGGTACTCCTGAATAGGATCGTCGGGAGAGTATCTCCAAAGAATCCGTTGAAAATCACGGTCTTCAGGACGTATTTGGATGAAGCGATACATCATTTTAATATCCGCAGTAAAGACTATCTTGTGTAACCGAAACTTTAATAATACTACGTTTATATCTTGGTGCAGCTTTTGACCAATAAGTAAATTGTCGTTAAGTGAACGACCATTAGTGGTTTTGCACGAGGCATCAAAGACAACTCTAACTTTAGTTGTAGCAGATGACCTTTTGACCACGCAATGGTGAGGAATGTAGTAAGGAATTTTATTTGAAACCGTGTGCTCAGTGACCGGTTCCATGTGACCTAGGTTTTCATATTCTCTGAGACATTTAATATATTCTTCTTGCAAAGCAGGATCGCGAGAAAGCTTTTGTTCAAGCTTGTAGAAACGATTAAGAGCAATTTGGCGAGAATCGCCGAGAGGGGATACATTTTCCTTAAAAGGAAGGGAAACAATATATTTACCGCTATTAACGATGGAAAACTAATAATAGTCCGCAAGTCCACACACCAAAGATTTTATTACTTTTATCAATATATTAGTGTACAATTGTATCGAGTTGGCGTTTTAAATTTGCTTCTTTTACGGTTTCTTATGGAGCACTGAACGTGAACACAGCCACGGCTCGGGCGAACACTGATACCCTCTATTTATTTTTATTGAACTAACAAAACATAAATAATTCAAATTATAACAGATGGCGTTACATGTATTTTAAATTATTATAATGCTAAACCAATTGAATATTTCGGTTTTAAGATATTCGCCAAAAAATTAAATAATCAAAAATCTAAAATATAAAATGTGTCGCCTACAATCCGCCCCCATAGTGCTGAGCTGAAAACACATATAAAATTTTACCAAGTTAAATATCAATCTTCGCAATAATCTTTACTTCTACAAATTTCAAAGATTAAATAAAGTAAGTACATCTATTCAGATCAGCACTAACACTCCACAGGTGTAAGTAAGGCGACACGCGTGACAGGGCGCCGCACAACACCAGTTCGCGTGCGCACATCCACTATTCGGATGCGACCATCATCACCGGCATGCGTCGCACTCACCACTCCATGGCGCCACAATCCACGATCTAGATTTGGCTCAATTAACAACACAAAATCTCCATCTCGCAACGCTCTCTGTTCTTTATTCCACTTGTGCCTAGGTAGCAGAGTAGGCAAATACTCTCGTACCCACCGCCCCCAAAACATGTCGGTTAACCTTTGCGCTATGCGCCACTGTTTACGTAAGCACAAATCGTTATTGTCATATTTACCAACCGCGGGACCATTAGATGACGTACCTATCAAAAAATGATTAGGCGTTAGCGCTTCCGGAAAATTAGGGTCGTTAGAAACGTATGTTATAGGGCGACTATTTACAAGTGCTTCGATCTCGGCAAGTAAAGTAGACAACGTTTCTGGGTGTGGGGCGCGTTCCCTAAGAATAACTTTGATAGACGTTTTTACGGTGCGTATCATACGTTCCCAAGCGCCGCCCATTTCGGGGGCACCCGGGGGTATAAACCTCCACTCAATACCCCTTACAGTACCGTCTTCTTGCAATTTACTCTGGTTTCCAAACAATTTATTTATTTCCGTTATGTACCTATCTTTATATTTCACATCTTTATGAAATTTACGGAGTAATGTATGTTGACGGTTCAAGGCATTAAAATACGAGTCAGGCATTATAAACTTATCCTTCTTAAATGGTAAACCAACTTCCCAATGATGTCCTACTTGACGAGTAGTATTATCTAAAATATCAATCGCTCGATTATGTTCCTTATTCGTACGACATAAGAACGATATTCCCACTGACTCTAAATCGAATGAATTCTTTATTAAATCATTTAGCGCGTTGATTTCGTTTGTATCACTAGACTGAGAGTGTGCGAGATGGAATACATTGTGTTCACTTACCCTGGAGGAGTGAGTGCCAGCACTGTGCCAACCATGCACGGTCCACCCCAATCGACAGCGGGATGCGTATAATGTACCTCTGTCTCCATGTACAATCTCAAGCGGAGCTATAAGAAAATAATTATCTTGCCCTAGTAATATTCGAGGCGTTACATTATGTGTACAAATTAATGGCTTTATGTGCGCCAAATGCGGACAATTCACTTTATGTACAAGTGACATATTTTGCGCACTTAATTTAAGTTTACAACACTTTCGCAACTTAATATCATAATAGTTATTAAAATCATACTGTCCCGACATTTGCACTTTCACACTAGGTACTTCCGACTGATACACTTCTAAGCCAAACGCGTCAGTAAACTTTATAGCACATGGATTTTCACACTGTAACCCTAAACTATCAGCCAAGTCCGAGTCTATCATTGACACTGCAGCTCCATCATCCAATAGGGCGTAAGTATTAAAAACACCTTTGGGTCCGCGAATTTGCACAGCAATCACTTTAAGTAAGGCGAATTCTTTCGTGCCCGTAAAACTCGTTGTATTTACGACGGCTTCATTATCTTGCGCACCATATTGCGTATTTGTGGTGTAAGTGTCGGGCACGTGCAGGTTCGATTCCGAAGTTGCGTTCTCCGCTGATTGTGATGTAGCTGTTGGTCTCGTCCAATGCAGCAGAGGGTGATGTGTCATACCACAGCCGTCGACGTCACATACCGGCTCGGGGCATGCTTTGTTACTGTGTCGTGCGGTTAAACAGCAATAACACAATCGGTGTTTTTTTACAAATATCCACTTGTCTTTGCGTAGTGCACGTTTAAATAAGCGACAGTCGGGTAACGCGTGCTTGCTTTTATGACAAAATAAACACTTGTCATCACTCTTATTGGTCGCAATCGAATAAACTGGACGATGTCGAAGCTTATCGTCTGTTCGCTTGGCTTCTATGACGGTCGGCTTCTTGAAATTAAATTCTCGGGGCTGAATACATCCAACGGTCGCCAACATTTCAGCTTCACATTTCAGGAACGCGGCTAACAACTCCAACTTTGATTTGTCTTCGTTTTGACGACTATAAGCGAAGTCTGTCCATTTAGGCATTAATGTGCTCGGCAATTTTGACATAACAGCTGCAGCGAGCTCGGGACTTCGTAAATAGTCATACTGTTTGAGTGCACGTATCGTTGCCACGCAATTACTGACTTTGACGGCGAAATTAATTAAATCTTGTTGATAATAGTTAGACATATTCGGTAATTTTTTTAACTGTGCCGTTATATTGTATATAATAATATCGGCTCGACCAAATCTCAACTCAAGAGTTTCCATAACCACTGATGGTGTAGTATTACCGATCAACAAATCTGTCACAGCTTCTTTTGCCTCACCTCGCAAAGCTCGGCGCAACCTCCAGAGATTTTCAAAATCACTAAATCCACACACACGAGATGAGTCTTCATATGCATTTTTAAAATGTAGCCACTCGATGCAGTCACCACTAAATACTGGCAGTTCGCGTGGCGTAGCGAGACGGCTAAGAAGACGATCCCCGTGTTTTATGCTCGACTGCTTCACCAGATCGTTCAGCGTATGTGCGAGCTGTTGTACGTTGTCATTGTTATGGTTGCTGATTCGTGGCTGATCAGAGGTCGTACATTGTTGGTCCAGCCATCTTTCAACATTGTGCTGATCGTGTGGTAAAGGCTCAATGTACTCGGAGCCATGGTCATCATCGTGAGACACTGCACTGCATTTGGCGTTGTCCTCCGCTTCGACCTTGGCAAGGTCAGCCTCCAATTTTTTATCAATTAGATCCAATTTTATCTTGGCCTTTGCTTCAGCCGCTTGTAATTCCAGTTGTTTACGGCGTGCAATTGAAGATGCTGTTGATTTCTTGGAGCAAATAGTTTTACTCGATGCACAACTCGACTTATGTACCGCATCACGTGGTGATAATTTAACCGGCATTGGCGTCGCAACATATTGTTCCTGGTCCCGTGACGTTGTAGCACGATCGTTGCCATGGGGCGGAATATTATGCTTGTTGGGCTTCATTGATGCACTCTCTAAATTGTCCATCAAGTCCTTACGCATACGACGTGTCAAAATCTTTGATGGCGGCGTGCGATACATATCACTTGCACGGTTCACAAATCCGCTCGAAGGTCCATTATTAACGATGGAAAACTAATAATAGTCCGCAAGTCCACACACCAAAGATTTTATTACTTTTATCAATATATTAGTGTACAATTGTATCGAGTTGGCGTTTTAAATTTGCTTCTTTTACGGTTTCTTATGGAGCACTGAACGTGAACACAGCCACGGCTCGGGCGAACACTGATACCCTCTATTTATTTTTATTGAACTAACAAAACATAAATAATTCAAATTATAACAGATGGCGTTACATGTATTTTAAATTATTATAATGCTAAACCAATTGAATATTTCGGTTTTAAGATATTCGCCAAAAAATTAAATAATCAAAAATCTAAAATATAAAATGTGTCGCCTACAACCGCATTTATCGCGTTTGTGGGTATTAATGAAAATAAACTCACAAAGAGCTTCTTCTTTGGTGAGAGGCTTGATATCAGGCATCGACTCAAGCTCCCAAAATTTTTGCAATTGCATATCAAGTTGATATGTACTAACATTCATGCAGACTTGTGCTGGCAATGAATGGGAAATTTTACCGTTAAGTAGGTAACCGAAAATACTATTAATTGCCACGGGTGTACCCTGTGGGCCTTTAATGTTATCATGTAATAAAATACTATCAGTATAGTCTGAACCTAGGAGAAGTTCGACTGGACGCGCAGAACGTAATTCTGGGTCCGCTAGGGGTAAATTTTTTAGATGCGAAATGTGCTCAAAAGAGCTGGGAATGCGAGGTAAGTAACTCGTTAACTTGGGTAAGATAAGAGCTTCGATAATTAATTTAGGTTCTAATTTATTGTGAGGCGTAACTTCACACAAGACGTAACCACGCGGTTGCTCACTTTTATCGCCTATGCCAGTAACTGTCATGCTAGTCTTAGCATGATAGCGTTTTAAGCCCAGTCGCTGAACGCATGACTCCGCGATGAGTGTGGCTTGGGAGCCTTGGTCGACTAGAGCGCGCACAGGGCGAGGAGAACACGAATTATCATCCGTCGAGCGAATATTTACCAACGCGGTGGTAAGTAGAACCGTACAATTTAATTTATCAGAAAAACCACGCATTGACGTGGGTGGCGAAGAATGTTCCGCTGCCGAAATTGGCTCGGGGGAAGGTAAGTTACATTCGCTAGTTAATGCTACATTAGATATTACATCATCATGTATAGAAGTATGATGACGTTTTGAACACACACGGCAATTGTGTCGAGATTTACAATCCTTGAGTTCGTGTCCAATAGATAAACAATTGTTGCAAATTTTATTTTGTTCGATAAAATCTTTCTTTTCTGTTAAAGTTAATTTACTGAAGTTAAGACACTTATTTAATGAATGTGAATTTTGTTTACAATAAGAACATGTTTTAACATAATTATTAGCGTAAGGAGTTGAAGTAGCAGCATGGATACTCATCGAGCGCGAGTGACGTGAACGTGCAAACGGCGCGTCAGAGGTATGTATAGATGTAGCAGTACGGCTAGTACGGTGTGCGTCTGAGTGGGAGCGCGCGACGGCTCGGCCCCAGTGGCGCGGCGACGCGGCGGGAAGAGAGCGGCGGACCGCGAGTTCGGAGCCGGAGGCGGGCGAACACGGCACTAAAGCAGTTGACATAGCCTCGGTGGCTGCCAGCTCTTTATTTAAAAACTCAATTAAATTATTGACACACGGTATAGTACTAGACGAACTTAGTGACAGTTCAAAACGTTTACGAAGAGTAGGTGTAATCTTACGTAACAAAATATTTAATAAAATAAAACTCCATTCTGTAACTGGCAAGTTAAAAGATTCCAAAGCTGTTAAGTTTTCTTTATAAACCATCAGAATATTACGCAAACTATGTTCGTAATTTTTATCAATAACTGGATCTATATCAAGGATTTTGTCTAAATGTTTATTTGCAATTATTCTATCGTTTTGATAACGATCTAACAAAACTCGCAAAGCATTATTATAATTATCCCCTGTGATGGGAAGTGATTTAATTAAGTTATAAGGTTCACCCCGTAAGGACAAAAGTAAATATCGGAAACGTTCTACGTCAGATAAATGTTTGTTATCATGAACTAGCGATAAGTACAAATCGTAAAATGCATTCCACTCAGTTAAATCGCCACGGAAGGTGGGTAACGTAAGTATTGGCAACTGATCTCTCGTATGACCTTGACTATGACAACAAGAGGTAGGCTGAACGTTAGCTACACTTTGCCTGCGTTGAGTATCTTTTAAGTGATCAGCTGTGATTTGCACTTTGTAATATAAAGTATCAAAATTGTTACGTATATCTAATTGTTCTTGAGACTTAAATTCACCGGTTTTAGCTAATAATTTTTCTATTTTGCTCTGTACTAGGAAAAATTGTTTTTTAATATTATTAAGTTCCCTAACACGTGCACGAAATTCTACTTCATCTGTAGCACAATCAGCCATACGTTGTATGCTGTTCATGAAAATATCACGTTCGAATATCAATTGATCTAACTCCATGATTATGGACAGTAGTTAATTGTATGATAGAAATAAAATTATTGTTAGGTAAACAATATACTGATGGTATAGCGAAGCTTAACTTAGTAACACGAAATATTAAAAAGTTATTTTGCCGTACGAAATACGGGCTGTAAATTAAATATGAAATGATGTAGTGTGTCTAGTACGAAATACATAGACGACTTGTTAAGTATTGTAATATAATGTGTGTATGTATTATTGTAAATGTTGTAAATAAAACGTAGCTTGGAGTGGCGCGCGTGCCGTTGGATATTTAAACTCGTTTGACGAGAATGTTCGACGCGAGCGCTTACGGTGTGGCATAGGCCGAACGAATACCCACAAGTTAAGAAAAAAAAATGGAAATTGTAAAACTCGCTATTTCACCTAGTAATTCATTCGATAAATGAATTAGTACGTTCGAAAAAACAGTACGCAGTGGTATTGTCGAAAAACAAATACGCTAAGCCTAGGTAAATGGAATTTAACAAATTGTTAACCGAGGGTAGGTTCCACGGGTTAAGCAAATTAAAGTGTCGAAAAACAACTTTAATGGAAATAAACCAGTAATATGCTAGCACAATGACTTGAACATACGGTTCGAAGGTCCAGAAAATGTATGGGAAATCGACCGGACCTTCGGATGGTGTTAAATTGTGGACTGTATCTACCACTCACCTGCAACTGCAGCACCGCTCGTTTCCCTGGGTACCCAGTGCTGGTGAATGGCCATAGGTTGCTGATTGCCGCCAAGTATTGCACCACACGTATCACTAGTTTTTTCTTGGAATAATGTTAATATATTAAATATAAGACACAGCGCGCACAGAACTACGTTGCGTTCGTAGCGGTTGATTTTACGGAAGAGGAAGTGCGTCTATATTGCACGTTCGAGGTGGCAGCACTTGTCGCTGCTTGAGATGCGTTCGGATTTTGTGGCAGATACAGATCCGTTCGTTATATAAATTAAATAATTATATGCCGTAGTGTTGTGCTAGCATTACCTGATTCTAAAAATAAATAAAAGTACGGAACAATAAGTAAGTACACGTTTAAGCGACTTTGCAATTTTTTATGAGTATAATCAGTAATTTGAATATTGGCTCAAATAATAATTTAAATAAACTTGCAAAATCTGTAATCTTAACCATGAACCTTATACACATTACTTTACTGGTGGTAGGTCTCTCATAATATGTAAGAGTCCGTCTGGGTGGGTACCACCGCAATGTCTCTTTATACCGCCAAGCAGCAGTGTGCACTGTTGTGTTTCGGTTTGAAGGACATTGTAGCTAGTGTAACTACTGGACATAATGAGATGACGACCACAGTGGAATGCCAAACAGTAATTTGTAACTCAAGGTGCTGGATGGTGTTGCTACTGTTTATGGGTGGTCGTATCGCTTACCATCAGGCGAACGGCATGCTAGTCTCGTCATTCAATGCCATAAAATAAAAAAAAAACACAATTAAAACATATATAACCACTATATAATTGTAATTGTATTGATTGCACTATTTTGTGCCTTAACTATGTAAAAAAATATAATAGATATCATGTAAGTAGATAGGCATTAAATTGTTTATATAACATCTGCTCCAAACCCGGCAGAAACACTTTACGCTAATGGTGAAATATTTGTAAAAACTGTTAACGTTATTGAAGCAGTCTTTAAATCCACTCTGATGGACTGCGATAAAAAAACTTCCTTACCTCTTTTTAGGACCTAATATAAACTTTCCTAACAAAAGACAACCTTGAAAGTGTTGCATGTATGTACCTCATACCAATGGCTTTTATAAACTTGTGCATTTGAGTTAAAAAGTTTTCGAGTAAACAGCTTTTGCGCAGAGAGATACAAGTTTTTTGTTTGAACAAAATATTCTTTTATTAACCGACGAAAAAAAAACGGAGGAAGGTTCTCAAGTCAACGTGTATATCTTTTTTATGTATGACCACGCATAACTTTTTGCAGAGTAGTCCGATTTTAATAATTACTTTTTTTATTGGACCGAACTCCGGACAATGCCTTTCGGTTTTTTCAGCGGTTTAATTTTTTTACTAAAAGTTTTTTTTTGTCGTTGGCTTTGGACTTAAAGCATTCAAAGGGTTTGGATGTAAAATTCATGCTAAGATCTGTTACATATTATTTAATCTGAAGAAAAAAAAACGGAGTCATAACGACTTTGCATACCACGAAAGTTACTGGTTATTGTTAGGTCCCTGTAACTTGTGACGGCTGCGACATAAAGCTTTTACTTAGCATACTGTCTACTGCAGCTGTACTTAATCTGCGAGCCGCAGCCCGCTGAAATTTTGCACGCGGCTTGCTGAGCATTCTACGAGCGACCCTCCTGACTTCAAAATTCGCTAAAACTAAAAAAAACTTTTCAAGAGATCACTAACCTATATGCTAGTCATATAAGAATAAAATTATTTATTTGTCTATAGTTTAATTGAAATAAATAAAGCGGTAAATGTAATTGGGCGTATTCCGACCCGGTCGCGGACATTAATGAAAATGGTATAAAATGAAAGAGTATACATTCACTTAATATTATATATGGTTATTTTATTTGGAATCCATGGGAGAACAAAGTTTGAACCAAAAATATATTTATTCACTAAACCGACTTCAAAATCCACTACAAACCAAAAAATATTATTTGGAATCGGTGCATAATTTAAATTAAATACTGTTTACGTGTATTTGATAGGACGCTATTACGCACTAGGCCAGCGTGGTGGACTTAAGGCCTAACCCCTCTCAGTAGTAGAGGAGGCCCGTGCTCAGCAGTGGGCAGTATATAATACAGGGCTGGTTGCATTGCATTGCAACAATATTATATACTAAAACCTTTCCTGAAATATATGTACATTTAAATGCAAAAACCCCAATCGAATCGGATCCGTAGTTTTTTTAAGAAAATCGCGGAAATACAAACTTACATACATAAATGCATAAGGGTCGAATTATTTAAGATCTCTGTCGGCACCAAGGCTTAATAAACAATAAAATATTGATAAGAGGACGAATTTAGTCGCGTCATATCAGAGCACGACAATACTACACATATATCTTAATAAACCCAAGGAGACAAGGAATACAAAGTGTTGACGATTACTAGTGCTCGTGTATACACGGTATGCACGGCCGCCGTACCGTCAGGAGCTGCGCGCATATTGCCAGTATAGTTTATTTTTTATCCTGGGCTAGGCACCAACAACTACTCAAAGCCCCTGCAGTATTTTTAGATGAAATCACAGTAGACATTGATCAATCAATCAATTGGCCTGTCGCCGTCCACTGCTGAACGTAGGCCTCCCCAAGTGAGTGCCAACCATCCCGGTCTTGAGCAGCCCGCATCCATCCGCTACCCGCCGCCTTTTTCAAGTCGTGGTCCATCGTGCAGCAGGGCGTCCTACACTTCGTTTACCTAATCGCGGTCTCCACTTCGCTGCTCCATAGACCGTCCGTCCGTCTGCAGACATGGCTGGCCCACTTCCACTTCAGTGCGCTGATTTTGCGAGCGAAGTCGGTTACTCTGGTTCTCTGGCGGGTATCAGAAATGAAGTTGATAAGTATGCGCGCAAGGACTCGAGTGAAACGTCAGATTGCTGGAATCGTACTAACTTTTATTTGTCAAATGACACGCTATTTATACCGTGGGTGGATGCAACCACCCGCATAATACAAATATAACATTTCTCCCCCTAGCTTGACAACACGGGCAAGCATAATAATTTCTGGAAATGCTAAGTTCAATAGAACTTCTTATAATTTACTCTAGGTACATGTCGCAATATTTTCCCACAATCCGTTTGCCTATCCTGCTGTGGACGCTGTTGTGAAGATGATTCCTCGGTCCCACCGGCGTCCACTACTTCTATTGCCTCATAGAATGTATCATTCTCTTCTGTAGGTACTTCAGCCTGAGTTCCTTTGCTCTCTATATCCTCTCTTCCCTCCCCGCTTCTATTGGGCGAATCATCGTCAGCCATCGAGGAAGTAGACTGCAGTGAAGAGGTTTCTGGTTGGGTGATGTCTTCAAGTTCGATAGGGCAGTCACTCGACCGATACATATTGCTACATGTACCTTTAAAAGGTATCAATTGATTTTTATGTTTTTTAATGTTACAAGAACTCAGACTATCTTTAACAATATAAATAACTTTCCCAATTCTTCTTACAATAACCCCTTTGTTCCATGAGTAATTTTTATTAATATTGTATTTTTTATACAAAACAATGTCACCCGTTTCGAAATGATAAGTTCTTCTTGACTTCAACGCTTTACACTGTAAGGACTGTTTGTTTTCGACATGTCGAGTGAGAGTGGTAGACGGTGGCATAGGTTGTGTCGGGATAATTAAATCTAATCGCGACCGCAATTTACGTCCAAATACTAACTGCGCAGGTGAACAGCCAGTGGTGGAATGAATGGAATTTCGATAGTCAAATAGATATTTCCATAACTTACAATGTGTTGATGTGCCATTATTGCTTAAAATACACGATTTAATCCCTTTTTTTACCACCTTTACGTAAGATTCAGCCTGCCCGTTACTAGCCGGGTGATAAGCTGGTGACGTCATATGCGCTATACCGTTAGAAACACAAAATGTTTTGAATTCTACCGAAGTAAATTGAGTGCCATTGTCGCTAACTATAGTGTGTGGCAGACCAAATCTTGCCATGTATTCGTATAATTTGCTAATGACCGATGACGTTGAAGTACCTTTACCCATATCATAAGCTTCAACCCACTTCGAGTACGCGTCTACTATAATTAAGTATGAACGACTATGGATGGGTCCTAAGAAATCTATATGTATTCGATAAAATGGCTGTGGAGGGTAGGGCCACTGTGCGAGCGGTACACGCGCTGGTGACTGTCTTAATTGCAAACAAATCTCGCAACTTGCAATCATGTTTTCTATAGCTTGGTCTATTCCAGGAAACCAGAATCTACTGCGAGCCTCTGCTTTTGTTTTAACAATACCCAAATGTGATTTATGCAACTCGAGCAGTAACTTATTTCTAATTGATTCAGGAATAACTATTTTGTGTCCTCTCATAACGCAGCCGTTCTCATACGACAATTCGGTCTTACAAAGGAGATAAGGTTTAATTAATAAATTTTGTACACGCTTCGGCCAGCCATTGGTAATATATGAAATAACTTTGCATAAAATTGAGTCTTTATACGTTTCGTTGCGAATTTCGTCTAGTGTAACGGGTAAACTACCATCAACAACAAAGTTTACGTACGAAGCGCGATCTTCCACTGTTTCTAAACTATCATTATAGCCGGTTGCGCGGCCGCACCCCCTACTACCAGATGTTAATTCAACGTCGGGTAGACTCGCGCGCGACAAATAATCTGCACTGTTGTCAGCACTACGTATATATTCTATTGTGTAATTGTATCCACTTAGAAATATTGCGTAACGTTGTAACCTATTAGCTGAAACTTCAGGAATGCCTCGATAGGGACCGAAAATAGATAATAGGGGCTTGTGATCTGTACGGAGTACAAACGGCGTCGCCCTCCCGTACAAATACTGGTGGAAACGCCGCACTCCGAATATGATTGCTGTAGCCTCCTTTTGGATTTGCGAATACCGTTTTTCTGCAGCATTCAGTGTCCGCGAGGCGAAACACACGGGACGTTCTACCCCATCAGATTCTACCTGTGAGAGAATCGCTCCTAAGCCACTCGGTGATGCATCTACTGTTAATATAATTTTTGCATCCTGATTAAAATGAGCTAGAATTTTCTCTGAGGCTAAACACCTTTTAATGGCATTGAAAGCATCATTATGAATGGGTTCCCATTTCCATTTACTGCCTTTTTGCAATAATGAATAAAACGGACTTAAAATTGTAGACGCATTCGGAACAAAGTTCCTATAATAATTGACTAACCCAAGAAAAGATTTTAGCTTACTTATGTTTGTCGGCATAGGTGCTTCAACTATTGCTTTTACTTTTTGTTGAGATTTCCTCAACCCGTTTTTGTCAATGGTATAGCCTAAATATTCGACTTGGTCCGCAAAAAATACACATTTATCCTTTCGCAAGGTCAAGCCCGCCTCTTCTAACCTTTTTAAAACTACACTAAGCCTATCCAAATGCTGAGTTTTCGTTTCTCCTGTAACACAAATATCGTCAAGCATACACATAACTCCGTCCAAGCCCGACAGCAAACACTCCATTGCCCGTTGAAAAATAGCCGGGGCACTAGAGAGACCGAACACTAGCCTTGTATATTTAAATAATCCCTGGTGAGTATTTATACAAGTGATCTTTTGCGACTCCTCATCAAGTAAAAATTGTGAGTACGCTTGTGTTAAGTCTAATTTACTAAATTGTTGCCCTCCATGCAGTTTCGTAAACAGTTCCGTAACAGTTGGCAAAGGGTATTGTTCAACAATTAATTGTTTATTAACACTTACGGAGTAGTCCGCGCACAAACGTATAGAACCATCACGCTTTAATATAGGCACGATAGGCGAGGCGTATTCTGAATGTTGGGTTGGTTCTAATACCCCTATACGCACTAAACGATCGAGTTCACTATTTACCTTGTCTCGCAAAGCAAACGCAACTGGCCGGGGCTTAAAAAATACCGGTTTCGCATCATCTCTTAATTGCAATTTTACGCGGTACTTTGTAAACATGCCTAAATCATCCGAAAAAACTCTTGCATAACGTGATTTTAATTGTTCAACCATGTTATCAGATTGATTTATAAGATTGATTTGTGATATTTGCAACTTAAACAAACATATAAAATCACGGCCTAAAATTGGTGGCCCACCATCACGTATTACACGGACATTTATATAATGTGTTTTGTTTAAATATGTAAAGGGCAATTTAACGAATCCCAAACAGTCAATAGCACGTCCCGTATACGTAAACAGCTGATCATTCGCTAACGATAATGGCACAGATTTAAAATATTTTTTATATATAAAATCGGAAATCGCGGTGACCGCTGACCCAGTATCAATTTCAAATTTTAAATTAACGGCCCCGATTAAAATAGACAACGTCATTGGTTCCCCTTTTAAAGAACATATTTTTTTTTTCTTACCGTCGTCACCACTCTCATTCGACTCGCCGGTACCGACAAAGTTAATTTTTTTACACATTCCACGTAAATGACCCGTTACATTGCACTTCTTGCACTTATAATTAACGAACCGACACTGAACTGTTTTATGATTTTTATAGCCGCACACTGTACACATTTCTTTTTCACTAGTTGAGGGTTTATCGCGGACGATCTTGAATAACGGTGCGCCCGATGCTGGTACCTGCGCCAACTCCTGAGCGGACGATGCTTCTGCTCCCTTGCGTGCGCTGCGCACACTCTCTGCCAGCTCCACTGCTTTCGATAGCGTTAACTCTTCCAGGTCACGCGCAAACAGCTTATCTTTCTCTGGCCCCGGTTGCATACCCATGACAAACCGGTCACGGAGCGCCTCTTCCACGTTCAGGAACCCGCAATGTGTAGTAAGCCCACGTAGCCTCGCAGCCCACTGTGAATACGATTCGTCGGGCCCTTGGAGTGCAGCATAAAATTTATACCGCTCGCTAAATCCGCACTTTTTCGGCGTGAAGTGGTTGTCGAGAAGTACTAATATATCTTCATATGGTACTTGCGTTAACTGTTTCGGTAACGCCAAATCAGCCGCCAGCTGGTAAGTGCCGTCGCTGAGTGCACTCAGTAATATAGCCCGCCTTTTCACTCCTGCCGTGTCCTTTTCAGCGTTGATGTCGTTTGCGATGAACCATTGAGAAATGCGCTGTTTATAGTTTTGCCATGTATGGATAGTATGGTCAAAACTAGACAAAATGCCAAAGTGAGACATTTTTTTTTTTCTTATAACGCGGGTATAGGTACTCGTCGCCACTGATAAGTATGCGCGCAAGGACTCGAGTGAAACGTCAGATTGCTGGAATCGTACTAACTTTTATTTGTCAAATGACACGCTATTTATACCGTGGGTGGATGCAACCACCCGCATAATACAAATATAACAGAAGTTCATTTCTGATTTTATCTACTAGAGAGACCCTGAACATCGCTCGTTCCATAGCACGCTGAGCGACTTTAAACTTGTGGATCAGGCCACTGGTAAGTGTCCACGTCTCGGCTGCGATGGTCATTTCAGGTAGGACGCAATGGGTAAAAATCTTAGTTTTTAAGCATTGAGGGATCAACGACTTGAAAATATTTCGTAGCTTCCCGAATGCCGCCCAACCTAGCCGTATTCTCCTATCTGCCTCTTTCTCGAAGTTGTGCCGGCCCAGTTGAATTATTTGGTCAAGGTAGATATATTCTTGCACAACCTCGAGAGCGGCATCGCCTACGACTACAGGTCTCGGGAGACATTGATCACGCCGAATAAATAATGTGAAAAATATGAATTTAAAGTATTTTTTTTTTCAAAATTCCCACAATCCACAAGAAAGCAACCCTTATCGTGATAAACTAGAGAGATATATCTATAAATCCTCACAGTTTCATTTCTGTCCGCCGTGGGTTTTTCTCCCATACTATTTGCCCATTGTCCTTTATATACCTTTTTGGAAACGTAAGTAGGTCAAAACATTGTGGCCAAAGGCACTATAACTCAGACGTCTTTTTGTCCCGTATAAAAAATGATTGAGTACTATTGCCTACATGCGCAAAGGTAGGTGTTTACTTTTATGCATTCGAACAAAAACACATTTTTACAACGCATCAATTTCTTTAGAAATTCATATGACTCTGAGCGGTCGTTCCTTCGGGAACTCAAGCCTTATACACGGCAGTCTCGGCAACTTATATCTCCCTCGGGACACCTCCGTGCAGTTTCCATCTGACGTCGGGTAATATATGCTTCCAAGGAGGAAACTTTCTAGTAGTTGTTTATAGAAATTCCGCAGAAGCGACGAGGGAGTAATAACATTAGGCAAACTCTTCAGCATTACGGTTTGGTTTATCTATTGTGAAAATCCTTTCCCGGGGCAGAAATGCCACTGATTATGGACACAGAGTAGCCCAAATGCCAATCCAGGACTTTTTCCAGTGTGACAACTTCATGCGAATGTGTATAGATTTTTCAAATGCAATACTTAATTACAAAGTAGGTACATTAATTATTTAACGTTAATACGTATCCTTGTTGACTATTTTAGCATATTTCTACCCCTGCCAATACCTCAAGAACGTAGGTTTAACTTGAATAAGGACGTATTTTTCAAAACAAACCCTCAAAACTATCTTTTGACTTAAACATTAAACTCCTAAACAAACACATGTTACGTAAATGAAAACATCTGAGATACGGGCGAAATGATGACCACATTTCGAGTCAAGTTTACAAGCATTAAGCGGCCCAAGGGTCCGCAAACGTGCGCCCGAAGAATTAATTAAACCAAATCTTGCGATCCCTTGCGATCTAGACGAGCGATTTTTAACCCGTCCGGATACATCGCACCATTAGGACGAAAACGACACAATTCAAAAAAATAAAAAATTGGGTTATCGTCATACAATTATTTAAAACGAAATTTTCAATACAACAATAGTTCAAACACCGCCATATTCAAGCAGGAAAAGGACAAAACTATTATAACGGTCCCGTTTTATTATATTTTCATAAAAAAAGAAACCAGTTTTAAGTATTTTTTTAAAGATAAACCATTTTTTTTTTTAATTGCGTCGTTTTCGTCCTAAAGGTGCGCCATGTTAAGCCTGGGTTCACACGGCATTGTCCGGCTCGTACTTTTTGCTGTATACGTCTTAACGAATAAATAGTGGCATATACGTTTCCATAGAACCGTGCACACGTTGTTAATACTGCAACGTACTCCGTTTATACGTTTAAACGAATACTCAACGGACTTTTCCAGCAAATTGAGTGAACTTTAACGTTTTCGGTTGGCATAGCCGCACTTCTGTGTGCCACACACAGAAGTGCGGCTATTCGAATTTAATACGAATTAAAATCTACCATGTGAACAACCGGCTCATTGTATGTTTAAAATCGAACACTGCAAAAAAAAGAACATGCAGGACAATGCCGTGTGACCCCAGCCTAAGGGTCTAAGCATATTTACAAACATTTTGATTTTATTCCAAACGTGGAATAGCGCTCCAATATCAAATTTTAATTTAATTTCACAGTGTAATTTATATAAAGCGTCACTTAACATGCATTCAGCTGCTGCCTTTTGAACGGTCCCTACTATTTTAGAGCATAATATCGTCGGTGATAATGTAAAACCGCGTAACTAACATTGGTAAATACCGCGTAAGTGACGAAAAAAGTTTATTTGAAATTGATACTTAAGACACTACACTTATGATTGATAGTGCTATACTTCTTTTCTTTCACTTACGCGGTATTTACCAATGTTAGTTACGCGGTATTGCACTATCCCCGACGATAATATGTTTCTTTTGTTACAAATATCCACTTATAATGCAAACTATGAAGTAACTAATAATTTGCGCTGACAAACATTTTTCCTTCCCTTATATGGATTAGCTCGTATCTCACCGACCAAAATTATAAACTAATGTGTTTTCTTCTTTTAAAATCGCCCGTTTGCAACTTCCCAAAACAACCACGTCATGATATGTAACTAAATGTAATTCAATCAAGATTATATTTTCATAAAATGTACTTTGTTAGGAATCACAATTAATATTTGTTTGATTTTTTAGTATTTCATTGTCTTGACACTTGGAAAAGGACAGGGGCGTAAAGTGGGAGGGAGGGGGCGGAAAGGGTGCTCCTGGCACTTTTAAAGGGGCGGCAAAATGCGTAAAATAAAACCTTTTACAAATTTAAACTTTTGGTGGCAAGAGGGATACTGTGTGTCACGGTGTGACTGTTATTTGTTGAAATTATATTTTTTTTGTACCCATTGCCTAGGGTTGACCTCCTTTGGGTCCGCCCCGGGCGGCAAGAACCTAGGCTACGCCACTAGAAAAGGAGTTTCGAAGTATTTTTAAACACTACTTAATGCTTATGGTACATATCTGATTTCAAATATGCCTTAAGCATTACTCCCAACAGCAATTCTATTACTATCTACCTTTTATTTCTTAGTTTTATATACCTCAACTTCAATAGATTAAACCTTTACAATTATTACCATTCCCTTACGTTTCATTTTTTTAAATCTTAGTCTTAACCAGAGTTAACTCCTTAATGTTAACTGTTTCACTTTCCTCGTCAAGCGCAAAGTTTAAACAAGACAATTTAATAATATAAAGTTTTGTACTCTTATTGAATAGAAATGATGAAGAAACCGCTTGTATTTTGTATTGTTTCTCAAATAAATTGTACTAATAGGTATTAGGTTAATATAACCACGACAATCTAATTTGTTACTTATCAAGGCCTTGTTTATCTAAATTATCAAAGACATTTTAACAGATGTTTAGGTGGAAACAAATTGAAGGGCACAGGCAAATAACAGGGAATGTCCTAATTAATGAGTTTCGAGAAAAAACAATTTGAAAGTTTAAAAGTATATTATTTTTATTGAGACAAGAGAGAGAGAGAGAGTATATTATTTTTATGGACATTCCCAGTTCTTTTCGTTTTGGGCATAAAAAAACTACATTTTTGGCGCCATCTGTTTACTTTTTAAAATTCTAATTATTGCAATTCAAACTACCATAGACAAAGATATGATTCTATAATAATAATAATAAATGATTCTGTAAAAAATAAAAATATTGAAATTTGTGACATTCCCTGTTATTTGCCTGTGCGGGTTTCTTAATACATCAATGCCTGTTCCCTTCAATTCTAGTACAACTTTATATTCTTTTTAGCGACATCTATGTACAAAAAGAAAAATATCTTCAAAACTAGTACCTGCGTCTTGTAAAGTGACGCAGGTAACGCAGTCGTTCAATAGATGGCGCTGTTTAAGAACTTTATTTAAAATGCCATTGCAGAAAGAATATTTTTATTGCTTAAAAATAAAATACATTTATCCCAAAATGCTGATAAGATTTAAATCGCGTAAAATTTCATTTGCTGCTTCGTGTACTGTCGTACTCAGGAATTTATTGACATCGTCCTGAAAACAAAAACATTTTAATTATGTATCTACAAAAATAAGTATGGAAGTTAAATTTGTGATAATCATCATCATCACCCATACGATGTCCACTGCTGAACATAAGCCTCCCCTAAAGATTTCCAGACGGACCTGTCAAAAGCGGCCTGCATCCAGCGTGTTCCTGCGACCTTTATCAAGTCGTCTGTCCACCTTGTCTGACTACTAATATTTTTTTATAATCGATTTGGAGTCTATCCTGATTAGACCTCGACTATATGACCCTCCCTGACTTGATATGGATCCACCCTTACGTCTAATACTATCAGAAGTTTATCATAAAGGTACGCCTAAAGACTAAAGGCTTCCCTTGATTCGTAATATGTTATGGGCCATTTTTAAGCGGACTCAGCAACTTATCTATCTAACTAACTACAGAGATATAACTACAGAGGCTGATCCCGGAACGCGACACACTTTCATGGGCCACTATAACGGGTTTTAACACTAGTATTCGCTGGTAGCTATCCGGGCGGATTCAAGATATATACTAGGTACCACCATCATACACCAGCCTTGGTTACTACAATACCATCAAGTAATAATTTGAACGTTTTGCGTTATGGCTAGAGATGAACATGAACTACCAAGTCCCCTTTGCACGTTTACCGACATGCATCTCTTCATTGACAATACTAACCTCGTAAAACTCAAGCAACTCTCCGGCTAAGTTTTGAAGGAACAGACTCACAAACGCACTCACTGCTTCATCGTTGAACATTCCGGTTATGTTGGGCTGGAAAAATAACAATGACAATAACAATAACCTTACATACATCAGGGGGGGTTGTTTCATCCTTGGTCACGTAAAGTTAAGGCTCTTATCATGCTGGCGAATTCACAGCGAGGCGAAGGCGCTGCGCGCTCGTCCAGTGAAGGTAATAAGACCGTTAAATTTACTTGACCATGGTTGGAACAACACGGGATTAGTCTTAGTTAGTAGCCCTGTATTACATACTGAGCCACTGCTGGGCCCTTCTCTACTACTGCTGAGTTTTATGCTGACCTAGTGCGGCTTTAACTATGATATTTTTATCACCTTTAGTTTAAGCTTCCACCAGTTACCAGTCCATAAGAGGAAAGGCAGGGAAGCGTTTTGTGAAACAACGATATTCTAAAATTATAATCTCTGGTAGGTATATCATAAAATATGTTAGATGGTGAGTCTTATGCCATATGGAAAATAATTTATGTTCCCATCTATATTTTATCCCGGGAAAATACTTTTATCCCAGAAAAACTTTTTAACGTGGGCGGAGCCGCGAGCATCACCTATTAAATATTATTATATTCAAATTAGTCTACTAGATGAGATAATAAGATCATTCGAAATACCTGGAAGTCTCCAAGACTGAATTTGATGTCGCACTCAAGAATGTTGAGGAAAATGCCGCTAATGCTGATCCTGGGCGCGACCAGCAACCTTACATTTACTCTCGGCTGAATTACTTTTATCCTAGGAAAGAAACGTTATATCTTGAATTATAGTTTAAGAATATGTTGGTTGTATCGACGTGGAATCTTGAGGTAGTTGTTATGAGGGAGAAAAAAGTGATAAGAGTCCTGTGAAGGTGTATTAGTAGTTATTACCCGGTATAATGCACCAGGTAGCGAGTATACACTCGCTCGCTAACGGCCTTACTAAATCATTAAATGTATAGAGCCTTGCACGCATTTTATCCAGACCTTGCTCGCAGCTCTGTATGAACAGACGAGGATGACGAGCGCAGTGGAATGCCACACAGTACTTTGTAACTCAAGGTGCTGTATGGTGTTACTGTTTATGGGTGGTCGTATCGCTTACCATCAGGCGAACGGCATGCTCGTCTCGGCATACTATGAAATAAAATAAAAATAAAAAAATAAACGACCAATCTCAGGAACATAACAAAACTCTAAACATCCAAACATCTTCACATGTTGACACAACACTATCTAAATTGATGACCCCGACGGGCCAAATCGAATTATACATGTTTATTATTAGGGGTATCTGTTTTGATAATACTTACTTAGCATCACCATTTCCGAAAATACGAAAACCCATTGCATTTACCATCATGTCGTAGTTGCCTGAAATAATATAAAATGAAGTAAGAAAAAAACATTACAAAATAATTTAGAACCTCCTCCTGTTTTCAAGTCAGTTAAACATATATAGTCAAAAACGTCAATCATTAACACCAAGCTGCTACTTAAAGTTCCGCGCAGACACGCTTATCTTATTGCCGAGAAACACAACACCGCAGTGAAAAAGAACAACATCTGACAACTTCAACAACCTGAGACACACCTCTGACAGTCTACTAACAACTAAAACAATTATTGACTACTCACACCTTATATGGATTTGATGGTATGATGGTTATAAGACTTTGCACTCGAACCCCTTCGAAGGAAGGTGAAACACCTCCAAATCATCATTGTTACATAAGCCCAGGAACACAAATATTTACCCACTTGAATTGCTATTTTAAGATAACATTGTTAAAATCCGCGAAGCTAAGTGCTTATAGAGATTTCAAGTGTTTGATGATATTTCTGTATCGAGCGCCTTAATTTTCCATATATTTGTTGATTATCTTATACTTGTAGATATGATTTTCAAGTTTATTTTTTCTTTTTTTTATTGCAATTCAATGACGAGACGAGCACGCCTTTCGCCTGATGGTAAGCGATACGGCCGCCCATCAACAGTAACGCAGCACATAACTTTGAATTATGAAGTACTGCGTGGCACTCCACTGCGCTCGTCACCCTGAGACATAAGATGTTAAGTCTCATAATATGAAACTGAACTTTTACTGAAAGTTCCCCATTAGGCCTTTACACACACACACACACACACACACACTTTTACTCACATTGTGATTAATACGTTATCTCTTTAGGCCCCCCACGATACAGGCTGTGTCTAGTGTGAGGATCACCAGTAATGTAATTTTAATGTCTTGAATGTCTTTTATAACGTATAAGACTTGTCGACATTGTGTAAATTTCATTTCATTTCATAGTAATAGTAATAATATATGTCTCAATAGTCTCAAGTGTAAAAAAATGCTATTTGCACTGCTAGTTTTCCAGCATTGTTCCTTATAGATGACCTTTCTGACATGATTGACCTTTAAAAACTTACCAACATCAACGTCTATAATGGGAACCTCTCCATCGAGTTCTATCATGTACCGCTGCAGAATCAAGTTGGTGCGCGTCACCGACAAATCATTGATCACGTACGTTGCTAGATTTTTCACACTGAGATCGTTGACTGTGACTCGGGAACTAGAAAGAAAGCGCTTATTACAAAATCTGAATAATTTTGTTCGAAACCGACTTATACTAACGATATTTTTTTTATTGCATTGAATGCCGAGACGAGCATGCCGTTCGCCTGATGGTAAGCGATACGACCACCCATAAACAGTAGCAACACCGTGCAGCACCTTGAGTTACAAAGTACTGTGTGGCATTCCATTGCGCTCGTCATCTTGAGACATAAGATGTTAAGTCTCACTATGTCCTGTAGTTACACTGGCTACAATGTCCTTCAAACCGAAACACAACAGAGCATGCACACTGCTGCTTGGCGGTAGAAACAGACATTGCGGTGGTACCCACCCAGACGGACTCTTACATATGAGAGACCTACCACCAGTAAATTTAAAACAAACAGGATATAATGGAAGACTGCACTGTAGTGCATGCCATTAAGTCTGGTTATTTCGACATTAAATTATATAGAATCACTGATCTTGATCATAATGACCAGCATATCTTATTTATTTTACACACAAAACAGGTTACAATCATAATACATACTTAATGCTACAAATGAGGTTTTTTTAACAAAATAATAACCCAAAACTTGTGTTTCACAATAAACCTATACCTACAAGTGCGAGTGATATAACTAAATAAAAATGATAATGGAAAAAAAGGAATAATGAACTACCGAAAAATTAGAAATGAAATGTTATTCTATAATATCTAAAAGTATAGTAGAATATTTCAGCTTAGCTTAAGCAAGCAAATCTCTTTGCGCTTATTGTAAATTTTATTATAGTCATTTATATATTTACCCAGGGAATGGTAGAATTTCATCATCAATTAAAATATGTTCAATTTCCAGGGGATCCAATACTGGAATATCGTCACTGCCGTTGAGCATTGTTTCACGAAGATCCTCGATCAATTCAAGAATAAGATTTTCAAGTGCGGCATTTCTATTGAGGCTATCTGCAATAAGAATACCATCAATATTAGGATGTTTTTTTTCTTATACGCAGCTATTTTCTACAGCTAATTCTTGTCACACTACTTAAAATTAACGGTCGAATAACGCGTTGTATGAACGTATCATTAAATCTATAAGTAGTTTTAATTTTGCTAAGCAAAATCTTGTTGACATTACAAAATAAAAAAAGGAAAGCCGAATCATCCCGCTTATTATAGTACTAAACTTTGTGGCAACCGATGTCTTTAAAATTCACATAAAAATTTTGTATGCGCAAGATTTTATAATAAGATCGGATATTTAATAATTAGCATAGTAATTCTGAGTTTATTTTGAATGTAAACTTGACCTGGGATTACGTTATAATAAACTTCATTTACGCCCAGACATCATTAGGTATAGTTACCAAAGATGATTAAATTATTAAAATCACTGTTAATTTCTTCATCATGTATTGATAATAAATAACAGCCACAAGTAAACGTTATTGATTTGACAACATTTTTATGGTCTTTGTGTCTTTAACGAAATTTTTGAACAGCATATCTAATGGCTACATAATATAAACACTATATTAAAATTCTGGTAGAATAAAAACAATAATTCTAAGATTTAAATGGCATTAGTCGCGTAAGTTACTTACGTAAGTACGTAAAAGGCCTAGCGATGCCAGTATACCAAAATAATTATGATCGTGATCTTACAGCAAAATCGCATCGGCAGGACTTGACGTACGCTAACTTATGACAAGACTACCGGCCTAAGACAGGGTTTTAAAAGTACCAGTCAAGTATTTCGACCTTGACTAGAGGCCTTAGCCAAATGCCTTTCTACAATAGCTAACAATTGTAGAGAGACATCTTGGCTACGACGCCTGATCAGCTTTAATGTGGTAAGTGGTAGTTACTTTCTATTAAATACTTTTATTGGCACTTATTCTAGACTTTAGTATATAAGAATCATCTCCGGTGTTTTTTGACCTTCTAGTCACTTTCTAATGTCTCAGGTCAATGATGTATACATAGTCAAAACTGATGACTGCTATGTGACATCAAAAGAATACTTACAAGGTTCAGACAAAATCTGTTTAAAGCGGTCTATTCTGGTTGTTGGATCTGGTAGTGCCGCCGCCACCCCGAAGACAGCAGAGATAAAATATAAGACACGCATTGTCCCTAAAACATGAAAATAAAACCAATATATTTTTTACAAATTCATAATGTGTGACTGCCTCGGTGGCGTAGTTGTATTACGGTATGACTGCAATGCTTGCTCTTGGGTTCGATTCCCGGGTCGGGCAAAGTCACTTCGAGTTTTTTAAATTCGGTATCAGCCTAGAGTCTGGAATTTGTGCCCGATATAGCGATAGGCTCGCCCTTCATCACATCATGGGACGGAATATGCACGGTGAATAGTGGCACCAGTTGCGCCTCTGCGTACCCCTTCGGGGATAAAAGGCGTGAGTGTGTGTGCGTGTATAATGTTTGATACCACCTAATTTCTTTATTTATTAAACCGTGCTTTTAGAAAGTGAACTTAAAGTTTGACGGCCGTCGTAATAATAAAGGCTGATGCAATTAGTAAATTATTATAGAATACGTACCTGAGACGTGAACACTACAACTAATCAAATAATAATGTAAAATCTGGCACAATGGGCACAAGGAGTGATAACGGATTATCAAAATGTTTGTATTTACTGATTAACACCTTAATCTAAGTGATTGTAGAAACTAATTAATGCTTGATAACTATTAAAACGGTGAAGGTGAATAATTTGACGAAATCTACTGAGGTACCTAAACATTTGGAGGTAGGAATGTGAAGTCTGTCAACCCGCACTCGGTCAGCTTGGTGGACTACCGCATAATCCGTCTCAGTAGAGGAGGCAGTAGAACAGTAAAATGTATTTAAAGTACTATTGCTGGAACAAGGATATTTGTGTGAGGGTATTTACGACGTGATCTGAAATGTTTGCTATAAAAACACCAAGCGTATAACATATCGAGTAGCATGGTCACTTAAATTCAGGGGTTGCGAGCACCTAAACGTTCACCCAAAAGTCCGGTGTGGCCAGAAAAGCCGACCCTTGTCAGGCTACTGGCAGATGAGCCCGTTTACAAAAAAAGCATTTCGGGTCAGTTGATTTTCCGTAGTATATATTATACTCTTTGCAATTGGTCATTGATTCTTGTATGGGTCGGTTGGTTGGTGATATCTTTTTTTTTTTTTATTATTTGTTTAGGACACAAACAGTCATACACAGACACTAATTAATATAAAAGTATACAAAAAGACCTATAGGGCCATTTATAGTTATGAGCTAACAACAAGAAAACAGCCTGTATTAACTAGGTACAGTCAATAGGTATTACATTTTGTCTAACAAATTATATACTTGTGTCTTGTAAGTAGAAAGTCGAAAGGAGAATATGTCAGCATCATTCAGATATTTATTATAAAATTCACAGGAACGTCTAATGAAGGTATTTTTAGCATATTTTGTATGGCAGAAAGGTATATGAAATGTGTTTTGTAAACGAGAGGAAATGCGTGGTATTTTAAAATCTATCTTATATCTATATATATCTTAGTAGAATATTTCTGTAAAATATAATCCAGATCTTTTAATTTTAAACAAAACCGCGTCCGTTTTGCATACTGGTATAATTGTTATTTATAAGTATTAAAACATGATGATGCTTAATTTATTTTAAATCAGTGTATTTTCACGTTACTATTCACTTGAACCACCTAGCGTATCTTATGGTAGTATGTCTGCTTCATTATTCTAATGGCACTTAGTTTAGCTAAAACTATTCAAGGCGAGTACCATTAAAATGCCTCTATAAACCTCGCTGTTCCATTACTAGACAAAAGCCATCCCTCATTCTTACAGATGAAATTGGACCGTCATCTTACCATCTAAAGAGTTGGAATTCGAAACATATTTTTTCTTATATTAGTTGACAGGATGCAAAACAGTGCCACAGCCCAGCGAAATGGTTTTTGGGTTTTAAGACTACGTGCACTAGACATGGTGCATGCATGAAAATCACAAAACTCGACAATCCAATGAGAATTATGATAGACGCCGATAACAATATTGCCTCTATACAGAATAATTCGGCTATGAGTTGCTAGCACCGGACTTTGTAGCTATGTAATTGCCGATTATGCCCTTACCCATGGTGAGGGATTTATTATTGCCAATGGAATAAAAAAAAAACGAAGATATTATGAATGATATAGTCTTTACACATTGTCAAAAATAAGATATTTTGAAACAGGAGTTAGACCTCCATCAAAATATTAGATACTATAACAGACATGGTAATATGTCATTCGCATACATTTTTGCTTTCTATTAGTGTTAACGCTTATAAAAAGGCATCTTAGCTATGGCCCAAGTACAAACAAAAAGACAGCTAGTATTTGTCATTTTAGGTTTATTGTATGTATTTTTTTTATTGCATTTAAATTACCAGACGAGAATGCCGTTCGCCTGATGGTAAGCGATACGACCGCCCATAAACAGTAGGAACGCCGCACATAACTTTGAATTATAAAGTACTGCGTGGCACTCCGCTACGCTCACCCTAACACAAAATGTTAAAATGCTCAGTAATTAAGCTGGCTACAATGTCCTTCAAACCGGAAGACAACAGTGCATTCACACTGCCGCTTGGGGGTAGAAATAGACATTGCGATGGTACCTACCCAGACGGCCCCTCGCATACGAAAGATCTACCACCAGTATTGTCCCAATTAGGACAATTTAGAGTCTTCAGATTGCGTATTCTAAAGGCATCATATTTCCAATTAATATCTTAATAATTTCTTTACAAAAAGTAATTATATCCCATCACAAACATAAGTGTGAAATATGGAAGCCAAGGTAAATATTAATAAAATGCGTGGTTGTCTACTCCGCCGACGAAAGAGATAAAATGGGTGCCAAGGCTTGTAGATAATCCTAAAATTTATTTATAAGAAGATATACCATACAATTTTGAGTTACAGAAGCGTCCAAAGGAGCTCCAAATGGTTCGTGTAAAATTGCGCTAGACTGCTGCGTCTCAAATTCCCATTATTTGGCTTGGCTGACACACTGCTGCGTGTCTTGAACATTGGTTATACCTACGATTTATTCAAATCCACTTATCACGAATTCTAGAAGTTATCTTACATCAGTCGTCAACATTTTTGTCTACCATAGGGGACAGAATTAAACAACATTCTTAATTGAATATATTTATTGATAAAGAAATTAACATTTGCGACATTTTACGTAGCAATATTATAACTTTTGCGTTTGCATACGCATATCCGTAACATACAGAATCTAGTTTCAAGTTATTATAAATTTGCTTGTTTATATTATATCTTAGTTCGTACTAACTAACGACCGAAACTGTTGCAACCGCTAACTATGCGTTAATGGTAAGAATAAACCAATAATGATAACTCATCTGTAAGGATGTCAAACAAACTATTCTAATTGGTCCATTTGTTCTATGGATCCAACGGTAGCGGTTGCAATAGAAATCAGCTAGTAGGTAATGGAAATTTAAAACATATCGTGTATAGCAGTCCTAGTAGGCCCAGTGGCGTGCTCCTTAATTAAATTCAATATTTCTCTGCATTTGTCCTGAAAATAAAATAATAATAAAAAAAATCCACATCTTACATTATTGAAGGCCATTATAGCCTGCCGGTAGGTACTATATACTATACGAGCTTTTGCCCGCGGCTACGCCCGCATGAATGAGTTTTCCCGGGATAAAAGTCACGCTTTATATTTTCCCGGTATAAAAAGTAGCCTATGTGTTAATCCAGAACATAATCTACCCGTGTGCCAAATTTCATCGAAATCCTTTCAGTAGTTTTTGCGTGAAAGAGTAACAAACATCCATACATTCAGACATCCAGACATCCATACATCCATACTTACAAACTTTCGCGTTTATGATATTAGTAGGACTATTGTGTCATAAGCAATGACCTAAGACCAAAAACTTGCTAATGAATTTATAAATAGTTAATATCTAGTAGATATTCGCAGTTTGTACTCACCCCATGAGAACGGATAAATTCAACCAACGTAACACTTATAAAAGTGTTGACGATCTCAGAAAAATCCATACCCAGTGCTGTGAACTGGACTTCGGACTGAAAAAACATACATTATTTTTAACCGACTTAAAATAACGAGGAGGTTCTCAAGTCGTCGGAATCTATTTGTTTTTTAGATAGGGGAAAGTGTTGTACCTATGGACAGTTTTCCTGTGGACACCATTGATATCTTAAAAAATGAAAACCTGAGCGCATCTATTCAAACGCATCCATAAAGTATTTTTGATGTGTGGAAAAACTGCCGTGTTGCCCTTTTGTTTTTTTTAGTGAGTGAGTTGTCACGGACAGTTAAAAGTTTTCGGCCACAAAAGTAAGTATTTATCTAATTTTCGTTCTATTTTTTTTAATAGGTGCAGAATATATATAATTATTACCTATTTGTAAAACCGTATTATGTATGTTGTTTAACATCGATTTTCAGTGATATAGAACAGTATAAACCATTATTGTCCCGGTGATATACCTTTTTTTGGTTATTTTGTACCTTGGAGGTTGGCAATCCACCACTGTACGTTTTAGCTATAATTTTTTGCCACGTACTACTAAACTATGGAACCAATTGCCGCCAGCAGCATTTCCGGAGAGATACAACCTGGCGACCTTCAAAAAAAGATCGTATTCCCACCTAAAAGGCCGGCAACGCATCTGTGTGCCCCCTGGTATTGCAGATGTTCATGGGCGGCGGTGATCACTTACCATCAGGTGAACCGTATGCTCGTTTGCCCACTATATCATAAAAAAAAAAGATTTGTACCTGTGGACACAAAGTATTTGTACCTATGGACAGTCGATACGTACAAACATCAAATTTCTAACTGGTCACACAAACTAGCTATCAATAATTTTTCCCTTTTTTCAGTGCCTCGTATTAAGAATGTTATCTGAGGCAATTAAAAGCGGTTGTTCATATATAAATACTGACTTAAAGAGAGTGTTTGATGAGGAAGAAGAGAAACAGCTGGAAGAATATTTAGAAAAAGTAGCTTATCTACACATGGACTTAAATATTAAGCAAGTCAGAAGTATTATATTTTAGATGATGACATATCAGATGGGTCTAATGTTTGTAGCTTATTTAAATAATTATAATACCTACAATAATAAAGACTAATCATTGTTAAGCGTTAACTATTCCTAAAACAATATTCTTTTTTGTTTTTTTTATTGCATTGAATGACGAGACGAGCATGCCGTTCGCCTGATGGTAAGCGATACGACCACCCATAAACAGTAGCAACACCATCCAGCACCTTGACTTACAAAGTACTGTGTGGCATTCCATTGCGCTCGTCATCTTGAGACATAAGATGTTAAGTCTCACTATGTCCTGTAGTTACACTGGCTACAATGTCCTTCAAATCGAAACACAACAGTGCATGCACACTGTTGCTTGGCGGTAGAAATAGACATTGCGGTGGTACCCACCCAGACGGCCTCTTACATAATGAGAGACCTACCACCAGTAAATATTCATATGACTTTAAGGTTAATAAATAGAAATATTGTCACAAATCTTTATTTTAATACAAAAGTCGTCGAATGTCCACAGGTACAACACTTCCCCTATGTTCCCCGATTACTCGAAGATGCCAGGACCGATTCGAGAAATTCTTTTTTTGTTTTAAAAGCGTATATTTCCCAGGTGGTCCAGGCACCAAGTCGGGATCTGATGATGGCATCCCGGAGAAATCGAGGGAACTCTTAAAATTTTATAGGCACACTTGAAGCGATATGGGTATTTTTTTATAGTGACTCGTGCATTTTTTATTAACACAAATTTTTATATTATCAAAAAATTAAACCGCCTTCAAAAACCACTAAAATCCGAAAAATAATTTAAAATTCCCTACATACTGATTACCAATTTTGGAGTCGATGACTAATTAAACTGATAGTGACTGGTATAGGTGATGTACAGTCAGCCACATTAATAGCTGAACAAATCCAAAATTTCAAATCGCCTATACGCGTTCAGTTTAATTGAAACATTTTTTTTCTTTGTGGAAAGTAAAGTTAATCCCCTTTGTTTTGTTTTTATGAAGAGGAAACGAAAGTTGGTAAGAACACAAAAGTGTAGAGGCGATTTAAAGTTTTGAATTTGTTCAGCTACTTACGTGGCTGACTGTACCTATACCAGTTAGATTCAGTCAGTCTTGCTGGTTGAAGGATACTTGTATCCTCTCGCATAACGACTGCTATACACCAGGTGTAAAACCCACCTAGTTGCCCCAAGTGTGTCGCGTTCCGGGATCAGCCTGTGTATATCCGCTACAAACAGGCCGGCATAATTATGTCGACTGGCGAGAGATAACCATCTCTCGTCAGACCACACTTTATCTGGACTCCACTTCACTTACCATGAGGTGCAGTGGGGTTTGTCGTGCTCGTATAAAACGGCGTCGACTGCCTCGGTAGCGTACTTGTATTACGGTACGACTGCAATGCTGAGGTCTCGGGTTCGATCCGCGGGTCGGGCAGTGATGTTGGATTTGTCTAATCAGTATCAACCCGGAGTCTGGAATTCGTGCCCGATATGGCGATAGGCTCGCCCCCTATTACATCATGGGACGGAATACGCACGGCGAAAAGTGGGTGCACTAGTTGCGCCTCTGCCTACCCCTTCGGGGATAAAAGGCGTGAGTGTGTGTGTGTGTAAAAAAAGGTAAGTTGATATAATTCTGGTAACCAACAATCCATTTAATATCCTTTTGGTTTTGTATGATTTAGTTAATTCTACTGGCGTCGGAGATCACCTTATATTATAACAGATGCCTCAAACTCTTTTACCAGATCATGGTATAATGAAAATCTTACCAGTATGCTTTCCACAGTCAGTTTGGCCTCAGTAATTTTTATTTGAAATTCTTTGCTTTCATTGATTCGCAAATCACTTTTACACAATAGCCGTAGATTTTTAACAATAACTCTGAAACATAAGAAATTACATGGTGGTTGTTAAAAATCTCTTACTAGTGGATGTACCCACGGCGAGATTTAGGTACGTTTGTACTGAGAAAGGCATTCATGCGGCCGATTTTGCGAGCACCGTCTAGCATAATTATAATAGTTTTAATTTCAAATACAATATTGTTAACTTACCGTCCACTCAATCTACTGTCAAATTCCTTGTCACAAAGAGTCACCACAATGGACGATTTACCTGAAATGATATAATTTATAATTATAATAAATAGAAGAACAATGTAGGAGTACAATTCAGTTTGAAAATAATACTCAGTAATAGAGTCAGTAATAGTATAGTGGACGATAGCCTAGTTGGGAATGGAACGGTCTGCCGAGACAATGTCCGGAGGTTCGAAACCCAAGGCACACACCTCTGACTTTTCGAAGTTATGTGTGTATTGTTTATCAATTATCGTTCGCTTTAACGGTGAAGGAAAACATCGTGAGGAAACCTACATACCTGAGAATTCACGATAAGAATTTCGAGGGTATGTGAAGTCTGCCAATCCGCACTAGGCCAGCGTGGTGGACTAAGGCCTAAACCCTCTTAGTAGTAGAGGAGGCCCGTGCTCAGCAGTGGGCAGTATATAATATAGGGCAGTAGTAAGGGATTCACCGATACTGGAGCAGGTTCGACGGCCGGTCCGCGGCGCTCCGGCGGCTAGTCGCCGGCGTTTTCGATTGCTCCAGATTCGGCCCGCGACACCCGCGAATTAATCCGCGGATTACTTTAATACCTACCGCGAATTAATTTGATACCTACCGCGGATTAATTTGATACCTACCGCGGATTAACTTGATACCTACCGCGGATTAATTTGATATCGACCGCGGATTATTTTGATAACACCCGCGAATAAAATTTATATCGTCCGCGGAATCCATTTCATATCACCCGCGAGGTAGGTATGAACCACGAATTTGTTCATGGTCTACGGTTCCCTTAAGCTTGTACCTTTTCCCTGTTCGTTGTGCTTTTAACTTTCTACTTTCTATCGGCGATCCTTATTTTATTTGAAGGATGCAAAGGTCTTTGTCGCGTATTTCTATTAACTCGTGTTTCTATGCAAAAGCCGTTTAAAATTACTTAATAGTTGCCCTTTACGCATTACGAGCATTGTTTATGATAGATAAAGCAACATTTTCCCTGTTTCGTTGTGTTTTAGACTTTCTACTTTCTATCGGCGACCCTTTTTTATTTGAAGGATGCAAAGGTCTTTGTCTCGTATTTCTATTAACTCGTGTTTCTACTTAAAAGCCGTTTAAAATTACTTAATAGTCACCCTTTACGCATTACGGGCATTGTTTATTATAGATAAAGCAATCGTTACAATACACCATACCTTTCTCAAATTCTAGGTAAAACCCTTTGGGTCTTCTCATTGTCATAATAATTACGGTTCCCATTATTCACATTACCTGATATTACGTATTCAACGGAACATTTAAGGTGAAAGTCGAAACATGTTGGATCTTGTCTGCAAGGAAACAATACTCCCTCTCCATATAAAAGACCGACTCAAAATCACATGGTATCGTATTCCACTCTGTGCTCTGCTCGAAGTGTGATCTCCAGTTGTTTGTAACAGTGAAGTGATAGTAAAATTGTGAAATAGTTAAATAGTGAAAGTGTTATAAAAATGAATGTAAGTACCTTTATATACTTTGATCTAAAAGTGTTGTAACCAGATGTTTCATTAATTGTTTATGCCATGTGTTGTCCACCAGGTTAATACATTTTAGCTATCTTTGATGTCTTATTAATTTATCATTGTTACTAATGTGTACATGTATACTTCGCATACCTATAAGTATTTATCATACAGTACTTACTTAACCGATAATTAAAACAGTTTCATTTCATTTTGTTACAGTTTTCTGAAAATACTTTCAAAAACTACTATTATGCTGAAGAAATCGACGAACCTAGTGATGAAGAAGGTACACTCGCCTTTAAAGTAAAAAAAGCGATAATAGCAAATAAAAGACCGATCGAATGCAACAGCATTGATGAGTTTTTCGAAAAACCAAAAAAGAAGAAGACAACAACAAGAAAGTCATCCAGTGTTGGTCGATCGACGAGCGGTGGTGTTTCATACATCCGATCAAACAGCGATGACAACAGTTCTGCATCACATCTCATAAAAATTGAGGTGTATGAAGTGAATAAAATAAAAAACATCGCACCGACGGAACATTGGAAACACGCTGATGTGCGAGTTAAATATTACGCGGAAAACGACAGTGATAAGAACTTGCAAAGTGTCAAGGACACTATATATAATATAACTAAACAGTTGGCTAGTAAGGACGATTGTGTGAAATATTTTATAGACACAGACAAATGAACAAAAGTGCCAGTGCGTGTCAATGTTTTAATATCATAACTTTAATTATATGCTTTGTACTACTATTATTGAAATAAGAAACTATTATTGTATTAACTGTACTTAAGAATCTACCTGTTTAAATTTAACTTACATTGTATTGTATTTAAACTTTGTACTCTTTTAAGTTACATACTTAATAGATTAATTTGTTTTTGATTCTAGAACTCTTTGTGAATTGTGTTATTGCTAAGTATTATTGTAAATAGTTATAAGTCTTTTTAGTGTTTTTTCATGCTCATGCTTACGATTGTAAAGTTATTGGGAACATTCATAAATTGTTTGGAAGAATTATAAGTATTGTATGGGGTTATTAATCTTCAATAAAGAAAAATCATTCATTCATTTTCATATTTCATTTATTCACCTCAAAACATGATTTAAATAAACCATTTAAAAACACATCATTGCATATTGTATTATCACTAAATAATACTTGAAAATCTTTGAGACTCTTACCATAGTATTTATAATACAGATACATTAAACAGTACTCTCCACAAACTATAGTAAAGTCATTTTGAATTCGACTTGTATTGTAATTCCACATTCTAGAATTTCTCGCTAAAAACATTCGATGGTATCCTTGAGGTGGTCGACCGTATGAATCAAAGTACTGTCCAAAACCATTCTTATCTATGTGTATGGCGACCCAGTGAGAACCTGGTTTGTTATCAGAGTCTAAGTTGCTAACTACGTATGTAGGAGTTACCACATATATTGGTAGACGATTGGCTGCATATACATTATATTCAATACTTGGATCAATTTTCTTTAAGTAATTCTGTATTTCTATTGTATTCATTTTTATTCACCGTATTGCTGCAGAATCTTATCAGGTCGAATGATAAAGTGGTAATGTCTTATATAAGGTTAACAAGACACTATTATGGTACTTATCAGCCAAGTTGACTCTTGTTGTGGGGTTGCAAGGATTATAGTAAAACAAAGAACTTAATATTTTATGAATTCGTTTTATTGGTAACTTAAATCTAACAACAAATCTGAATTACATTATTCACGCTTAATCTAATCTTAAACAGTTAATTTTGTGTTCTTAACTACTACAATCTACTGAAATATTGCGGTTTTTATCTATTTCAATAACATTATCAAACTCCGCATAAACAATGCAATTAATAGTTTGTGATAAAGCTGTTTCAAAACGCACTTCTAATCTCACACTACCATGCTTTACAAGATTCCAATGACTTGCAGAGTTTGCTGATAAATCAGGTGTCAAATCAAACGCTAACATACAATACCCTTCAGCGTATTGTTCTCGGGATATCCCATTACCTTCATTGAGAAAGTGTATACCTGTTCCAGAAAACAATGTATGATATACTGAAGTAAAAATTTTGTTCTCAAATGAGGGTTGTAAAGCCTTTGATGGTATTTGTTGACCGTCTATATATAAACTAAAAGTATTGATGTCGTAATTTTGAAAGTTAAATGGGTTCTTAGTGAGGTTTCCATTGAAAGCAGCGTTATTTACAAATCCCACTATACACCTTTTAGGTAATTGTCCTAAGAAAATGTTATCTAGAGTTTTTCCTTGAACACCTGATGGTATTGTTAAAACTTTAACTTCAGCTCGAGTAATGGGGTATTTAGCTGTGGTAGAAGCTAAGACCTTTTGATGAGCAAGTAACACGCTGGGATTGATTCGTGCTCTACGAATAATCAAAGATGCATCCGTAATAGATACCTTTAATTTAAGGTCACCTGTAGAGGCCATGAGATTGAAATTTTCTCTAGAACGAATTAACTTAACACATATATCAACACCATTGATTAAAAATTTTTCTTGATTGAATAAATCACCATGTAAGTGACCAATCATTTCCATTTCTTTACTTTCACTAGCTAATTCTTGCCTCTTAGTAAATCCTTTATTAGTATCATCGGTGGAATCCATTTTTCCAGCTGTATCTTCATACCATAAACCACAGGTGAGGTGAGATTTTTTTGCTGCAGGAGCATAGTTCAATAAGTTTTCTATATACGCACGATAAGCATATGTGTTATTGGGTGGTGATACAAGTTTTTGATTTAAGTAGACATCAAGTTGACTGAAGAGTGAGTGCAACCAATTATTCACCGGAGCAACGACTGTAGATGCGGTTAGTTTGGTGTTATCTTGATTTACTATTTTCGCTTTCAAGTGAAGTAACGTATGAGATAAATCGATGTAGTCATCTCCTGCTCCAGGAATTTGAAATTCTATAGGACCATCATCGGCAAGAGATGAAATTGGTTTATAATGGATCCAAATTCCACTTTCAATGCTAGTTTGAGTTGACGGCAATGCAAACAAATCCAATTCGGACTTTATACATTCACAGGAATGACTATGTAAAAAAGACATTTTGATTAATTGTTAGAAAATATGTCCTTGATTTGTTTTTGAGTGATTTTTGATTTTTTTAGAGCTTTCACTTTCGCGGTCAACGACGGACTGACTCCAGGTAGACGTTTTCGTTTTGTTATATATCCGGATCCAGACATATTGATTTTATCTATTTTTTCATCAGCCTTGCGTTTCAAGTTGGAACCAACTTCTTTAAGACGTGCTTTTATTGAATCTTCCATTGGTCGCGCACTAACCATATCTGTCAATAGACCAACACCAGCGCTCAATGCCTCTTTACCAACAGATCGAACACCGCTACATAATAATGGTAAAACTGACCTAAACAATCCCCCAAGAAAACTACCAATTCCATGTCCTTTTTGATAAGGCGCCCCTTTATATACCACCCCTATACCTGAACCAGCCTGATGAGAATAATAGCGTTGATAAGGACATATCATGTTGGAGCGTTCAAAATGCATTATAATTTTTTAAAATGTAGTTTAACACACACCGTTCCAAATTGAAATGGTATCTTTTGTCCGGTGCTTGACCTTATATCTATTTCAATGGTATCGAATTCTCTTCGCATTACCGATAAGTAATGAGGAGGTGAAAATACATGCATTTTATTGGCACCATAGATGTATTTTGAAGGATCTAATGGTATTACTCTCAGAAGAGGTGTCATTACATCACCTACAATTTGAGGTTCAACTATATCACAGTAAACGAATAGTTGAGATGGTAACCCTAAATGTAAATTAGCTGGACATTTAGCTAAATTCTTTTCAACAAGGTTTCTGTTTGGTTCAAATCCCAACTGTAAGCCTAGTTTAGGAGATAATGTTACAGATTTTATTGATTCGTCTAACACAGAAACAGAAACGAATTTAGATATATTATCGTAGCGGAATTTGATTTTTTCTCTTATATTATTTAATGCTGATAAAATATGGTTAATATTATCATAGTTTGTGGCAGGTATGTGAGTCTTATAATAAACTGTAGATAGTTTGTCTTCATTGGGCATTTTCATGATTTTTGTTATGTAAATAACATTCTCATGATCTTGAACAGTAAACATGGTGCATGGATATTGGAATTCAACGATTCCTACACACCATTCTCCTTCCAATATTATGGGTTTGGGTAATTTTGTTGAAAAAATTGATGTTTTGTTCTCAGGAAAATATTCCATTGAACTATTGCTAAGTAAAGTTAAATAAAAATCTTTAATCATATTTTTTTTAAACTGGAAGCTAAAATCCAACTATTAAATTTGTTTGGATAACCTTTCCACTTAACTAACACTTGTTGTCTGCTGCCAGAGTAACGAGAGCGAATTATTTTATCAATCTTGTGTTCAATGGTGGGGTCATAAATGACCTTTTGTAATTCTCGTTCATAAAACGTTCCTACTATCTCCTCACCATCTAAATCTTTTATAGTATAAACGGGCCACGGAGTACGTTCTATTATAGAAGAAATCACAAATACTTCATCGCTCCAATTAGATTCATAACCTTTTTGGAATACATGTTTATATTTAGTTATTCTGACATGGTCACCGACATGAAACATAGGTAGTATAGTTTTTGATGATTTTTCAGATTTTTCGTATAAATTACTCCAAACTGTCATTATATTATTAGAATTAACATCTGAAGGACACATTTTAATACTAGAATGGAAACTATGATTGTAAGAGTGTATCAAATTCTGCAAAATATCAATATATTTATGTGTATTCTTGTGTGTAAAATAGCGCCACATCTTCATTTTTAGCGTTCTTTGAAATCTTTCTACAATGCTTGCTTTGATGTCTGGATTATTTGTCGTATAGTAATTTATGTTTTTTGTTTTAAAGTATCTTTGAACATCTTTCGATACAAATTCAGTGCCTTTATCAGATTGAATGTGAGTGGGTGTAGTATTAGCTTCATTAAATATACTGTCGAAACACTTTTTTACGGTTTCTGAATTTTTCTTTTTCAAGGGTCTAGCATATGCATATTTGCTAAAAACATCAATAACACAAAGAATGTAGTTGAAACCTTTATTATCTTTAGAATAAGTCCGCATGTCGCTTAAGTCAGCTTGCCAAAGTTCATTGAGATTAGAGAGAACGTATTTGTTCCGAGCGAATTTTCTATGTACTGGTTTGTGGAGTGTATACGTAGATTGGGATTGCAACCAGTTTTTAACTTCTTCCTTTTTCATTTTACCTTTCATAGCTTTTGATAATTTGTCGATATTGCTATATCCAGCTGGGTGTGATACATCATAATAAATTTGATCTATTTCTAATAAGGGGTCCATTTTTCCCAATCAATCTTTTTCTTAATTTTATTTGCGTGTTTATCTTCGCTCGTTGGCGTCAAATATACCTCTGTGTTTTGTGGCGGTTGTTCTTCGATGGCTTTTTGAAGTCGAGCTATGTACTCACGTCTTTTTGGATTGCCAATATATGTTAAAGGTACTTTTAAATCGTTTAACGCTTTAGCAAATTTTTCCCAACCAGGTGGGTCGTTGTTTTTTAATGGTCGCAGTGTATCGCTTACTAAATCGATAATGTTACTGTTAGGAATCACTTCATTATCTACAATCACTGTGCCAGCATCATTCCAATAAATTTTGTTTTTATTTAGTGACACCGAATTCAATAACAACTCACCTTTTTTTACATATGTTTTTGGTATTAAATTTAAAATTTGTTTTGTTGAGTAGGAAGGTTTTTTTTCGAGTGTAAAACTTTCTTGTTGCTTCTCTTCATCACTCAGTGTCTGACTGACAACTACATCTTTATTCTTGATATCATTATTTATATTAAAAAATTTCCAGCTTTCAGATGTGGGTTTAATGTTATCGTCATTTGAAGTTATTATAGGGAGTTCAATGGGACGACGATCTTCTTCCATAAAGTGAAGATATCTTTGTAAAATTTGTAAGTATAATTTACACTTTTTTCGATCATCCATATTACTGTCGAGTATTTTTTCCATTTCACTATCTAAACGAGAGGTAGGATTTTCATTTCTTTTTTGATTTAACTTATCTATTAAGCTTGGATCAACTAACAGCATTTTTTTGGCGTGTTCCATTTTTAAACTAGTCCACTTATCAATCCACTCAAAATAGAACCCAATATAATCGGAAGAAATGCACCACCTTTTTGAACTATAATATTCTTTCTTATTTTATTTGTACTTTTACGTACCAATTTTCGTAGTAGATTTTTATACTTTTTTAGTTTACTCTTTGATTTTTCTTCAAGTTTTATATTTCCTTGTAAAACGTTATGAATACATTCACATATAAAATTAATTTCGTTTTCGTTACAGACTTTTAAAAGAGCTTGTTGATGTTTTGGTTTAAGTTTATAAAGAGCATTTAATAAGTGTTCATGCGTCTTTAAGCGTCGATCCATCATTTGTAAATGACGGGTATTGGTTGGTTCTTGACATATTTAAACTCTTTTGTGGGAATGTACACTGTAGAATGACCATCAGATGGAAATATCTTTGATTTAATTCGACACATGTCAAAAGTGTCTTGTTTTAGATCTATCATCAAATAGCCATGTGCTTCTTTTGTAGCATCTCTGTAAGCATCTTCTATGAATTTGCTATTTTCTGGTGATACTTGTCGTGCTAAGTAACGTATTTGAGTTTTATCACGTGGGTTTTTAAAATAAATTATGTAGTTTGAATTCAAAGAAATGTCTCTTTGTCCTTTACCTTGATGAAATAAATTTTGAGTAATGTAAAATACACTCAAGTTCCTATGATGACTACCTTTGGTAAATATGTCAACAATGCGACCATCAGATTCCCTCATGAGATCATCGATAATAATAAGGTTAGCTTCCTTTCCATCAAACATATGCAAATCTGGTATACCCTGATAATAGTTTACATTTGGTAAATTATATAAAGGCTGCATTTCATCAAAACACCAAGTAATTTGATGAAAATTTGTGTTGCACACCTCATTAATATGTTTAATAAAGTTTGTTACAAAATTAGACTTTCCACATCCACTTGGACCTGCAACTATGGCAGTAAAAGGATGATAAAAATGAAACATTTTTAAATGCACGTGTGATCTCGAAAAGCGTTTCGGAATGAATAAAACTAGAAGTTACGATTGAAAGTATTATATTTGATTTTGTTTTATATACAAAGATTACATACACAAATACTTTGAAAAATGATCACATACAGTTCATAGCTGTTTTGAAAAATATTACAGTAAGAAAATTATTATAAAATAAAGTTAAATCAGGTATAACAAATAACTAACTACATACATTAAAATTTACATCTAATTTTTCATGATATTATACAAAACAGTTGTCATAGTAAAAAAATAAAAAAAAAAAAGATAGTACATAATAAAGACAGAACTTTAAGTTATTAAAAACCACAATTAAAACACACACACACACACACACACACATTAACATACATATTTTCGTTGTACAGAAATCGTTGATAAAATCAAATGTCCTTTATTTTATAATGACCCCATGCAAGAGTATCTGTTGAATTTTCTATTAAATAACGTTTTGTGTCATTGTGTGATAAAGATATTTTATTAATTTTTTGTGTATATATAGCATGTTTAATTGATTTAAATCTTATCATTTCACTGTATTGCGTTTTCTTTTCATATAAACATGATTTATAATCGGTAAGACAAAAATTTTTTGTTACACTTTTGTTAATCCCTTTTGCTTTACATATACATTTATTCTGCACATCCATTGCATACATTTTAGAGCGAAGACCTACAAACTCTTTAAGAATTTTACCGTTATTTTCGTCTTTAAAAAAACCTAACCGTTTTTTATTCAATAATGGTAAACCATATTGATTATTTGGTGGATAGTCGGACGTATCAAAGTAGTTGACTAAATCAAGTTTTATATCAGCATAATAATTTTGCGTAAATATTTGATATATTAAGCTATCGGTATCAGTATATAGTAACTTAATATTATCTTGATATTTCATTTTCATATAATCGTAATGGAAATCGTATAGTAATGTTTTAGATATATCTAAAATACAAAAACCGAGGTAAATTGGTTTATTATATAAAACGTTAGTTTTATTTAATTGTATTGCAACTAAGCTCTCTGAGAATATAGATAAACTATGGAATTCTGGTCTTGCTATCAAAGATTGAGCACCTTGAGTTTTGCCACGATTTAACCAATGATTAATTAATTTGACATTAACTCGTTTTCTTACATTTTCCATTGTTTTACCAAAAACAGAATTATTCATAAGTTTAAAAAAATCTTTCTCAAAATCTGAAGTGGCTAATGAACGCATATGAGTATTCAAGTCTATGTAACTTTTCAACCACGCGGATTGTTCAAATTTTAAAATTCTATGTACTTTAACCAATCGGAGACCATTTTTTAAACATTGCTTAAGGTTTCTATAATGAATGACGTAATTTTTTTTATTTTTTAAATTTGGGATCAGTTTCCTGTCTTTGCTGTTTCCTAAACATACGTTTTCTGGACAAAATGGAAAATCTGAATGAAAATCATGTAAATTTTTTGAATATTCTAAATCTACTTCCAATATTAAACCATGTTTGGCATCATCGGCTATATTAAAATCTGTATTTATATCGACCCATTCAAATTTGCCTGTTGGGAGACATTGGGACATAGCCCAACCATAAAGGTTATTTGCGTCTAAGTACATCAAAAATGAAGATGGTTTATCTGAATCGTATTCCGACATAAACATGTTATTTGCCACTGCATGTCTATTGCTGCATTGTGATATACCCCCCCGAATATTATTCGCTATAAACGTAACCTTGTCGATATCTGTTAAAAGTTCCAAATTTATTTTGGTAAAATTTAACATAGCATCCCAACTTAAACCAGGTGCTGTATAATAGTGGGCAGGATCTAAACCGTATGTTTTAAGACAGACATCCCTAAAGTTTTCAAATATATCTGCTAACAACAATACATCTGTTTTTAAATACAGGTCTGAATATTCACCCATGTTTTTACAATTAAAATGATTCCACACGTCTTGAGCATGATGGTATTCACTTTCTGTAATGTGACTATCATTTAAAGAACTATAAAATTGATCGCGAGTGGGAAGAGAAGTTATTTTTAAAGAATCAAATGTCGTCATGTATTCGTATGGATAAACACCTTTTCTTATTAAACGTTTAAAATCTTCTTCACATGGATATTTTAATTTGAGTTCACGAAATTGTTCAAGTAATAAGTTCTGAGCTAATTTGTTAAGGCTACTTGACATAAATTTAAAAGAATCAAGAAATCGTAATTTTATAACTCTGTTATTGATTTGTAAAACTTTAGAAAAAGAAATATATTTTTCCTTGTTCTCAGGAATAAGTTCAATGTCACCTTTCTCGAAATCAAGACCATGCACTATGAAATGAGCGTCATAATTACTTAAATTATGTAAAAACACTGGCACAAAATTAGGAGCTTTGTATTTCTGAGAGCATACTCTATGAGCTACACCTTCATATGCACCAGTATGCCAATTATAAGATATTGTTCTATCCACGTTTAATTTAGTAGCACAAATGTAACAAGACTCACTTTGATTGATATTTATTTTATTTTCTTCAGTTAACGGTAATGGTGATTTGACATAAGAATTCTTTTTACAAATATTTTCTAAATCTGCGTAAATGAATTGCATAAATTTTAGCGCACAATCTTGCCCTGTATAAGACCTATATACTGAAAGATTATCATCATAAGAACATTTAACATAATACCCAAAACTATACGTTTCATGTTTTTGAATATTAACAGTTGATGATTGATTTGGATTGTTAGAACAACTCTCTATTGGTTTTAAAAATGCTTCAAAGTCAGCATACACAACGAATGGAACTCTTAATTTACGTTCATAGTTGTTAAATGAAATTTGGTTTGATGGTATTAATTCATTAAACCAGTTTCTTTTTCTATCGTTTTCCGATGGTAAATTTGTGCACACATTGAAACAGTCATTTTCTTGGTGTCGTTTTAAATTATCTAATGACGTGAAATTTAATAAACACCCATCACAAATATGAACTGCATGTTCAGAAGTCGATAACTGTTTAGATAATAATCTCGAGAGGTTTTTAATATAACAGAAATGACCTTTAGAACCTTGAGATATATACAATAAGTTTAAGTGAGTAGTTTTACGGTGTTTCGTAAAGTGTAATGGACCCACAACTTTATTTGATTTGCTTATTGAATCATATTGTAATCCAAAAACATTAATACTTATACTATTTAATTTTTCAAACTTATGGATGTCATTAATTTTTATAGGAAACGATAGGTTATCAAATTTTAGTTTGTTTTTGTGTATTATATAAGATGATACCCTATTGGAACTATGAGTAGCTGGAAATAATCCTGACAAAACTGCCCAACGAAAGCATTCGTGATCGTTACTTTGAACATTGATTACAGCTTTCTTATGTTTTATATCTAACGGTAGGTCTATGTATGAAGATCCACGCAATGGGTTAAATTTGTTGACATTCATATCCAAGTGATTTATTTTAACTAAACTCCATCCACTACCTTTTTTTTGGAAATTGGTCATTTTGTTTGTTATTTCGGTAATTATAGATGAGAAAATAATATCTTTGTCATCACCTTGACAAACAAGATAGTTTGAAATTTGAAAATCAAAAACGTTGTGTAGATTTTTTGTTTCTTGTGTGAAATCCGCATTGAGAATAAAATTAACTTTTACAACAGAATATTCTAAGATAGATCGTTCTAGTAATGTATAAATTATTTTTTTAATATTTTGTAAAAATAATTCAGGTGATTCAAGCTGTGTATCAGAAACTAAACTAGATTTCACTCGATATGTAATAATTCTATTACCGAAAGCACTATCAATGAATTGAACATTAGGTAGATTATTATCTCTTCTAATTAAATTATTTTTATGTTTATTGCTCTTATAGTGACTGGTCATATATTTTTTTGACACATATATGTGACACTCAGGACATTCAATTTTATCATTATGCTGTTCTGTACTTACATTTAAAATGTTATCCAGCGACGATGTAGATGTCGAAGGAGCTTCAAGATGAATATTTTTTCTTCTCTTTAATGGATCCTCTTCAAACAATTCAGTTGGCGCTAATCTTTTCCTGCTGCCTTCTCCATTCTGCATAGATCTGATGGATAAGAAAACTGTTAAAAAAATGTTATCTCACGAAATAAATATGCTACTATGTTTCTATTATTTAAATAGATACTAACATTATTTGTTATTTACACTGCAAACAATATGCTTTCATTGATAATACACCATCAATATCATCCTCATCGGAATGAGTTTGTTTTGAGATTTTATGTCCACTACATGGTGTATAATAAGGAGAAATATCAGGATCTCCCAACATTGATTCTGGCAAAACATTTAATATATACCAAAACCGTATGAAACGATGATATTTATGTAAAATTATCTTTTTATCGAAACTTGCAATCTCACTCTGAGATAAACTAGAAATATCAAGTGAGTGGTACATTTTGGTTGCACTTCAATGTTAAACATATAAACGGAAGAAACAAGTTGAATGATTGTGCAAGATGTTCGAACCATTATAAATACTTTAAGTGTATCCCCTCTTCATAGATTCCCAAAACATGTTGCAACTAGTCTTAAAATAATAAAAAATGTTTTACTCACGTTTCAACTTGTCTTTGTTCCATTTTATCACAGAGCTCGTACAGTTCTTTGTCGTATTGCGATGACATCAGATCCATTGATTCGATGTTTTCGAGAAGTGCGACGAGTTCCATGTTGTATAAATCACAGCTTGTATCCATGATAAGGAATGTCTCAGTATGTTTAAAAGTTATTTCAACGCTTATATACTACCCAAAACAATGTAATTACATTCTAAGCTATCCACTTTTTTCCAAACAATTTATGAATGTTCCCAATAACTTTACAATCGTAAGCATGAGCATGAAAAAACACTAAAAAGACTTATAACTATTTACAATAATACTTAGCAATAACACAATTCACAAAGAGTTCTAGAATCAAAAACAAATTAATCTATTAAGTATGTAACTTAAAAGAGTACAAAGTTTAAATACAATACAATGTAAGTTAAATTTAAACAGGTAGATTCTTAAGTACAGTTAATACAATAATAGTTTCTTATTTCAATAATAGTAGTACAAAGCATATAATTAAAGTTATGATATTAAAACATTGACACGCACTGGCACTTTTGTTCATTTGTCTGTGTCTATAAAATATTTCACACAATCGTCCTTACTAGCCAACTGTTTAGTTATATTATATATAGTGTCCTTGACACTTTGCAAGTTCTTATCACTGTCGTTTTCCGCGTAATATTTAACTCGCACATCAGCGTGTTTCCAATGTTCCGTCGGTGCGATGTTTTTTATTTTATTCACTTCATACACCTCAATTTTTATGAGATGTGATGCAGAACTGTTGTCATCGCTGTTTGATCGGATGTATGAAACACCACCGCTCGTCGATCGACCAACACTGGATGACTTTCTTGTTGTTGTCTTCTTCTTTTTTGGTTTTTCGAAAAACTCATCAATGCTGTTGCATTCGATCGGTCTTTTATTTGCTATTATCGCTTTTTTTACTTTAAAGGCGAGTGTACCTTCTTCATCACTAGGTTCGTCGATTTCTTCAGCATAATAGTAGTTTTTGAAAGTATTTTCAGAAAACTGTAACAAAATGAAATGAAACTGTTTTAATTATCGGTTAAGTAAGTACTGTATGATAAATACTTATAGGTATGCGAAGTATACATGTACACATTAGTAACAATGATAAATTAATAAGACATCAAAGATAGCTAAAATGTATTAACCTGGTGGACAACACATGGCATAAACAATTAATGAAACATCTGGTTACAACACTTTTAGATCAAAGTATATAAAGGTACTTACATTCATTTTTATAACACTTTCACTATTTAACTATTTCACAATTTTACTATCACTTCACTGTTACAAACAACTGGAGATCACACTTCGAGCAGAGCACAGAGTGGAATACGATACCATGTGATTTTGAGTCGGTCTTTTATATGGAGAGGGAGTATTGTTTCCTTGCAGACAAGATCCAACATGTTTCGACTTTCACCTTAAATGTTCCGTTGAATACGTAATATCAGGTAATGTGAATAATGGGAACCGTAATTATTATGACAATGAGAAGACCCAAAGGGTTTTACCTAGAATTTGAGAAAGGTATGGTGTATTGTAACGATTGCTTTATCTATAATAAACAATGCCCGTAATGCGTAAAGGGTGACTATTAAGTAATTTTAAACGGCTTTTAAGTAGAAACACGAGTTAATAGAAATACGAGACAAAGACCTTTGCATCCTTCAAATAAAAAAGGGTCGCCGATAGAAAGTAGAAAGTCTAAAACACAACGAAACAGGGAAAATGTTGCTTTATCTATCATAAACAATGCTCGTAATGCGTAAAGGGCAACTATTAAGTAATTTTAAACGGCTTTTGCATAGAAACACGAGTTAATAGAAATACGCGACAAAGACCTTTGCATCCTTCAAATAAAATAAGGATCGCCGATAGAAAGTAGAAAGTTAAAAGCACAACGAACAGGGAAAAGGTACAAGCTTAAGGGAACCGTAGACCATGAACAAATTCGTGGTTCATACCTACCTCGCGGGTGATATGAAATGGATTCCGCGGACGATATAAATTTTATTCGCGGGTGTTATCAAAATAATCCGCGGTCGATATCAAATTAATCCGCGGTAGGTATCAAGTTAATCCGCGGTAGGTATCAAATTAATCCGCGGTAGGTATCAAATTAATTCGCGGTAGGTATTAAAGTAATCCGCGGATTAATTCGCGGGTGTCGCGGGCCGAATCTGGAGCAATCGAAAACGCCGGCGACTAGCCGCCGGAGCGCCGCGGACCGGCCGTCGAACCTGCTCCAGTATCGGTGAATCCCTTACTACTTAGGGCTGGTATTATATGGTATTATATAATAGAGTAGCAATAGTTAAAATAATATATAGTGAAAATAAATTAATTGAAATTAAATTTTAAAAAACACGACCTTATCAGGGCGATTTCAAAACTCAGCTGCTTTAAAACTATTCTGGGCATCCCAGGACACTACAAGAACCAGGACATGTTCTGGAAAAAACAGGACGGTTGGCAACCCTACAATACAAATTATTACCAATAATTTCTAATAGGTACACATACCTGATCTAATGACCAACTCGGGTAAAAATATTTCGAATTTTATTGCAGTAGTGGTAGGGTCATAATGCACATTCTTGGCTTCTATTTTGTCTGCGCCCTTGACCAGAAGATTATTTAACAGCACTCGAAGCTTAAATATACTGAAACATAGATCGAATGGTAAAGATGTTAACGGCTGATTTTTTAATCACCTTACTTTATAAAAAAAACCCCAGCCGTCTGTCTGAACTGAACGCGATAAACACCAAAACTACCGAACGGATTTCGATGAAATTTGACATTAATATAATTTGAGACCCGCAGAAGGACGTAGATTACTTTTTATCCCGGTAAAATATATAGCGGGGCACTTATCCCGGAAAATCTCTTTCGCTTGGGCGATGTAGCGAGCAAAAGCTTGTTAGATATAAGTTATTTATGAAATAAGATACAACACGAAAAAATAACAGACAAAACAACGGGTTGCACTCCGGGAGTGCCGGCAGAAGTGAAAACTTGAACTTTAACGTTGTGCATTTTTTAATATTTTGGAATGGTTAGGGAATAATTTCGCACGAATTGCTTTATTTATCAGTATAAAAGTACTAGCATTTATGTGGTCAAATACAAAAATTAATTATTGCGCTATCGTACACAAAAATTACAATTTCACTATTTCTTTATAAATCAAAATTTTAAAAAAGAATGTTACGCTCTTTTGTACTCGTGCCGTGACAACGCTGGGGAAATAAATAAAAATGTAGTCGTTTAAGAATTATAGCTTCTACGCATTTAAGGGTCATATTAGTAAGGGATGGTTTTTATAAAGTAAATACATAAAAATGTAAACGTTTAAGAATTATAGCTTCTACGCATTGTATTTAAGGTTCATATTAGTAAGGGATGGTAAAACCTCCTACGCATTTTCGATCGGTCACGTGATCGCCTCTCATCCCGTAGGGGTAGGCAGAGGCGCAACTAGTGCACCCACTTTCCGCTGTGCGTATTCCGTCCAATGATGTGATAGGGGGCGAGCCTATCACCATTTCGGGCACAAATTCCAGACTCCGGGATGATACTAAATAGAAAAATCCAATACCACTGTGCCCGACCCCGGGATCGAACCCGATATGCATTGCAGTTGTACCGTAATACAACTACGCCACCGACGCAGTATTATTATTATTTATATTTTATACCTTGGGTTGGGCGCAGCATGACTGAGCTCGTATTTATTCAATTTCCAGTGGTGGTACCCATCTGCTTTTAGCAGCTGTCGTACGTTCTCAACCATTGATTCAATGTATTGTTTAGCTATCAATTCAATCAACATACTCTCCATGTTCGTACTGGAAATAAAAAAGTCATTGACACAAGTATAAAATTATTTCTACCGCTGAGTAATAAGCAAGTGGTGTTGGTAATGTGCCGGCTCGACCGGGGTATTACCAATGGCACAGTCTTAAGACCGATTTCCCGCTTGCATTTCCATTGATGAATTAGATGTCCAATTTCTAAAAGCCCCAAAAACCTAAGAAAATACCTAAGAAATTTCTTATCTAATACACACATGATAAGGTAGAGCGTGAATGATGATGAAATAAATTCTTTCGACGCATTTATGATCCTGGTATCAGTGGCGGTCTTGCGGAGGGGGGGGGGGGGGCGAGCCGGGCAACCGCCTGGGGCCTCGCGCGTCCTAGTTTTTCCACACCAAACACTAGTTTTTCAGTTTTTCACGTATATACGTATTTTAACTTTGAGTATTGGTAAATACTCAAAGTATTTTAACCATATAATAAAAACAATACCGACTGCAAAACCACTACAAACCAAAAAAAATATTTTTAATTTATATTCGCTTAAATTGAACATTGTTTTCGTATATTATTTGTTCGTGTATTTCCTTAGCTTAGCTTACAATTTAAATTAGGCATCGACTCCAAATATACGTATATACTAAGCGAATATAAATTTAAATTACTTTTTGGTTTGTAGTGGTTTTGAAATAGGTTTTATTTTTCGTGAAAACGTTTTTATTTATTGCTTTTTTGTTAGTTAATTGTGAAATGGTTAACAATACATCGTCGATATACGATTGCAGCATTCGCGGGTCATCTGCTGTTAGTTATTGAAGAGTTCCATTGTCTATCTGCGAAGATCTTCATCAGATCCTAATAAATTATATACTAAAACCTTCCCTGAAAAATATACATATGAATAACGAAAACCCCATCCAAATCGGATCAGTAGTTTTTGAGAAACTCGCGGCCATACAAACTTACATACATACATACGGATTGAATACTGAATCTCCTTTTTTTGAAGTCTATTAATAAAAATAAAAATAATTTGATATCAGTTTCCAAAAAAAATATATTTTCTACGCTCAGAAATGTTTTTTTTTATAAGTGAATACAAAAACTAACCCAATTAATGTCAGTTTTGACCTCAAACTCCTGTTACAAGATTCTAAATTTTAACTGAAAGATATATTGTTTATCATAGAATTAATCATAAAAAAATATTTTATAAATAGGTGCTAGTTTATATTATCTTAAAGGCCAGTTTCACAGGTTACAAGTAAATTTTATTTGACAGTTATCGTATTAAACAACTAATGTAGATGGTAATCATGTTAGATTTTGAGTATAGATTAGAGTGTGACTTTTGTATTTGGTTGGCTTATACATTTATGTAACGAGTAGCATTTATCAGCAAGTGGTGAAATCGGCTCTTAATGTTTTTAAGTCGCATATTATCCTTTTTTTATGGCTTTGAATGACGAGACGAGCATGCCGTTCGCCTGATGGTAAGCGATACGACCACCCATAAACAGTAGCAACACCATCCAGCACCTTGAGTTACAAAGTACTGTGTGGCATTCCAAAGTCTCATTATGTTTAGTAGTGTCACTGGCTACAATGTCCTTCAAACCAAAATATGTGCCAGCTATAAAAACATATAAAGGTTCCTAATGTAACGCAAGCTTTGTGGCAAACTGACAACTTTCATCAAGCAGATAGTTTTTACCAAAGACATGAAACAGTATAGTTAGTGGTTACAGACGAAAATGTCTATAGGCTCTTAGATTAATTATATACCTTAATTATATAATTTAATTAATTAAATATATAATTAATCTAAGTATAAGCTTTACAAATTCCGGCGAAAGCTTTCTTCACGTTAAATTCATTACAGATAAAAAATACCGTATATTACAGAACCGTACTCTATTTCCAAATTGTTTTTTACGTATTATAATTTAAAAAAAAACGTATAGTTATCTCAATCGATACAAATACACAAAAGGTTTAGTAATTAAAATTATCTTTTGAAAAGTGGTCGTGTCACAAGGTTTGACCGAAAGCACAAAGTAACCCCAGTTTAGAGTATGTACCTATCTATCAAAATGGATATAGTTCCTATGCTACGTACCATTTAGAAATGTATCTCAAATGAAGATCTCGCAAATAAATGAAACTAGAAAATCATTACTTCCTATAAAATCTGTAATTATTAAGAAACTAACATAATTGCGTCGCTTTTTTCAATCTAAATGTGATCATTTGAAATTAAATACTTCATTAAGTTCATGATATCACTGATGTGAATGTAGATGATGGTTTAAAAATATTAGAAAACTAGGCATTAATTCGCTTACCTTATGACACGTTTTGCAAACAACAAACTCTAAACTGAACACTTATTTCGACTTCCTGAATGTTGCTGGAGAGGAGTCTGAGCACTGACTACGCACGTTTTGTTTTATAATATAAAAAATATTCTCGAATGTGCAGTGAACGAATGGACGTGAATCACGAATTTTACTAGGAGTACCACAAATCACAAGTTTCTAGGATAATTTTGGACAAACGTAACTATGGTCTGATGAGACGGACGTCCGCAGGTTCAAAACCGCGACCTTTAATTAAGGACGAAATATCATAATGGTTGACGATGTTACTAAATACCTATATTTTTCAACTAACTGGGTAGCGCACATATGAAATAAGCCATAATAAGTCATTACGACTAATCGCGGTTCGGGAAGTCTGTATGCACGCATGTAATAATGCAGGTCAATATAGTTTTGGTGACTGTTGATCGTCGTAATATTTTTCCTTAATCAACATTTTATTTGGACTGTATTATAATTATCAATTGCATGGTAGATAAATTGTTTCTTTAAAAAAAAACAGAATTATGTGAGAATTAGACAAAAACATGACAACTCTCATTTCTTAAAAGACAACGCGTCCATAATTAACTTTGTATTGTAAATGATCACAGCAAACTATCATTAATTAGCAATATTTACGATAAAGGCTTGCTTGGTTGATTATGTAAACAATAAATTGTACAAACGGAAAAAATACCTACGATTCGTTTTTCATCGTATATCTTGCTAATATTATAAACGCGTAAGTTTGTAACTATGGATGTATGGATATTTGTTACTCTTTCACGCAAAAATTACCGAACGGAATTCGGCACACGTCATGTCCTGAATTAACACATAGGCTACTTTTTATCCCAGGTAAATATAAAGCGGGACTTTTATCCCGGAAAAACTTGTTAACGCGGACGGAGCCGCGGGCAAAAGCTAGTATACTACAAAATTTTGCTTAATTTATGGCGGAAAAAATAGTGTTTTAACACTCGCCAAACCATTTGTAGAATAATAAAAAAAATATAATATCACAGAATATTCGAAAGCTTGGTCATCCTACTTAGAACACCAATATTGTCTATACTCGGGTATTCCCCGTAAACTAAAACTCCTCAAACCATAAAGCGAGCAGCTGGGTTGCCAGCAAAAATAAATTCGTTATAATTTATTTGTTTATAATTAAATATTCACTTACACTGACAGTATTATAACTAAACATGTAAACTACTTTAAAAATAACAAAAACGAAGTAAAATATAATTAATTAATAATTAAATATATTTTTTTATGATTCCGTAAATACAATTTAAGGGAATTTGCCAAAAATTATGGTTCTGCATGCATACATTTATATAATACTAGCGTTTACCCGCGGCTCCGCCTGCGTGAATAAGTTTTCCCGGGATAAAAATCCCGCTTTATATTTTCCCGGGATAAAAAGTAGGCTATGTGTTAATCCAGGACACTATCTACCCGTGTGCCAAATTTCATCGAAATCCATTCAGTAGTTTTTGCGTGAAAGAGTAACAAACATCCATACATCTATTCTTACAAACTTTTGCGTTTATAATATTAGTAGGATTATGTCGACTAATTATATACTATCATTGTCAAATCAATGTAATATCTATTTCAGTCTTGCATAAAATAAAAACTAATACGCAATGTCTATGTTTTCCATAGTTCTGTAAAAAGATTTTGTCCGGGACAAAAGTCCGCTTTATATTTTCCGGGATAAAAAGTTGCCTATATCACTCATGAGTAGTAGCTTTCTATTACGAAAAAAAATTTAAATCGGTTCATTAGTTCCGACGATTATCCCCTACAAACCCATAAACAAACTCACAAATTCTTCCTCTTTATAATTTTAGTATAGATTAAAATATGGAATACCAGTCCATAATAATCTGCTTAATCGCTGAGCTTACTATTTAATTCATGCTATAACAGTTATCCATCAAATTGAATAATTATAATCTAAATTATTTGAATCAACATTATAATAATATTATAAGGTACATCATGATGTGTGTATGTACAGTGTATTCAAATGTTTAAAAAAACTAATAGACTTCGACTTCAGGTTCCGATATTACACTTGATTTATAAATCCCTGACTGCCTCGTTGGCGTAGTTGCATTACGGTACGACTGGAATGCTGAGTTCTCGGGTTCGATCTCCGGATCGGGCAAAGTGATATTGGATTTTTCTATTCCGTATTAGCTCGGAGTTTGTGCCCGATATGACGATAAGCCCCTATCACATCAGGGGACGGAATACGCATGGTGAAATGTGGGTGCATTAGTTGCGCCTCTGTCTACCCCTTCGGGGATAAAAAGACGTGAGTATGTGTGTATGTTATAGATCCCAAAAAAAATCATAAATATATTTTTGTACTCTGGCAACCCCGTCACTTTACTACGGGTCTTTTGGGATGCATGGTATGTGTTTTTGCCGCCTAAGTCATTGAATGTGCAAGTATAATATTCCATAACATAAAAACATAATATATGTAGTATATGTACATACTTGAAAGATGAATAGACAACATAAACGAAAGTCACCTCTCTTCCACATGACGTCGCATTGTGCAGCAAATAGCATTAAATGGGGAAAGTTGTGCACAAAGACATTCAGCAAAAAAACTGTTATTTTTTGTATTATATTAATTTATAACTACAATTAATATACTTAATAAATTATTATTTTAAACTCTTCACTTTTTCATTCTTGAAGTAAATACCTATTTTGAAATTAGTCATTTAATAAGACTTTAAAAATATATTAAAATAAATGTATAGAAGATTTCCCTCAATGAATTCAATGTATAGTAATGTATTTTTTTTTAAATAAAAGTTAATAGTTGAATGTTAGGTAATTGAATTTAAAATCGCAAATGCACTTCTACATCTGCAGGTATAGTCAATGGATAAGCTTATATTAATGGGCTTGTCATTTCTAATAAAAAAATACAAATATCGAGACGCGATAATAAACTACTTAATCGTTTTCATCATCATCAGCTGGGTATATAAAAAAAACAAAATAATCGAAACTACAAAATATAATTTCTAAATTTAATTATCATTTAATCAGTTCTGGAGACAAAATCGCAGTCATTCAAACAGGTTTTACAAAATGTCGTTAAGGATTTCCATGACAATGATTTCGAGCAGTTCGTTGAAGTCAGCCTGAAAAAAACAACAAAATTACGATACAGAAGCGTTCGATACATTTATTTTTTAATTGCTTTGAATGACGAGACGAGCATGCCGTTCACCTGGTGGTAAGCGATACGACCACCCATAAACAGTACCAACACCATCCAGCACCTTGAATTACGAAGTACTGTGTGGCATTCAACTGCGCTCGTCATCCTGAGACATAAGATGTAAAGTGTCATTATGTCCAGTAGTTTCACTGGCTACAATGTCTTTCAAACCGAAACACAACAGGGCATACACACTGCTGCTTGGCGGTAGAAATAGACACATTCAGTTCAAACATTCAACATAAAATATTCTTATCACCAAACACCTGAATATTTCTTATCACCAATATCGTTATTTTTGCAAGTACACGGTTTAGTAGGTGGTAGGTTGTATGCACTATGTTATCATAATATGCTTGTTATCTGCCTCGGTGGCGTAGTTGCATTCCGTGCACGGTACGTCTGGTCTGGTCGGTGCTGCTCTTAGGGCCTGAGTTCGAATCTCGGGTCAGGCTAAGTGATACGAGAAAAGAGGCTGGAATTTATTCTCGATATGGCGTCCCAATTACTAATTTCAATTCCTTTAAAACTAATAGAATCGCTTACCCTGTATGAGGCAAGTGCCCTTGAGACCCTCAAGCCAAGGAAATCGTTCAAGGGTTCAGAAATGTCGTGTCCATGGATGACCACGTTCAAGTCAGACTGAAATCAAAACAATTATGTAGTCTTAATTCCTTATTTCTCAACTTGTTTTTTTTATAAAAATCAAACCTCCATTGGTGAATCGGTTAACACCAAAAAGTCTATATTGCAATGATTTCATGTGTGTCAGCCAACAGTCTCCATAAATTATGAAACGTTTGGTGTGATAAAAACCGGGATAAATGAATACAAAAATGACAAAAGACGATTTCAAAATGGGGGTTTCCAAAGTGTTTGTACGGAGACACGTTAAAAAGAAGTAACTAAATAATTGTCGCTCACTCTTACGCACAAATTCTAAGCGTCATTGTATCAACTGTTGCCTAATGGAAAAATCTGGACTACCTCAATGCCTCCCAAGGTGAAGTCCAGGTTGAGATTGCGGATCGAGATGCCAGAGATGATGCCAACGTTAACGCGCACTTCTCCAGCAACACGGATTCTTGAAACAGCGAGTCTAGAAGAGTACAGAACGTTAGCAATAGAGTATATTATATACTAGGTGTTGCTCGCGGATCCGCCCACGTGAAAAAGTTTTTGCGGAATAAAAATATTTTCCCGAGATAAAAAGTAGCCCATAGCGCTCAGCAGTAATTTAGCTTCCTATTAGTGAAGAATTTTCAAAATCGGTTAGTTCTTTAGTTCCTGAGATTAGCGCGTTCAACCAAACAAACAAACAAACGAACTCTTCAGCTTTATAATATTAGTTTATATAAGACTAGCTTTTGCCCGCGGCTCCGCCCGCGTTAAAAGATTTTCCGGGACAGTAGTTTTTGCGTGAAAGAGTAACAAACATCTATACATCCATACATACAAACTTTCGCGTTTATAATATTAGTAGGATTATACTCTCCGGAATACAATGACATGGTCAGCAGAAGACTTTTCAGAGTAAGACAACCTACTGCAACTACCGCCTTTGCGAGACTTTTCTAACCCTTCATATTTCCATACACATTATAACATCGTTTTTTTTTTCCTATCTGGAACAACATCGTGAAATTGTGTGGCTTCAGCTCAGTGACAAAGTCTACTTAAAATATTGGTTTGTAGTACATGCTATGCATCAGAGATGGCGCTGTATGTGAAAAAAGGATTTCCCACTTTTCTGTTGAAATTTTTTCTGAATTTTCTTTGCTATAAACCTCACGGAGCCCGAGACCTTTCCAACGAATGCAAAACCGTGGAAATCGGTTCGTGCGTTCTGGAGTTATAGCGTCAGGAAGGAAAACCCGACTTATTTTTATATAATAGATAACTTAATTCACGTAGGAATACTAATCAAGTACCTATTACATTTGCTCAAAACTAAATTGAAACGAAATTGTTATGTTATTTCGCAAAATTGACTTCATCCAATAACTTTGGAAAGGATGGTCAAATTGCTCAACAATCATGTTTATAAAATGTAATGGATAACATGCTTTAAATAGGTGTATTTACCTTCCGCTGGCACGGGCTTCAAGTTTTGCTCCAAAGGAGGAGACTTCAGCATCAGCGCTACCTAGAATTAAACATATGACAATAGTTTTATATCTCAGATTTCAATTAGATATTAAGTAAGTTGAAATGATAGGAGCAGAAACCATGACAAGTCTCATGCCAGGTCTCGGAAACCTTAACATGCTGAGGAGTGCAATTATGGTTTGGATAAAAAATGGGAATACAACAATTAAATAGAAAAAATAACCCCCAGTCAGTAAAGACACTATTATTATTTTACTTTTTAGAGGTTTTTTGGGTCAGGGGGTTATTGCGGTTTTTTAATGGTGACTCATAAGTTCGTAGTTATCCATTGGCTGTGTAAAATCCACTCACCGACAGAAAACTCGACACGGGGAAGTTCAATATCGAAGCTCAGTGTAGTGGTCAGAGTAGCAAATCGGAGTTGGTTGATGACGATGTTGCTAAGGCCACTGCTTCGGACATCCTTCACAACCGCCTTGCTGTTGAAAATCCTAAAAAGAACAAATATTTAATTCAGTTCTTGTTCAGGGTCGTAAATGTTATTTTTAACCCCCGACAGAAAAAGAGGGGAGTTATAATTTTAAGGTGTGTATCCGTGTATCTTTTTATCTGTGTATCTGTATTTTTGTTCGCAATCAAAATTATTAATATAAGGGTTCTAGAAAGTATTTTTTGACTATTATATAATTTATAAAATTACAATAATGAACCATTTTAGGTTTAGCACTTTCTCGAGATAAAAATGATCCTATAATATGGGTTTTTTTTTTATATATCAATGTATACAATAATTGGTATATGTTTTTTTTACTGCATTGAATGATGAGACGAGCATGCCGTTTGCCTGATGGTAAGCGATACGACCACCCATAAACAGTAGCAACACCATTCAGCACCTTGAGTTACAAAGTACTGTGTGGCATTCCACTGCGTTTGTTATCCTGAGACATTAGATGTTAAATCTCATTACGTCCAGTAGTTACACTGGCTACAATTTCCTTCAAACCGAAACACAACAGTGGATGCACACTGCTGCTTGGCGGTAGAAATAGAAATTGCGGTGGAACCCACCCAGACGGAATTTTACATGTGAGAGACCTACCACCAGTATGTGTTTCCTAAGTTAGTCTAAAACTATGAGGCTTCCCAGTTTACATCTAACAAAGCTCTAAAATTCTAAACATCTTCACATCCCATATTAATATGTATGTACTATATAGAGATAAGTTCGCAGGAACACGCTGGATGCAGGCCGCTTTTGACAGGTCCGTCTGGAAATCTTTAGGGGAGGCCTATGTTCAGCAGTGGACGTCATGTGGCTGATGATGATGATGATGTAGAGATAAAAGCTTGTCGCGAGATTTATTTTTTTCGAGATCAAGTCACATAATTATTTTATTATCTACACAACTAAATCTCGCGACAAGCTTTTATCTCTACATAGTATTAAACAAAGTTTGATTCAATTTAAAGCTTTTTTTCTTTTTAGAGCATTTGAATAAAAGCTTGTTATAAAAAAAATACTTTAGTTATTTTTCGAGTTATTCTCAGTGAGGTCTTTCATTTGATACCCATATTATAGGAGTGCGTAAAAAATAACTATCCGCTGTCTTGGGTCGACCGCCGTATTAGATTTAGAGAGAAGTCATTTAATTTTTTGTATTCTTCTCAGCAAACCCTTTCATTTGATACCCATTTTATGGACGTGCACAAAAAATAGCTAGTCCATCTTCTTGGGCCGTTCGCCATATTAGATTCAGTCACTTAGCTAACAATGCATTGTCACCCAAACTGAACGTGTATGCAAAATTTCAATACAATCGGTTGTGGGTAACTGCTTCAAAATAGACTTGCAAGATTCCACCCGAACAAACATAGTTACATACATACATACATACATTGCAAGTGAAATAAAAGCTTTTAATTAAAAAATAAAGTCCCCCGCCGCGTATGTCTGTCTTTCTGTCTGAACGCGATAAACTCATAAATTACCTAACGGATTTTGATGAAATTTGGTATGGAAATAGTTTGGGACCCAGGAAAGGTTTTGGACTACTTTTTATCACGGAACAATACAAAGCGGGACTTTTATCCCGAAAATCGTTTCACGCACTCAGAGCCGTCACGGCCAAACCACCGAACCGATTTCGATGAAATTTGGTATGGAGATAGTTTGAGATCCAGGGAAAGACAAAGGCTTGTTTTTAGTCCGGAATAAGATACCGGGATTTTTGCCGGAAAATCGTTTTTTGCGAGTGGAACCTCGAGATAGTAAGTAGAGGCTGCTTTTTTATCCTGGGAAAGCATATAGCAGAACTTTTATCCCGGTATAATATATAACGGGACTTTTATTCCATTAAATGAAGCGGACTAAAACAGATACTAAGGCAGAAAAAAATTAAAGCATATATTCTGCAACCCAAGCGAAGCTGGGACGGGTCGCTACTTAATATTATGAATAAGAAAAAACAAAAGCACTAAAACACATCACTTACGATGGCACGGGAAGAGCCCATTCGTATTCTTCACTTTCAATGTGCAGTGGGTCCAAACCAGCATCCTGTATGGATAGAATCAGATCCTCGATAAGACTGGAGATAGCATCGACGACTATCCTTTGCTGCTTGAGCGCTATTCCAGCTAAAAATTGACATAGTTTTTATCTATGAAGCGGCGATAGCCTAGTTGGGAGTGGAACGGACTGCGGAAACGAATGTCCGCAGGTTCAAAACCCAAGGGCTCACACCTCTGACTTTCTAAAAAGTTATGTGTGTATTCTTTGTGAATTATCGCTCGCTTTAACGGTGAAGGAAAACATCGTGAGGAAACCTGCATACCTGAGAAGTTCTCTGAATTTCGAAGGTATGTGAAGTCTGCCAACCCGCACTAGGCCAGCGTGGTGGACTAAGGCCTAAAACCCTCTCAGTTGTAGAGGAGGCCCGTGCTCAGCAGTAGGCAGTATATAATACAGGGCTGGTATGGTATGGTATTATCTATGAAACGATCAAATAAATATATGAATAGATATTCCTAGGTGTTGCTCTCGGATCCCACAACTAATTAATCTCTTCCGGGATAAGAATCCCGTATATACTTCATTGGTATAAAATGTGTCCCATAATATACTCAGGATGATCTATCGTTATTTGTTGGCGGTAGGGTATATTTTATATCCGTCCTGCCCTTATTCTCTATGACACACATTATTTTCATCGCTCGTAACAAGCGCGTAACATAACTCATCGCATTTATCACTATGGAAATTGGCAAACAGAATACCATTTAACACTAATTACGCGAAGTTAACGTGACGCAGCCGCGTTACGAGTTAACACTGTCATAGAGAATAAGGGGGCTGATAGCGATCACCGCACATAATGTGTTAAAACCCGCCATAGTGGCCCACGTAAGTGAGCCGCGTTTCGGGATCAGCCTGTGTATATCCGGTTCAAACAGGCCGGCATAATTGTGTCTACTGACGAGGGATAATCATCGTTCGTCAGTCGAAACTATCTTCAACTCTCACCTCTTACCATCAGGTGCAGAGGGGTCAATTTGCCGTGCCCGAATAATACAAAATCCAAATGTTATCCAAATACGTTCCGTGATTTTTGCATTTACATCTAACATCCAAATGGATACCTTCACAAACTTTCATATTAGTAAGACCATCCTACTAATATTATAAATTAGAAAGTTTGTAAGTAGGGATATATGGATCTTTGTTACTCTTTTACGCAAAAACTGCTGAACGGATTTCGATGAAATTTGGCATACGGGTATATCTTGTCCTGGATTAACACATAGGCTACTTTTTATCACGGAAAAACTTTTCAACGCGGTCGGAGCCGCGGGCAAAAGCTAGTATGAAAATATAGGATTGATTATATTACAATTGATTCTTTTTGAAAAATATACAATACACACATTCTGCCTTAACGGGTTCAGGGACAAAACCCGCGACCGCACTGGCGACCAACAAGACAAACACTGCGAAGGATCTCATCTTTGTATTCTTTTATACCTGGAAAGAAATCCAATGTTAATCGCCCTTTAACTTAATAAAGGGTACGAAATCTTACAAATAAACGCTCCTAATAAAAGCGTACTTACGCTGTTAAAATTACATGGTCCTGATTATACTTAAATAACATGTAATATCAGGGAATTAAAATATGTAGGTATATCTAAGTAGTAAATACCATGTTGAATTTTTTTATCGAATTAAAAGTTAAATCAGTTTACATATTTGGATACTACCTACGCAATGTGCTGTTTTATCAGAACAAAAAAAATGTAAAAACTTCTCTCAAAGAGTGAAAATATTCAAATCTTACCTGAAGACGTTTTACGAAACAGTGCACAAATAATTATGAATGTTCGTATTTATACACATAATCGCAAATAAGATTACTATCTGTTGCGTATACTTTTTGACGTAGCTTAGCGCCAAAAATCACTGTTATCACTTATCGTCGATAACATTTTTAATACACTATAATAACAAATTAAAATTCTTTAGATTGCCTGGAAACTAATCATCTAAAAATTGGTCTTGATAATGTGGAATCATGACGAAAATGGCACGACAAATATTTTCTTATCTTCAAATAGGTGAAACTTCTTAAATATTTGTCCAGCTATCGTGGGGGGTGACTGGGCGGTTGTGTTAGGTTCACCGTGCCTTACGACCGGCTTTGAGCAACCCGGTGAGGTGGAAAACGTCGGCCAAGTTCCTAACAATATATACGCACGGCCTACCAACTAAAACTCCGCGGTGGCCATCTTCGGCGCATTAGGGACGGCTACGGGTTTCCTCTGACGGAAGTGTCTAAGTTGTCGTCCGCAACCGCCCCTGCGCGGTGCTGCCTAGTGCGACCCGTCTCCTGTTGTGTGGGGGGCTCCAGAAGCCCCCGCACACCGAAGGAAGCTCTTGGCGTCAACGGCAGCGTGAGGCCTACCTGCCACGCTGCCGTCCATATATTTTTGTACTCGGAATTTTTCGTATTAAATAAATATTCACGAGGTGGCTCTGCCGCCTAGTAACCAGTGTGGGACAAAATTTAGTTTGACTAATAATTGAAAACTTTAATCATGACAGATGACTATTAATTGATTACTTTAATCAGTTCGTGGGGACTAATGATTGATTTGTTTCATTTATATATTGAAATGAAAACTTCTTTAGCGGCGTTGAGCAGTTTTGGGATGACGTGATCATGTGACCGATCGAAAATGCGTAGGAGGTTTTACCATCCCTTACTAATATGAACCTTAAATACAATGCGTAGAAGCTATAATTCTTAAACGACTACATTTTTATGTGTTTCCCCAGCGTTGCTACGGCACGAGTACAAAAGAGCGTAACATTATTTTTCAAATTTTGATTTATAAAGAAATAGTGAAATTGTAATTTTTGTGTACGATAGCGCAATAAATAAATATTGTATTTAACCACATAAATGCTAGTACTTTTGTACTGATAAATAAAGCAATTCGTGCGAAATTATTCCCTAACCATTCCAAAATATTCAAAAATGCACAACGGTAATGTTAACCGGTTCTTCTTTTTATTGCATTGAATGACGAGACGAGCATGCCGTTCGCCTGATGGTAAGCGATACACACACACACACACATACTCACGCCTTTTATCCCCGAAGGGGTAGGCAGAGGCGCAACTAGTTGCACCCACTTTTCGCCATTATTCCGTCCCATGATGTGATAGGGGGCGAGCCCATCGCCATATCGGGCACAAATTCCAGACTCCGGGCTGATACTGAACAGAAAAATCCAATATCGCTTTGCCCGACCCGGGGATCGAACCCGAGACCTCAGCATTGCAGTCGTACCGTAATACAACTACGCCACCGAGGCAGTCAGGCAGGCAGGTAAGCGATACGACCACCCATAAACAGTAGCAACACCATCCAGCATCTTGATTTATAAAGTAGTGTGGCATTCCACTGCGCTCGTCATCCTGAGACATAAGATGTTAACTCTCATTATGTCCAGTAGTTACACTGGTTACAATGTCCTTCAAACCGAAACACAACAGTGCATGTACACTGCTGCTTGGCGGTAGAAATAGACATTGAGGTGGTACCCACCCAGACGGACTCCTACATATGAGAGACCTACCAAACTATGTGTCTATTTAATTGTAACATCTTTATGTATAAAATAACTGTGGAGTGGAATAAACTTTGAATTTGAATCTTTGGATTGATCCCGAGAGTAAACCAAACGCATAAGTTATCTGTGAGCATACCAAACATACTTTATTATATCGCTAACGTTATTTATAGCTATGTCTAGTCCTGTGCACTTTCCTGTTCATCATCATCACTTATTGGGTCTTTCTTTAAAGCATGTCTGAGCAACCATAGCGTATGCACTTAAACTAGTTCGCCAACAGCGCATGCTCCTAGGGAACACTGATCCATCACCGATGGGTTCGCGTTAAATATTTCGTGCATTTTTAGCTTTAAGAATTCTAGTAGCATAGATTATTTCAACTAGGTTTGCTTTGAGGCTTTATAGAGATGTATCAGGGATATAACTTAGTCTCAAGTAGCCAAAAACCTATTGGTAATTACAAATTTTATTTTATCAAGAAAATCGATAGTGTGACTTCGGCAATGTTTTAAAGACATGTTAACCTTGAGCTGATGCTGCAGCATCAAGTTGTCTACTGGATACCGAAATATTTAACAACTTATAGCAGATATAGCGTGTATGGGCTCATAAGAATGGTCTTGATGAGCAGGTGGTAGATAGTTGATTATCAAGGCCCCATGATGGAGAACATAGCAATTTAAAAATTTTGCATAAAAAATTTAATTTAAATTAAAATAACCCCCGACACAAATACCTTCTAAAAAGTTAAATAAAATCTTTGTTTGTCGTTTAAGTACCTAGTAATATTTTGACCCAAGTGCCCTCGCGTCGGGGAACCGAACTCCGGACCAGGGAGATGAAAATACTTCTTAAGCGGTAAATTCCTCCATCCGATTGGAGTAAGCGCTTTGGCCTAAAAGTTAACCCGGTCAAAACCCAGGTAATTATAATGGGAAGCTCTCGTCTGGTAAGTAAAATCGACTGGCCTATTCTCTCTCCAGTAGTTTTTGATGGGGCCATAATCCCTTTCAGCGAGACTGTTAAAAACTTGGGGGTAATATTTGATCGCCGATTATCATGGGACCCACAGCTCGCAGCGGTGAGTCGTAAGCTCTTTGCTTCAGCTGCATCTTTGAACAGGCTTCGAAATTTTCTTCCAACTGCTACCAAGATTGCGCTAGCACAATCTTTACTGCTTGCTGTGTTTGACTACGCGGACGTCTGCTACTTAGACCTATCACAAGTTCAACTTGATAAACTTGAGCGTCTCCAGAACTATTGTATACGATTTATATTTCATCATCATCATCATCATCAGCCACATGACGTCCACTGCTGAACATAGGCCTCCCCCAAAGATTTCCAGACGGACCTGTCAAAAGCGGCCCGTATATGATCACATTTCTGAATTTCGTTCTAAACTCAAGTGGCTCCCTGTTCGTTTCCGTCGGAATACTCACATTCTTTCTCTTCTATTTAATATTTTGTTTAATCCCTCCTCTCCCCATTATCTCAAAGAACGTTTTAACTTTCTTCATAACTCTCATTCCCATTCTTTAAGGTCGTCAGAAAACCTAAAACTCAAGACTCCTCTGCATGACAGCACATTCTATGACAGTTCCTTTACTGTGCAGGCTGTTCGCTTATGGAATTCATTGCCCTTACCTATCAGGAAAGCTCCATCACTATACGTTTTTAGACAACGAGTGAAAAGTCACTATCTTTCTTTAAGTAACTATTAAGTGATATCGTATATATATAAAATTTATTAATAATATAAAATTATTTATTGTGTTACTTTAAATGTTATAGTTTATATATTGTATTTAAGTATAATAATATATTAGATAAGTCTATTAATTTTAAATTGTTATGTATACACCCCCTTCTTCACTTCATATATCTCTCACAATCAGTGTAGGTTGTCTGGAAGAGATCGCTTTTTAGCGATAAGACCGCCTATTGTCGCACGATTCAGTTCTAAATCTATTTGTTATTTATTTAATTTTTGTATAATGTGGTGTGCAATAAAGTGTTTCCATTCATTCATTCATTCATTCCTTTTATTTTATATTTCTGAAGAGAAAAAAATAATTGTTAAGAACAAAAAATTGTATAAGCTATTAGAAGTTTTGAATTACTTATTTGGCTGACTGTACATTAGCATTAAAAACTCTGAGTATTGTTGCTACTGAGTACAAGGCGTAGTGCCACCATGCTGCCGCTGGTTGCAGGCCACTTCTAACAGGTTGGTCTGGAAATCTTTGGAGAAGGCCTATGTTCAGCAGTGGACTTCCAAAGGCTGAAGAAGAAGAAGAAATGCCACCAAGCAAGCGAATTGTGCATCTTATCATTCACTTGTTAACAAATTAAAGACTCATATGCTTTGTTACCCTAGGCATACACTAGAAACTAAGAACACCATGTCATATTGTTTTGTTGTAAAAAATAAATACGTAAAAGATATACTTATCAAGTAAATAATAATAGCGTTAATTGATCGATGACGCACTTTAATCTGATAATCAACAAATCTATACCAATCTATACTATCTATACTTAATATTATAAAGCTGAAGAGTTTGTTTGTTTGTTTAAACGCGCTAATCTCAGGAACTATTGGACCGATTGTGAAAATTCTTCATTAATAGGAAGCTACATTACTCCTGAGTGCTATAGGCTACTTTTTATCCCAGAAAAACTTTTCCACACGGGCGCAGCCGCGTGCAAAAGCTAGTCCTTACATATTGTAAAACAAAGACCCTCGCCGCGTCTGTCTGTTTGAACGCGATAAAAACAAAAACTACCGAACGAATTTGTATAAAATTTAGTATGGAGATAGTTTGAGACCCTGGAAAGGACATAGGCATCTTTTTGTCCCTGGAAAAAATATGGCGGAAAAACTCTTTCACGGGAGAAGCCACAACCAAAAACTAGTTATTTATAAAGTAAGGTCACCGAAGAACGATTCCTAACAAAGCCCAAATTTTCAAAAATCCTGGTAAAACTTGACCAAAACATTTCAAACTATGTAAAACGCGAACGAAATTGCATCTGCGTTTGGTTCCACATGTACCAACATTTTGAAATAGCTGACAGTTTTTCTAGTCACTAGATGTACGCTGAGCTCGATAATAGAACGAGCCACAATAGTTTTTAGCAGACTATGTACTGTGGTAGCCATTCTGGTACAAAATATTCTGGACTCCAACCAACAGGTTTTAAGTTCAAGTTACTACAACGCCCTTGCTGAATGTAGCACAAGGACTTGCTCACTGATAACACGCGACGTGTTGGCCACTAACTACGCACGCACGTTGAGTGTTATCAAAGAGCCATATTTCCTATCTTTATGTTCATATAAAAGGAATTAACGGGATTGAAATAATCTGTTCAATTATAATTAAAAGTTCCAGTACCTAGTCAGCGGTTAGGCTTTGCCCCTGTAATTGCCGACGTCCATAGTTAACGCTGACCACTTACCACAAGTTGGGTTGATAGTCCGTCTGCCTTCAGAGGCCACAAAACTTTAGTCTATGTCATATCCTGGATTTGACATCCACATTTTTAAATACAAATGAATTATAGTAAAAAATGTGTACCTAGCTCATTAATGCTTGTAAGTTCTTTATCAACATAATATACTGTAGGAAGGTAAATATGATGTTTATCTAACGTTACTGATCTTTGTCCTTGACGCTTCTAAGTTTATTAAATCTATACTAAGTCCAAATGAAGGTTTCCTGTTTTTTCAATCTAACCTCGATCACATCATCTTTCAAACAAACAAAAAACAACGGGGTGCACTCGGAGAGTGCCGGCAGAAGTGAAAACTTGAACTTTAACGTTGTGCATTTTTAATATTTCGGAATGGTTAGGGAATAATTTCGCACGAATTGCTTTATTTATCAGTACAAAAGTACTAGCATTTATGTGGTTAAATACAATATTTATTTATTGCGCTATCGTACACAAAAATGACAATTTCACTATTTCTTTATAAATCAAAATTTAAAAAAAGAATGTTACGCTCTCTTGTACTCGTGTCGTGCCAACGCTGGGGAAATAAATGAAAATGTAGTCGTTTAAGAATTATAGCTTCTACGCATTGTATTTAAGGTTCATATTAGTAAGGGATGGTTTTAATGACGTAAATAAATAAAAATGCACAAGTTTAAGAATTGTACGCAGTGTATTTAAGGTTCGTGTTAGTAAGGGATGGTTTTAATGAAGTAAACAAAAAAAATGTAAACGTTTAAAAATTATAGCTTCTACGTATTGTATTTAAGGTTCATATTAGTAAGGGATGGTTAAACCTCCTACGCATTTTCGATCGGTCACGTGATCCTGTCGCGAGTTTAACATTTTATACCCATCCCAAAAGTGCTCAACAACGCTAAAGAAGTTTTCACTTCAAAAAACTCGTCAAAATTGGTCCATTCGTTGAGAGCTACGATGCCACACACAGACATACAGATACAAAGACACACACCCTAAATATAACACCCCTCTTTTTCTGTCAGGGGTTAAAAACTAGCGCGCCCATTCTAGTGTTAAATTTTGGATTAGATTCCTGGGTCGCTTAATCGCTTTGGTATTTGGGTTCCCGGTGATAGACTCATCCCCTATCACTTTATCGTTGTTAGCGATAGATGTAAAGATTATTTCCTCTATATATATATATATCAACTCAACTCAATTTGATCAACTTGAGCGACTACAAAATTTCTGCATCCGTTTCATATTTGGACTACGTAAGTATGACCATATCTCAGAATTTCGGACTAAACTCAAGTGGTTGCCTATACGCCTTCGCCGGAATACTCGTATTTTATCCTTGTTATATAGTGTTCTGTTCCTTCCTTCTTCACCTTTCTATCTTAAAAACCGTTTCCACTTCTTGAGTAGCACCCATTCCCGATGCTTAAGATCATCAGAGAGTCTGGAATTAGAGATTCCCAAGCATGCCACTCATTTCCTTGATAAATCTTTTACAGTACAGGCTGCACGCTTGTGGAACGAGTTACCTGTGTTGATAAGAAGGGCTAAATCTCTCCCCATTTTTAAAAGGCTTGTGAAGCAACACTACTTGTCACTGTGATATTTTATTTCTCCTTTTTTTCTATTTATTACTGGATATTATGTATATGTTGTATTGTAGTTATGTAGTTTATGTACTATTGTATGTATTTACTTTTATATTAGGTATAGAATACGTAGTTTTTATTAAATTTTAGATATAATGTTTATGTACATCTGTTCTCTAACCCCTCTTATTACCTGTAGATGACCGCCCGCTCTATTTTTCCTTCTTAACTAAGTCCATCCAAAGGTTGTCTGGAAGAAATCGCCAATTGCGATAAGACCGCCACTTGTACTTCTTGTTGTTTAGCCTAGTTTATATTGTATATTTGTTATTTCCACTTTGCCTTAGATGTACAATAAAGAGTTTATAAATAAATAAATATATATATATGTATCTTCTTTCTTCCTTTTATAAAAGGCATACATTGGTTTATAGATCACGTTCTGTGACAGTTAATAAGTAAATAATAATTGTTTTTTTTACATACAAATAAAATAAATATATAATTTTCAGTGAAATTAATAAAATCTTTAGAGCTATTCTAAGAATATAAAAATAACATAGTCAATATGGCCGTGATGCCTGTTGTACTTGCCATTTATGTGTTGATCACGGGCATCAACGGTTTACCTCTGGAGACCAATGTTCAAGGTAAGCGTAATCATTATTTATTCTTTAAGTTATCTTTTTTATATCTTTATAACTTATAAGTTATAAAAATATAAAAAATATTATTATTTCACTAACAGGACATTGTATTTAGCGTAATTACTGGACATTATGTGATCTCAGTGTGACTAACGCAGTGGGGTGCCTATCAACAATTTGAAATTCAAAGTTCTGTATGGTATTGCTGTGTATAGACGGGCTTATTGCTCATCACATCGTGCATTTGAGATAAAACAAAAAAATAACATCTCAATAACTTTAATGCCTCCGAAAGATTATTCAGACCAGCGACTGTACCCGCAGTTCACCGAAATATCGATACTGTCTGGGCGCCACTACACTTGCCATCAAGTGCAGTGGAATCACTTTACCGTGCCCTTAAAAAAGCATGCAACGAAATAGAGAGGGCATTGGGAAAATTTTCATACAAAAATTTTGAGCCTGTTCATCAGTAACTCAATCTACCGTGAAATAACAAAATGCCTATGTAAAATGCATTAGAACATACCTACTTTGACATGGTCGTAATGCGTATATTGGCATATTTCCTTCCAAAATATGGTTTTCTTTACAAAATTTAAGCGTACCGAGACGTCTTGTTGTTGTTGAAGCGGCGATAGCCTAGTTGGGAGTGGAACGGACTGCCGAGACGAATGTACGCAGGTTCAAAACCCAAGGGCACGACTTTTCTAAAAAGTTATGTGTGTATTATTTGTGGATTATCGCTCGCTTTAACGGTGAAGGAAAACATCGTGGGGTAACATGCATATCTGAGAAGTTCTCTATACGAATTTCGAAGGTATGTGAAATCTGCCAACCCGCACTAGGCCAGCGTGGTGGACTAAGGCCTAAACCCTCTCAGTTATAGAGGAGGCCCGCGCTCAGCAGTGGGCAGTATATAATACAGGGCTGGTATGGTATGTTAAGGTAGACGTCTTCTTACACGGACATGTTAGACAGCGAATTATTACCAATTGGTAATGACTTTTGGATGAAAAATTTGGTCCTGATGTCCGGTTTAATGTCTTTGCATGCAATATTTTTTTTTTCTAGGTCCCGATAATTTGTCCAGTATGTTACCAACGTCTATAGAAGTGACCATCGTTGATGCTATTACTGGGTATTTCAACAATCAATCTAGAATCGATACCATCGTGGTGAATCCGGGACTCATCCATTTTGAATTTGGGTAAGTTGTAACATATTTTTATTTTCTACCGCCAAGCAACAGTGTGCATGCACTGTTGTGTTTCGGTTTGAAGGACATTGTAGCCAGTATAACTACTGGACATAATGAGACTTAACATCTTATGTCTCAGGGTGACGAGCGCAGTGGAATGCCACACAGTACTTTGTTAGTCAAGGTGCTGGATGGTGTTGCTACTGTTTATGGGTGGTCGTATCGCTTACCATCAGGCGAACGGCATGCTCGTCTCGTCATTAAATGCAATAAAAAAAAAAAAAAAAAAAAAAAAAAACATATTTTGGGGATAAGTCCATACATAGATTGATGAAAGAATTTTGAATCGGTGACAATATAATATTAGTTGAATGTAATTTGAATTTCACGCCTTTGAACGCTAGCTCACACTTGACTGTTCTAATATTGTAATTTTTGGGTTACGATCTCTATTCTGACATCATAGCAACTGCATTTCTTTGTAACTGAATTAAACTAAATATCATAATTTCCAGTAAATCTGCATTTAATATATCAATATTATATTGATTACAATTCGATCACTCCATGCTTCACAAACTATAATCTAGGGGAAGTCCTGGCAGAGACACTTTAACCTCTGACGGGCTATATCAATAACACCGATAGACACAGAAATAAAATAATGATCGTTCATGAATAATTATTTGTTAATTTTTTTAATTGAATCAACAAAAAATACACATTATCAATACTTAAAATGCAATTTTAATGCATGTAGCGTATCGGACCTCTTTTCCCAATATCCCGGGTCAAGGTGAACACACTATTTATAAGAAAATATTTTTAGGAAAAAATATGTTTTTAAAACAATTTTACTGTTAATTTTTTTCACCCCGAAACTACTCTGCTCTTGCAAGCATTGTAACTACTAACTTCTTCACTCCATTGGGCTATATTTGTTTTTTTTTCTTTTAAATTGTACCTACACTATTAATAATAATACAAATTATTAATCAAGATACCTACTGTACAAATCAATAGGTATTGAGCCAAGCCCTATCGACTTTGCCCAATAGGTACTTGTTAAATTTAACTTATTTAAAAATCACCTTACAAACATCACCTTAATAATACTCACAGTATTTCATGAAGAAACCATGTACTTTCGAGCAAAGTAAAGCTAAAACTATATACCACATTTACATGAGTAATTCAAAAATTTAAATACCCTAATAACGTAACAAATCATTTTGATTTTATTTTTCTGTTTTTCTTTTTCTCGAGTGGCACGTCACTACGCGCTTGCTCACTTCTCAGACCAAGATCATAAATCCACGTCCAGTACCAATGTAACGCCAGATGTCGACATCAATTTTTTTTTATAAATATATTTCACAGAATTTATGCTATTGGAGCTAATTTAGTAAATGTTCGGATTAAAGGCATTAATATCGTTGTGGTTAACAGCATCATGGTTTCCGAAGTCCCGCCGTATTTTGAATTTGATTTCACTTTTCCTAAGCTGCAGATTGAGTGTGGTAAGTTTAAGAAGCAATTTAACTTACCATTATGAATGACTTTCGTAAATTACAATTACTTTCCCGTTTTGGTTATTAAAACTTGTGGGTATTTCTCCCCCATTCGTTTTTGGATGAACAATATTCAGCCTTCGTCATCTAGTCCGCGCGCAAGCTCTGAGGGAATCTCGTGGAATGTTGATGTAATAAATTTATTTCGCACTTTCTGCGCCTAACTTTCCCTTCATCGATTACGTAATTTCGACATAATCACATTCATACATTGCGTTAACATTCCATAAGATTCCTCGGAGCTCGCGCGTGATCTGTATCTGCCTTTCCTCTGAAGGGCTCGTCTTAAATCAGAGCTTATAGTTTTCAGAGAATATTTCAGCACAAATTGTTTTGCCTGACGGTAAAATAGACTAATTTACCCTTGACATTTGGTAAGCCATATACAATATTATTAACGTAATGTCTCGTAAATTTTTCGGTTATGTACGACCACTTTATTTCTGCCACCAAACATCGGTCTTTGGCTCTAAAACGTTCCGATTTCAAAGGCATTGAAGGCAGTAAAATTACAACATAATAATAAAGCAGGCCCTCTAATATACTGTCCCACTGTTGGGTACGTTCTTCCTTTACTAGTGGGAATGGCCTTGGTGCACGGCTGGGAGACTTCAAATACCTTAGAAATACTTAAAAGCTGCAGTTCATTCAAAATGCTCAGTGGTGTAAGTTGGTGTGGCAGCTACAATCCTTTTACTAATAAGAAAATAATTTGGTGATTATTATTAGACATACTGATTTTTATGTTAATATAGGGCGCAACTCTTAGATACAAGGATGACTGGCCGTGCTCAATACATAATCAGCACCAAATACAAGCAAACTCCAATCCAAGTTGTAAATGTAGAACATAATATTATTTTAGCTGAATATCAGGTAGGTACTAAAATATGATATTTAAATGTTTGAAGGTGGTGGTGATTATTACCATAATGTGAACCGCTTTTTTTATATGCCCTCGCTCCAAAAAAGGACTAAGTTGGATAAAATAAATACAAGGATTCAGATAAAATAAAGTTAAATAGCATATATAATGTAAACTAAAGGCACTTAAGCATTTCAAAGCTTTCGATTCTAAGAAACACATTTGAGTTGCCTGAAGTAGCATTTAAGTTCAACATGACCTTAACCAGTCATAGAATGAAAATGAAGTCAGTCAGGGTGGCTGACCGATTCGCTATTAAAAAACAATATCAGCCCTATATTCTATACTGCCCCACCGCTGGGCACCGGCCTCTACTGCTGAAAGGGTTTTAGACTTTAGTCCCCCACGCTGGTCTGCTGTGGGTCGGCAGATTGCGCATACCTTCGAAATTCTTCTTTATTTATGCAGAAGTTCGCGGGTATTCCTTATGATGTTTTCCTTCATATTAATTAATTCGCTTAAATAAAAGTCAAATAAATAATGTTGCTTTTTTTTATAGGCTGCAATGAATGCAATCGCGAATGAAGAGAAAATTACAGTAGTACTGGATGATTCGGACAGCTTGGTAGTCGAAATAGATTTCCTGAGAATAACATATGAAGTAATTATTTACACGGGATAACTAAATCTTTCTAATATTATAAATGCGTAATTTACCAAGATGTTTAGTTGTTTAGGAGAACACAGATAAAATATATCCTGGATTATGATGTAGGTTACTATTTATACAAAAAAATCAAAGTGTATTTTATTTAGGGAAAGGTCTTTTGCGCGGGCGGAATTATGTTGACGCGCAATCCTACTAATATTATAAACGCGAAAGTTTGTATGTATGAATGTATGGATTTATGGATGTCTGGATGTCTGGATGTTTGTTAGTCTTTCACGCAAAAACTACTAAACGGATTTCGATGAAATTTGGCACACGAGTAGATTATGTCCTGGATTAACACATATGCTACTTTTTATCCCGGGAAAATATAAAGCGGGACTTTTATCCCGGGAAACTCATTCAAGCGGGCGGAGCCGCGGGCAAAAGCTCGTAATATTATATAAATACATACATACATAGTAGCATTTTCCTTTTTCAGGGGTAGGCAGAGGTGTATCACACCCACTTTTGGCCAACCATGTTAGCTGCCATGTAATAAGCCTATTGCCATTTACCAGGCACATTTCCAGCCTCCGGGCTGATGATATATCAGACGAACAGCATGATCGTCTTGACATTAAAGTGCATTAAAAAAATAGACTTCTCGATAGGATAATAATAATATTTTTTTATGTTTCTATTGGCGTTAAAGATTAGAAGTAAATAGAGGTTGGTGTTATAGAAAAGCATCTTGACTACAGTGCCCAATTATAGGTTTTCATAGTCGTCCATAATCCTACCATAGTACCATCTATGCCTAAAAACTCTTCTTCTGTCGACCTTAAAAGAAGTAATTAAGAGTTTACTTCCAGTCGCGCTTAGAGTATCCAAAAGGCTTATCACCCACGGGTATATTTTGATTTTTCGAGGCTACAGTGGGGTTCTTCCATATATGTTTTATATGACTAGCAATTACTCGATACTGCACCCGCCTGAAAGTCTTTTCTAGAATAAAATTCCCATAGAAACCGTATTTTTTGCAACATATTATGCCTCTCTGGCCTAAAACTTTTTTAAACCAACGAATTCTATCTATCTGCTGCACTGTTGTTGCGTAGTTTCTTGGTTTATCCTTTCGGATGTAACAAACAAAAACACTTACGCATTTGTAATATTAGTAAGGAAAAATAAATAAACACAAGATTTAGAGAACAATTTATTAGTGTGTTTTATGGTAATTTACTTTTTATTTCAGATGGAAATTAAGGCTTTAACGGATCACCTACAATCATTATTTAACGACATATTGTAAACATTATCAAATGTATTTTATGAGGGGGAAACTCATGTAAATCAAACAAGAGAAACTCTCGGGGAACAAAATATGTATACTTGTCTTTAAATGTGAATTAATATTAAGGTTCGGAGGCGCGCGTACAATCTAGTCGCTAGGTGAAACGGACGACGACTGACTACTGGTCGCGAGTGGCGCGTGCGACAAAAACGTCGCCGCGTGAGACACACCGCTGTGTCTGAGCGGGACGACACCACGCTTCACTCGGCGAAACGCCTGGGAAGACGGCCGCGAGTTATACGGCCTGGCAACATCGCCATCCGGTTTACTATATGCTCCCCCTCTAGTCTAGGAGAACGTCCTCGTTCCTGGACTAGGACCTTGACTTTGGAAGCGGGTCGTCCTCGCTTCTTTTTCGGGACTACGGGATTAGGGAGGGATGAGCGGTCGTCTTTACTCCTGTAGGTAGAAAGATCCTGGTTATGGTACTTACCAAGGATTTCGTTGGGCTGGTCCACATGAGACAATGTACATGTTGTTGGACTATCTTTTCTCAAAATTTGGTACGGCGGTACTGCTATAGGCGAGTGATTACCTGTATTGATGCGGTGCTCAGCATATGGAGTTGGACCTCCCCCTGCTTTGAAGACATTTTCGTGTCTGACGAGGACTTCAGCGAGCGCACTACGCTCAGCTGGATAAAGTTGGGAACCTTCGTCATCACGAGAAACATTCGTAGTAGAACAGCTTGTATGTCTTGCAGTAGGTTCAAAAAGCAGTTTATGTTTTTTAGTATTATTATTACTAAAATACCAAATTTCTTTATTAAAGTCGATAACAACTCCTGCAGCAGTAATAAAGTCGATGCCTAGGAGTGTTTCGTTATTGTTGGAATCGGGAAAAATCAGAAATGGTATTTTAATGACTTTATGGTCTAAACTCACCGCTAAAGTAGTAGTAAGAACTTCCATGTCCTGCACACAGCCATCAGCAAACTTGATCTTGCGCTTAGAGGGGACAAGGGGTTGACCTTTTCGTAGAAGGAGAGCATACAGCGTGTGACCAGCAATGCAATGTTTCGCGGCGGTATCAATTAAAGCTGTACCAGTAACACCCAAAATATTAATTTTGAAAATCGGACGAACTTCACGACATGCAAATGGCCTCTCACTACCGTCTTCCGTCGTTACAACATCTCCACTACATATACAATCATTAGAATTTCCATAACTCTTAAATCTATTTACAACATTTTTATTCTTAGGTACATTCCGAAAATTATAAATTTTTGAGTTACACATATTTTCACTAGGATTCCTACAATTAACATATTCCGAATTATAATTTGTTTTGTCGGAGACACTAGCTCTCGTACTACAATTTTTATTACAATGAAAAATATTATGCCTGTCTCCTGGACTATGATTGCTATAATTATTATTACACAATATTGTTTCATCATCGATCTTGTGACAACAAAAATGTTTTGAATTAACATTACCTACAAGATCGGAATAAATATTTTGCTCTGAATGAGTAAGTACACTTTTAAAATTATGTGGAATGCAATTCCTATAACATAATTCACTGCTAAGAATGTTGGAGGTAACACCTGATTTATACTTCGCGGATTGTGAATTTGATTTTAGCAAACGTGCATCAATAAGCGAGTGATCAAAGCAACCATTTTGTAAATTATTACATGCAACATTCATAACAGGCAAATGTGAACACATAGAATAGTCACTATTATTATTAGCAATACGCGTAGACATTCTGTGAGTGCCAATAGCGTTTAAATGTTTATTAGACTGTCCACCACCGGTTGAACACTTTTTCGAACTTGCGTTATTATGCAAGCGCGTAAGTTCGACACTATAAAAGCTATCTTTATTAATTTCACTATTATCACACACTTGCGCGGGAATGTTAGTTAAGCTGGACTCACCTCGATTTGCCAACTTACGACATTGGTCTCTCGTATGGTTGTACCGTCGACAGTATGTACATTGAGGACGATACTTCCTGGCATCACCGGAACTCGAAGTGGTAGCCGGTAGCGTCGTGAAAACTGGTGTCGTTGTTGGTGTCGCGTCGGCGTGCGCGGCTCGGTGCGGCGCGGCGAAGGCGGCACTCGGCGGGGCGGTCGGGGGGCGCGTAGCAACACGCGGCGGCGGCGCGGGAGCTCGACCGGCACGTACTTGTGTGATCGTGTTGCTCGGCGGGTTGCGGGGATCTGGCGATGGGGCGTGTGTGGCGTAATTCGAACCACGCTTTTCTTTATGGCAATCTTCCACGCTTCTCGCCAGTTTTAGGAGCTCGTTAAATGTCGAGAATTCTTCTCTGCGGAGTCGTTTTTTAATTTTATTATTTAAAAGACCGTATGTCATATCTAGTTCGGCATTTTCCGATAAATCCCCTTTAGGCAATTTAGCAAATAATGATCGGATTTTTGCTACGAACAGATCGGTGTTTTCTTCGCAATGCGGATTATTAAAAATGTCGATGTATATTCTGTGCGGCGGGCGACGGTCTCCGAAGGCGCTGATTAAATTACTCTTCGCCTCGGTCCAGGTGTTAATCTGGCCCTTTATCCCTTGCCACCAGATTGCGGCGTCTTTGGTGAGCAGCATCGACATTCCTTTGACTGTGTTGGCGTCGGTCACTCTACAGCAGTCAATAAAACTTTCCACGCTATCGATGAACGTGGTCAGTGACTCGGTTGATGATCCACTAAATGTGGCCTTGCAGCGAGCCAACGTCGCGTCATTAGTAGGTATGGACGCGGAATTTCGCATCATGGAATGCATTAAATCGCGAAGGGCTTCTGTTTGAGACCTTTGTAAAGCGGACAAAATGGCCGCTACACTGTGTTCAGTGAAGGTCGCTTCAGGTGTTGACGTGGCTGCTGCGCCAGCGATGTCGGGCACGGGGCGTGAGCGTTGTGGTGTCGGCGCATCGCCAGAACCAGGGGCGATGGGACTACCACAGTCGGAGTTGTCGTGTGATGAGGGAGGCGCGGTCGGGGCGGCGGCGGGAAACGTGGCCGGCATGGCGACGAACTCGTCCCGACGTTGGCGACTCCGACTCCGTGTTTCCATTTTTTCCGGTTCACAAATACTATTTTATTGTCTACACGGGAAAATCACTTTCGCTTCACCAACTACAAAGTCACTAACACTGTTGTAGAAATTGATGCTAACGTAGAAGTACACTGGCCGCCATTTTAACGTTGGAGCGCCATATATGAGGGGGAAACTCATGTAAATCAAACAAGAGAAACTCTCGGGGAACAAAATATGTATACTTGTCTTTAAATGTGAATTAATATTAAGGTTCGGAGGCGCGCGTACAATCTAGTCGCTAGGTGAAACGGACGACGACTGACTACTGGTCGCGAGTGGCGCGTGCGCAGTGTTGCCAGATAAAATCTGGTATAAGTCGCCGAAAATATCGTCCCAAGTAGCCTAATGTCGCCCAATCTATGACGCAGGCCGGAGAGCAAAAAAAAAAAAAAAAAAAAGTCTTTTCCATTATTTCCAATGACATTTAGTGTTGTGGACAGTGTTGCCAGATGTTTGAGGGATGAAGTCGCCGAAAACTCATGTATATGGCGAGGTAAAGGAGCAAAAAAAAAAAAAAAACCTCCCAGCCGCCGACACGAAGAGCTAAAAAAAAAAAAAAAGGTCCCCAATTCCAATTTCTGTCATGTTTTGTACTCTCAAAGCTAAAAATATCCTCAAATCCGCCCAAAAAGAAGGTTTATAACCCAAATTTTCCAAAGTAGCCCAAATTGGCGCCTGAGTGCCATTCGCGGTAGCCTAAACGGCGACCAGTCGCCATTCACAATTTTTGGTCGCCCCGACACCCTCCGAGGTAGCCTAAATGGCGAAAAGTCGCCTAATCTGGCAACACTGCGCGTGCGACAAAAACGTCGCCGCGTGAGACACACCGCTGTGTCTGAGCGGGACGACACCACGCGTCACTCGGCGAAACGCGCGGGAAGACGGCCGCGAGTTATACGGCCTGGCAACATCGCCATCCGGTTTACTATAATTTTTCTATTTATTGGTTGGTTTATCAGAACCACATTGGACATTCTACATTTTGAGTATATTTTCTAGCAAATAAGTCAGGGCAACATACGAAACGAGTTTTTATTAAAATAGCGTTTATCAATAAACAGTTGTTTCTTTCACCTTTTACTGGTGGTAGGTCTCTCATATGTATGAGTCCGTCTGGGTGGGTACCACTGCAATGTCTATTTCTACCTCTATGCAGCAGTGTGTATGCACTGTTGTGTTTCGGTTTGAAGGACATTGTACCCAGTTCTTTTTTTTTTTTGCTTTGGACATTACGGTCAGTAGCCTGACGCGAGTCGGCTTTTCTGACCACACCGGACTTTCGGGCGAACGCTTTAGGCGCTCCAACCTTTATATTTAAACGACCACGCTGAGGGCACCCCCTAAGTGGGGTACGAGCCTCGGCTCAGGGCAGTCGTTGGAAGATGATTGAGACATCAGCGATTACGGGTGTAGCCAGTGTAACTACTGGACATAATGAGACTTAACACCTGATGTCTCAAGATGACGAGCGCAGTGGAATGCCACACAGTACTTTGTAACTCAAAGTGCTGGATGGTGTTGCTACTGTTTATGGGTAGTCCTATCGCTTACCATCAGGCGAACGGCATGCTCGTATCGTCATTAAATGCAATAAAAAAAAAATGATTTCGCGGGCATAATGCCAATATCGTACCAAACAAAGAATAAGGCCGGCATAATTGTGTCGACCGGCGAGAGATAATCATCTCTCGTTAACCTATAAGTGCTCTATCTAAACGCCCCGCCACCTCCTATCAGGTGCAATGGCTTCATTTTGCCATATGCTAAAAAAAGTTATGGTAATTGCAGCCATTGAATGCACTAAACATCTGTCTCACAAAATTTAACAAAATTTTATTTGACATTTATCGTATTAAACAATTAATGTAGATAGTACTCATTTAAGTAAGTACAATTTATTTGGGAGCACAGATTAAAGTGCGGCATTTGTATTTGATCGGCTTATTTATGTGACGAGTAACATTTACTGAGAAGTTGCGAAACAGGATATTAATGTGTTCTATCCGCATTCACTTTGTGGCGGCATAATTGACAACACCGCCACCTATCCACATGGCTGGGAACTATTACAATAATAGTCTATTAGATGACCCGACACTCATCGATCAGACATCGAAGTGGTATCGACAATTGACAGATGGCACCACACGATCGAGAATTGCGATAGCAATATTTGCGCAAAGCGAAGCTTATATACCACCTCCGATTAGGAACCATCGGAGGGGCCGCGGCCGGTCAGGCGCAACATCTGCCTGATTGGGAATTTACCCCTTCCATAGAGGAACGCAACCATCTGTTCCTCTACAGCGGCGACGACCTTTCGCCGCTAAAACTTCATAGTCGTATAGTAAACGTCTGTCCATTCTATCTATAGTCTGTTAAATGCTCCAAGATAGTCTGGTGCTACAGATTGATAGTCTGTGCGATACTTTAAAAGAAAACAAAAATTAAAAACAATAGGTGTTAAACAATATATTTATGATTAATATCCAAATAAAATAATCAATTATTTACAAGCGTTTATTTTAATAATTAAACACAAACGATGCAAACATACAGTAATGCAATCATAGCACTAATATATATATTTGGATAACTTACCCGAAATATGTTTGTTATTAGAATTTAAAAAGATAACCTCGAATTGAAAACAACAATGCGACAATGCTAGGCCATCCCAAGTTTCGTCCTCGTACGCCATTTTAGGCCAATCGTTCGATTTCTACGCTACAAATCAGACATGGCGGACTCCTTTGAAATTTGTCTTACGAGGTACTAATAATCTCGACAAAATCAAACAAACTTAGTTTCTCTAACATAACATATCTCAAACTAAACACAACATTTGCCTAATAAAAATATAATTTAATTAATGTAAACATAAAACTATCGAACCGTAACAATATATTACGACAAAAATATAATTAAATTATTATTCACATGTCAGTAAATATATCTTTCGATGGTATTAAATTCGAACATTACTGTATTTTGTTGTGTGTCTTAAATGTATTTTTAATCTGTTTTAATCGTAATTGAGAAGCGTAATTTTATTTTTAATTAATTAAAGGTATCATGTGAATTTACATCATCAACTGCATATTCTTGTAAATAATTTACTTATGGTTAAATAAGGAAGGAATACTCTATCATGGTACCAGTTAGGAAGATATTGTTATCCCTCTCAGTCACCTTTGGCACTACACGTCTACCGGCCTCGTTAGCAAATCAACATATTCAACTAAAAGGTGCTTTAAATACAAACGCATCACTATATCTACCAGTACCTATGTTAGTGTCATATCAATATTTATAAAAGTGGACAAGAGGCACTATATAGTTTTTTATACGCAGATAAAAATAAGCGTAGTTCGTGAAAAGTCGAACGTGTACTTTAAGTTAATACTGGCACTAGTTTACACTTACAGACAGCGGGAAAGATTACACTCATCTGCTAGTGATGTGACGGGGATTTGAGTTATTTGAGTATTTCTGGCTTATTAATAGCCGGTCTCAATAACTTACTAATATTTAACTGGAGTTTGATATCTAACTCGACGGTAAAAGTTACGCTGTTACTGCTGTTACAATATCAATTCTTATCTATCTTCGTTTATAGAAACACAGATAACCACCAAAAGTAAGTATTTTAACTGTTTGTTATTAAGTTATTAAGACCGGCTGTTAGTCATGTCTATAATCATACCGTACTTTAGACTTAGACTAGTGAAACGTCTTTCAATAAATCAACAAAATTTCACCCATAGTTATTCAATAATTACTTATTTTATGATATTCGATGTCTTTTATGCTTGGTATTACTAGCCTCTTCCCAGTCATCAATATAAATAGTTCCATAATTTTTTCGCGATTTTTCCAAATTTCAAATAGCCGTCCCATCTCTAGCGTATACAACGCCTAAAAACTTTGAAATAATGACGAAATCAAAGCTTTAGTATCTACTAAAGTTACATTTAGCATTACTATATCTCAAAGTATCGTCTTTCACAACAGATTTTATTTCGTTAAAGGCTATCCTTTCGTTAAAGGTTATCCCGCTAAAGGTTGGCGCACACTAATCGTCTTGGCAACAAATCGTCCCAATAGAGTGCACGTACGTAGTCAGTTCAGTTTATTATAGTTTTAATTGTTATAAACCTTAAGTTGGTTTTCATTTGAAAGCGTGGCAGTGCCGACCTGGTACCGCGGCGATAGGTGTGCCCCAAGCTAAACACGGTGAAAGTTTGTTAAAGCCCGCCAAAAAAGTCGGGGCACGACGAATTACTAAACAAAAGTTATTTACATCGATGGAAATGTATTAAAATTCAGCTGTTGCAAGAGTAAGACTGCGTACATTAGGTCGGACCGACATATTTATCGAACCGATACCGGATCGGATATATATCAGTGTACTTCTACATACATTCTAACACGAATGAAATCCGATTTCGGCGACTTCAGATTCAGTGAACGTCATGATTTTATCGTATCGGATATTGTTGATTCAAATCTTTGTAATACGACTAAATCTGAATCTACTCTATATTGACTTGACAATGACTAGCCAAATACAAAGAGTCTTGACTGCCTATTTTTTTTTTTATTGGTTCTCGGCAAAGTGACGCCACTGCACCTGACGGTGAGCAAAGAGGGATCCTGATGTCGACTGACAAGCGATGATTATCCCTCGTCAGTAGACACAATTATGCCGGCCTGTTTGAACCGGATACACAGGCTGAACGCGGCACACTTACGTGGGCCACTATGACGGGATTTAACACCTTATGTACGGTGTTTGCTATCAGAGCGGATACAAAATCCCTACCACCTACTTAGTATAAACAACCAGCGTCGACGACAAACTGTTGGTCCGCCATAATGTAACCCGGCCTGGTATACTAATATTTAACTTATCGAATCAAAGATCCTATGTATATGTATAGGTATATATAATTTGTTTACTAAATTGTTTTACACCAATATTCGAAAGCTGAACTGTTGGACACTAATTTCCCTAAACTAGATGTGTTCGACCCTAAATAAGGTACTATATATGTATGTCCTAACACATTCAGTATACTAAACACTTTACAAATCCACGCCTGTTTTCCCAGTTCTACACTTCAATTCAGTGGATACGTCTTAAAATTTTCTTGACTTTCTTCATTATGAAGAATCACGAAACCCAGCTTGAATGTTGTTCTGTCAATGTTTTTATCAGATCCACCCCACATATCGTAATACCGGGTCCAAGACTTATGTGAGCGTCTTTTCGAGCAGTTGCGAATATAAAGGATTCTACCGCGTGATTGCGAACATCTGTAGCAGTCAACGCTGTATGCCCAAATGCGTGCTGAAAACGCTCCGCTGCACTGTCCGCTGGACACCAGAAACAGCTGTCATATCGTTCCGATCTCCCGTCTCCAATACATCAGAACCATCAAACCATTAATACACGTACAACTTTCTAATATTGGTCCTCTACAGAGTTGCGAAATGAACTAGCTTATAATATTAATCTTACAATTCTAAGGCTAGAATGAACTTAAACGATTCTATGCCTTGCGTGATATGTATTAGGCGCGTTAAAGCTAACAGTTATCCCTTGAAGCCCATGTACACTAGACAATGCGGAGTGTCAACATGTTTGTCAACGTTGCGCACGTTAGTAGCCGTATGTTGCGCATCAGTTGCCTAGTGAACACCAGGCCTTACATCCTCTACATCTTCGTCAATCTTTTTTGATAGTACGTTACATTGATAATCTTCTGCTTCATTACATACACCTATAGAAGACAAGAGTTCCTCCTTGCTGAAATATTAATCCTACATTCCGAGAGATATGTAGAGACTTATCAGCTAAGACAAAATTACGACTACGGTATTTCTATGTATAATTTGTTATTAACAAGTGATATGTTGATGGAGAAATCACTCCCATTTAAACACTATTTTTCACAAACAATATTTTTAACGCTTACACATTTTATTGGAACTTAACAGCAATATATCTAGACGTATGGACTTAGCGCAATTTAACACTTGAGTTGGCTTACAATTAAACAAATACTTAATTTATTACTCTATAAAAATAATTAAGAAAATATCCCTAGAGATTCACTTTACGGCAACATATACAAACGATACACAAAACACATTTTACTAATCAAAGCATATTGCAACTTGATATTTTACCAAAAGGTGAATTTAAGATTTAAATCTATCGTTTACTAGTAGAAAAACAATCAAAAACCTAAATAGAGCTTGTTATACGTTATATAAGATTTATATGATATATTTGAACAACACGGTATGTAGAAAGCCAGCGGCGGTAATGACGCTGATACTGAGAGGTTCTCGCGGCACCCGGACAGATGACGCAGTGTTGGTACAGTTCTTTGGAGGCTCTGGTTTACCTGGAAAACAGAAAATAAGTTTAACCCAAGCAGAGGAAGCACTGCATACTGTAAAACTAGTTTCATAATTTTGAATAATCCAGGCTTACTGGGATATGGCTTTCTTACAGACAAATGATATTAGATGTCAATTGAATGGATTGGTAAGTGAGATTGCTAAAGTAAATTACAAGAAAAACCCCATTCGTTTAATGGTCGGCAACGCATCCACGAGTCCCGGAGGATTTGTCCATATTTGAGAATTATATGTTATCACTTACCATCAGTTTACCCACTTCTGGCTTAACTTGATATAAAAAGCGGCAAGTTATAAACATTACACTACATCATTATTTTAGTTTAATTTTGATGATATGAATTTATTCACATTTTGATAAAGTTTTAAATAATATCAAGAATTGCAAATGCCTGTAATTTCTCACTAAAGACACATGTAGATAGCTTTATGTGCGAATAAATATATCAATCAAATTTAATCTGACAATCATTTTATGCAAAGAATATATTAACTGATTAATTAATTAATGGTCTGACGATATTAGTTTAACTTTATCTAATGAGCATTTAATTGCGATTCTATCATAACAACTTCTAATTATGGGCTCCTAATAATAAAGTTCTTGGTAAACCAAGTATTTTAAGCAGATTGCATGAGCACCTGAGCTAGTATAAAAGTATCAAAAATATATTATGCTAAGAAATAAATGCGATTGGAGGTCTGGTTTTCGAAACTACCCATTTGGTTTTCTAGAGACCTATCCAGGCATAGACAATAGACATACAGCAAATCTTTTCATATATTATCCAAAATGTATGTACTGCCTCGGTGGCGTAGTTGTATTACGGTACGGCTGCAATGCTGAGGTCTTCGGTTCGGCTGAGGGTTCGATCCCCAGGTCGGGCAGAATGATATTGAGTTTTTCTAATCAGTATCAGCCTGGAGTCTGGAATTTGTGCCCGATATGGAGATAGGCTCGCCCCCTATCACATCATGGGACGGAATACGCACGGCGAAAAGTGGGTGCACTAGTTGTGCCTCTGCCTACCCCTTCGGGGATAAAGGGCGTGAGTTTGTTTGTGTGTATTTATAAAGTTTTTTTTTTTTTTTTATGGCATAGAATGACGAGACGAGCATGCCGTTCGCCTGATGGTAAGCGATACGACCGCCCATAAACAGTAGTAGCACCATACAGCACCTTGATTTACCAGTAAACGCGGCAAATCCGGCGCAAGAATAGGCACAACATCTCTCGTCAGTCTACGTTATATTTGAAGTGGCGGTACACTGTACTTATCACCAACGTTGTCACTTTTCTATGCCTTATTAATATAAATATCTTACTGGTGGCAGCCATCAACTGAGGAAGATACTTCTGCCAGAACGCGCATTGCTTCACTCGTAGTCCATGACCCACTGCACTGGAGTTCACAGCCAATGACAGGTACTCTCTACCAAAGGCCGTGTGCACCGGCCAGTGGATTTTCGTCATCTCTCCCTTAGGATTCTGTGACGGGTTCCTGAAATACAGGATAACGGTATTTACTGAACTGTATATTTTTATTAGTAAGTAATATATTTGGGATTGCATGCTTTTTATGTAGATGAGAGAAAACAACTCATTTGTTTCTTTATTTTGTATTCTTACTTAAAATTATTTTGAAAATCATAACATGAACTCACCCTGATCTCGCAAAATTTGCCCAATATCTCATCAAGCGCCTGCTGAACTCAATTTCCTCGGGAGAGTAATTCTTCCCCGGATTCAAAGGTTCTCCAAACACATAGTTAATTTCATCAGCGTGCATCACTCCGGTCCAGGACGGCCACGGGTTATTCTTACTTCGGTGCTTGTAGTAATACGTATAAACATTATTGCCGGTCTCAGCATATCTATGAGCAAATTCGTTGACTCCACAAGTAAAGTGGTAATCCCCTACCATTTTATCCAACGCATTTCGATTTTTCACAGGATCCTCAGGATTTAACCAGTCAGTATATTCAAAGACGATCGCCTGCCTAGCTACGTCGTTGACATAAGGATTTAGTTCCCTCACTGCCTGAAGATATTGCTCTCTTGTTATCCCCACATTCTCTTCCTTCGGAAACAGTTCTGTCAGATAGTACAATATGAAGTAGTAGCCTTCCTCTGTATTCGACCCCATTAATAGATTTGTCTTCTTAAAATTCTGATGGGCTAAGGATCTAATAGGCATTTCGTCTAGGAAAGAACCATCGATGATTGGTACGAAAGGAAATTCACATATACCCAAAGTTCCCCATTCATTATTCACTAGATCGTCAGCATTTTTCTTCCTCAGACATTCTATCATAGGACCCATGTCTGTTCTAGAGTGAGGGCAGTGAACAGCCTCGGCTAATCTTATACCACGCAAGATGCTCTCCTCTCTAGATATGATAGCCCAAGGTGCGGTTGCAGCTCCAGATTGCATTATCGCCTGAGAAAATAGATTCCTCGACAGCGGAGACAGCAAATGGAGGGATACAGAAACGGCACCAGCTGATTCTCCAAACAATGTTATATTATGAGGGTTGCCTCCAAAGTATCCAATATTATCTTTAACCCATTGCAATGCCATCAACTGATCGAATAGGCCAGCATTTCCAGGAACATCGGGTGTATCGAAGAACAAAAATCCAAGCGACGCAACTCTGTACTGCATCGACACATATACAATTTTCTCTTCAGAGACGAGGATTTTAGGATCATAAACATCTAAAGTTGCTGTCCCCGAGTAAAAGCCGCCACCGAAGACCCAGAGCATTACGGCTGCGTTCTTCGGCCGCGGACGCGGAGTGACTATGTTAATATACAGACAGTCTTCCTGCATGTCCGTGTTGGGATTCCACATCATGGCGCCAGGGAAATCACCGAACACCGTATCTACTATTTGGACGCATGAATGTGGCAGTGTTGTCGTATTCAATATTTCTTCGCCCCAACTCTCAGCAGGCCTGGGGTGCCTAAACCTTAGGTCACCGACGGGCTTCTGAGCATACGGTATGCCGAACCACGCGTCGACTTTCTTTCCAGTGGCGGCAGTCAATGTTATTCCCCTCACCCGTCCTTTTCTGGTGCGAACGACCAGGGGATCTTCTTCCTCCTGTTCCAAAACGGGTTCATCCGCCATAAGTTCTTCAGCCCGCTCATGGTTTGAATAGAACCTCTCATCATACTTGGCTCTCTTCGAGGAGGTTTCCGCATCACTAGCGCGCTTAGACGAGGTCTCATGATCCTCAATCCGCGGGAGGATGGTGTCGAGCTCGGGGTTATAACGGACGGCCTCGCCGTGGCCGCGGTAGGGCTGTGCTGGCGCGGGTGCCGCGGGGAAGTGGAGGGGATGTTCCGGCGCGTGGTGCCTGGCTCGGTGCTCGTGCGGGCCGGCCAGCGCACGCGCCGCCAGCGCCGCCAGCGCCGCCAACACCACGCGCATGCCGCTGCTACACCTCCTGCCTCACTCACCACCTACAAATAAAACAAAAATCTTATCACTCATCAGTACTTATAAGAAAACATTGTTGAAAGTGAACAATTTTGATATAGTTTCAACTGAAAATATATTTGATTTTAAGAAAAAACACAAAAAAAACAGTACTTCGAATTACAAAACACCGAATGGCTCTATACGCGTAGTCTTACAATACCTTACCTAGTAATAAAGGACCACGACAGAGCCTGCTCATTGATGTCGCGCGAATATAAAAGAAAAAGTCAAAACATATAAAAAAATTGCTAAGAAACAAACATGTTTCTACCGTGCGACGTTGGCATCTCCAAGTATCCAAGCCTCAAGCAATATGAACCAAACCCTAACCTAATTAGAATCTCCGGCAAAACTTTTTTTACACAACAATATATTTTTTTTAATCTATCTATATTTTGTACCATACTATGCAGGTAATAAATGGTTATTTACAATAAAATAACTCATCTCATTGTTGTTTCTACGACAGTATATTTAACGAGCTTAACAGAACCGTTGCTGGAATGAAATATTTTGTCTGCCACGGAATCCATTATGTTGTCAGACCGACCCCGGGGGACGCTGCGGATTTCTCTGAAAAATGCAGCGCTATTCTCCGTACATCCCAGGAGACTTGAAATAAACGGATAAAGTTAAGTAATATTAAATAAATTCTGTTATGTCTACTGGGTATGTTTTTGTTTACTTTATAAATGCAGCATTCGTGGCGCAAGATGCGGTGAGGCAGTTGTGCCCAGAAAACCCAGGGCCTCTGAGCACGATCCTTTCATCATAGCAAATTTGGGACCCGCAAATTTCTAGACCAAAGTGTGTGTTCTTTTTCATGCTTCAGGACGTATACTGTAATGACATTATAATGGTATAATAATGGCATCATATGGTCGCTCGAATATAAGGGAAAATAGGCAAAAACATAAAAAAAACGCATAGAAAGACTATTTCACACCGATCTTATGACTTTGGCATCTCAGAGTATTCAAGCTTCAAGTATAATATTACAGACCCTAACTTAATTGGTCCAGCTATACTTGATTTACACAAATCTTAATACATAACGCATTATGGTATAAGTTTTTTTTTATCGATGACTGGACAAAGTGGCTTCATTGCACCTGATGCTAAATGAAGTGAAGCCCAAAATAATGTCGACCGGCAAGAGATAAACATCCCTCCCTGGTCGGTTGGCACAGTTATGCCGACAAGTGACCGACATCAGCGCCATATATTTCGTGGTTTTTTAATATTAGTAGATGCGCTGATCTGAAAAAAGTGTCAGTTGTCTAATTCACTTTTGATTTGGATATATGAGGTATTTTGTGAGTGTGCGACTTGGGAGTTAATTATTCTTTGCCGATGGAATACCATGTTGAAGTTTCATCAGATTGTCGTAATGTATCCGGTCTGAGATATAACTACACCTGCACGTCATTATGCATGTAGATTGGATGTGATAGTTATATTATGTCAAAAAATCTAATTGATGTAATTTTACTACAGCTCAAGATCTTGATATTTAAACACGTGTGGTATTAATGATGAATGATCATCCTATAAATAATGATGTCTAACTTGATAAAGATATTACTAAAAAACACATTTTGTTAACGCTATAAGAGTCTAATAAGATGCCCATTTCTAAAACCAATAATTTCTTTAATGCTACCAAAATTCGTACAAAACAAACAGAAAGCACTCCGGCTATCTGGAATTGAATCTTTGTAGTTTTTGTGTATCAACAAATAACCAACGGCGAGCAATAACTGAGAGTGTTTGCGATGGTACCGTCAACACAAACAACCGAACCGATTCAAACGTTATATAAGTTGTTAGCTATCAAACAACGTCAGATAAATTGAAGAGATTTTCACATATAATACCACAAGAGCTTCAAAATTATCGGGTATTTTCCGATAGGTTCGTTGCAAACAAATGAAGGAGTTTTCAGGTTAAAAAATCACGAGCGCGAAGCGCGAGTGATTTTTCCTGAAAAACTTGACGACTTCATTTGTTTGCAGGGAACCTTGAGGGAAATGCCAGATAATTTTGAAGCTCGTGTGGTATTCGGGGGATTATTTTTCCGTCCCAAATGTCGGCCAATAGAATTGCACCATGAGATGAAATGAACAGTCAACAAATAAGAATTTCATAATATATAGTAACGACCAGAGAAAATATTCAAAAAAAATTGTTTCTTATTATATAGTAACGACCAGAGAAAATATTCAAAAAAAATTGTCAGTATAATACCATGTAGGTTGTACCACGTGACGTCGAATGGTGCAATTCTATTGGTCGATATTTGGGTCGGAAAAATAATCACAATTAAAAGTGATATTTGCATTCGATGCTTTTACCCCATTTTGTTTGTACCATTTTGGAATGTAATTTAGGATTCCTGCGTTTTGTTCAGGAAAACATCATTTCATCGTTGCCTGTAAATCACAAATCACAAACGTGTTCATGCCAAACTCGACTGCCTCGGTGGCGTAGTTGTATTACGGTGCGACTGCAATGCTGAGGTCTCGAGTTCGATCCCCGGGTTGGGAAAAATTATATTGGGTTTTTCTATTCAGTATCAGCCCGGAGTGTGCAATTTGTGGCAATAGGCTCAGCCTCTATCAAATTCTAGGACGGAATATGCACGGCAAAAAGTAAGTGCATTAGTTGCGCCTCTGTCTATTACTTCGGGGATAAAAGGCGTGTGTGTGTGTGTGTGTCGATAATGATTGGCGATGATACTGACGTGGATGAAGAAGCCTTTGTCTTATGAAAGTTGTTAAATACTGCTACTGTAAAACTACTGTTTTTAAACCTGAAGTGTGCGCGCTATTTTTTGTAGCTTAACTATTATTTTGACACCTGATGGTTTAACTATTTTTTGACACCTGATGGTGGCAACTTGATCCTCTTGCGACCTACTGAGCCCTTATCGAGTTCTACCTTTCGGCAAGTGTCGACGACGAATGTAAGGGCAGCTACTAAAAAGCCCGAATTTAAGGTGCAAGTATTTTAAGAAGTATCAGTTTTTACCGAGGGCGGCCAAACGCTCATAGCGCGCCCACTGGAAGCTTAAATAAATATAGCATGGGCACGATAGCTAAGTTAGGATGGAAACAATGGAATCGATTGACGAGACAAAGGCCAGGTTCAAGACACAAGGCCCAGACTTTTCTCTTTTCGAAGTTACGTGTGTATCGTTTCTCAATTATCGTTTGCTTTAACGGTGATGGAAAATGGTGATAGGTCTCTCATATGTAAGAGTCCGTCTGGGTGGGTACCACCGCAATGTCTATTTCTACCGCCAAGCAGCAGTGTGCATGCACTGCTGTGTTTCGGTTTGAAGGACATTGTGTAACTACTGGACATTATGAGACTTAACATCTTATGTCTCAGGATGACGAGCGCAGTGGAATGCCACACAGTACTTTGTAACTCAAGGTGCTGGATGGTGTTGCTACTGTTTATGAGTGGTCGTATCGCTTATCATGAGGCGATCGGCATGCTCGTCTCGTCATTCAATGCAATAAAAAAAATGGATAGTACTCCCAAAAACAAAGCCTTTGGAATAAATCGTATAATTTTAAAGTCCCCCGATTTAGAGATTTAAATAATTTTATTTTGCTTAAAAACTACCTTTGAAATGAACGTTTTTAAAAAGTTAGATATAAATGGAGGGGTCAAAAATGTTTTTTAATGAATCCAATATCCATGTTGCCCACTTAATATCCATAAAGTTTGATCCTGGTTAGATTTTAAGGCCCAGCACCCATACAAAAAGTGGACATGTCCTTTGCAAAGACATTCCGGTAGGAATCGTGCTATATGGAAGTAGTCTAATGATCAGAAGTGTACCCTTGGCCACTGCTGTAGAGAAAACTGACAGGCAAATATCACAGAAATTTGTTAATACACACACACATACATACACTCACGCCTTTTGTCTCCGATACTGTATAGCAAAATCCAATATAATTTTGCCCGACCCGGGGATCGAACCCGAGACCCCAGCATTGCAGTCGTACCGTAACACAACTACGCCACCGAGGCAGTCTAAATTTAATCATATTCTCACAAAAACTCAGCATACTATTTCAAAAAACGTCAGTATAATATGCCATATTGATTCTGAACAATATCAAATTGTGTGTCTATAGAAGGCCAATATGTCATCGTTCATCAGAAGACTTCCGTCCCATTCACGCTCAGACAAAGCCGTCGCTAGACTCCGATGAATTCAGCTTTATTGCGCAACTTCGAGCACTCAGCGAAATGGTGGATTCGCTTTTGCATTCAAATACGTTCATATTGGTATATTAAAGCGAAATAACAGTGGTTTTAGCTTTAAGGCATATTTTCAGGAGTAGCTATCTTGGATTAAATAAATAAAATAAAATACTTTATTTATCACGTAGGCGAACATGGTGGACTGCCTCGGTGGCGTAGTTATATTACAGTACGACTGCAATGCTGAGGTCTCGGGTACGATCCCCGGGTCGGGCAAAGTGATATGCGAATATGGTGGCACTTATGATACGTCAAAACAACTCATGAGGTTAAAAAATCATAACACCAATAAATACATTTTAAGTTACTATAATGATTTATTTATTTGGGAAAAGAGAAGTTACTATGCTTCATGTTAAGTACATTACAGTCCCAATAATGTCAACCTAAGAAAGAAGTTGTTACTTGATGATCGCCAGAATTACTTTGTTAGTCGACTATCCTCTGATTACGGAACGAAACATTACGACAAGATTATTACTATGTTGGTGGTTGCTACTCTGAGTAAAAAATTGTTTATCAAAGGCTCTCCAAGAATCATCCTTTTACAATGCTGTGTCTCTTTCTACAAGTCTATTTTGTAGTATTATGGAAGAAATATATTATTCCAAAGAGATGAATCTCTTAACAAAAGTATTTATTTATTTATTTATTTGTTATGGTACACCAACAGCATATATATTAAAAAATCATGAAAAGAACATTCTATCATTATATCACAGTCCGATATATATGCCCATTACAGGTATACGCATCTATTGTATAAAAATTACATGTTTCAGTGAAAAAATATATTAAAATTCTAATACAAACTATAATAAATTATGTAGGAAGACTGCAGAAAGTCATTAATTTTTCTTTAAAATTTTGATACTTATCGCCAAAAATATCCAGTTCCTCAATTTTGCTACTGAAGTCGTTGTATTCGATACACATGCGTGTAATAGGATTTTGAAATCCAATGTTAGTACGTGATGAATTAGTGTGAAATTTTTTTGTTATGCGGGATCTAGGGTAGTGATAAGGAATCGATAATGAGAAACGGCTTAAGAGTTCACTGCTTTGAGAAATCCCGTTTACAATTTTAAACAAAAAGTTCATGTCCAGTAGTTTCCGCCTAACTCGGAGGGAGGTCATATGGAATTTATTAAGTCGCAAGTTATATGGACTTCTGTGGGAAAAATCTGTGGTTTTATAAGCTATATGTCTTGTGAACGCACGCTGAAGACTCTCAATGCGTTGTGAATGAGCGCTGTAGAAAGGGGACCACACAACACTGGCAAACTCGAGTTGGCTGCGCACGAGCATATTATACAGTAAAATTTTAGTTTCAATCTTAAAATCTACGCTATTACGTTTGATGAAACCTAACATTTTTGAAGCTTTATTGACTATATAATTAATATGAGATTTTAAATTAAGCTTATTGTCTAGTATGACACCCAAATCACGGATTTCCTGTACTTGTAGTATACAAGTAAGTTTTTGTAAGTATTGACTACACATATCCATCAAGGGTAGTCTATTAATTCTAATCAACACTCAAAAGTACTGACAATAAAGTCACTCTGTAGACCAGTAATCCCGACAATGACCGAAATGTTACAAAACATTAAACAAACCAAGCCTGCAAATTCGAAATACATATTGAAATGTGATTTTAATAACTGAAACATTAATCAATTTGATTTGAATAAGAGGCACGGACACGAATCTGAATAATTATATGAATTTTATGAATCGCGCTGACGGCCCAACGTGATTGGATGGCTGTAACAAGCGACGAAAAATTGAATTTATAATCAACATTTCATTTGGCACGAGAACTACAAAACATGTAAATAAGTTTTGTACTATGATAGTAAATTTAAATACAATAATTCCAGTGAATGCTTTGTACGGGTTCATAAATTAAGTAGGTATGTATGTATTCATCGTATCAATACATATGTATAAATTAAGCTATATACGGTTTCTGTATTATATACTGTATAGGCAGTACATTACGGCCCCCCAATGATTACTTGTCCAACCGACCAAAATTTTGAGACCCAACAAAACCCTCTTGCACCTCCCTTTATTCTTCAAGAGCATCCTTGATTCCTCCAAGATGTTTACACAGTGGCCATATTCAAGATTTTTCATCACATCAGAAGCCATCTCGCCCGCAACCAATCTCAGTTCTTAATCCCTATTGCTGGCTTACATGATCCATCTACGTTAAGAATTCAGGTGACCGAGCTAGATTTGCATACCTTCATAGTTCTTACCCAAAATAACAACATAAAGAAACCCAGGTACACAGGACAGGAACGGTGGCTCAATCTGAACTGGGTGAAGGTCGCCCTGGCAGTTATCAGTCAGTCGCACCGCTTGAATTGCAAATCTCCTTTGGTATCTTCAGCCTTCGCACGCGACGACGATATCGCCGCCTCGACAGTTTTTAAATTAACTTGCGGTTTCGTTAATTGGTTACTTGAGGTTTGGGAATAAATCTTGTTAGTTGAAGTTTTATAAGAAAAAAGCGGCGATAGCCTAGTTGGGCGTGGAACGGACTGCCGAGACGAATGTCCGCAGGTTCAAAACCCAAGGGCACGCACCTCTGACTTTTCTAAAAAGTTATGTCTGTATTCTTTGTGAATTATCGCTCGCTTTAACGGTGAACGAAAACATCGTGAGGAAACCTGCATATCTGAGAAGTTCTCTATAGGAATTTCGAAGATATGTGAACTCTGCCAACCCGCACTAGGCGAGCGTGCTGGACTGAGGCCTAAACCCTCTCAGTAGTATAGGAGGCCCGTGCTCAGCAGTGGGCAGTATATAATACAAGGCTGGTATGGTGGATGGTATGGTGTGCAGTTTTATGGAAGTTATTCAGGTTTTTATGGGAAGTTGTCGCGTGGCTTGACATAGTGATTCGATTTTTTGTAGGAAGTTTTTGCTATGATTTGATAGTTGAGCCTCGAAAAAATTCGCTTTTATTCAAAAAATATATTTTTGTGACATAAAGTTGAACATCGAGTCTTATCCGCATAGTCACATAGGTATATATTTAAACTCTTTCATACATATCCAAAATAGAAAGGTAAAATACCTCAATTAATATCTTTATCAGAATAATACACCTTTATCATTAACTTTTCCAACAAAAAACCTATATAAATGGGCGCCTACGTTTAAATTACAACGGCAGAATCTTCAATAGCTGTTTTCAACGGAGAGAAGTCTCAAAACGGAATTTATGGGCGATTTTATATCCCGCGGGAGCCTATTACCGCGGCGAGAACCTGCGAGAACCAGTGTAAGTAGAGCTCCACGGGTATCGTGACTGTGAATTTGGGATAATAGCTTCTGCAATAACTCAATAACTTCTGGTTAGTAAAAATGATATTATGAATGTGAAAGTTTGTGAAAATTTCTATGTTTTGTTAGAAGTAAGCGCATGCATAATCTCAATAAGTATTATAGTCAAACATTACATATAACAATAAAATCAGGTCAGATTACCACTTGATTAAGTCATTAAATAGTTGACATTTTCCGAGCACTAAATAATCCTTCAAAAACAATAATTAGGACAAAAACGACGATTAATGATTTTTTCATACAATCACAGTGACCTACTGAAACGATAAAATCAGTTCCTAACTAAAATATTTAATCGTACAAGTTGTGTGATTCCATGAAACATGTGACAGCTGCATGATATTCCTTTTTATTTTATCGATTTTTAAAGAAATCAGAAACTTCTTTTCGGTTTTGTATTGTAATGACTTTAATACTGGTAACTCATGGTACGTCTTCGTAAATTATTGAAACATATTATTACATAGACGTTTAATTTTTTTGTAAAGGCCATGTCCAAAAACGGGCTTACAATTCTAAACAAGATATTTTATGTAATATATTTGGATAATACTCCCAAAAACTAGGACTTTGCAATAAATTGTATAATTTTATAGTCTTCCGATTTTGAGGTTTATGTAATGTTGTTTTTCTTAATTACTTCGCTTCAAATGAACGTTTTTAAAAAAGTTAAAAAAGTATAAATGGAGGGGCCTAAAACTATTTTTTAATGGATCCAAGAGTCATATTTTTGCCCCTGGTTAGATTTTGAGGGCCAGCACCCATATAAAAAGCGGATATCTCCTTTGTAATGACTGTTATTACTAAATTCATATGTAACAAATATTCTAGATGCGTAATTTGTTTTTTGAAATGCAGAAACATCTGAATAGATTATACTAAATCGAGTAACATTTAGGCTGTTTATCAAAATTTTACAGTTGGACTTTTTAACCGGTCACTCAAGCGGGCGACGCTGAGGTCAACCTTAGTGGCCTTAGTGCTTTGTAATTTTTAGCTATTTCATTATTCGTAATAGGATAATTTAGGCAATAAATCTTGAAAAATGATATAAATATTTAACAGTCTCTCCTTTAAACCAAGCAGCAAAAAAATATACTTAACGTCAAACTAGACCAACTAATAGAAACCGACTAAACTGAACTCAGAAAAACATAAACAAAGCATAAATTCAATCTCATGGTCACCCTTCCATATGAGAAAATGTCTTCTTCAACCGGTCGTTTTGCACGAACTCAACGGCTCGGAACTTAGAGGAAATTTTCTAGAAAGGAAATTACCAGTGGGTGAGGAAAGCCAATTGACGACTCCATTAAGTCATGAACGTATTGGGTCGTTATGAACAAGTTGCATATAATAACTATTGTTAAATATTCAACTCATTAGTATAAAATCAAGAGTTTAAAAATGCTACATGAGCCGTTTTAGCAACTATTTTATTTTTAATGTAGAGCATGTATTTGAATATAGGTACTTACTGATTATATTAATAAGATTAGAAAAGGATAATGTAATCTACGATTGCTATAAATTAGCCGATCAAAGACAAAACATTTACTGGACTGGAATATCTGCTTAAATTACTTTCATAATAAAGACAAAGTAATTAAAGGTATTTAATAATACTAGAATAAATTGAACCTAACGACTCAGCAAGACATAATCCCTACATATCTATACTAATATTATAAAGAGGAAAGATTTTTATGTAAGTATGTTTGTAACGAATATACTCAAAAAACTGCTGAACGAATTTCGATGAAATTTGGCAACGGGTAGATCAAGTCCTGGATTAACACATAGGCTACTTTTTATCCCGGGAAAATATTTTTATCTCGGAAAACTTTTTTCACGCGGGCGAAGCCGCGAGCAGAAGTCTAGTATTAAATAACTCAATTATCAAATCTGTTATCCTACTACCACAATTCATTACCAGTGTCAAATCGCGCATTAGTTCCTAATAAAGTGTTTTCGCCGTTTCAAAGCAGTATTTAAGTTTATTTGCCAAACAGAGCTAATCTTTAAACGGCGTTCAAACTAAGTTAACTTCAGGTAACCGGTTGATGCGACCGGCCGCAGCACTAATGACTTCTCATCCTTTTTTTCATTTCCGCTCCGATGAGTTTTTAGGAATGTGTTCGGGTTTATTATGTTTACATTTTTTCCAGATTTAATGAGTTAAGATTATAAAAAATAGCAATGACAATAGATATATTGTGATTTGTATTATTATTCTTTAAACAAACCATAAAGATGGCAAAGACGTAGGATATGCGAAAAGAAATATGCTTTACTTATAAATAAACCTCCATTTTAAAAAAACTTATAATTCTTACTAAGTGGAAGATGGCTTACTTGGTAATGGAACGGTCTGCCGAGAAAATGTCCGGAGGTTCAAAACCCAAGGCACACACCTCTGACTTTTCGAAGTTACGTATGTATTTTTTATCAATCATATTATCGTTCACTTTAGCGGTGAAAGAAAACATCTTGAGGAAACCTACATACCTGAAAATTCTCCATAAGAATTTCGAGAGTATGTGAAGTCTGCCAACCCGAACTAGGCCAGCGTGATGGACTAAAGCCGTGCTCAGCAGTGGGCAGTACCTATATAATACAGAGCTGATTGCATAGCATTGCTTACTAAACGATAAAAAATTACATAAACCATGTTAGCTCAATAAGATTTTTTCTTGCCAGTCAAAAGATTAAGTACATTCGATATTAGCCAACGAGTCTATTTAAATGTAAACACTAAATACTATCATTGAACTATTGCCTTACTACGAAATAGCTAGTCCATTTACTTGCTGTTCTACTTGAATTTTAAAAATAATGACGGAAAAGCCAACCTTATGCTGGTCAATGACATAAATGTTACATAACCACATCTCCAATGGCTCTGGACCGCTTAGCATACACATTTTCTTTAGCCAAAATCTTAAGTAGTCTCTAAATGACTTTCATTTCTGTTGACCTCGTTCCTTCTCTCGTCAAGAAAATTACACCAAATTTTTTGTCAGTATAAGTGGCTACCATTTCGTGGCATCTCATTTCTCATGCAGAGTTGGTTCGCATATAACATTTTTAATATGTGAATAATGTAAGCGGAAGAAAGCTTCTATTAAAATAGTGACGGGGACGATGTCGGTGAAAGTTTGTTTGTTTTCAAACTCGATGAATTAATTTTTTTTTGTCATGACCTCGTTGGAAATCGATTTTTTTTTCGTTAACGTGGGGTTACTTCTCTAGTGAGCAGTGTAAAGTATGTAGGAGTTTGAGGTTTATATAGTTAAAATATCAATGATACAAATATAATGATGCTGTTTAATAGTTTTTGGTAAGCAAACAAAACTGAGATTAATATCGGGGCATATAATCGAACCCAGTGCACGAATAATCTGGTTTCTCAATATGATTTGACCGGGAACCGTACCCCGAAGCACTAAGACAAATCAATTCTCCAACATACATAAGAATATATTGCGCAATCCCTGTTTTGAGTGGGTATTTTTTGCAGATGAATGACATGACGAGAAAGCCGCTCGCCTGATGGTAAGCGATACGACCATAAACACCAAACGGACCGTTGAACTCCAAAGTACTACGTGGCACTACACTGCGCTCTTCCCCTCAGAAGTGACAAATTTTACATATTTTTATTTCGCGACATCGACAAGCTGGCCTGCTCTATGCAATAAAGTAGGCGCACGGCGCGTTCCGTGCCGGCCCATACAAACTGCCATCTTACGAGAGCCGGAACAGCGCGGCGGCCGGGCGGACTATACGATAAACTTAACGAGTTTACTTTTTGCCCGGCCTTTTCTAATTTATTTCAGCGCTGTGATTATACAACGGTTAAGTAATTTTAAGCACGTCTACCCTGCGTCAGGAATTAATAACCGTGCGGGAGATGCTGATTTACTGTTGACGTTATATTAGCAGCATTTGTTCAACAATTCATGTATATTTTTATATGGAAATATTGTTTCATTTCCACCTACGTAAGATAGAAAAGGTGTGCTGTAATTTTAGGTGCTTAAAACATAATAGATCAAAACCTTTTCAGTAGTTACCAAAAAGATAAGTATAACGATCAATGGCGTAGCGTGGTTGGAGCGGGGGGGGCAGTTTTAGGAGAGTATGCGTGACTCTTATTTGTCGAAATGACCTTTTTTAGTGCATTAGGGCGCCAAATTTTGGGTCGGCCCCTAGCGGCAAGAGCCCATGCTACGCCATTGATAACAATGCAATTTACCTGACACTATCTTCGGGACGCCATGGCCCGTGCTCGCGGCACATGTGCTGCCTGCGTGGGCTCCTCTTCACATCCTACGAACACCACCTGCAATAAATGGACTGTTACTATAAAAATAAATAGTTTATTCATCACGTAGGCGAACATAGTTGCACTTATGATAAGTCAAGATACATTAAGTTAATTATAATAATTATTATTAATACAAAAGGTCACTTATATATAATATACTCACTTATACTACATGGGACACATCAAATTAGGCAAATTATAGAAGTTTTGTATGCATGGAAACCTCGGGAACAGAAGGCACAAAAAACCTGTAACATACCAATCTGCTCCTCACGTGTAAATTTACCACTAGTGGTACAGTGGTCGAAATTTCGTCGATTTAAATATATTTATAGCAAATATTATGTGTATAAATTTTATTTACAAACGTAAACCTCTCCAATTAAGCGCCAAGGATCTCGGCCTTAGACCACTCGCGACCATTCCCTATCTGCTAAATAAAATCTCTGGGGAAATTATTCTATTCTGATTTGAATGTTATCCAATCGGGAAAACACTATATCAATATGAACTATAGAATTATTATGTAAGGTTGTATCAGGGACGGTCCCGTGCAGCTATCTTAGTGCAATAAGATACCCCGGGGCCGTCTCGTATGCGCCGAAGAAGGCCACCGCGGGTTTTGGCTGGTATGCCGGTGTAGGGTGTACATAGTGTTAGGGACTCGGTCCAATGCTCGCTCGGATGATGCTATACTTCTGAGTGTCGATATTGGGCCGTAAGACTGTAACAAAACCGTTCCACTCACCCCCAGTGGTGGTAGCGATAACGCGTTTTTTCCCCGCAAAAAAAAAGGTTGTATGAAACTCAATTACTACAGCAACTCTCAAACAAAGACTGCACGCCACCTTAATACGACATCATTACAAAATAACACAAATAAGAAAAGCAAACATGACCTATATTTAACAATTTAAATTTCTAAATGCGCAGACGACAGAATAACTGTTTACAATAAACGTAGCAGTGTCCGGTGGGTTTCGACGAGGACTCTCCACTCACCATACTGAACGGGAGATATAAATATAAAGCTACTGAGGGAAATGTACGAGGCATAATTTCATTCACGAACAAATAGTTTTATATTGGGAACTAGGTGTTGGTCATGATTCCGGCCCGTATGAAAGATCTTTCCAGGATCAATGTCCCCTGTTAGTTTTCTGGGATGAAATGTAGGTTATATTTAGAAATGTTTCTTTATGCAGTATTTCACCCAAATCTATTGAGCATTTTCGGCGCTTCCTTCAACAAACTTCCAAACTTATTCGTCCTACTAATATTATAAACGCGAAAGTTTGTAAGAATGTATAGATGTACGTTTGTTACTCTTTCACGCAAAAACTACTGAACGGATTTCGATGAAATTTGGCACACAGGTAGATCATGTCCTGGATTAACACATAGGCTACTTTTTATCCCGGGAAAATATAAAGCGAGACTTTTATCCTGGAATAACTTTGTAACGCGGGCGGAGCCGCGGGCAAAAGCTAGTTTATAATAATAGTAAGATTAAAATAAGTGTAAATAGTTGAAAAGTTATAGAATATATCTCTACAATGAAGACCTAGAATAATGGAAGCGAACATTGAAAGATGCGAGGTTGATCGACTTTGTATTTAGACACATAACTACCATCACGTGTCGCTTTTCCGTGAAGAAAACAGTAGGCAATGAATCATTGAACGATAAATGATAATAGAAAAGGAAGATATCAAAATGCCTTCAAATATCGGAGTGACACCACATTCCTCTCAATAAACAAAGTAAATAAAAGAGCATGTCGGAATTGGATCAAAAAGGGAAATATAACGCCTTAACCCTCGGAGAGTCAGCGCAGCATTTGAAATTTAGACGAGGAAATACGTAAAATGGGAGCTTATAATGAAAACACACAGAACCATATTGCAAACGCTCCCGCTGCTTTTAGAAAACAGGCTAAAAACTCTTCCTGAAAGTGGTACTATGTGGGAACTGTTTAGTAAAGCTCTGCATCAAATGATTAGTTATTTTATAATTCCCTGTCGGTAACCCTTACGATTATGATTTTAAAACATTTTGTAATATATGCTGTGTAACAAAAGTTCTAACTTACCGTAAGAATTACAGCAAAAATTAAACTACAAGAGACATCGTATCATAAAACCCAAGATTAAATAGATAAGAATATTATGATCAACACATGTGTTCATAACAAAATATTAGATTTAAATAATTCGTAAGCAGGCCTTTAACTCAAAAGCTATAAACCCAATATAAACGCCGCGGGCCCGTGCAAAATACACCCCCGTATATACACGTCGGCCACTTGAGTGCAATTTGTCCAAGCAACGGTGTCGAGTGCCCTCGACGGTGAAACTAAACTGAACTTGTAGTTTTGTGAGCGAATTCGTTTTTTTTCGGTCAATTTTTTCCCTCTAACTTAGCTTCGCAAACCGAAACCGTTTTTTTTGTGCTATAGGTAGTGACGTTTCGATGTCCAGCGATTTATAATTAATGCTATATTTTATTAATGCTCGTAGTTTAATTGGTTAACTTCAATTCTGATGATCGAATAGAATTTTTACTAATAAAAAGGAAAGCCACTTTCATACCAATGTTTTTATCTATACTAATATTATAAAGCTGAAGAGTTTGTTTGTTTGTTTGAACGCGCTAATCTCAGGAACTACTGGACTGATTTTGAAAATTCTTTTACTAATAGGAAGCTACATTACTCCTGAGTGCTATAGGCTGCTTTTATCCCGGAAAAACTTTTCCACGCGGGCGGAGCCGCGCGCAATTCTAGTGTTTAATAAAACAGTTTCGACCTTTACCTTCTTTCTCCTAACTTCTATCAACGATGGTGAGAAAATACAGATTTGTGCAAATGAAATTGAATTATTCATTTTATTTGTATCTTCATGCTTCAAATGTTATTAGCTAAAAGGTAACTTATTAATAATTGCTTTGCCAGTCGATATAACGCTTCTCTAGTATTCACAAAAAACCATGTGCCAACGCAGATATTTATCAGAAGTTATATTCGCATCATTAAACTCACTAAACTATAGGCGCTAAGGAAGCAAGTCGTCAGCACAAATCATATCTAAGTGATCTTAACAACGTAATAGACACCAGTATTGCGTATCGTGAGAACGATATATTCTTTGTCTACAGAAAAACAAATAGCTACAAATTGAAACGGAGGCTATGCAAAATTATTTTTCTTTAATATCTCAAAGAGCTAATTACTTTTTATACGAAATTGAATGTGCTAGTTGTTAACGGTATACGCCTGCTCATAAGGAATGGCAATCATCGAAAATTTTAATTTCGATGTACCTCACTCACGTGAAAATATGCTTTATTTCATAATTCCCAATTCCCATCCTACAATGACAAAAACAGGAACAGTTTCGTGCTTCCTTGGTAGCAGAAACAGACAAAGCAATACCTACCCATTGGACTCTTGATTTCAAAAGACCACCATGCTATTTTAGCATAGAATGAGCGAATCAATAAAAACTCGAATACGATTTAAAATGGTTAATTTCCCACCGGTTCACTTCCCAAGACGTTAACGCAGTTATCATTGATTGCTTCTGTAATATTACAGCGTAACCCTTCACCTCGAGCTTCCTCGGTTCAAGGACTCTTGCCAATACTCAAGTTTGAGGCAAGTATTCAACATTAAAACTGTGGGCAAACATTCTTCATACAAGGGAATGACAATAGGGATGAGAATTAAGTCACTTTATGGTTACCATCTATATTTATTAAGACCCGAGCAGCACCTTAGCAACCCGTAACCCTGGAAGCAGTTTGGAGCATGTGGTTGTGTATAGGTTCGTTTTGAGGGTCAGGTCTCCTTCACACATATCGACTTCTATGGAATCTGGAAGAGCACTTACATCTAGTTCCAAAAAGTCAAGAGATATTTGAATTTCTAAGCAATCGGCGAATTTATTTACTCAGAAATTCCTAAAACCTATCCCTAGGTGTTACATTGGAATTGAGATCGCACCTTTGCTGTTTCTCAAATACATACACATCTGTATGTGCGTTTCTTCATTTTAAACAACTGACATGCCTCCAGTATCAATTTCACAAAAATAAACAGATTACTATTCCCACTTTAAGGGTTGAGTCCCCCTTCATATACTTCTTTAACATCAGAAACTGGTATTCCCTTTCATACTTACATCACTATTTCAGCATAAAATGCATTAAGTACGTATCCAATTTCAGTTACATCGTTATTGTCACCTAAACATGTCACACGAGCCACAAATTCTCTCACGACGTGTCGCAGTTGATACTTTATTGTTCACGAACTATTTATCAACGTAAATTTAGTTGTAACGGTTAAAACATCAATCTAGCTACAGTAGACCGGGATAATTAATGGCTGGTATTCACAATGAGAACAGTTTTCGTGCTATTCTACCGACGTGATTATTCAATAAAGTTTGTGTCTTTGATTAATTATATACCTAGATAGAGTGACGCGCTGCAATGAAACTATAACCAACAGGCCAACTTTTCTTAAGCTAGTATGCGTGACAGGTGTGTCATACGCTATCCCTGCATCATTCTGCGTATCCTTTTGTGCGCGCATAATGATACCAGTTATTACATGGTTTCTATTAAAACGAGGAGAAAATTATATCCATGAAAAGCAACAAAAAATAATTCACTCGAACTCGTTTAGTGGGGAACAGTTCGCCTCTATTTTTTTTTGACGCGTTTGAAACATTCGGTGTCTATCTAGGTATATAATTAATCAAAGGTTTGTGTACTATGTTAAGAATTTGTTGTTTATGTATAGAACATTTCTATTTCTAACCTTGAATAATACTTGAGCGACATGATATAATTTCAATTTGTTACCATATAACTTACGTCAATAAAGACGGAATGTACCTAAGTTTATAGGTCAGAAATCCCACGTGATTTTTTTTTTTTTAATAATTTATTAATATACTACTTGCAGATATTCATAGTCATAAAATTAGTATCTAAATAGCCTAGTTTTAAATTCTTACAGCCTTTTCCAAGTTTAGTTGTTCCTCTCTCAAGGCCCAATGATCTCACATGAGGTACAACAACCCGCGGCTCAGTCCAAAAGTATCTCGAAACTTAAAACAACGTAAAACATCAGCTTTTAAAACAAAACAAAAACTGCGTCAAAATCGGTCCATTCGTTTGAGAGCTACGATGCCGATTATTCTATACAGATACAAACCCTAAACTTATAACACCCCCCTTTTTCTGTCGGGGGTTAAAAATACTTAAACAACATTGTAAAAGGTTTTAAAACCACTTGAAAAGAAACATCCATTTAATGGTAAGTAATTAAAACAGGCGGTGCCGAAACAAATTTGTTTACAACGCCCACAAAGTTGCCGGTAGTTGGGAATGAACGCGAAATCCAACAAAGTAAACTTTATGCATCAGTTTTCCAGAACGAGCGTGCAACTTTGTGATGCCTTCGGTGGAAAATTATATGGAGTTTTTACAACTCAGCCCGTGTGATGAACTTTATCAGTTTTCCTTTGGGGTTATATTTTTCCGAGGTGCAAAACTATGCCGTATCTATCTTCAGTCCTTGAGCTATCTATATGCAAAATGTTATGAAAATTTGTTTAGTACTTCAGCTTTGCCTTTAGTGTCGGTTGTATTCCAATATATAGAATATTATGTATGATATAATAAAATATGAGGACAATTTTTATGCCAAAAATATATTATTACCACAGGAGCCGCAAGAAGATAATCATCAGACAAAAACAAAAACAATATCCAATTTCAACGTCCAATTGCTAAAAATATTGAATTCTATGCACGTAGAAAGTAGGAACAACATTTAGATTCCATTTTGAAACGTTTCCCTCTCTTACTAAACAAACGCTCTCAAAGCAAATGTTATCTTTAATATTAGCAGCTTGTGCATACTGTTATGGCTCGACGTGGACTCTGTGAGAAAAATCTTTGCAAAATTCTAATATAGACAGAATGGTAGATTCCATAAACAAAAAAAACAAGATACTAGATTATATATTACAATGAAATTTCAATAGTGAATTACTTCATTAGATCAATGGTAGCAGCTATATGTTACGCTGTTCAGAGGCTGAAGCCAAGATGTCTTTTTACATTTACACTAATAGAAATGTATAGGAATGATAGGAATTGTCTGTCTCCTCGGTGGCGTAGCTGTATTGCGTACGCGTTACGATTACGATTTGCGCCCTGAGGTTCTGGGTTAGAATCCAAGGTCGAGCCAAAAAAATACTGTGACTGGGTTTTTCCATCTTAAAAATTACTCAGTCGCAGCTCGGAGTCAGGAAGTTGGCAGTGTGATACCCCCGCGCCTAGGAAAGCACGTAAAGCCGTTGGTCCTGTGCCTGATCTCTCTCCCGTCATGTCGGATTGCCGTCTCTCCGGACTATGAGAGTGAAGGAATAGCGAGAGCACGTGTGTATTGCGCACACATTTGTGCACGATATCTCCTGCGTACCTGGCTGATCTCTGTTGAGATTGGCCGCCGTGGCCGAAACTGGCTAGGAGGATTACGTTTTTTTAGGAATGATATCTTAACGATAGAGTTATCGTTTATGATTGTAGAATGGCATCTTGGGCTACGGTCCGTGTATTCAATTCCTAAGTCCGGCAACAAACAATTGAGAGAATGGGATTTTCGGTTGAAGAAACAATGTGCTCCGAGGCCCATAACACAAGTCCGATCTTTCCATGGGCACCGGCGCTTACTATTTTATTTCTTCTGTACACGGTTACGCTAAGTGAATAATATAGTTCACAAGTGATCTGTACACTCTGCATCGTTAAACAATAAAAAAAATACGAATTACCGGAAATTTTAGTATGTCCGATATGCCAGCACTCTTCTCTGCTATCGGTTAAATGATCCCTCAACGCATTTGGTAATCCTTTGGTTACAACACATACCAAATATCCAGATAATACCCAAGAAGCACAACGTATTTAAAAATGGAATTGTATTTCCATTCTCCACGGAAATTACACCACTGCACTCGTTAAGTGGAGAACCATTGAGGTTGCTGGCACTGAATAGCTCAGTAGAGTGCCTTCCAGTCGGGAAATTGACAATCAGGGAATTTTCTTCGATGGAAAAATAAATGAGGAAATAAAAGAACTAAACGCTGCACAAGTTCAGTCGAGTGGTTTTGATTTGTTATTGGATTTTAATTGTTTATTGTTCTGGATGGATGATGAAATTGTATTGATCAATTTTAGACTTGACATTTCTTGCTCTAAAGTCGTAACTATTTTGTTTTTTTTTATTCCATTGAATGACGAGACGAGCATGCGGTTCGCCTGATGGTAAGCGATATGACCACCCATAAACAGTAGCAACACCATTCAGCACCTTGAGTTACAAAGTACTGTGTGGCATTCCACTGCGCTCGTCATCCTGAGACATAAGATGTTAAGTCTCACTATGTCCTGTAGTTACACTGGCTACAATGTCCTTCAAACCGAAACACAACAGTGCATGCACACTGCTGCTTGGCGGTGGAAATAGACATTGTGGTGGTACCCACCCAGACGGACTCTTACACATGAGAGACCTACCACCAGTAAACTTTGCTACCACTTTGCTCTATTCTGGCACACTACTTTCGCTCCCTCTACCTTCATCAATCTTTTCACGCACTCCCGCCGGTTCAGGGTACTTTGGACCTGGCCTTTACTTAGAATATAGTCGTTGCATTAAAATGGCAACAGGATTTTTTAAGCCGGAAGTGAGATTGATTAGATTTAAAGATAAGTGTAATTAATAGTTAATTAAGATAACTTTAATACGCTCAGTTATGATACTTTGATCATGACAAAACAAAAAATCACGTGTAATTTCATCGTACTACGTATAAACGCTTTCGTGGTTTCAAAATTATATCACCATGATAATATATAATGACTAGTGGTCATTATATAAAAATAAAATAAAAAATAATAAAAAAAAAAAAAAACAAATAAAATACAATGGTTAAAATACAATGCAATTCATATTTTTTATTTTTCTGCCTTACTTCTCTATATGAACTTTAATTATATCAAATCTCCTTCTTGCACGCAAAGGGATAAGTCAATGAGTTCTAAGACTGTTTAATGTCTTTGGGATAAGTACAAAGTTTTTTGTTCACGTATTATATAGGTTTCTTAAAGAAGATTTAAAAACTCTGACCAACGAAAATAGCTTCTTCACCATAATTTTCATAAATTAAAAAAAAAACATTTTTTCTTGCATGCATAGTTTTATTTTTCTTGTATACAATTATACCTACTCATTGTATATAAACTTGGATATCCTCAATTAAAAACATCAACATGGGCGAGGCAAGTAAGCTAAGTTGGTCAAGCCATTAAGTCACCGGCCACACTCCAATAAACCAGATAAGCTATGGAAGGGCTGGGGCGATCGAGTTCTTTTTATCGCAAACGTGTTCAAACGAGACCCACTTTCACTCTAAACTTTGGTTTGTTTCATAATCGTATGGATCAAGAAATGTACATTGTTATCGGTTTGGTTTAGAGTGGAGATAGCAAATATATCACATCCTACGAAGTTAGCTGCATTTGTAAGTAACGTAAGCAAAAACATAGTAGTATTATGAACTCCTGAGATTATTCAACCAAACATAAATTACTATTATAATACTTAAGCTAGCGACCCGCCCCACAGGTAGTAGAGCATACTTTTGTTTCTTACGTTCAAAACAATAATGAATTATACACAATTACACATCCTTAAATAAGTCCGTCCATTGGTGAAATATGTATGACAATCCGTTCAGTAGTTCTTGAGTTTATCGCGTTCAGACATATAGACGCGGCGGGGACTTTGTTTTGTAATAAAATAATATTAATACATTAAAAATAATTCCAACAGTTTTAAATAAACTTTCCACCCACTCCATCTCTAGCGAACAAAGTCACAGCTGTAAACGATACCGTCCGGACTAGCTCGCCGGGCGGAAATTGGCTAGAGCCTGTGAGGCCTTTGTGCTGGCCTTTTAGCTTTCAGCCGGCATGCCGCACTTGAAAACATGGCTTATGTTGTGTTACTGATTTAGGGTACAGATTGATTGGTGAATGCGTGTACCGTGTGAAATGGGTCAGTCAATCGCATCATGACAAATGCTGGTGATAGGACATCTTGTATCCGCCCGGATAGCGACACAAGGGGTTAAAATCCGACATACGTAAGGGTGTCGCGTTCCGGCATCAGCTTGTATATACCATACCAACCCTGTATTATATACTGCCCACTGCTGAGCACGGGTCTCCTCTACAACTGAGAGGGTTGAGGCCTTAGTCCACCACGCTGGTCTAGTGCGGGTTGGCAGACTTCACATACCTTCGAAATTCAGGGAACTTCTCAGGTATGCAGGTTTCCTCACGATGTTTTGACGAATTTTTTTTTTTTGCCTTCACCGTTAAGTCGAGCGATAATTCGCAAAAAATACACACATAACTTATTTAGAAGAGTCAGAGGCGTGTGTCCTTGGGTTTTGAACCTGTGGACATTTGTCTCGGCAGTCCGTTCCACATCCAACTAGGCTATCACCGTAGCCTGTATATATTCGTTTCCAAACAGGCATAATTCGGCATAATTATGTCGACTGGCAAGGGATAACCATATTTTGACAATCGACACTCTGTGTGGACCTCTCCGCTGACCATCAGAAGCAGTAGGGTCGCTTTGCCGTGTCCGTATAAAAAGAAAGTGTTTTAAAGAGACCACAGTACAGCTGGAAAAAGTTAATACATTTCGATTATTGGCATAATCATAAATATGCCTAAACCTAGCAATGTGACAATGTAATAGAAAGAAAAAAAAATTGTTGTTGCTGGCACAATTTTAAATACGCAACAAAAAAATATATTACTTTAAACTAAAATTACAATAAAGACCAGCAAAGAAACATACAGCTGGATGCTACAGTACGACCTGAGTAGTACTGCAACGCTGGATAATATTACCAGCTCAGTTGTATTACAATAAAGTACAGACCTATGTCTAACATTGTTATAGATACGCATTACGCATGCTCACGCCTTTTATCCCCGAAGGGGTAGGTAGAGGCGCAACTAGTGCACCCACTTTTCGCCAAGCGTATTCCGTCCCATGATGTGATAGGGGGCGAGCCTATCGCCATATCGGATACATAGATACATTGTCCTTTATCTATGTAAACTATGTTTATTATAACAAGGAGTCACTTTAATGATCTGAACGTGTCATGTCACGGAAACATTTTGTTTTAGGAAATAGTTCCAAACAGAGCATTCTAAATGCCAAGGTAAAGAGCGGTGAGGTGCGAAGGTTAATTATACAAAATTTTACACAGGGTAACTAGAAGCGCAATCCGCAAGCAAATTTAAAGTCTATATATACGGGGTCATTTTTACATTGCATTACTAAATTAAACCACATATTCGTCTTTACCTCTTCTAACATCTTGCCAAAAATCATCAATGAATAACGAATATTATTGCCAAAAATCCCGCTTGTAGTTTTAAATTTTTTTGATCATTTAGTAGTTTAGTGCGAATATGGTGTGTGCGAAAGCGTATTTCTGAATGAAAGTATAATGTTGCCGCTGCGACGAATTATCTTAGAGCAGTAGTAGTGCCATTAGGGCGTGTTAAAGTTACTTTTTATTGATATTTATTTTGTTCCAAACTTACACTTTTTTATTTTACGTCTATGGTTAAAATAACTTAATGGAAAGCATTATTTTCGATAAGATAAGCATGTGACTTCATTTATTAACGCAATGTCAAAATGACCCTGTATAACAGTAGGCTGACAATTGTTCATACCATGTAGATACGGATGAAGAGATTTTGGTACATGCTCATTATGCTGTTACACTATAGTGTAACAGCAGAAAAAAATTTTATGACCATTTTTTTATTTTGGGATAGAGCATTATGCATATAATATTGCAGGTAAGCGGAGACGCTGGCATTGTTAGTAAATAAATAAAACAAGCTCGTAATTCAGTCGTTCATACACTAAGAAGTCATGGATTGGCAGGGTGCAAGTATTTCGAATAACAACTTATAAATAAGTATTTATCTCAGCGCGAGAATCGAACCCGAAATCACTCGTTTGATACTTCATTCTATCAACCCATAAATATTTTTTGAAAACATCTCCATACGAAGCATAATTATGAAATTGATCGAGAAGAACCGCATATATCCGGATGGATTAATTTGACCATTGAGCTCCACTAAATAGAATACAGTATTTTATAAATATATGCTAGTATAGAAGGAGTAGTAGATTGTTTCTTTTTCTTGTAGTGCTTCTCCAAATAGTGAAGGTTAGCAGTCAGCTCAGCATATCTTCTTTTGTCCTTGTAAATTGTTGTAGTAGATTGTTTATTGAACTTTAACTTTTAGTGCATCGTCACACTGGTGGTAGGTCTCATATGTAAGAGTCCGTCTGGGTACCAAAGCAATGCTTATTTCTGCCACCAAGCAGCAGTGTGCATGCACTGTTGTGTTTCGGTTTGAAAGACATTGTAGCCAGTGTAACTACTGGACATGATGAGACTTAACATCTTATGTCTCAGGATGACGAGCGCAGTGGGATGCCACACAGTACTTTGTAACTCAAGGTGCCGAATGGTGTTGCTTCTGTTTATGGGTGGTCGTATCGCTTACCATCAGGCGAATGGCATGCTCGTCTCGTCATTCAATGCAATAAAAAAAAAACACAAAACTACGAAGAGTAAAATACTGCACGGAACTGCACTGAGCTCGTCACCGAAATATCAGATATTGTCTCATAATACTCAGTAATTTCACTGGTAATCTTCAAAATAGAACAATCCGCAACGTTTTATAGTTGCACATAGGTACCGCTTGTCAAATTGTCAACGCTTTCAGAATTCCGTTTCAATGAAATGAAAAAGAAATAAAAAATATTGCTCTATATTTCAGGTCAAACGGTTGTGAACAATGGATTCTTCATAACGACTCCGTTTTAACAGAAATAATATTGCGCTATTAAAAAACTGGTGAAATACGAGAGCTCGCAGTTCCGTACTAATTTAGTGTTCCAATTTTTTATAACTTAAGAATATATCAAACGGAGGAAACAGATAATAAGAAAAACTAAAAAAGTTGCAGTAACTTGGAAGCGAAATACTGATCAAATGGCAGAAACTTGCATAATATCTTTAAAATCCCGAAAAAGGAGTAATAATTCCATTCTAATGTCTTTGTTACACGATTTTTTACTTGTTCATGACCTTTGTTGAAACTATCCAACCAAAAAAATACACTATAAGATAGCCATTTGAGAAAGTCTTATCAAGTTACAAAATTTATAAATTATAATTGTAGGGCTCTAAAAATAAACTTGCTACTGTATTTCTGTCCAGTAAAGCGCCCAAAATGCTAGTAATTATAAACGTAAACTTTATTATAGAACAGTACGATCGTAAGCCATTTATTACCAAGTAATTTGTAGTAATAAAACGATAATTATAGTGAGGAAGGCGATTAATATTTCACAAATCACACCTTGAACATGGCGTGACTGACATAATTTAGTGCTGCCATCTGTTGTCTGCCCCGTAATACTAATCCGTAAACTTATTGTTGATAAAATTTAAGGCTGACATTCGTTATGAAATGTAATAAAAACGAAAAAAATTTACTGGCAGAACTAATGACTCAAATGTAATCATGAAACTATTTTTCTGAGCAACGTAATATAATGATTTTTAATATATTTATGCTTGCAGACTGCTTATTGGGAGTAGAAATAGACAAAGTACTTAGCACCCAGACGAACTCTCACAAACAAAAGACCATTTAATAAAATATTACATAAAATGACCTTCGTACTTCTTAGTTAACAGCATTTTAGTTAATTATTCTTTGTATTCAATAACATTGATATACATCTGACATCAAGCACACGAAATGCATAATCTATTGAAATAAACAGAAATCAAATTTATAACTATAGATGTGCTTGATATAGCAGTAGCGTTTTAAGTACTTAGTTCTAGTTGTCACGCAAGATACGACCTCTGTGGTGGTGAACAATGTTAAGAGATCAAAGTACGATGCCAAGTTATACATCTTCAAAGATTACGTGACATAAACTCATGAATTATTTAGATCAAATAAAAGTAAGGTATTGTAGAAATTATACTCGGATAGGAACAACCGCTTTATTAACGTACACAGTTTTTTGAATGACTTTTTAGGTTATAAAAACATAGACTACAGCAGTAGACAAATATCACAAATATGACATAGACAACAAGATGACATTATGCCACTAACAATAATTTTACCGGATTATGTTTAATCTTCATTCAACATCCTCCCTTAAACATAATCCCATCTTCGACGAGCAGTACGCTAGTTTTGCAAGCGACGTTGCCTTGGTGAGCGCATCAGCAACCATCATGTCTGTCTGCACATACTGGACATCAATAACCTTGGCAATGACTTTATCGCGTACAAAATGGTGCCTGACATCGATATGTTTGGTCCTAGAATGAAAACCATCGGAACCTGAAAGTTTGATAGAACTTTGGTTATCACTAAATATTATCATAGGTTCATGCCTCAGTTGTTCCCAAAAACATTCTTGAAATTGCTTTAGCCATGTCGCTTCTTGAACACATGCTGATAAAGACATATACTCTGATTCTGTTGTTGATAGAGCAACTGTAGGCTGACGTTTGGAATTCCAACTAATTATTCCTCCCTGGAACAAGAATGCATAACCAGTACATGAACGCCGGTCATCTTCTGAGCTTGCCCAATCTGCATCACAATAGCCATGAGTCATAGTCTCATCTGTATTTTGCTTATAACTCAACCGATAATCTTGAGTACCTTTCAAATAACGCAAAACACGTTTTAAAGCAATCCAATGTGCCATTTCAGGTTTATTATTGTACTTGCTTAACATATTTATAACAAAACTTATGTCTGGTCTGGTTACTTGTGAAATGTATAGCAAACACCCAATTAGCTCTTGATAAGGGATGTCATGTAAAATTTTTGATTCCTGAGAATTTCCTTGGAACTTTGTGTTGACATCTATAGGGGTTTTAACAATTTTGCAATCAGACATTCCAAATTTATGCAACACTTCTTTTATGTATTTTCTCTGATCTAAATATATAATACCATTCTTCCTATCCCTTTCCACACATATTCCAATACAATAACTTATATCTCCAAGATCTTTCATTTTAAACAGTTTTAGTAACTCTCCTTTAATGTAATTCTTTGTTTCTTGATTATTTGTAAATAAAATTAAGTCATCAACATATATAGCGAGAAATATCGAATTGTTGTTTTCCACAATTTTATGATAAATACAGGGATCTAACTTGGATTGTATTAAACCTAAACCTTTCAAAGTGAAACTAAGTTTTTTATTCCACTGTCTACTGGCTTGCTTTAATCCATATAAAGATTTTTTAAGTTTACATACATATTCACCATTGTCATACATGGGTGGTTGCCTCATATAAATCTCCTCTTCTATGTCTCCTTGAAGGAATGCTGACACAGCATCCATTTGACATATATCTAAGTCATACTTAACTGCCAAAGCAAACAAATATCTCAGAGAAGCATGTCTTACCACCGGTGAAAATACCTCTGCATAGTCTATTCCAGGTTTTTGCGAACATCCTTTAATCACTAGTCGTGCCTTATATTTTATTATCTCTCCATTCTCATTAGTTTTTGTCTTAAAAACCCATTTGCAAGGTATGGCATTTTTGTTGACCGGGAGAGTAGTAATTTCCCAAGTATTATTTTCCAATAAGGATTGATACTCCTCATTCATCGCGTTTTTCCAGTGTTGGGCATTAGCTCCTGATAAAGCTTCTTTTACAGTCACTGGGTCTGAAAACTGTTGGACACACATAAAATTATTACCTTGAACATTGCACCTGTGATGAGATCTTAGAGAGTTTACAGTGATATTTCTTTCAAAACTATCATTACTCTCAGTTTCACTGGTGCTGGGATAATATGTTTCATCATCAGTCACTCTATTCATGACACAACTGTTGAAAGATGTGTCAGTGTGATTTTCTGAGCTGTCATTAACAGAAATAATTTCCTCATTTTCCTGAATATTGTTTTGTAAATCTGATGTATCGCTTTTTGAATTGATAGGGATGGTAGTAAGCTGTGGTACCGGTGCAGGTTTCTGAGTGATATCTGTCCTAGTTGCATTTTCAATAAAGATCACATCCCTACTAATCACCACCCTTTTACTCATTGGATCAAACAGTCTGTATCCCTTAGTATTATCACAGTAACCCACGAAAATTAATTCGCGTGATTTACGATCCCATTTTAAGCGTTTTTGCTTAGGAACATGTACCATGGCCTTAGAGCCAAAAATCTTTAAATGTGAAATATTTGGCTTCTTACCAGTCCATTTCTCATAAGGTGTTACCTCATCCAAAACTCGTGATGGTGATCTATTGATTAAATAAGCTGCAGTAGAGACTGCCTCGGCCCAATACATTTTATGCAGTTTTGCTTCAAATAGCATACATTTTGCACGCTCCACCAGAGTCCTATTCATCCGCTCCGACAGCCCATTTTGCTCAGGCGTGTATGGAGTGCTGGTTTGATGTTTGATGCCAGAAACTGCTAAAAAATTTGAAAATTCTTCATTACAAAATTCTTTTCCATTGTCACTTCTTAATACTTTTATTTTTCTGCCTAGCTCATTTTCTACCTCTTCCTTAAATATTTCAAACACTGATTTAATATCCATTTTGTTCTTGAGAAAATAAACATATACTTTACGGGAATAGTCATCTATGAAGGTTATGAAGTACTTCATACCACCAGCAGACGGTGTCTCCATCGGACCACACAGATCTGTATGTACTATTTCTAGCAATGCATTGGCTCTTGAACCGGAATGTGGAAACGGTAATCGTGTCTGTTTTGCCTCACAACATGGTACACAAACAGTATCAATATCTTTGTTAGTAATAGTTATACCATCAGCACAAGACTCTAAACTCTTAGTATCTGCAATATTTAAATGCCCCATTCTTTTGTGCCATGTGGAAATATCTGCCCTACTTTCACATGAAGCAGTATAGGCATTGCCAGTAACAATGTTAAGTTTATACATGTTATTAATTAATCTTGCAGTTGCAATAAGAATCTTATCAGCATTATATATGTTACAGCCCACATCAGTGAATTCCACTTTACAACCATTTTTAGTTAATTGGCTGACTGATATTAGGTTTGCACTGAGTTCAGGAATAAATAAAACATTTCTCACCTGGATTAAATACTCATCATTACACAAATTTGTCTGAATGTTTACTTTACCAATATTATGCACGGAGAGAGCTTCACTATTGGCCACCATTATTTTTCTAATCGGAGGTGGTTCTAAATCATACATCCAGTCTGAACACCTTGTCATGTGCATTGTAGCACCTGAGTCAATGTACCAATCATCCTGGTTAATCGAGCTGTAGGCAGAAAAAATTGCTGAAAAACTCTTATGATTAGATTTTTTCACTGTGCATTGATTTTTAAAGTGTCCATATTTATTGCAATTGAAGCAGCGAGGGCCTTTTCCCTTTGGTTGTGAATTATTATTAAAAGAGGGTTTTTTGTGCTTGGTAAAAAATGCTGAGGATGCAGTTGACTCAGAAACTTTCACTTCTTGTAAAAGCTTTGTCTTTATGAAGTCTGACGAAATTTTTATGCCGGAACTTTCTAGACCCATGATCATAGGCTTATAATTACTCGGTAAACCTGCCAGCATAAGTGTTCCCAACCACTCGTCGCCAACATCGAAGCCGATATTTCGTAATTTGTATGCGGTACCCATAATTTTATTTACATAGTCTTCAACGCTGGAGCAGCTATCTAACGATGTGTTGATTAAATCCTTTAATAAACCGACTTTTCTGGACAGCCCGGAGTCCTCGAAAGCATTTTGAAGATTTGTCCATACTTCTTGCGATGACTTTGCATTTTCGATATGAACATAGTTGATCGGCTCCACCAACAAAATGATTTTTGACTTGGCTTTTATGTCCTTCTTGCTATCAATATCAGTGCCCGGATCGACACACTGCCACAAATCCTCGTGTTCCAGATACGACTTTACGGCAAACTTCCATGTCGAATAGTTTTCTCGCCCGGCTAATTTTTCAATTTGCAGATTTGTCATAGCCATTGCCGCGACGAACAAATAATAATTACGAAACTGTACTAAACAATAAAATAACGTTAATGGTTTTGTTCTATTAGTATTCTGGGCTATTCTTAATATTCTGGGCCCATAACCTGTAGAAATTATACTCGGATAGGAACAACCGCTTTATTAACGTACACAGTTTTTTGAATGACTTTTTAGGTTATAAAAACATAGACTACAGCAGTAGACAAATATCACAAATATGACATAGACAACAAGATGACATTATGCCACTAACAATAATTTTACCGGATTATGTTTAATCTTCATTCAACAGGTATGCTTAAACGTAATCCTCCTAGCCAGTTTCGGCCACGGCGGCCAATCTCAACGGAGATCAGCCAGGTACGCAGGAGATATTATAGTGCACAAGTGTGTGCGCAATACACAGGTGCACTCGCTACTCCTTTACTCTCATAGTCCGGTGAGATGGCAATCCGACATGACCGGAGAGAGATCGATCAGGCGCAGGCCCAACGGCTTTACGTGCTTTCCGAGGCACAGGGGTATCACACAGCCAACTTCCTGACTCCGAGCTGCTTAAAATTAAAACACTAGCATGAAACTGAATTAAATTAGTGTGCACTGTTATTCTTTAAATATCCATTATCTAACAAGATCCCTCTTGGATATTCTTACCAGCGAAAACCTTACCTCTCATGCATGTAACATGTTGAACGCAAATCCAGAAAAAATTGCTATAGCCTCTTTATGAATAAAAAGCACTAAAAACGATGCAATAAAAAACCAAATATCTTCTAATAAGCCTACCATTTTAAAAAGAAGAACTATTAAATTATCTTCCTATAACAAACATAAAATTCTAAGTCATCTTTCTAAGTTACATAATAGGGCATAACCTTGAACACTGACAAAGCTTCGTGCAAACGCTAATACATTTCTTAACGCAACCTTCAACTGAATGCAGATAGTGGATCCGCTGCATACTGCATTATAATAAGTTAACGAAGTTTCGCCCGCGATTTGTCAGACATGGCCTCCAGAAGTAGGTTAGGTTGAAATATGCCAGGTGCGCCTGACCTGGCTGTAGTTTTGACGTGTTAAATGTTTTTGTCATGTTGGCAACGCTTTCGCTTGTCGTTTAGATTTATTTAACATACCCAAAAGGCGCTTAGGTATTTCTTTTTTGATACATGGGTCTGTCTTAAATTCTCAAATTATTTTAAAAGTGACAAATTATCTTTACACTGTGAGTTTTTGGTAATAATATACGTTTTAGTTGTGGGTGGTGATGGTCACTAACGACAACACGACGCCTACCTTCTAGTATAAAATTGATATTTCGACGTATTTGGATTGGCCTATATATCAAAGCATTTAACTCTTCAGCTTCCATACAAAACACTCCGGTTTTGAAAAGTACCACATGGCAAAACCGATGAGGGATAAAGAAACGCGAAGTACATTGATGGCTTAGTGCCAAGCGGCTCGCTGACCCATCTCGCCCCGCGTGCAATGGACATGATTATCGAAGTCTGGCCGCAACTCACGCTCGAGTAATTGGTAGATTTAATCTGATACGTCAAGTTAATTGAGCATTTTCATTATGGAAATTAAATTCTGTTGCAGATAAAGTTATGGTAATAGGCCAGTGGCCCAGTTTGGGTTGCTGAAGATTGATGGATGTTTATGTATTACTACCATCCCAGTATTGTTCTACTGCTTGGCACGGGCTGCATATACATTTGAGAAAAGTTACACCTTTCGTCCGTCAAAACGAACTGATAGATTTCACACACCGTGGAAATTAGAACGCACGTGAGTTTTTATTTATCTGTATTATAACAAAAAACATATTATATTCGAAGGTAATATACTGAAGTTAACGTTCATTTTCGATTCGAAACCGGGACTTTCGTATTACCAGCCTTATATTATACAGGGTCATTTTGACATTGCGTTAATAAATGAAATCACATACTTATCTCGTCGAAACTAACGCTTTCCATTAAGTTATTTTAACCATAGATGTAAAATAAAAAAGTGTAAGTTTCGAACAAAATAAATATTAATAAAAAGTAACTTTAACCTTATGCCACTACTACTGCTCTAAGATAATTCGTCGCAGCGGCAACATTATACTTTCATTCAGAAATACACTTTCGTACAAACCATATTATTTTATTTATTTATTTATTTATTTTATTTTATTTTCTTATTTTCGGAAAACTTACAGCTAGATTAACAATATTAGAGGAACATAAATATGAGAAGGCCATTTAAAAGTTTTCACAAATAGAATACAGTACAAAAGTTAAGGGGTCGGTAGCACAAATATACACTTATTGAAATATAAACATTAGAAAATATTATAAACTAATTTATAGAGGCTGATTTGCCAATCATCAGACAAAAGCTATCTATCAAATAAATAAATATAAAAAATTTACCAGTTTAATTTATTAAGTTACGAGATTTATATATATTAAGATTGTTATAAAAGATATTGAAATTTTATCTATATATATAACCTATACCTAAGTAGATACTGTCTGGTAATTTTCAAATCAGCTCTTGACAGAAGAATTTTTTTTGAAGTATACTTTTAAGGTGAGAAACACTAGTATTAAACAAGTCCAAGTCAAATTCACGTGAGAGGTCATTAAATAGTTTGCACGCTCGTATAAGGAAGCTATTTTGTCTGTATGTAGTGCTAACACAAGGAACATGTAATAATGTTGGCTTGCGTAAGATTGCAGAACGCGTAATAAGTCCTATACGACTCAGGAGCTCAGGGCAGTTCACAGTGCCAGTAACTATTTTTAATAGAAATGTCAAATCAGCAATGTGTCGACGTTCGTACAACGGCAAGAAGTGAAACCTCTTACAACTAATAATGTAGTTTAGTGTGGGCTTGCGTGCTTTGAACTGCAAAAATCTTAAGAAACGCTTTTGAACACGTTCAATTCTATCAATATACACCCTATAGTTTGGGTTCCATACTTGGGATGCATATTCAAGGTGGCTGCGGACAAAAGCGCAGTATAGGATTTTAAATGTCTTTACATTATTAAAATCTGTTGCGAATCTTAGAATGAAGCCAAGCGATCTGTTTGCCCTATTAATGATATTCTCGATGTGAGTGTTGAAAAGAAGTTTAGAGTCGAAAGTAACACCTAAATCCCTGATGTTGTTAGTTCTATTCAAGGCAATACCGTGTAATTCATACTTGTGAACTATGGGGTTACGTTTGCGAGTAAACGTACATACGAAACACTTGGACACATTGACTTCAAGCTTGTTCCGATCGCAATAATTTTGCAGGCATTCAAGATCTCGTTGAAGGTCACAACAACTATTAAAATTAATTATGGGGCATAAAATTTTCATATCATCAGCATAGAGGATAATCTTAGAGTGAGAAAAACAAGAACCTATATCGTTAATGAAGATAACGAATAGAAGTGGACCCAAGAGTGACCCCTGAGGTACACCGGAAGGTATACGAACTGCTGCTGAGCTGTAACCCTGCAAAACTACCACCTGAGTGCGATTTTCTATATATGACTTGAACCACCTGAACAAATTACCCCTGATACCGGATTGGAGTAGTTTACGCAATAAGATGCAGTGGTCAATTCTATCGAACGCTTTGCTGTAGTCAGTATAGATTACATCCACTTGAGAGGGTTCCGACATAATACGTGTCAGATAGTCGGAGCAGGTAATAAGATTGGATACCGTTGATCTATTTCTCAGGAAGCCGTGTTGATAATCGCTGAAAGAGTGGACGAGCCCATGGTAAACCTGAGAATAAACCACCTTCTCTAAAATCTTAGCAAACAGGCAGAGCTTGGATATCGGCCTGTAGTTTTCTACTTGATCCCTAGGACCTTTTTTATGTATAGGGGATATGAATGCCCGTTTCCAGATATAAGGAACTATTCCCTCATTGAGAGATCGCTGATACAATAAGGTTAGCGGCAAAGTTAGACTACCAGCACAGCGAACCAGTAATATAGGAGGAATACCATCAGGGCCAGCGGACTTGTTTAAATCAGTAGATTTGAGTAGTTTGAACACTTCAACACCTAAGACTTCTATTGAGCCAATATCTGCGGCTGTTTCGTACGGGTATTCGCTCTGATAACCACCTAAGAGACTAGTATTACTTGTGGATGAGTTTTGGAGAAAATTGCAATAAAAGAAGTCACTGAACATGCTGCAGATGTTATCTCCCTGACCTGAAGAACGCTGCCCGTATTTCATTAAGGATGGAAACGAGTTAGAGGACTGCTTGCTTTTTATGAAAGACCAGAAAGCTTTAGGAGATGCATTTATATTACTTTCAATGGCCTTAATGTATCCTTCAAACATTTCCTTTTCCAGCAACTTAGCACGATCCCGCAATATTAGAAAAGAATCTTGATCTGATAAATTGCCATATTTTTTGAATTTTGAGTGATATTTAAATTTTTCTTTTAATATTTTTATCAAAGGAGTTTTATACCATGGAGGATACTTACTAGTATTTTTTAAAATTTTAGTTGGAACATAAATGTCACGCAATCTCTCAATTCTGGAGTAAAATAAAGATAAAGCTTCCTCAACAGTGCCTTTAATAAGATCGTTATGCCAATCAAACTTGTCAAGTTCTTTCGATAACGATTCAAAGTCGGCTGACTGATAAACGAACTTAACTCTTGGTTGGGTGTGAAGGGTATGATACTGTACAAAGTCTACAAAGATACTGAGAGACACATGGTGCGGATCTTCGATAACCAAAGGATCCAGACACTTATTAATAGTTATGTGAGTGTTACTAAAAACCAAATCCAATACTCTGTCATTAAAGTTTTTTTTTTTTTTTTTGGGCGGTAGGTGTGAAAAAGTGTCAACGTTTTTGAAAATCAGCTGTTTATTTAAATCAAAAATAATTAGAAACTCACCAGTTTTACATCTTTTAAAAAGTGATTTTATGTGCTGTGTAGTATTTTAACTCAACAGTTACATATTTAACACTGTATACATAATAATTTTCTTGTGCACCACCTGCCAGCTAAGCACCAACACATTATAACATTATTGTTCCTATACATTTTCGCAATGGCACAACTGATTAACATAGAAAGCACTCAGAGCAAGTTAGAAGAGTGCTTCACACGACGCATGGCTGAACTCGAAGCGAAGCTGCAGTCTGGAGGGCCAGGAAAGGACACGGTGGCTCGGGTTGCAGAAGAGTTCCGTACATTCAGGGAACTAATGTTCGAGATGTTGCGTTTATTGAGAAGACAAATCACAGAGTGTTCTCAATCAATTGACTACATTGAAGCAAGGCACCGGCGGAAGGCTCTTATTTTCCTTGGCATTCCTGAGACTGAAGAGGAAGACTGCAAGTCCATAATTCTTGCGGCTACCAATAACACATTGGGACTCAAGGATGTATCTGCGGCTCATGTGACCTCTTGTCACAGGATTGGCACAAAGGACCAGGACCACCACCGTCCTATACTAGTCTGGTTCTCCCACGTTGATTTTCGTTCTGCAGTGTGGAGGGCCAAGACGAAATTCAAGGGGTCATCTATTTCGGTGAGGGAGTTTCTAACAAAGCCTCGGCAATTAGTCTTTACCAAGGCCCGGTTGCATTTTGGTATGCGGGCGGTTTGGACACAAGACAGCATGGTCATTGTAAAGACTCCAGACGGCACTCGCATCAAGATCGCCACCATCGAAGAATTAAGTGCCTTGTCTTCAAAACACCCAAAGGCTGCTTCTTCATCTGTGGCTAGAGGCGGCATCGTCGGTAGTGGCAGTGGCGGCTCTTCGGCACCTCCAAATAAACTTAAGCCGCGTAAGAATTAATATCCTTGTGAGCTTGCAGACACTGTAGTTTAAATATCTTTAAGTGTCGTTAACTTCTGGACATCTTAGTGTCCCATTTAGTGTTAGTTTTTAATTTTTTGTTACGTTTTGTCGTATTGTCGATGTGTTTTCATTCGGCACTTGTCATACCTGTCAAACTGACAACTAAGCAAGTGTCACGCCTTACGTCCGTTCGGAAACCTAATTTTTTGTCCAAATTGTTCGCCAAATGTTTTGCCTGTGTTTTGTTTTCTTTGTTGTTCCATGGTGATTACTGTCTATATAATTACTGTTTATTACTTTTCTTTTTATGTGTGTGTGGGTCGGCTGGCGGGTGGTGCAGAGACCGTCACGTTGTACTGCACCGATACGCTTGTGTCAAATTTTTAACTGTTTTAGATATTAACATTTATTTTATTATAGATATTTATTATATTATTATATACTTTATTTAGTTTTTTTACAAATACAAATTACAATGTCTTCCGAATATGATTCTTACCATTCAGCTAATAGTTCCATGGGTTCATCCGGCGATGACAGTTTTTGCTCATCAACCGATGGGCTTGGTGACTTGGTACGTCAAACATTTAATCATCCGACTGGTCACAATTTTAATGTTTGTCACATTAATGCTCAAAGCGTGCCAAGTCACTACTCTGATTTATCGGAAACTTTTTCTGGTGCCAATGTTCATGCCGTTCTGATTTCTGAGAGTTGGCTCAAACCTCACCTACCATCAACTTTGTACCCTCTCCCTGGTTTCATTTTGATTAGAAATGATCGAGCGGACAGGCGGGGGGGCGGAGTTGCTATATATCTTCGAAACGATTTCAAATATAAAATTGTAGCTTCCTCCCCTGTAATTTGTTCTGCTCATGCTGAATTTCTCTTCCTTGAGGTTTGGGTCAAGGGAGTGAAAACCTTACTTGGGTTAATTTACTGTCCCCCCTCTCTTGATTACTTCTCCAGTCTGGAAACAGTTCTGGAATCTATAGGATCAGAATATGTTCATCACATCATCATGGGTGATTTAAATACTGATCTCCTTGCGAGCCACTCCTCTCGATCCCGTAAACTCCTTACTGTCCTTGATTCTGTCAAACTGCATGTCCTTCCGCTGCAAGCCACCCACCATAACATGGTTGGAGACGACACTTGGCTTGACATCATCCTCACCTCTGCTCCTTCCCTTGTTACTTCACATGGCCAACTTCCGGCTCCTGGCTTTTCACACCATGACCTCATCTACATGTCCTATGCCTTAAAACCCCCCAAAATCCCCTCTAAGGTATTGTTCTTGCGTAGTTTTGGTCGCATCGATCAGGAGAAGCTGGAAGGTGATGCTGCAAATTGCAGCTGGGATTATCTACTTGCAGCCACCTCGATTGATGAAAAAGTCGACATTTTTAATCGCACTGTCACAGAACTTTTCGACATTCATGCCCCTGTGAGGAAAATTAAATTAAAACGCCCCCCTGCACCGTGGATGACTCGAGGGGTCCGGATGGCGATGAAACGAAGGGACCGAGCTTTTCGTCAGTACAGGAGGGACCGTTCGGAAGAGAACTGGGGCCTTTTCAAACTTGCAAGGAATCGGTGTAATCAGATGGTTCGTAACGCTAAACGCCGTCATATTCTCAACAATATATCATTATCTTCTCCAGCCAGTATCTGGAAGTTCCTCGGGACTCTAGGTATCGGCAAAGATAAAAAATTGGATTCCTTTGGCACGACAATTGGTTTGGATGACATTAATCGTCATTTCTCCACTACTACCCCGATTGATCACCAAATCAGGCGTCGTACCATGGACTTCTTAGCTGGACTTTCCAGCCCTAATATCAACCCTTTCCAGTTTTCTCCAGTGTCGCTGAGTGAGATCAAAAAAGTAATCCTGTCCATTAAATCCAATGCGACTGGCTGCGACAACATCAGTCGTCGTATGATAATCCTTATCCTGGACCATCTTCTGCCGGCCATTTTACACATTATTAATGGCTCCCTCAGCTCTGGCGTATTTCCATCTCTATGGCGGAAAGCCATTGTTATTCCCCTTCCCAAAATTCCTAACCCGTCTCACGCGAAAAATTTCCGTCCTATATCTATTCTTCCCTTCCTCTCCAAAGTGCTCGAGGCCTGTGCCCACAAGCAGCTGTCTAGGTTTGTTCACCTAAACAACCTCTTGTGCCCGCTGCAATCTGGTTTCAGGCCTGGTCATAGCACCACTACTGCGCTACTCAAAGTGACTGACGATATTAGGGCGGGCATGGAAGATACCAAGGTCACGGTTTTGGCTTTGGTCGATTTCTCGAACGCCTTTAATACCGTCAGTCACGACATTCTCCTAGCCATCCTCTCCCACCTTTCGATCTCTCCCATGGCACTGGATTGGTTCTCATCTTATCTTCAGGGACGTCAGCAGTTGGTGCGACTTGGCGACTCCTCGTCCAGTTGGTGCCATATCAACTCTGGAGTCCCTCAAGGCGGCATACTCTCTCCATTATTATTTTCCATCTTTATTAACCTCTTAACTCACGACCTTCATTGTGCGTACCATCTGTATGCCGATGACTTGCAAATATATTCTCAGGATGGAGTCGATTGTGTGTCCGCGGCTGTTGATAGAGTAAACAGGGACCTTGCTCAAATTAAAACCTGGTCCGACAATTTCGGCTTGTCTGTAAACCCAACGAAATGTCAGGCCATCATTGTAGGTAGTCCAAGGATGATTAGTAGGTTGGATAACACAATTATTGCACCTGTTATGTTTAACGGAAATGTCATTCCTTGGAGCTCCAGCGTCAGAGATCTCGGTCTACACATCGACTCTACCTTGAGCTGGAGGCCCCAGGTGACCTCTGTCTGTCAGAGAGTCACCGGTACTCTTCGTGCTCTATACCGCCTAAAGAATTTCCTCCCGCCTAAGACCAAGACTATGCTGGTACAAGCCTTAATCCTTCCTGTAATCGACTATGGTGATGTGTGCTATTTTGATCTGAATGCAGATCAACTCAATAAACTCGACCGTCTTCTTAATAACTGCATTCGATTCGTATATAATCTTCGAAAATATGATCACATTTCTACTTATCGACAACAATTAAAATGGCTACCTATACGACAGCGCCGATCTTTGCGTGCACTTACCACTCTATTCTCTTTGCTTACTTCCCCTACTCCACCTGCCTACTTATCTTCAAAAATCCCATACCTTTGCAATAGCCATGATAGAAACCTTCGCTCATCTAGCAATCTTCTCCTTAAGTGTCCTCCGCACAGCTCTGACTTTATCCACTCTTCTTTCACTATTCAATCTATACTTCTATGGAATTCACTCCCCCTCGAAATCAGAACGTCTACGACTCGGGTTGCCTTCAAAATAAGGGTACGACAACTATTGCTGAATGGGATGGAAGAGTCACCTCCTTAACTTATTATATATTTATATATATATATATATATATATATATATATATCGTATGTATTCTATATATTTATTATTTTTATATCTTTATTTTTAGTTATGTCTACATTTAATATATGTATAATTATGTAATATGTATATCTATCGTATAATATATATGTTCTTTCTTGAATCTGTTCACCGCTTCAGATAACTTTGATGCACCTACCTTGTTTATCTCTGCACCACCCTAAGGTTGACTGGTAGAGAATGCCTACGGCATTAAGTCCGCCTATGTACATTGATTGTATATGAAGTGCATAAATAAATAAATAAATAAAGTTTTTAAGGTCATTGTATTGTAATAAATTACAGGTATTCAGACTGTCAATAAATTCAGACTGAACGGGGCCATGCACATTTACTGGGAAAAGGGAATGCCCATCGTTAGAAGGACACCAGTTTAAATTGGGTAAATTAAAATCACCTAGAATGATAAATGTATCAGTAATATTATTCAACACAACGTCATTAAGTTTTGTATAATAACATACCAGCTGTGTGAGTAATGAATTTCCTAAATTTTGTTTGCAAATATAGGTTGTGCAAATATGTAACTTATAAGTTATATTGGGTTTCGAACGTTTTAGCGTTATGGTAACCCAAATATCTTCGGCAGATGAACGCCAGTCTATACGCTCCTCCGCAATAAATTTACGGCGAACAGCAATAAGTACACCACCGCCCAGTGACTGATCGGTATCCAAGTAGTTTCTGTCACGCCTCCAAACAAGGTAGCTATCATCAAAGAGTTCGCTGCTACTGAATTCATCCTTGAGCCATGTTTCAGTCAAACAGATCACATCAAAGTCATTCAAGCAGACATTTCTTATAAAATTCGATACTTTTGTCCGCAAGCCACGCACATTTTGGTAATACAATTTAATCATTTTTAACAAACATGTAATATATACATTATAACGTGTAAGCAACATAATAAATCAGCATTGCAGAGACGTAGCAGAAACATAATAATATAGTTACGCATATGCAGTAGGAACGTATAAAAGTATAATGATAAAATAGCAATAACGAAATAAATAGGCAAGCGAGCCAGAGCGCAATGTTTAAGATAAATAGTGTAATTAGCGCGAACAAAAACAAATATGAATACATCGGCACAACTTAATAAACAATAAAAACTGTAGTAAGGTAGAATACTCCAAAGCGAGGCAATCAACGTGCAAAAAGTAACCCTATTAATTATCAGATAAGGAACAATTAAGCAAATCCATCTAGAGCAGGTAGCGAACTTTGTCCCGAGCGTCAAAGAAACAATAGCTAAAGCGTGACTCATTAATTGAGTGAGTGAATAATCATACATACCAATGTTTCTCAAACCATTGTGACTAGTTCTATTAACAAAAAATGAGACGATGTATAATAGTAGTACAAACAGTGTTAGTAGATTTTTTTGAGGTCTGATTCCGATTTGATTACATGCGTAGGTGACGTAGCGTTTTTTTTCACCAGGATTTTGCAGTTTTTTACCCAGATGTAAGAGAACTCTTTTTCCTTGGTTAGAATCTTGGCCTTGTTCAACAGCTGCTTGTTCTCCAAAGTGAGGTGGTCATTAATGTAGATTCTACTATCACCATTCAGGCCTAGTTCCGAGGATGTCAACGTTTTGTTTTTCTTAGCGGCAGAAACAAAGTCGTCACGTAAATATCGACTATGTAGTGATACAATGATGTTCTTGTTATCCTTGTTGTTACGTTGCGGAACTCTAGCAATGTAATTGATCTGCTCTTTCGTGATTTCACACTTAATCTTTTTGCCAATTTTGTAGAGGATATTAAATAAGTTCTCGGAAGAAGTAACAGGAACCCCTTTTATTTCTATATTATTTAGTCGTGATCTTTGTTCGTTGTCACACATGGAAGTCTCAAGCTTGTCCAACCGTTGTTCCAGCTTCGAGATATCCATTTTAGTTTTTTGCAAGGATTGTATTTCACGATCAATTTCAGATAGCCTTGCTGTGAGATGATCAACTGAAGTATGAACATAGTCTAAAGACTTCTTTACTTCACTCATCTCATTCTTCATAGCCATAAGCTCTGAGAGATCAGCTTGTATAGATTTCACGTTTTCAATTAGCATTGGTAGCGAAGACATCTGATCTGAAAGTTTTCTGAGCTCAACATGAATATCCTCCAAGTTACTATGAGTTAAGGACTTACTCGCCATTGATTCGCCGATGAGCGGATTAGCAGGGCTCACAGATCTAACGCCTCCAACGCGGCATAAGCTGCACTTCCAAATAGCTTGTTTCCTCTCGCCAAGTCTACGGTATCCGGCTTCTGTTATACCAGCACACGGGAAGTCAAAGTGCTTTAGGCATTGGGTACATTGCACACCGTCTCTAGCTTCAGAGCCGCATCGCTCACAGGTGAACATGACGAACAGTTTGGGAAACACTTGCAAATTTACAAAGACAGCGCTAGTCGCCTGTATACGTGTGTTCGGATCACAGTCTACCGACCGACTGATATTGGCACTAAACTACGTAATGTTCAAAAAATTTGAAAACTACTACCGGGATTTTTGGCAATAATATTCGTTATTCATGGATGATTTTTGGCAAGATGTTAGAAGAGGTAAAGACGAATATGTGGTTTCATTTAGTAATGCAATGTAAAAATGACCCTGTATGCTGCCCACTGCTGAGCACGGGCCTCCTCTAGAACTGAGAGGGTTTAGGCCTTAGTCCACCACGCTGACCTAGTGCGGGTTGGCAGACTTCACATACCTTCGAAATTCCTATAAAGTATTTCTCAGATATGCAGTTTTCCTCACGATGTTTTCCTTCACCGTCAAAGCGAGCGATAATTCACAAAGAATACACACATAACTTTTTAGAAAAGTCAGAGGTGCGTGCCCTTCGGTTTTGAACCTGCGGACATTCGTCTCGCGTTCCACTCCCAACTAGGCTATTGCCGATTAAGTACTTACGTATTATATTTATTTATTTACGTGTAGGTATAATTTTGAGATGTCAATTTTAAATAGGAGTCTATCGAAATTCCCGATGTAAATGAAACTTTTATACGTAACGGGAAAGCCTATATAGTACATTATTGTACCACTCAATTATCCAATAGGGAACCATCAAATACAATCACGAGGTGCGAATTATCGGATCCAAACTAAACCAGTTCGGTTCGTTCGGCAGCGCTCGGCACCTCTCGGCAATTTTCGTCATAAAAACAATTGGACGCGTTCGCAATTTGAATTCAAATGTACGTAGTAATCAGGGCCCCCGCGCAATCGACGCGACATCCTTTTACAAGTGACATTTTTATGACTTCGGCTGGTAACAGGAAGGCGACACATGAGCAGAAAAAAAAGTGTGTTAAAGGAAATGTATTTGCAATGCCAGATTACAAAAAATATTTTTTTAGAAATATAATATGTATAAGCAGTGTCTAAATATAGGCAGAAATTTAATATGGTTTAAAGCTCGATTTAAATAGATATAGCATAATAACGAAAGATTCAAGACACATGAAACCGAGCTCGGACTTAATAGTTATGTGTGTATCCTTTATAAAATAAAATCATTTAAAATAAGCTTTGTTAGCTATCGCTCGGCTAAAGGAAATCGTCGAGAGCAAAACGTCCTACATACTTAAGATTTCTAAAGGAGAATTTAGAAGGTATGTGAAATGTGCCATTTGCCAACTCCCTAGCGTTGGGGCGCCTAAGCTTTATCAGTAATTCAGGGAGATCGTGTCCAACAGCGGGATAGTAAAACTTATGTTCTACAGGGCTGGTATTACTATTATTATATTCGAAAAACTGCCTCGGTGGCGTAGTTGTATTACGGTACGACTGCAAAACTGAGATCTCGGGTTCGATCCCCGGGTCGGGGAAAATGATATTGGGTTTTTCTATTCAGTATCAACCCGGAGTCTGGAATTTGTGTCCGGTATGGCGATAGACTCGCCCGCCATCACATCATGGGACGGAATACCTACGGCGAAAAGTGGGTGCATTAGTTGCGCCTCTGCCTACCCCTTCGGGGATAAAGGGCGTGAGTGTATATATTCAGAAAACACAACTTATGTGAGTCAAAAGAACTATAAACTCGCGATTTCTAAGTATTATAACCCAGGAAAATAGCATCATATTGCCAAAAGTCGCCAATACATAAAATTTACGTGAATGTCATCAATGCCATAGCGGTGTGGTATCATCGCCGTCACGCACACGATGCGTGTTCCGTGCGTATGAACAAAAACCACTAAGGCTATACAAATAATTTCGGAGGATTTTCGGAATCCGACAACTACCACATTATATAACAGGAAAGCGGTAAGTTCACAGTTGTCTATGATGATATGGTGGTACCGACTACCGAGTTGATATGATCAATTCTTGCTATAGGCAAATTCGAATATAACGTAGCTATTAGTTGTAGGACATTCAAAATGTAGGCAATCGCAATAAGCAACTACGCAGTTTTTTTCGGTCCGCATCAGCCTTGCCAAGTGCTGTTACCAACTTTACGAAACATAAAATTGAACTGTATTTGATAAAATTAGACAAAGTTGTGGATCAAAAAATTAAGGAGTAGACTAACTTGAAAGTTTAATAGAATATTGGTCTACTGCCAAGGGTGTCTTTGGAGTCTAATAACATTTTGTAAAAGTTTAAAAATGTTCCAATACTAAAAACGTTCCCAAGCTTTTCGTAAATAAATGTTAGTGACCACAACCCACGACATTTATATTATGCAGGTTGATCAACCACCACCATAGCTTGAAACCCGAAGATATTAAACCTTATACATAAAATTAATAATTGACATGACCGTTTATCTCGTCATCAGCAAAAGTTTGTCACCCCTGCACTCACAGTACAGTCAGACATAAAACAAAAATGTTCGCCACACCGCACTTAATACTTCACACACCGAAATTGTTGGCGATCCCTACACGACATCGTCCGGGCCACGCACCGCGCGTGCTCTTTACAAATGGGGCTCGTTTGTCATCGCCCACGAGCAAACTTTCTACGTAAGTACGAGTGAGCTTAATTGATTGCTCGTGTATGAGAATTCCATATTTGAAATATCGTGATATTTGCACGTTTCAGCGGTATGAGCTATGAGACATATGAGGTAGCCGTCATTGGTGGTTTCAACAATTTCGACTATGGAAACGCTAAATTCCATTATCAAAATCAAATCCCGATCTGAGTTGTCTGGGGTTAGAATTTGTGTCCGATTTGACGATACATTTACATCTCTATGAAATCATATAATGCAATTTATATAGTTGTTGAGCACTGGGCATCGTAACCTGTTGCATTGAAAATACAGGGAATAGGGATGAGTCTAGGTTTATGTAAATTTTAGCGATTTGATTTTTAAATTAAGAAGCATCCTTATCCAACTAAAATCCTTTTGAAATTAAATAGTATGCTGCAGACAAGTCTGTCTGTCTAAGTGCACTTAACTCACCAGTCGAAATATAAAGCCGATTACTGGAAGCCGTTGCATCCCGTTCTGATCGCCAAAGTTATACTAGTGTTTTTCCCGTCTGACTTTTCGAAGTTACGTGTGTATTGTTTATCTATTATCGGTCGCTTTAACGATGAAGGAAAACATGTTGAGGAAACCTAAATACCTGAGAATTCTCCATAAAAAATTCAAGGATATGAGACGTCTGCCAAGCCACACTAGGCCAGCGTAGTGGATTTAAGGCCTAACCCCTCTCAGTAGTTGAAGAGGCCCATGCCTAGTAGTGGGCAGTATATAATACAGAGCTGATTGCATTGCATACACCTCGGATTACATTTTATCGGAACGAGTCATTGGCATGTCTTTTGCACACATGCGCGGTGGTAGCTTTTCAGACGAATAATAAATATTATAGTGAAACACACTAAGAATAGCTTCAGAGAGTACACCGACCAAAGAAATCGCAGCAACTCCGATGACTAGGAAATAGCGTTAATGACACGCTGGGTAGTCTCAAACTCTGTAGATGAATCCAGAAACCTACCACGTTATCCTCTAACAATATTTATTTAATCTATATAGCAAATAAATTACACAAAAATACGCACGGATTTTTCTTTTACAGGCCCATTACATTATGTAAGAGATTCGGTAGAAAGAATTTGTAAAACCCAACAATATCTAAATAGCCATTAATTGAAATTAATGTGAGCGGTCAAGGCTCCGGGCGGGGCATCGGCCGCTTATAATCCACCTATATTAAGACTGATATTTACATATTTAGATAAGGCATTCAGAAAATACAAACAAATTAAGAAGTTCAGCTTTGTTCAAATATAACAGGCTTTTATCATTTATAATTATAATATAATATAATGAGTTATAATTCATTTCATGGATAACATTATTTGACAAACAAATCAGTTCTTACTCCGTAGTGAATATTCAGCACCAGTTTTAGGATAGTTTCAAATTTATCTTAGCTTGTTTGAACTTAGCTACTGATAAGCTGCTTATTTGCTTACCTTTGCGGTTTATATTTGATACTGTTAATTAATATTTTTATGTAATTTTTATTTTAAAAGAGTACCTCACTATTTATTTGGTCAATGTTTGATTCTTGGCGGTTTTATTGCTTGAATGTCTTTTAAATTATTATCATGTCATATCAATATTTAAAGAATTGCAAGAGGAATTAAATTCCCTTTGACTGAATTTATATTTAAAAATAAACACATAAAACCTAACCTATCGAAGCATTAAAAAAATAAACAAAAAAGTAAAAAATCCACGGCATATCACAATTCGGCGTATCTCGTACAGTCGCGGAGACAAGTCCAAGGTCGCGGTGTGTACAGCAGACTGTGTGCCGCAGTGCGACGCCCTGCGTCATGCGCCGCTCGCCGCCAGTTCCGCCGCGTTTGGACCCATGTACGGGACATTCAAAATCAAAATTGTTCTTTATTCAAAATCAGCAAATAACGGCTTTGAGGTCGGCCAATTGTTGGCCAGACAAGTGGGTCGGACAATCACTGTGAAATATAGTAGTCACAAAGAAGAAGAAAGAAAATATTACGATATTTGTGGCGAATTTTGACTGAAATCTAAGTACCTACGACTCGACTAATCGTTTATAATACTTGTATCACGTGTTAAATTAGCGAATGGTAATATTTTTAACCAATTCCATATGAGGTCAGATCCGTTTTTGACAGCTCTGTCTGAAAATCTTTAGAGCAGGTCTATGTTCCACAGTGGATTTCATATGGCTGATGACGATGATAATGGCTGGGGGTTATATTATCTATTCGTCGTAAAATAATACGTTTGTTCGGCTATAATTTTTTAACCCGTAATTCGGTTTAAATGATTCTTCTTGCGTTGGACTTCGTATAGCTTCGGAATGGAAAATGAATTCGCGTACAAAAATATACCAGTAATACATTTATTTTTTTAGCTGGCCCAGCAAATGACCCCAATGCACCTAATGTTTAAGGAGAGTGAGATCCAGATAGAGAGTAGACTGACGAGACATGATTATTCCTCGCCGGTCGAAACAATTATGCCGGCCTGTTTGAGCGGGATATACACAGAATGATCCCGAAACGCAATACTCTTACGTGGGCCACTATGGCGTATTGCAACACCCTGGTGTATGGTGCTTGTGGGCGGATATAAAAATATCCTACCACCAGAATCCGTATTAAATATATACACATATACTCACGCCTTTCATCCCCGAAGGGGTAGGGAGACGCAATTTATGCACCCACTTTTCGCCGTGCGTGTTCCGTTCCATATGTGATAGGGGCGAGCCTATCGCCATATCGGGCACAATTTCCAGACTCCGGGCTGATACTGAATAGAAAAATCCAACATCACTTTGCCCGACCCGAGAACGAACCCGAGACCTCAGCATTGCAGTCGTACCGTAATACAACTACGCCACCGAGGCAGTATTAAATATATTTAACATAATAATATAGTGCCAATTTGTGTTAAATTTTGGCGATATAGAAAAACTTGATTACGGAGAGGCAAAGTTAGTTGCGTTCAGCTATTATACGTGTCATTAACAAGTTAACCCCATCACTATCGTACGCGCTAGTAGTCCGGAAAATTAACCGATACTTTACAGCGGGAAATTTTAATCATCATCTTTATTACCTTAAAATTACCTAGTATTACTTGGACTGCCTCAGTAGCGTAGTTTTATTACGGTACGACTGCAATTCTGAGGTCTCGGGTTCGATCCCCGGATCCGGCAGTGTTATTGGGTTTTCTATTTCATTATCAGCCCGGCGTCTGGAATTTGTGCACGATATGGCGATAGGCTCGCCCCTTATATCATGGGACGGAATACGCACGGCGAAGAGTGGCTGCAATAGTTGCGCCTCTGCCTACCCCTTCGGGGATAAAGGGCATGAGTGTGTATGCATGTGTGAGTGTATGTATAACTTGGAAGATCCCTTCCCAGTAATACATATACTTACACACGCATACAGGCGCTTATTTCAGCCAAACGGCAACACCAGGTAACGTGAATCATGTAAAAGTTACGATAGACCGGCACCAAAAACGTTCAGCTTACTTCTCCTTCATATTGCCCAGCTTCCACGTCGCCAGTTCATATTCATCTTTTGTAATGATACTTTAGCTGACCTCGGGTCTTCCCTAAAACGAATAACTCTAATTTCTTCCAAGTTTCTATCTCTTATCCCACTGCATACCCGATCAGCTCAATTAATATCTCCTATCATCTACTACAGTAAAAGTAATCCTCCTGACATACCAAACAATCGAAAACCTTCGCCGATAGAATGTAAATACCTTGGAATTAATGCAGCACGCACCAAGTCCTTGGGCAGACACAGAAATTGCGCACGAATAAATCTAACCTCAGACTATCTGCGAAGCCGCGAACCAAATGATATATTGTGATGACTCACGAAAACCGAAAGGTCAAGTAATTCTTCAGAAAACTACATCGATATAGTTTTTTTGGACGAGACATCTAGCAACTGATGTAACAATGCTTAATATTGTAATGTTCCTTTTTTAAATTTTATTTTTGTCCTGGTATAAAAATAGAATAAAGAAGAAATTATACCTATTCCCTACGATTTATGATACTGGATGACAGACATGATGTCCCTCGCCATAATTACAACTGCTGTAAAAAACAGTTCCAAAATTACTTTGTAAAACAAATCTGCAAACGAATGCTCTGTACACTGCGACATCAGGTGTTGAGGTTCCTAATGTGGAGTATTTTCAACGGCTTCAAAATCCTTCAAGTCGGACTACACAACGACGGTGCTTATCGTAACGAACTCTCGCATACGCAACATACACCTCCTATTTAATGCACTAGGTTATACATCTTGAGAGATCAAATAATTTTCACTTGTGGTAGACACTGTTGGATAACAGACGAAACTCTGGATACCTTTCAACCTGCATTGGACCAAAACCAGTTGGTTATGCGGACCATCTAATATTCAGAATTTGGGGGTACTTTTATCCGCCAATACCATCTGTTGGACTGTTGCCGGCGTCACAATGGACTGCGCAGGCGCAGGCGGGTCGTGGGGCGCGGTTCCAACCGCTCCCCAAGCACCCGCGCGCCGCCGACACTCAGCTCTCGAACGCGGTCGCAATCGGGCACTTTGTTTGTTCATGCTTCTTAATATTGTAACGACATTAAAACCTATGTACAGTCCCCTAATGCTTTATTTACAATCATTGGCCTAAACACCATCTATAGTAAAAGAAAAAATATCCTATACACTTACATTGAAACTATCATATACGCACAATAGAACTTGTGTACTACAAGATAAAAAAACTGTAATAAACGTGTAATAATAAAAGTAAAATAAATGGCTGGACGGATTATAAATAGCCACAAACTTATGAAGCAATAATAAAACGGATGAATAACTTTGAAAATATACTTCAACCGAAAATATCCCGAAATAGAGACCAGTTCAAACGGGTATATAGAATAACATTGAAAAGCCAAAAATAGTTTATTTATAGACCTTTATAAATCCCATGAATAAAATCCGTCACGAATGTTAGACCAATCATACTAAATTTAAACATCTTTTTGTGAAGGTATACAAAAAGGCAAGAGACGCTTTTACATTGCTGGTGGGAGTTCAATAATCCTACTTATTTTTTTTCCCTAGTACAAGAATACTTATGTACAGTCAGCCACATACAAAACAAAACAAATAAACTTCAAATCGCCCTTACACTTTTGTGTTCTTACCAATATTCGTTTTCTCTTAACAAAAATAAAATAAATAAGATTAACTTCACTTCACACAAAGGAAAAAAAATGTTTCAATTAAACTTAACGCGTAGAGGCGATTTGAAATTTTGAATCAGTTAAGCTATTTATGTGGCTGTTTGAAAAAAAAAACAGTAGCTATAAATACATTACCTTAGATATTATACCTCCTAAACCAAGAATCCGCTCTACCGCTCTATCCTAAACACCAAATTCCATGTTGCGCTTCACGATGCTAAAGACAGGAACAGGTGGCGCAACTTGATGAAGACCAAGATTACTCCATGTTCGACCCTCAGCACTGAGGAAAACGATGCAAGGAGGAGGAAACCAAGAATCATATTATTTGAATTCAGTTTTCTTTAATGTGTAATTACAGCATTTAACTTGCAGTTTTTAACAACATTTTCAATATGCGACCACGCTCATGTCCGTTCCACGCATGCAACATCCTCGTACCGTCGTTCAAATTGTAATAGAATGGTTTTTTGTGGGGAATTATGTTAAACTCTCACTTAATATCGGAGAAAGTAAGAAGTCACTTCTATTATGTGCTCGAATGTGTATAAAACGTTTTCCGAACAGCGGTTTTGAGCGGAAATGTTCTACATTAACCTTAGCAATAACCTTTTAATCAGTATTATATCAGTATTATATTTTTCACTCCTAAACTGTTTGACGTGAGAAAGAAAGTAGCACAATAATATAAAAAAATCTAATTCACGGCTGTGTGTACTCCATTCCATGATGTGATAGGGTGCGAGCCTATCGCCATATCGGGCACAAATTTCAGACTCCGGGCTACTACTGAATAGAAAAACCCAATATCACTTTGCCCGACCCGGGGATCGAACCCGATACCTCAGCACTGCAGTCGTACTGTAGTACAACTACACCACGGAGGCAGTCAATATAACCTACTCATAAATTAATTGCTCCGATTTAAGTTCTACGAACGATCAAAACTAAAAGTAGATGTAAAAGTGGGTGAGGCGGTATTTTTTTTACATATCAATGGTGAGGTGACCAACTATCCTTAAATAGGTGTCTCAGTGGACAAGTGTCTCAGTGCTTTGCTTTATAAATTGGCAAGTAAGTCGCCAAGATTCAAAATTAAACGGGAAACTTGAACAATGTTTACAAAAAATCCCGTAAACTTATTTGCCATGCGAACGTTAATTAATCGCGACTGATTTAATAAGGAATGACACAATCGATTGTGATTGTGATTTGTACCCGATGTGGCGATAGGATCGCCCCCTATCACATCATGGGATGTAATACGCACGGCGAAAAGTGGGTGCACTAGTTGCGCCTCTGCCTATCCGTATAAAAAACCTTGTTTAAAAATAATATTTATTGTTGACTCATATAGATTTAAATGTCAAATTATTTTAATAAGCATAATGTACAAATATAAAATAACTTAGTGTCTCCTGATCCCAGCACATTTTGTAGAGTATAGATCACATCCCATGAATAATTCACACCTAAGTATATTATGAAGGAATAAAATTGATTAGAAATCCTTTGACCATGAACTCTTGTTCATTAGTTTTATATCATAAGCAACCTTTGAGTGCAAAGACCTCAGTCCCCGACTGCGTGTTACCTCTCATTGTAGAGAATTCACCTAACGCCCAATTAATATGAAACTGTTATATGTTTAGCAGAAAGTAGACCTTATGCCGTGCCAATATGCCTTATTTTACAATTGTTAACACTAATAGAAAAAAAAATGAGATTGACATATTCTCTCGAGAAGTCTATCGCTAGGACATGACATTCTCATACATAACGTTAGCGTAAACGACTGTACAAAGCAATGACATTCAAGAGTATAGTTATAGACCGGACATCAGGCCCAAATTTTTCGTCCAAAAGTTATTACCAATTGGTAATAAGTCGCTGTCTTATCTGCCACATCCATGTCACAAGGCGTCTCGGTATGTGCAATTTTGTAAAAAAAGCAATTTTGGAAGTAAATATGCCAATTTGCGCATTACGATCATGCCAAAGTAAGTGACGAAGTGGCTCAAAATTTTTGTATGAAAATTTTCCCAATGTCCGCTCTATATAATCTTAGAACTTCTAACTCTTTTGTAGAAAGGTATCTTAGCTACGGCTTGTTTGCGAAAGGGAGCTCGGACTTTGTCTACGCCAAGTAGTAATGTACAGGCAATGCTGTTCTGGTGTGAAAAACTGTAGGCAGTGTAATTATTGAGCAACAAAACGCTTGACATCTAAAATCTCGGAGTTACGAGCGCAGTGAAGTCTCATGCATTTGTAATTAAAGGTCTGAGGTCTATTTCTGTTATCTATGGACCTTTAACCCTACTCAGTTACTAATTGGATAATAGTGTTGTTTATGTAATTATTTAAGTTACCTATAATAATAATCCCTTCCTAGCCGATTTCGGCCACGGCGGCCAAGCTCAACGGAGATCAGCCAGGTGCGCAGGAGATATTATAGTGCACTTGTGTGTGCGACACACACAAGTGCACTCACTATTCCATCACTCTCATAGTCCGGTCAGACGGCAATCCGACATGACCGGAGAGAGATCAGGCGCATGACCAACGGCTTTACGTGCTTTCCGAGGCACGGGGGTATCACACCGCCAACTTCCTGACTCCGAGCTGCGACTGAGTAATTTTTAAGATGGAAGAACCCAGTCACAATGTTTTTGGCCCGACCCAGGATTCGAACCCAGGATCTCAGCGCGCAAATCGTACTCGTAACGCGTACGCAATACAACTACGCCACACAGGCAGTCACCTATACTACCAGTATTAGTTACCTATACTATTGTTATCGGTCTAAGTCTTATTACATAATTGTTTGTTATCCGAAATATAATAAACACTAATTAGGCAAGCGGTTCCCTCATCTAATCATTCAGTTGTATAAATAAGAACTTAGTTTTTAAAATACAAAATTCATCTCATTCAAAAATGTAATTTAATACAGAAGAACACTGGTTATGCTTTTTACCATTCGGGTAGAGTTAAAGTGGGTTGCTAGCGGGACTCGCTCAATTAGCGCATATCTGTAATACTACTTGAAAATTAAATGCAAAGAGTCGAGATTCAAGCCCACTTTCATATATCAGTGGTATGACAAGGAATCTCGTATTTCTCTATGCTGCGAGATTTCTCAGTAAACGATAGCCTAGTTCAAAATGGAACGGTCTGCCGAGACGAATATCCGCTAGTAATAAATCCAAGGCACACCTTTCACTTTTCAAAGTAACGTGTGTATTGTTTATCAATTATAATTGTTCGCTTTAACGGCGAAGGAAAACATCGTGAGGAAACCTACATACCTGAGAATTCTTCATAAGTACTTCGAGGGTATGTGAAGTCTCCAAACGCGCTCTAGGCTAGCGTAGTGAACTTAGGCCGAAAACCTCTCAGTAGTAGAGGATGCCCGTGCTCAGCAGTAAACAGTATAACATAATACAAGGCTGGTATAATATTATTATTTCAACGTGATGACAACGAATCTTATTATATACTAGCATTTGCGCGCGGCTCCGCCCGCGTGGAAAAGTTTTCCGGGATAAAAAGTAGCCTATAGCACTCAGGAGTAATGTAGCTTCCTATTAGTGAAAGAATTTTCAAAATCAGTCCAGTAGTTCCTGATATTAGCGCGTTCAAACTAACAAACAAACAAACTCTTCAGCTTTATAATATTAGTATAGATTTCTGTATGGTCTTGTCATTCTGCCCCTCCACTACAAGTCGACCTAACTTGACCTGCTTTAAGTCAGATGATGAATTGTTTTTCGAAGGTGTAACACTGTCGTTGGTGTATAATTAATAGTCGACGTATGCCACGGCAATTACTGTGTAAATATTTAATTTTATGACCTCCGCGGCGCATCGGGGGAGTCACTGAGAAACTTGCGAACATTCCCTATGTGGGGCGTTAGTGGAGGCTAATTGTTTCTAGTCAGTTATTTATTTATATTAATATAAATGTCAAATTTTGGATGTTTAGGTGCTCTCACACAGCAGTTATATAACATTAGTGAATGTAGCGTAACATTTATTGTATAACTTTTTTCAAACAAATTGTAACTATAGTTATAAATTGTTAGTGATGTTATACAACTTCATTTAACAAAATGTTATATAAAGAATGTTATACAACGAGTTGAACCAGTGTGGGAGCGCTTATAACATGTAACATTCTTATCATATTGTAGCAAAATGTTACACACTGTTATAAAATGTAATCGTGCTACACAATGTTTTATAACATTACTAGCTTTTGCGCGCGGCTCCGCCCGCGTGAATGAGTTTTCCCGGTATAAAAGTCCCGCTTAAAATGTAGCTTATATGACACGTTCGTAGATTTACCATAGCAGCGCCATCTATTGATTACTTACTCAACCCAGTCGAAAGGTATCGACATCTGTTAGAATCATTCATAGCAGCGCCATCTATTGATTACTTACTCAACCCAGTTGAAAGGTTACATCTGTTAGAATCATTTGGAGTTAAGATAATTGTGACTGTCAAATAATAACAGACAAATAATTAGCAATAAATTAAAATTGCGACTATAATTTGAGATTTAAACTATCCTATCTCTCAAGTTGGATCGAACTCCACATGGTGTGCGAATTTTATTATAATCGGTTAAGTGGTTTAGGAGTCCATTGAGGACAAACATTGTGACACGAGATTTATATATATTAAGATATAACTGCTGTCTGGGAGCACCTTTTCTTACACAATCTCGCCAGAACGGCTGAACGAATCTGGAGGAAATTTGGCACAGAGATAGATAGATACAGTATAGTCTAAAATAGCACATAGGTTACTTTTTATCCCGGGAAAATATTTGGCGTGACTTTTATCCTGGAAACACTTTTTTACAAGGCTGGAGCCGCGAGCAAAAGCTAGTGAACGTAAAAGTAAAAGTCCTAAGATTTCTCACAAAAGAAAGGATTTTTTTTATGGCCTTCTATGACGAGACGAGCATGCCGTTCACGTGATGGTAAGCGATACGACCGCCCATAAAAAGTAGCAACACCATACAGCACCTAGAGTTACAAAGCACTGTGTGGCATTCAACTGCGCTCGTCATCCTGAGACATAAGATGTTAAGTCTCATTATGTCCAGTAGTTACACTGGCTACAATGTCCTTCAAACCGAAACACAACAGTGCATGCACACTGCATCTTGGCGGTAGAAATACACATTGCGGTGGTACCCACCCAGACGGACATGTGACGGATATGTGAGAGACCTACCACCAGTAAGGATAACATTGAATGTCAGAATGAAGAAACCATTCGACAAGTGAAAAGAGCGGAGAGTTCACCTTGGCACGCTGCGTGCTGTGCTTCACGAGGAGTTATCAGACGAGCTGCGGAGCATGCAACACTGAATCCATAAACTCGATATTCGAAGAGCCTATATACATCGTAAACAAAATGCACACATGTGTAGTATGCTATAGGCTCTTTAGATATATACCGTTTTCTCGTCTTCTGCTAAGCATCAAGTATGCGGGTAATAGTGACTATAAACCAAACTAAAATTAAAAACCAAACTGTATTCCATACCACTTCACATTTTACATATGTTTTTTACCGGGCCAAAATTGCTATAATAATAATAAATGGCACATGGCCCAAACCTGACGCAGTGACACACTCGCCGTCCGAAAAACCAACCCTCCCGCTCTGGTAACCCAGAAAACATGGTTTATTTGCATAGAAGCCTTGAACTCGGTGCGCCCACGGTGCCGCCGGTTATTTCGGTCTCCGCCCACGCATTCCCAACCAGCTGATCCGAACACGTGTTCCTAACTTTATTTCGGTTATTAAATTGTAACAAGTTTTGTTTGTAATTCACGCGTAGCGGCGTGATGCGATGTTTTTATAAAGGTGTTTTAGTGTGTTCTTTAAGTAACGTGTGAGGTAGATACATTATAGATAACTGGTCTATCGTATGTTAGGGCTGTTTGTATCAACGCATCACCCATTTCCGTCAGGCAACAGTGCTCTATGATGATACTGCATTAGGCTTCGCATTCAAGATCTCACAAGAAAGCTTGCAGTGCAACATAATTCAGTGATTAGTCATCGATTTGCTACTATCGCATTTGTTGTACAAAACACTTTCTTAGCTCGGATCTTCGCAAACTCGAACAAGCTCAACGGACACACGACCTTAAAAACAAAAGTACGTACCAGCAATAAATAAAACCATATCATTGCTCCAATAAAGTATCGTAAAGCCACACTATCAGAGAAGCCGATTGGGGATGTGCCACAGATCACGTATAGTAATTTCCAACATGACAATAGAAAAATTCTCATCAAAACTTCATTTCCTGAGGGATACATGAAATCCCGTCGGGCGTTCGTTTCTTTAGAACATTACCGCCTTCAACGCGATTTGTTGGATTCCGGTCACGTTTCCCGAAAGGAACCCGACCGGCCCTTAAGCCTCCAAGATTTTCAAAGAATCTTAGCAAAAATCTACTCTATTATAGCATTAGGGTAAATAAAAATATTGTTTATATTTAATAGATAATGAGTGGTCGAGACTCTTACACCCGTATTCACAAACAATACTTAGAGGACGCATAGTGCTCTCGAACGCATAGTGTCGGTTGTTTTATCGTTTTCTTTGGCCTTGTTCAGCTTTGTTTATCTGACAGCCAATTGATGTAAAGTTGTATCTCAATATTAGCCAATCACAGCGGCCCTTGGCCTACGCAGTGCGTAGGCTGTCATGCCCAAACTCTCAACCCGAGGACGCATAGTATTCTCGAACGCACAGGGTCCGTCAAACTTATTCTTAAACAACACTTAAGGGACGAATGACAGTATGCATTTAGGAAAATGAACGCACAGCAAAAGGAGCTCGCGAGCTATTTTACGCAACGCATAGTGTGACAAATCAACACAAACGTCAATCTAGCACCGGGTTTTACAGACCACGTAAGTTAGGTTTGTAAATTCGTGTGATTTTCTTGATTTGATCCGTTTTAACTTGCGATGGACTGCAGTAGCGAAAAAGAATTTGATGATTATATCCTTGAAAGAGACCTACAGAGAACGAATAACACTAGAAAAGTGATCGAGATTTTCAAATCTCACAGTATCACAACCAGGCCATATTTCGAAAGAAAATTACAATAAAGCTAACATAAAAACTAGAAACACAGTAGAACATACAATAGTCGGGGAGTCGAAGAGGATTTGATCCTTGTTTGACCAAAAAGTTGGCTACGAGTCTCATAACAACGTGCCATGTGATTATAGCAACTTCGATTTTATACAATACTAGTATTGCTCGCGGCTTCACCCGCATGAATAAGTTGTTCCGGGATAAAAATATTTTCCCGGGATAAAAAGTAGCCTATAGCACTCAGGAGTAATGTAGCTTCCTATTAGTGAAAGATAGTTTAGATTAGTACATCCAATGGCATCATTATCGAAAATATAAATGATAATAATATAAATTGTAAAATACCTACATACCGAGGCGCTCCGATACAGGAGATAATTTATAACACAGCATTTTTAGTTAATTTGGTCGGATAAAATAAAACAAATATATTTAAATTTTCAAGATGTATTTTTTATCGTTCTATTTCCAATTTTTTTTAATTGTAAAGCATGGATCTGTTTTTATAATCTAATATTTTTTCTATACGCATCATACTCATTGACTCTTGAGAGAGCTCCTTCTTTCTATAAGTTTTATATTTTCCCAACGTCTTTTCAATTGTACATTGTCCCTGGGTGTAACATACGACTGTGCATTATAAGCTATTGTCAGTTTATCCCAAGCCTTCTTCTTTGGCTCTATATTTTGAGCATGCGTACGGTATCTTCAATAATAGTCCGTTCCCGCATCAAAGCCACGATTAATTCCCTCTCTGAAGAAATAAAATATGGTAACTTCTTTGAACTAAAAGAAATCAACTTCTGTTATTCGTCTTATCATTTTATATTATTGTAATATATATAACCAGGAAACAAACTGGAAAACATCATACTAACCACATTTTAGGAGATTTTTACTCAATAAAGGCGCGAAACTTGTGTCCATAATGCAAATGCGAACATAATATTATTTTAACTAAAAATTTTACAAGTTGTCTCCTTCTTTCGTGTTGTGGTTTCTACCAAGAATTTATCGGTGATGTCGCATGTATATAATGTATTTTTACTATTTGAAATCCGTGTCATTTTTAATACCTATTGATAATTTCCGATAATTTCCATCAAAATTGAAATTTCAAAGTCAATGTTTGATGTTTTCTGTCAATCTACTCGAGGAAGTTTCATTACAATATAAACCAATCACAATGCTATGGGAACGCACAGCAAAGAGTCCCTTGAGTATCGTTTATGAAATGAATGGCTTGCCAGTTTACTTCTATACTTATGCAAGTAATGTTAACGAAAACAGACTTATTATCATAGCATTGAGCTGTCCTTAGCTAAGTATCGTTTGTGAATACGGGCCTTAGAAAGCAAGTCCGGCTACTATCGAGCATTTTTTACTTTTAAAAATAATTAGGCATTATGTTTACGATGAATACAGTATTAGCGAAATATCGAAGGTATATACATAGGACAGTTTGATTCCGACTTTGAAAAATGACACCTATGTATTTCAAAGCAAAGACGTTGAGAGGTTACGATGGCTAGAATGATGGCAGTCTTCATTAGACTGATTGCGAAACGACGACATGTTTCTTCCCACGATTTTGCTCGTTGTTTTATGTTTCTCTGTGCAATCTTTAAACCCCTTATTTATCTCCTTAGGACATACATTTCAAAATATTCTTCCGTATGACTTATACATCATAAAAGGAAACTGTGCAATTACTAGTTTTCTAAGTCCAAGGGTTTGATTAGGGCTTTAATAAGTGAACTGGTGGTAGGTATCTCATATGTTAGAGTCCGTCTGGGTGGATACCACCGCAATATCTATTTCTCGGTACTGGTACTGCTGCTTGGCGGTTCAAGCAGCAGTGTGCATGCACTGTTGTGTTTCGGTTTGAAGGACATTATAGCCTGTGTAACTACTGGACATAATGAGATTTAACATCTTATGTCTCCGGATGAGGAGCGCAGTAGAATGCCACACAGTACTTTGTAACTCAAAGTGCTGGATGGTGTTGCTACTGTTTATGGGTGGTCGTATCGCTTACCATCAGGCGAACGGCATGCTGGTCTCGTCATTCAATATAATAAAAAAAAGAGTCAGTGAGCCAAAACTGAACTTTTTGTATAAAACTAGTTTTGCTCCCGTGACATCCCCTAAAAATCTCTCACTTACGTCGCCTAAGAGACTCTTGGGAAAAATTTTATGCTTTAGATCCAGTGGTTTTGGCTGTGCGTTCATCGATCAGTCAACCAGTTTGTTCTTTTATATGTATTGACTAGTATCCGGCAGACGTCGTCCTACTACAGATCACATTCTACGTAGAATACCTTTATGAAAACTACTTTTCAAATTAGTTTCAACTTTCAACTTATTATGTTAATTTTCATGAAAAAATACCATTCAAATTGCCAACGTTTCCCGTTGATATTCCAAAATTTTCTTCAAAACAAACCTTGTCGTGACAATTACGAATACAACAATAAAGGATACGACCAAATCAGTCGAGCCGTTCTTAAGTGGTGCTCTTACATATAAGCATCAGTTTAACTTTATTTATAAAGATTATACCATAATATAGAATACGTATTATAGTGTATAATCCTACAAAAACAAATGGTTATCATAGCTGCAATACGGACAATTTCAAAACACGAGCCATTTAGAGCGCGTTACCTCCTCTTTCAAGCCACTTTAAACCGATTCCATGAGGGCCCTCGTCAGAGGGAAAAAATGTGCTCACAAACATAAATACAGTACAATACGTGCTCTCTTTTACAGATATAGGAATTCATCATATAGGATGAGCCTTATGATTTTATTTTATACGGAATTTTTATATTATTCACCATACATGATTATACAATAGATCAATGTTGTAGACAGTGGTTCCGCGCAGACGCAACTTGTTGCAGAAAAACAATACACAACTAGGAAACTTAGTTGCAGCTGTAAATTTACTAACAAGGTCTGTAGTACATTTTTAAAGCGGTACTTATTGCTGTTACCAGTAGGGACTTACTCTTATACATACACAACATCACGCCTTCCTAGCTTTTCAGGGTAGGCAGAGGTGTAAAACTCATATCGTCAGCTATCGTATGTCCCATGTAATAGAAGGCGGACCTATTTTCATTTACCAGGCACAATTCCAGAATCCTGGATGATACCGAAAAAATACCAATATCACATAGCCCGATTTGAGGTACGAAGCCGAGACCTCAACGCAATAGTCATGCGTACGTAATGAGCCACTGATACAATCAAAAAAGTTGTTAATTATCATGTTACTACTACAAATTCAATACTCAATACTAATTGACAAACCGATATTTGTTTGACCACACGAATTGCTATTTGCATGATACACGCAGACATTGTTTCCAATTAGGCTTAACGGCTATTGCAGATATTGACAGCCTCACGTGATACTATTCGAATCTAGACTGCTCAAGAGTATTTGCATAAGATGGTTTGATACTTGACTATATGCGATGTATGATAAACATATATACCTATCATCATCAGCCACATAAAGTCGTCTGCTGAACGTAGGCCTCTCCTAAAGATTTCTAGGCGGACCTGTTAAAAGCGGCCTGCATCCAGCGTGTTCCTGCGACCTTATACCTTCGCGTATCTTCCTAGTACATATATCACGCCTTTTTCCCTTTTCAGGAATAGGCAAAGGTGTTTGTGTTTTCAAGCCATATTTGGCAAAGCGATTTTTTTTGTTTGCATGCGCTTATAACTAATACTAGTAGTGTTCTGATTCTGGAAATCATTTCACTAATATGAAAGAAAGAAAGACGAAAGAAACATTTATTGCCACAGAGGAAGGACCATGCAACTAATAGGTACCTGCAATAAAAGAACAAGGGAAAAACAGAATAAATACAACTGTTAAGTATACCCGCGCACCCACACCGTGGCAACGAGGTGGCCATCTCAACATACGTTGTGTTATGATCAGAGCCATCAAACACTGGTTTTCAGTGGCCACCCACAGCGCCACACAGACACGAAGTTACATTCCTAAACGCTGGTTCAGCGCATAAAGACTTAAGCGGACGGAACCGCGTGGAAAAGTATTTATTTATCTATTTATTATACTTTATTGTAAACATACATTAGAAAAATACAGTATATCCACTAAAAATAAAATATAATTGGCAGTCTTATCACTCGAGGCAATTTCTTACAGACAACCGTAGCATGAGGACAGGGAAAGGAAAATAATGTTGAACATGTACAACTCAACAACGAAGTTAACTTTTATCTTCGTGTTCTAGAATGTTGTGCCCTTGGTAGTTTTCCGTTCGTTCCTGTTCCTAATATTTACTTGAAAAACCAATAGCGTAACGTCATCTTTTAAGTACGTAGTAGTCTACGATTTAGTAGATCGTAGTTGCTAGAATTTTCAAGACAAAAGTAACCTAATAGGTTCTTTAGCGAAATACTACGGGGCTTAGGTAGTATAGTAATAGCAAATGACTGACTAATGAATGTAATAACTGCCTCCGTGGTATAGTTGTATTACGGTACGACTGCAATGCTGAGGTCTCGGGTTCGATCCCTGGGTCGGGCAAAGTGATATTGGATTTTTCTATTCAGTATCAGCCCGGAGACTGGAATTTGTGCCCGATATGGCGATAGGCTCGCCCCCTATCACATCATGGGGCGGAATACGCACGGCGAAAAGTGGGTGCACTAGTTGGCGCCTCTGCCTACCTCTTCGGAGATAAAAGGCGTGAGTATGCGTAGTAATAGCAAATTATCTGCCTGTATTCCTAAAAAGGCTAGAGAGGGACTTACAGGCCAGTGTACTGCATACTATGTTATATTTTTCTTGAAATACAATTTAAAATAATCTGTGCTTTCGTCTTACAAGTAGACGCCAACCTTTACCAAAGAAGTAATGATTCGAGTCACTGAACAATATTGTTCGAGTTTGTGAGATGCAATTTCTTATCTAATATACGTTATTTCTTTTGATCAACTTTTATGTTAAAGACATGAACGGTTTTCTCTTTTTAATATCTTTTGTCGAGTTTCGATAAATTCGATAACAAGCTTTATTAAGAGCAAAAACTATTGGAGAGGAACTATAGCATTTCATCGTCTTACCAACAAGTAATAATAAAAACCGGGCAAGTGCCAGTTGGACTCGCGTACCGAGGGTTCGTGCAAACTTGTAGGTAAGGTATCTAAGTATATAAGTTCAATAGTTCACCAAAATTAATTAATAAATTAATAAAATTTAAAAAGTTTGTAAATTAGCTTTTTTGCTATTAAAGTACATATTTACGGCTTTTGCTTTTTTTTTCTTTACATGTGCTGTAAGACCTAGCTTCTTGCCAAATTTCCAGTACCCTATAGGTTTTGATTCCCTTGCAAAATCACAAAATATGCGACATAAACGGTCATATCTTTTGATCGCGTTGACTTAAAAGTTTGATTTTTCACAGCTGAAACAGACCGTAGACCCGAATGTTTGATATAAATTTCCACTTGATATCTCTATGCGTTCCTGAGAAAAAGGATCTTGACTGACAGACTACAACATGATCCTATAAGAAGTCCTTTTTTCCTTTTGAGGTCCGGAACCCTAAAATATCCCAAAATCCTGCAAAGCCCATGGTTGTCGATATGCAGATGAGTATATTTCGCGTCAAATTTTAGATCATCTTTGAAGAATATAAAAGGATTCAGTCAAATCTTTTGACCCAAAGCTACAAGACAAGACACCCAACCAGGGTATGAGAAAATAGCGACCGTCTATTTAGACCAGCTTACCCTCAAACTCCTCGTTAAAAAGGGAGTACTTTTCCGAGCAATAATATCTATACGTGTGTATAATTTATGTTTGAATACATACTATATTGTACAACCCAAGGCAAAAGCAGTATAAATATTTACAATCCCCACCCCAAAACCGAGAGAGAGGAGGTGGGACGATACGAGACACTCGACTTTATTTTCCTTCTTTACAATAAGTAACATATTAAATGTTGTTATCACAATTATAGTTAAGATTACATAAAAGAAACAATATTATTTTCCTTTTACTAAAGTATAAGAAACACGAATATCGTATTACAATAACATGTTTTTGCTAAGATTTCTATATGTTATGAAAAGCTCAGATTATCGGTTATGTGTGATAAAAACACAAATAATTCATAGGATATAATATGCTTTTACAAGACCAAATCGTAAGTCATATAATAATATCTGACAATTTATTTATACGCAAACGTAAAAAATATTCCAACAATACACCATTTTAAATATTTAACAAGGAAAAAATAGGTCCGCGGAAACAAAGAGTCAGGGCCCACGCGCCGAACAAGGTCGAGGTTTTCAGGACAATTATGGCGAAATGACATCGGTGCGGGCACCGCGGCCGGCGGGCCATCGCGATCCATCCCACTTACCCCATTACTACCACCATACTCACCAAAGACCTTGTCTTGACCGTGAAAAAATTGTCATTAACTAATAAGTTTACCCTACGAAATATACTTCCTAGAAAGCTACGGGTGTAAACCAATCATCTGTATCACGGATACAAAGGTGCTACAGTGCTACGCTTCGGAGGCTCGTAGCAGCGTAGCAACGGCTCAAAATTAAATTTGACTGTCAATACACCTTTTATCTCGTGTGAGTTCGTCAGGTAGCTAATTATTATATAACGAAGATTCGGAAGCTCTTGCCAAAGCTGAGCATGGAATGTTGGAGAAAAAAATAGTAATCAAAAAATCGTTTTTGGAATTTGAAAAAGAACCCACCTGATATAGACGTCTCGTTCGCACGGATTGAAGGTCGGAGTGTCAGTGTTTGTAAAGATGTGTGCACTCGCGGTACGGGCGGCTCCGGCGGGCGGCGGCAACTGACTGACTGGGCCCGGCCGGGAGCCCCGCCTCCCGCGTGCCGCGCCACACCCCCGCGCCCTAGCGGATAAACAACGTGCATTGTGGGCTCGATCTGTGGGCCTACTCTATACTGCACACACACGTACATCCGTTGCGATGCGCGAGATAACCTCGTCTTTCATTGCTTTATCAGTTCCGCTATCTAATCAATAACTCACCAACAGAGCACGCAATGGATAGTGCAACAAAAAAACTCTATTTTATCGCTTGCGTAGATGGTGATGCCAGATAAATTTTCCGGCTAGATAGTAGTCCAGTGATATAGATTTTGGATTTAATTCTCGCGGTAGTACAAATCCCTAGGAATAACGATGTATAAGCCTTACTTATGAAAATATTATCTATCTTTTATATCTTTTGATGTATTATAAAGAAAATTTATGTAGAATTAATCATAATCGGTTTTTAATTACTGTAAGAAAGCCTTTGTAGTCGATACTTAAGATATTTACGAGTTTTAATAACGATCAATGAAAATGACTATAACATTGGCCTGTTAGGAGCCTACTTCAATAACGAAGCACGAATTTCAGAGCTCGATTCGCGTAGTAGGCATTTCGAACGTGTTGAGTTTTTCGATGTAATAACTCTTCGTTGCTCAGGATTAGATCTTTTGCCAAATACGGCCACATGCACGCTTCCCGTATCGTCATGGGAAGTTGTTAGTTCACCTGTGTTTACCCCTTAGGGAATTGATACGTGAACGAGTACATGAGGTATATTCACGATAATTGCAAATACAACATAATTAGTAACTCGACCTTGTAATCAAAAGAACAAGATAAATAGGAAGCCATAGATATTAGATTCCCATTTTTGCCAAATACTAAAAACAGCTCTTTTTGATTAAGCACTCTAAGGGCATCCCAGCGCGGGTATACGTATTTAAACGTTCAGCGTTCTCGTCTACGTCGAGTTTAAGCGCATCGTGAGCACATTTAAGAAACTTCTAGTGCATAGACACCGCGCAGACGCTATCATCTTGTTTCCGAAAAACTACTACCCTACTAAATACTACAATCTCAGTTACTCAAGCAACGCACAATTTTTCTCATCTATTATTACCAGGTGACTGACTCACTTGCTCATATATCTTGTATTAAAATGCTTTGTACTTGCATGTAGTTCGATACTTCTGTCACTATGCCGTTAATATACGTCACTGATCTATTGTAACGTTTGTACCAATATGTAGTGTGTTGTAATTTATGATATTCTAAATTGCGCAACGGATCTTGTTTCTGCGTCGCGAAATTACTAAGCGTGGATGTTTCGTTCCATTTTCGAAATTGTAGCAGTCAGACGTGAACGAAATGACGTTTAAATATGGAATGTTTTAACGTGAGAATGGCAACGTAAATCACATCGTAATCAGGAATGTCAACAATGCATTGATTAATTATTTCTTTTTTCTTTTAAAACGAAAAGTTGGAATTAAAGGAATGCATTATAATCGGTTTAGTTCTGGATTTGTTGCCCAGATTAGGCAATTTAACATATACATAATACATATAATAAAGCAATAGAACCCGGTGTGTCTTTACACTGAAATAAATGTGCTAAAAAAGAAAGGGGGTGGCTAAAGAAGTCTGTCTGTTTTTGGAACGAAGTTCCTTATCGCGCGTTGTGAAAGGGGGCTGGACGGAACAAACAAATGAAAAGTTGTCTCGACACTTTTTGCTATTATCTTACTAATATGAACCTTAAATACAATGCGTAGAAGCTATAATTCTTGAAACGAGTATATTTTTATTTATTTTATTTATTAAAGTCATTAAAACCATTTCTTACTAATCTAATATGAACCTTAAATACATTGCGTAGAAGCTATTTCCCCAGCGTTGGCACGGCACGAGTATTAAAGAATCGAACGTCACATTCTTTTTTCAAATTTTGTTGATTTATTCTACTTTGGTTACTAACATTTATCAATAACAAGACTAAACGTGCTTTGCTCGCGTTTAAAAATCTACTTTATGTGGTAAGCGTAAGATCGAATTTGTGTTTAGTCAATCAAAATTTGTGATAAAAATGCTATGCAATAGCTTTACCGCGGCAATCTCCGAGTGCCACACGTATTTATTTGTTTTTTTCTCTAGAAACTTATGTATTGGAACGGAAATAGGAAAATATTTATATCTTAATATATATAAATCTCGTGTCACAATGTTTGTCCTCAATGGACTCCTAAACCACTTAACCGATTATAATAAAATTCGCACACCATGTGCAGTTCGATCCAACTTGAGAGATAGGATAGTTTAAATCTCAAATTATAGTCGCAATTTTAATTTATTGCTAATTATTTGTCTGTTATTATTTGACAGTCACAATTATCTGTTAACTCCAAATGATTCTAACAGATGTCGATACCTTTCGACTGGGTTGAGTAAGTAATCAATAGATGGCGCTGCTATGGTAAAATGATTCTAACAGATGTCGATACTTTTCGACTGGGTTGAGTAAGTAATCAATTGATGGCGCTGCTATGGTAAATCTACGAACGTGTCATATAAGCTACGGGTAGATTATGTATACTTTTTATACCGGGAAAATATAAAGCGGGACTTTTATACCGGGAAAACTCATTCACGCGGGCGGAGCCGCGGGCAAAAGCTAGTATTTATATATATACACACTGTTATATAAATAAAATTTTATTACAATTCCTTCACTAATTAATCGAAAGGAACTTCGTTCCATCCGGGTGTCCCTTGACACCTCTCAAGTTTTTTTCTTTTTATTTGATGCTGCACGTCTCCAAAACTGCTGAACCGATTTTCATGTAATTTTTACAGATGGATAGTGTATAATTGGGAGCAGAACATAGTATTTATTTCATCAAAATCGGATATCGGGAAAAAGGTTATCGTCATTTTATTTTAACTATAAAATGAAGTCCCCGCTGCTGTCTGTCTGTCTGAACACGTCAAACTCAAAAACTATCAAAAGGATTTCTTTGAAATTTGGTATGGAGATAGTTTGAGACTCTAGGGCATACTTTTTATCCCGTAAAAGCACTTTTACAAAACCAGTTTGAAACACGCATGTAATCCGGCAATAACATTTCATACGATATGGAATATGGCTATAAACACACAAATTCCACAAGTAAAAGCTAAGAATTAAGAATATACGCATCACTTCCAATGACATCGGAGCGCAAAGGTCGAACCGGTTCAATTGTACAGGTACAGCCTCATGCATAATTCCGGCCCACGTCATGAGTCGCGTCACACACGACTTGCCTTCCAAGGATCCGGACCCATTCTATGTCGATTGTTCGTAGATTTTTTGTTAGACAATAGATGTAGAGAATATATCCTATATTTCAAAATTAGGACCAACAAAGAGATCGAATCGACTGGACAGTGAGCACTATAAACATAAAATCTTACCAGCTTCCGTCCGATATTGCATGGCGGAATCAGAATATTATATGCATTCAGTAAAACACTCCCTAGAGGGAAGTCACTTCTATCATAATTCGATTTTTTATGTTGATTAGACGTATCATCAGCTCTAGTAAATCTTTGTCGCAGTAGGACAAAAAATGGTCATAATCAAAATCCAAGATTCTAATCTTTGGTGACTCCTTATTTCGGCACATTGGAGAATCGGCGTTGTTTTCTTAGGACCTTATTCATAAACAGTTTATAAACCTATTTTAGTTATAGAATGTTTTGTCTTCTTCATTCAAACTCAATTTAAAATTCGTTCGAAGAAGACAAAACATTCGATAGCTAAAAGAGGTTTATGAACAAGGTCGTAAGCCTATAGAGATTTACCCTCTTTAAGACGTCCTACTAACTAATGCACCCATGTTCTCTCGAGAGCATTAGGCCATATATACATAATGTTTCAACTGGCTTTGTCTTCTTTGTTCTAGTAGACTACCACTACAGTCTACAGTCCATATCGACTAGGATATGTGTGATCTTGGCTTTAAATCCCCGTTCATACAACACTGTGTACACAATTAGAACAAATGACACACAAAATTAACTCACGGTCGAGTCTTTGAGTTTATTTATCACGTTTCGTTTGTGCGTGTGGTAGGTAAACGGTTCAAAAAGACTCTACGTCAGGTATGCAATCAGGCGTCATGGACCACTCTAAATCTGTAAGTGTGAATTTTACATTTTTAAAACTTTATTTCAATACGTAGAAGTATAAAGATTACAAAAGCGTTCATTTTGATCATTGGACCAAAATAATAAGACATCCAAAATATCTACTAACGTAACGTTACAATCAATGTAGACAACCTCCCTCCATAGAGACTACACCTTTATAACTCCAAAACGACAGGCCAAAGTATACGCCTAGTTTACATAGCAGGTGCGACACGCGGAACAAATAAACGCGCCTTTGCTTCTTTAATAGTGGACATGACGGTGCTTGTATTGGACAGGTACGTGGAAACTGTGTACGTGGCTTTGTTATTTAATATAAAATTAGTTCTAGTAATATAATGCCTGCCTGGGTGGCGTAGTTGTATTACGGTACGACTGCAATGCAATCTCGACTTCGATCCCCGGGTCGGGGAAAGTGATATTGAGTTTTTTTATTCAGTATCAGTCCGGAGTCTGGAATTTGTACCCGATATGGCGATAGGCTCGCCGCCTATCACGTCATGGGACCGTTATTCCGTCCCGTGAAGTGGGTGCACTAGTTGCACCTCTGCCTACCCCTTCGGGGATAAAAGGCGTGAGTGGGTGTGTGTGTAATAATATTTATAGTAGTTCCTCTCAATAGTAGATGCCCGTGCCTAGCAGTGGGACAGAATATACAGGTCTAGTAAAGTTCTACTATAAATTCGAAAATAAATCCAATATATGGTGGAGCCATTGGATTTTTATGAGAAATTGGCACACATAAAAAAATAATTCTGATTTTACACAGGCGAAGTTGCAAAGACAATTTAATAAATTTATTAAGCTATTGCATAGCTTCTATCGCGGGCCTTGAGCGTGGAGACCGAATCCAGAAGTTCCGTAACGAAAATAACCTGACATATTTTTTATCTTACTAATATGAACCTTAAATACAATGCGTAGAATCTATAATTCTTGAAACGAGTATATTTTTATTTATTTTATTTATTAAAGTCATTAAAACCATTTCTTACTAATCTGATATGAACCTTAAACACATTGCGTAGAAGCTATTTCCCCAGCGTTGGCACGGCACGAGTACAAAAGAATCGAACGTAATATTCTTTTTTCAAATTTTGATTTATTCTACTTTGGTTGTGATGACCATTGCATTTCTGACATTTATCAATAACAAGACGAAACGTGCGTTGCTCGCGTTTAAAAATCTACTTTATGTGGTAAGCGTAAGATCGAATTTGTGTTTAGTCAATCAAAATTTGTGATAAAAAATGCTATGCAATAGCTTTACCGCGGCAGTCTCCGAGTGCCACACGTATTTTTTTGTAATTCTGTATGTGGTGTTTACCTATAACAGTGCATAATACCTACTTTTTCTTAATTTTATGTTAATTTGTAAGTGTCGGTGTGACAAACGCTGGTAAGCCAATCAAAGAAAAATAAAGAAACTTTCACTTTTTTCTTAGAATAAACACCTTACAATTTTAGCGTCTTAAATTAACAGCGAGCGTAATTGGCCGTTTTCCAGGAAAATTGGTTAAGAACTTCAATTTAAGACCAATATTAATTTAGCCTTTAAGACGTTGGCAATGGTCATTTGCAGACTTACAATTTTGAACTCATTTCATTGGCTTGATGATATTGCAGGGGCTTGAAATAAGTGTAGCTTATTAAAATTAAAATATTTTCAAATAAAATTGGTTGAATTATAAGGAGTTTGTGTCCCTTTTTGCGACACATTTATTTATTTATTTAACTTTATATACAATCATGTACATAGGCGGACTTAATGCCTTAGGCATTATCTACCAGTCTACCTTTGGGTGATGTAGAGATGTAGATGTGACACATGTTATATAACAAATATTTATTAAATTATCATTAAAGTTTTGTGCCCGATAAGATTTAACTACGTTCGAAACAAATCCTCACATGTTATAAAACAAATTCCCCGCCGCGTCTGAACGCGATAAACTCAAAAACGACTGAACTGATTTCGATGAAATTTAGTATGAAGATAGATTAAGACCCTGGGCAGAACATAAGTTACTTTTTATTACAGAAAAATATATATAGCGGGACTTTTATGCCAGAAAAACTCAATCACGCAGGTGAAGCCACAAGTAAAAGCTAATTTTCATTAATTCTTTTTCAATTCTAACCCATTGACTGCCATTGTATCTGGGTATAAGTGCGTCACAAGGGCCGATTTATGAGTTTTTTTTAATTTTTACTCTTTTATTGCCTAGGCAAATCAAAAATGTTATTTTACATCCAAATTATGTAAAATAAATCAATAAAAATAATAATCCCCGAAAAGTGCGGGAAAGGCAGTCAATGTGCTAACCAAGTTTATATAAGAAACACACGTGAAAAATATCATTTCTTGAACTACCAATGAATATACTGTGCATTGCCTGTTTACCAATAAATATTCCAAATGATAAATAGATTTTCGTACAAGACTATCACATATATACATACACACTGACTCACGCCTTTTATCCCCGAAGGGGTTAGCAGAGGCGCAACTAGTGCACCCACTTCTTGCCGTGCGTATTCCGTCCCATAATGTGACATGAGTCCATCGCAATATCGAGCACAAATATCAGACTCCGGACTGATACTGAATAGAAAAACCCAACATCATTTTGCCCGATCTCAGCATTGTACTCGTACCGTAATACAACTACGCCACCAAGGCAATCTATAAGACTATCACGTCAACATGTATTGAATAAGCCATTAATCACTTATTAATGAAACAATGCCTGCCAGTATTTAACCTATACTAATATAAAGCGGCAATAGCTTAGTTGGGAGTGGAACGGACTGCCGAGAAGAATGTCTGCAAGTTCAAAACCCATGGGCACACACATCTGACTTCTAAAAAGTTATGTGTTTATTCTTTGTGAATTATCGCTCGCTTTACCGGTGAAGTAAAACATCGTGAGGAAACCTGCATACCTGAGAATTTCTCTGAATTTCGAAGGTATGTGAAGTCTGCCAACCCGCACTAGGCCAGCGTGGTAGACTAAGGCCTTAACCCTATAAGTTGTAGAGGAGGCCCGTGCTCAGCAGTGGGCAGTATTAAAATACAGGGCTGGTATGGTATGGTATGGTAATATAACGTAATCAATTATCAGTATTAATTATTCTATAGTAATTACCTACAATATTCAATATCAGAATTGCAATATCACATTGAAATGGCTGCCTTTGACAGACTCTATTGAAAACCATTCAATAGGACCAGTATAGTAGAGCGTTCACGTCCCTTTCAAATGTCTATAGATTCCGAAACACGCCCTGCGGGTGCATTATTGGACACTGCTCTGAATCTTTGAATTCCTAGAATGGCACTCTCTGACGAGTTAGGTGGTACGAGGTTCCACGAAACTCTGATTGCTTCTACGTAATATATGATGCGAGATTGATTAATGAATTAGATATTTGTGAGACAAAACAATTTAAAATATATATAAACGTTGCCTAAACTCTGTTAAACTCACCAAATATGAATATGTGTTTTTATTTAGTGCAAGGCGTGTACGAAAATAAAAAAAAAACAGAATCTGTGAAATACAAAAACAAATTCTGTTGCGGTTTTATTAAATTCTGAACTAATTAACTAATTCACAGTCGATCAGTGTGACCATAGAATATAACAATGTATATGTAAGTTTTACAATTAAAAGCATCTGTGTGCTTACCATGGAAATCAATTCCAATCTCAAGATAACGCGAACTCGAAACAGTTTCAATTCCAATCTAGAAGTTATTGGTACCACTGACCAAATCGAGTCCATTATGGGATTGAAATTGAAATCGGGTATGCGATCGAGTATCTGTGTGGCCATATTTGAGACCATACATGATCTACCAAAATACTATAAATAATTTGAGACGTAAAATTTTATTTTTATTAATTAAAAACATGTAGTTATTATAAGTTATTACATAAATATTGTAGGGCGTCAAATGAATAAATAAGAAATGTATTTTGTATGTAAAAAATAATCAAAATGTTAAAGTCAGGCAGAATAAATATGTTGTCGTTGTCTAAACTATAATAAAAAAATGAAAAGTCGCGCAGTAAACAAGGTCAAAGTTCAAAACAGTAGTTCTCAGTATATTTATTTGGAGAATTTAGGTATATTTAAAGTAGAAGGATGAGTAGGCCTACATCTCTGCAACAGGAGGCACTTGCAGATTTCCTGGAGCAAAACCCAGGGATCGCTAAAGGCCTCTTACGCACCGCTAATGCAAAACAAAACACGAAAAAAAAATGGCACGAACTATCACTAAATCTTAATGCGCTAGGCGGTGCACAGAAAGATGGAAAAGGCTGGGCGAAGGTAAGTAAAGTGCTTGTAAAACTTATATAATTTACAGTCAATATTGTTGTTGATTTACATAAGTAATGCATTGGTGTATTTTTCAGTATTGGGCTGATAAAAAATGTGCCTTAAAAAGGATATGTGCTCAGAAAGCACAATCCCTGAGTCGTACAGGCGGTGGGTCAGTCGAAGCTTTGCCATCTTTGACGCCTATCGACCAACGTTTGGTGGCTGTGATGGGAGGCCCACGATTCGCTATTGGTGACAGCCATGTGGCCATAAATCCGTTCCCAGAGTCACCAGCAGTAAGTTACTTCATTTATATTAATTAATAATGCCAAGATAAAAAATATTCCTGCCTATTGTTTTCACTGTGCTTACATAATAATAATTAGGTTCTGTTAAAAGTTTCTTGAATGGTCAATTTAATACATTTTTTTAATACAACATAGTCACCTACATGGTCTAGCTACAGCATATTAGAGCTGTGGATTGAGTAGTATTGAGTTCAATTCCCAGATTAGACAACAAATTGTATGAAATTTTATGTCTTATTAAAAATTACTTACCTTTAGCTGATAAAATTATTATCTAACTTGTTAAATGACACACACTAATTTGATGATTGCAGGTTCAAAACATTGAAATTGTGGAAACCCCTTCATTGGAAATTATACCAATGGTGGAAGAAAATCATGGAAATGATGAAAGAGCATTAGAGCCTGGCTCTAATTCTGCTGTGCACAATGCTGATTCTGTGACAGGTTTGTAAAAACGATTACCATATTAAATTATTATTATCCCACTCTACTACACCTACAATGGAATTATTAATTTATTGTGTAAATGTAAAATAAAAGCCATGAGCTGATTGTTAAAACTTTGTATATTTAATTATATGAATGCTTCCGTTACTAGCTCTTTATTAATATAGATATAATGGTATATAAAATCTAACTTTTATACACTTTTTGTTTACTCTAGTGAATATGGTACCTCATGCCTCACAACATGAGAGTTCAATGCGTCCACCAAGGGCAAGCAGGACACGTTCGCGGACAAGACCTTCCAATATGTATCAGCAGGACAGGCAAATGTTTGTTGATATAGAAAGGCAACGTGTAGAAGCGGAGACACTCACCGCGAGAGCGTTGAGTGAAGCAGTGGGAAATATTGCAGATATTGCTACTGCAATAAATAATTTGGCACAAGCTATAACAGGTGCTGCCCAAGTTATAGCACTAGCAATAAATAATGCAAATGCACAATAGTTATATTTAATACTAGCTTTTGCCCACAGATCCGCCTGCGTGAATAAGATTTCCCAGGATAAAAGTCCCACTTTATATTTTACCAGGATATAAAGTAGCTTATGTGTTAATCCAGGACATGATCTACCCGTGTGCCAAATTTCATCGAAATCCATTTAGTAGTTTTTGCGTGAAAGAGTAACAAACATACATTCTTACAAACTTTCGCGTATTAGTAGGATCTATAATATATTATGAGAGTTTGATATTTAATGTTCTGAATATGCATATCAAATAATAGTACCTATTGTTACTTAAATTTAATTTATCATTATAGTATAATTATGTTGAACCAATGTTATTAGCCAAAGTTTAGACATAGTTTCAAATACTTTTCTATTTTTGAAACACTAAATAATAAATATAAAGAGAAATATAGTTATTTTTATATTATAAACATTGTAAGCTTAGGTTTGGACTGAGAATTAAAGATTTTTTTCTATATTATTGTATAATAGATATTAACTAACTATAAGTTTGTCATATTATGTGATTGTTAATAGGTACTTACATTGTTTATGTTAATATTTATAGTTTTTATATTACAAATATTGTAACCTTAGGTTTGATCTGAGAATTAAAGACTGTTCCTATATTATTCTAATAGTTAAAGACATATGTGATTGTTAATAGGTACTTACATTGTTTATGTTAATATTTATAGTTTTTATATTACAAATATTGTAATCTTAGGTTTGATCTGAGAATTAAAGACTGTTCCTATATTATTCTAATAGTTAAAGACATATGTGATTGTTAATAGGTACTTACATTGTTTATGTTAATATTTATAGTTTTTATATTACAAATATTGTAATCTTAGGTTTGATCTGAGAATTAAAGACTGTTCCTATATTATTCTAATAGTTAAAGATATATGTGATTGTTAATAGGTACTTACATTGTTTATGTTAATATTTATAGTTTTTATATTACAAATATTGTAATCTTAGGTTTGATCTGAGAATTAAAGACTGTTCCTATATTATTCTAATAGTTAAAGACATATGTGATTTTTAATCGGTATTTACTTGTAATTTATATGGCCTCTTCCATTTTTGTAAGTAGGTATAAATTAAAGAAAGAAAAAGAAGTAAAGAATAAACAAATTAACCATTTACTTTAGTTTTTTTTTTTTTATATTAAAAGAGATGTTGTGCAGTCCACAGTTCATTAACTAAACGTGACCGAGCCTGTGTTCCCCTGGTCAACTCTGCAGTTGATGCTGGCAGCTCCTCTGAATTACCTTCTTGGTTATAGTCTGGCTCAGCTATATTGAGTGGTATGGTATCTTGAATATTATCCTGACTTAGACGTGCCTGATTGCAAATGTTGTGTAGGACACAACATGCATTTATAATTTTGGCAGCTGTGTCAGGATGATAGTGCAAGACCCTGTGACCTAAAAGACAACGCCACCTATTTTTTAGAACACCTATAGTGCGCTCCACAGTATTCCGTGCCACAGTATGAACTTGGGTATAATATCCTTCTGGGGTGTTGGCAAGAGCATCAACTATAGGTGTCATCAAGTATTCCCTTTGAGGATAGCCTGAGTCACCTAAAAGTAAATAAATAACAGTTACTAGATATAGTGCCACATAACAGACAAATAAACGCTTCTTGATAACTTTAACAATAACTTACCAAGTAAGTAAATTTGTTCCCCTGAACTTAATAAATTTATTAAGTGAGCCTTGAGAAGGTGCTGGTTAAAAATGAAGGTGTCATGTGTGGCACCACCAAATGAAGCATCCACATTTAAAATATTTAAGTCGGCATCACAAATCTATAAAGATTAACATGATACAAATTATGTTAATTTATGTCAAAACATTAATAGAGAGTTGCATTATTATGATGTGGTTTTATGCAACATAAACAAACAAAATAACTTACAATCATAGCATTTCTTGAGTGGAAACCCTTCCTATTATAAAACCTTTCTTCATTGCTAGTTGGCCTTATTATTGATACATGTGTACCATCAATAACTCCTATTACCGATGGAATTTTAAACTTTTCATAAAACCTGAAATAAACACTATATTTATTGTACCTGACTATTACAAGCCAAGGGAATGCCATAAATTAACGGAGGGGAAATGTATGAATTATTAAAGAATATCACAGTTTTGAGTAGAACTGAATAATGAGTACCTACCTTCGTTTTATGCAGTCTCTTTCTGCGCGTGTTTGAGGAAATTTTATCCATTTTTTCGTTATAATTTCGGCATTTAAAGCGTTTGTCACTTCTGCTATTGCCTTGGATACTGATTGCTGGGACATCATCGTCCCATGCGTAGCACCTACCAATCGCTGATAACTACCGGTGGCGTAGAAAGACAGTGCCACTAAAACCTAAAATTTATGTAATTGGTTAAAGAAATAGCACGACTGTAGGCATATTATGTTAAGGAATGTGTTTATACAGTTATACTTTAATGATAAATAGACAGATACCTTATATCGTGTAGTTATATCACTACGACGAGTAGGCTTCGGTAATAGACTCTGTAGCTCCTCATGTAGTACTTCGAAAAGTTCTTTACTCAACCGGTAATTATTCTGGAACTCAATGTCGTTCATCGCGAAAGCATTACCGGCATATCGCGCTATTCTTCTTAAATTGCGCCTCTGCCTTTTATCAATATTATTGGATTCATCCAAAATATTGTGTAAAAGCGCCAGTCGTGCCATGATAGTAATTTATAACTTTCAGTAGTATTATAATTCTCTTTGTTTATAACTTACAATAAGTCACTCGAACACTGAAAAAGTTAAGTCTTCAAAACTGTGTCGATCCGATTTCAAACACTATCTCTAACTCGAAAAGTCGCTGTCAAAATGTAGTCAAGAGTGCCAAAATATATTTGAGATCGCGAGGACTCTATTTCATTTAGTTCTCTTAAATTCCACTGGAATCGTGTTAAATCGTGCGCTAGTATCGCGTTCAAGAGTACCAATTACCAAGTTTTCGAACCCAATCCTAAATCTCAAATGAAATCGAGTGTCAAGAGTAAGGCCACTGTTCTGCCGAAAGCATCTTTTTACCAAACGCAAAACAATGTTTTACATCGTCACGAGACTTTTCTCAGAACCTCTATAGTAAGAGCAAGTGACAGCGAAATGAAAGGCACTCTACGGACGACTACAATATTCCGAGAACGTTCATCTCTACAGAATTCGTAGAAATGGCATCGGAGCTCTGGTTGTGGTTAACAAGGTGTATTACGAGGAACTCTACACATACTGTTCTGATGAATCGCATATCAGAGTCAACCGGCATAATAAATGCCACCCACGATTACGCGCACAAAATTTTTGAGCAAGGATTTCGTGAGTTAAGGTACTTGGATTACTCATCGTAGTATGTGCGTGCGCTTATAAGTAACTAGCTTTTACCCGCGGCTTCGCTCGTACGAAAGAGTTTATCCCTGATAAAAGTCCCGCTTTACATTTTCCCGGGATAAAAAGTAGCGTTAAACCTTCCCAGTGTCTCGAACTATCTCCATACCAAAATTTCATCGAATTCTGTTCTGTAGTTTTTGAGTTTATCGCGTTCAAACTTTGAAACCCTTTTTTACCCCCTTAGTGGTTGAATTAAGCAAAATCCCATCGTAGTGAGCACCTACGACCTAAAAGAAACCCTCATGCAAAATTTGAGACTCCTAGCACTTGTAGTTTCTGAGATTTCGTGATGAGTGAGTAAGTGACCTTTCGCTTTTATATATACACTAGCATTGCGCGCGGCTCCGCCCGCGTGGAAAAGTTTTTCCGGGATAAAAAGTAGCCTATAGCACTCAAGAGTAATGTAGCTTCCTATTAGTGAAAGAATTTTCAAAATCAGTCCAGTAGTTCCTGAGATTAGCGCGTTCAAACAAACAAACTCTTCAGCTTTATATATTAGTATAGATATAGATAAAGGTGTATTTATAGAAGTAAAGTACAAGTGGAAGGTTGCACACTTGGACTGTAAGCGATCAGGGAAATAAGTGGACTGTGTCATCATGAATGGCATTATCTATATAAGTTGTATGGAACCAGTAGACCAGTATGATATAGAAGACTATCGCAGATCAACATTATAATAATTAAACAGGACTACATTTAGTAATTTAGACGGCCCCGGTGGCGTAGTTGTGTTACGGTACGACTGCTATGCTAAGGTATCGGGTTCGATCCTCGGATTGGGCAAATAATATTGGATTTTCTATTCAGTATTAGCCCGGATTCTGGAATTTGTACCCGATATGGCGATGGGCTCATCGCCTATCACATCATGGGACGGAATAACGGCAAAAAGTGGGTGCATTAGTTACGCCTCTGCCTACCACTTCGGGGATAAAGGACGTGAGTGTGTGTATGTGTGTGTATATTTAGTATCAAATGACGTTACCGTGCCACTTTCTTTGGAGTTTGGACTTTTAACTATTTTTGTAGATCTTGTCCAATACAAACATTTTAGACATTAAAAATAGTAAAGAGAAACAATATTCAATAAAATGATTATTATATTTTTTGAGTTACTATATTTACCCTTACACTCTATAGTCTAGAGTGACCAACATCTTTATGCTTTATACTAATGTAAAGACTCATCCCACCGTAAGTACTCATAAAGATAAAAGTATTTCTAAGATATTTAGAAACTACGCTTTTCAATCATGAAGTTGGCCGCTCGAGCAGATGTTTTCAAACAACCAAAGAAAGTTGGAGTGTAAAAAGAATGAAACCATGCTCTACATGACGAACTAAAAAAAAATCTACGAAAGGCACATTGCGACCGCAGTAAGATAACGGGGCACAGGAAATAGGAAGTGTGAGATTTACTGGTGGGTAGAGTCGATTGAGGAACTCAGAGTATCTTTGAGATTTTACAAAATAGTGAAATAGTTTATCAATATTCTCGAAAGTTTTATCATTAGCAATACATAAAATATCATCATGCTTATTTCTTAAAGGGTAAACGACTAATATTTGTTTATTGTTTTCAGTGAACTATAACTGAAACCATATTTGAGCTTGAAATGATAATATAAAATTATTATTGTATGCTTAAGTAAAGCATGTTTATCTAATTTAATGATATCTCAGGAGTATATTCAGTTTTTGAACATTGCCAGAATTTAAATACCAAATCGATCAATCAAAACCTAAGTAAATTATTCAAATTTGATTTTTTGCAATAGACTCGAAACCCTGTTGGCACATCTTAGGATAACAATAAACTCGGTAAACTGTGTTTAGACTTGTTACGCTACTACCCATCCTGTAGGATAATAGTAGGAGCTTATATAGAAGCCTGTTCGTCCCATAATCCCGTGCCTAGTTACACGGGGAGGCACTCCCAGTCAGCACTCGACGGTTCCAAGAATTATATATTTATACCTTCAGCAAATTATACTAAACTTCCATTCGCGTAAGTACGGTTCAATTCATAATGTCTTAATGTCTGATTCATACTGCTTACATCTGTTCAATGACCAGAATAATGTCAGTTGAAATAGTAGTGGTAGTAGGAAATATTTCGTACTAGTTTTTGCCCGCGACTCGTCCCGCGTTAAGAAGTTTTTCCAGGATAAAAGTCCCGCTTTGTATTTTTCCGGGATAAAAAGTAGCCTATGTGTAAATCCAGGACATGACCTTCCCGTGTGCCATCATCAAATTTCATCGAAATCCGTTCAGTAGTTTTTGCGTGAGAGGGTAATAAACATACATACATCCATTCTTAAAAACTTTCGCGTTTATAATATTAGTGGGATCTGCTCGGACAGCGACCATCGTACACAAAGTGTTAAAACCTGCCATATTGGCCCATGTCTGTCGCGTTCCAGGAGCCTGAGTATGTCCGGTTCAGACAGGCCGGCGTAATTGAGTCGACTGGTGAGGGATAGCAACCTCTCGTCGGTCGCCCCCCGAGGCAATTCTTGTGCGCTGGGTCTTCACACCTAATGCACGCCCATGCGCGGGGGGACATTAGTCGCGGGCCGAGGCACACAGTCAGTGTGTATACCTCTTGGTTGTAAATCACATTGAGGCCTAAAAGGGCCCGCGAACATTTTCTGGCACCCTCTTGTGGCGGCATAATTGACAACACCGCCACCTATCCACATGGCTGAGGACTATTAAAATAATAGTCAATTAGATGACCCGACACTCATCGATCAGACATCGAAGTGGTATCGACGATTGACAGATGGCACCACACGATCGAGAATTGCGATAGCAATATTCGCGCAAGGCGAAGCATATATACCACCTCCGATTAGGAACCATCGGAGGGGCTGCGGCCGGTCAGGCGCAACATCTGCCTGATTGGGAATTTTCCCCTTCCATAGAGGAACGCATCCATCTGTTCCTCTACAGCGGCGACGCCCTTTCGCCGCCAAAGTGGTGACCCCCGACGCTGAACATCATCGCACCTACATATGGAGTCCAGCCGCACCTGCATCATCGTTGCAGCGCATCGCATCGCATCGCATCGCCATCCGCCACTTCCTTTCCAGCCAGCCAGTCAACACTTCGCTCAGCCCGCCTAGCGTTCTCGCCGTTCAGGTTACCACACGCATGCTGCCTATGCAAGCCTGGTACCTTCGGCACTCCTGCACGGTCTTCGGCTCCAACGTCACGGCACAACTGCGCTACAGCCGGATCTTCTACGGGCAGCCTTCGCCGGTTGTCGCAGTATAGCCACGTGACGCACCGGATTCATCGCAGAGACGCTACTTCGATTCCGACGCGCGAATCGAACCTACTCTCAGTTCCACCGACTCACTGGAGCTGACTACTCGCGCACAGCCCTGACTCACTAGGGCCAATTGCGCACGGTTCCGACTCACTGGGACCATCGACGACGACACCCCGACTCGCTGGGGCAACGACAACGACGACAACCAGACGCACTGGGGCCTCAACTCACTGGCACTGGCAAATAGCTACGGGTAGCTTCGAAGACGACTCGACTGAAGACTTTCGACCTCCGGTCTCCGGGGGGGAGTGATGTGGCGGCATAATTGACAACACCGCCACCTATCCACATGGCTGAGGACTATTACAATAATAGTCAATTAGATGACCCGACACTCATCGATCAGACATCGAAGTGGTATCGACGATTGACAGATGGCACCACACGATCGAGAATTGCGATAGCAATATTCGCGCAATGCGAAGCATATATACCACCTCCGATTAGGAACCATCGGAGGGGCCGCGGCCGGTCAGGCGCAACATCTGCCTGATTGGGAATTTTCCCCTTCCATAGAGGAACGCATCCATCTGTTCCTCTACAGCGGCGACGCCCTTTCCGCCCATCCTGGGAACCTTCCTCCCTTCCCCCACCTTCCCTTCCATATTCCTCCTCCACTCCCCTCCCAGGCCCCTGCAGACGCTAAGCCGGGGGACTCCAGTATCCCATTCGCAGGTTTCCCCCGGTGTTGACTGCAGGATCGCTTACCCAAAAAAGAAAACCTCTCGTCGGTCGATATTCGATCTGGACCCCTGTTTACCATCAGATGCAGAAGGGTCACATTGCTATGCCCATATACAAGTCTCTTTAGAACTGGTGGTAGGTCTCTCATATGTAAGAGTCCGTCTGGGTGGCTACCACCGCAATGTCTATTTCTACCGCCAAGCAGCAGTGTGCATGCACTGTTGTGTTTCGGTTTGAAGGACATTGTAGCCAGTGTAACTACTGGACATAACGAGACTTAACATCTTATGTCTCAGAATTACGAGCGCAGTGGAATGCCAACAGTACTTTGTAAGTCAAGGTGCTGGATGGTGTTGCTACTGTTTATGGGTGGTCGTACATCAGGCGAACGACATGCTCGTCCTATCATTCAATGCCATAAAAAAAATAAAAGTTCTGTATCATTTGGTATGAGAGTTGGATAGAAAACATGCCCTAAATCTGGACTAACACCAGCATCTTCAAATTCAGAGGAGTGGCCAATACAAGTGGTATTTTTTTGATTACAGGACTAATAATTTCAGCATACACTGGATAATATTATGATGATTTTTTTCACTATAGGTGATCGTGCTTCATCATCATCATCATCAGCCACATGACGTCCACTGCTGAACATAGGCCTCCCCTAAAGATTTCCAGACGGATCTGTCAAAAGCGGCCTGCATCCAGCGTGTTCCTGCGACCTTTATCAAGTCGTCTGTCCACCTTGCAGGTGGACGGCCGACGCTGCGCTTGCTAGTACGTGGCCTCCACTCGAGAACCTTTTTGCCCCATTTGCTGTCAGTTCTTCGAACTGTCGTGCTTAATACACAAATTTAAAATACTATAATTTTAATATAAAAACTGTTTTTATAATCATAATACATTTGTAGTGAACTTGATCAAGACTCGTACATTTTCAGGACCTGGTGCATAAGAAAATGAAGGACATTCCAGAAACTAATCGTGGCTAAACGCCCTGTAAAACTACTATCGCTGGCAGAGACGCATTTAAAAGTTGACAATATATTGTTATAGACAGCACTTCAATTCAACATGAGAGCAGTTTGTACGCGTACACAACGGAAGACAAACAATGGCTGGGCTGTTTCCTCTATTTGCCATTAACGTAAATGTTTCATCGAACTGCAGTGCGCTGCGGTGCCACGCAAGTACCTCTCGCGATCTATTTTACCTGCATCCGTTTGTTTTAACTGTTTATATGGGACCATTTTGCAGTGAAACTGAGTTGGTTGTTTTTGTGAAATTGATGTACAAACTTAAACTTAACATCGTTGAAGATTATTTTACCCAAAGATTAGATATATGATAATAACGTTTCATACAAATTAGTGTTTAATTTTAATTAGTAAGCTGATTATGTGTATGAAAATTCAACCTTGAATCAGTAGGAACACGATACATTATTATTTATCAATAAAAGAAAAAACGCTTGAAAAATAATTCCCGGTCTTACAGCATCATTTTTACGGTTCCCCCAAAAGGCTTAATGAATTTGATTGATGACTCTCGAGTCTCGTAGCTGCCATTCTCATGCCCCTTTGTAGCGTAGATACTATGCAATATGCACACAAAGCTGGATTACGTAGAGAAAAATAACGTAGCCGAGAGCTACGGCGTAGCATTGTTGTAGCGTTCGTAGCATTAGCTACGCGAGTCCGCAGGCTGCATTAGCGCAATTTAGTTCACTTGTTCTTGAGAACAAAATGTTTGGTGTTGATTTATACACACGCTAAAGTTAAGAAACATGGGAATAATTCATAAGTGAAAAGAAAATTCCTAAAATCTTTTACAGGTATATTTAAAGGTTCAGAAACATATTTTTGAACATGACCCACATAATAAGTCGAAACTGGTCGGCGATTCTGACTAAGAATTCGTGAGTGAAACCGTTTTGTTATCTAATAATATATTTTGTTCGGTTGAATATTACAATGGTAACGAAACTATAATTAAAAAGCTGTAGGCAAACCTTATCTCATTGACAAAAATAACACCCCACCGCAGGGCAAAAGCCTCTCACATTTCCAAACGGGATTTTATATCCCAATCCACCAAGCTGGCGCAATGCGGGCACATTCAGACGAGTAACCTGTTGTGAGTAATGCATTGCTCTCAATTGCAATATCATATCAATAATATGTTGATTAATAACATCAAATTAATTAATTGTTTATAATTAGTTTTATTATATTTTTCCTAGCCATATACGAAGACTTTAAATTCCTACACATGTTTTATTACCAAAATCCAAAGTGTCATCTTTCATCAGCAGCAACTCAATTACTAATGGGATAGTGCCTACATTACCGTCCTTTAATATATTAAAAAATAATTCACTATAAAAGAGTGGCTTCCCGAGATATTCTATCCATTCAATCAACGGCAAAGCTCACTTTGGTTTTCCTATGAGTGTGAAGTCATCCTTATCACTCAAACCCGCTCATGATTTAAGTACGAAGACGTAAAAAAACACTTAACTTCAGTCTATTACATGCAAACTGTAGCATCACTAGCTAAATAAACAGAAGAACTATTACAACATATAGAAAGCTACATAGATAGCCACACGTCAAATTCAAAACACCTGTAGCAACTACAACGCAGTCGTGACGTCATCAAGGCACAGTATGCATTGCGATGACGTCAAACACGTCAGCATTGACGTCACTAGCACAATGATCGCCAAAATTATAAAACCGGGTTAAATGGTTTATGGTAATTGGAGATTCGTGAAGTAATGACTAGGAAACGAGTTCAGTTGATTTTTTTCTAAACTGAGTATCCAATTAGTTTATATAAAGCAAGCAAAACGGTAGGATACATATTACACCTAACCTAAAAAGCATTTTAATAAAAACTTTGATTTATCGTATCTTGAATAAAATAAAATAGTTTATTCATCACGTAGGCGACTCTTGACTATTACCAAACTAATGGCGGTCTGCTTTACTGGAACTCACTGGTTGGACCTCAAAAAGCGACTCATCAGCACAACCAACAATCAGAGCTTGTACACCACACGAATAGTGACCATTAATTTCAGACAACACATTTCGAACCAAGACAAAACTCCCCGAGCTAAGTTTTTTATTGAATTTCTAACAGCAATAAAAACGATTTAAATTTTTTATGCAATACATAAAAATCATCATAATAGAAAGATAAGTAATAAAATGCACATATTTATAAAAGTGAATTTAAAGCAAACAAAGCACAAAGCTTCGCGAATACAAATAGCAATCCAATCTGCTTTGTGCGCGACCGGCGTAGTGTTGTCCATTCGTTGACGAGACTGACGTATTGACCGAGGCTCGACAATCTTGACTGATTGTTTGCCCTGGGTTGTTCGGAATACGCTGAGTAATGGGAACCATAAGCATGCATGATAGGCATTATTTTGGTGGTTAAAGAACAAGGTTCGTATGAAGCATGGTCATAACCGTCGTCCTATTCCATAGCATCGCGAAAATTGTTGTTATGATATACGAAAAAAACAGATGTTAAAGGTTCTACAACCTAGTACAATTTCATTGATTGCATGAAAAATATACCAAAATATAAAATTTTACAAACAATATGAACTTATTATAGTTACATATAAATAAAAATTGTCACTACGAAATGTCAGTATCGACTTTTTCTACTCGACATTGGCGAAATCACTGATTTAAACGGTGGTAGCCATTGATGGTGGTAGCTATAAATTTTAAAGAAGACGAAGGACTTTTAAAACCTCAAAATAAATATTCAACGTCCACACACTCCGGTTTCGTACAGACTGGCATAATTATGTCGATTGTCGAGAAATAATCGTCTCATATCAATCGATACTATCTGGACGCCACTTCATTTACTATCAGATGCAATCGGGTCACCTTATAGTGCACGTACAGATATATTTTTTGTCTCTATGTTAGAATTAAACCGCAAACGTTTTTCAGCCTTGACTTGCCGGAACCATCGCCCACTGCGCCATAGAAGCCACCATACTGCAGACAAAACTCAGCGCATGGCAGTAATAGTCATGTTTCTTTGATATTTATGCCAACTTTAGTGCTTGATTTACTTCATAGGCAACAAGAAACTTTTTCTATGGCTTTAGCATTTATGTTTTTAAAGTTATCTGTACTAATATTATAAACAGGAAAGATTTGTATTTTTGTATGTTTGTAACGAATAAACTCAAAAACTACTGGACCGATTTTAAAATTCTTTCATCAATTTAAAGCTACATTATCAGCGAGTAACATAGGCTACTTTTTATCCCGGGAAAATATAAAGCGTGATTTTTATCCCGGAAAAACTCATTCACGCGTGCGGTGCCATGAGCAAAAGTCCAGTAACTTATAAATTTAAAAATTCTGCTGTCTATCAAACCCTTGTAATATATAAGTACTGAAACAGTATATAATTAAAAATGAAACCAAATACAAACTTTTACACAAACTAAATCGGAACATTGCCACTAAAATAGAAAACTTTAAAGAAAACAAACCAAAAACAGTTCATTAATAATGTTAGAACTCGGAATTTTCGAAACCTATAAAAACAATCCTCTTTGGTATAGCGCAGTCCGGGCCCATCACTATCGACTTTAATTAAAAATACTTCATGCATACGATACAATACGGAATGGATTGAAAAATTAAATCTTTTTATTACTGCACAATATTGCTAACTCGTTTGCGCAGTCCACTCGTCTCTAATTTATATGCAACTTATACTTAACAGGAGAAATAGAGTTAACTGAGATCTTGCCTTTATAAAAGTTCCAGAACATTCCTGACTTAAAATCACGAGTATTCAATTAAAATAAAACTCATGAAGAAACTAACTATGACGGGAATTATGGTGTAACTGCTCAGTCTGCGTGGTCAAATATAAATAATATAAGCTAGTGACAAACGTAATATAATGATTCCTTATGTTTACGCGAATGTTAGACATTGAAACGTAATATAGTCAAAATTCAAAGTTGTATTTTTAATTAGAGCCTGTTCCACAAGTTTCGTTATCGTATGAAACAGCTTTTGTAGATAGTACTCATTTTATTACCTTCTATTTGGGAGTACTATTACAGTGTGCTGTGTGACTTTTGTATTTGGTCGGCCTTTGATTAATTATATACCTAGATAGAGTGACGCGCTACAATGAAACTAAAACAAACAGGCCAACTTTTCTTAAGCTAGTATGCGTGACAGCTGTGTCATACGCTATCGCTGCATCATTCTGCGTATTCTTGTGTGCGCGCATAATGATACCAGTTATTACATGGTTTCTATTAAAACAGGGAGATAATTATATGTATGAAAAACAACAAAATAATATTCACTAGAACTCATTTAGCGGGCAACAATTGGCCTCTATTTTGTTCGACGCGTTTGAAACGTTCAGTGTCTATCTAAGTATATAATTAATCAAAGTGGTCGGCTTATACATTAAGTGACGAGTAGCATTTACTTAAAAGTTGTGACACATACCCTTAGTATTTTATTATAATTAAAATATAGGAGTATAATTAAACTAGCATGTGACACAACGATTCTCCGGTATAAATAATAATTGCGTCAGTATATACCCTCTAAGGCCTGTCATAGACAGGATGACGCAGGTCCTCAACCATTGTTACTAAAGCAGAACACAAAACATTATGACGTTATTGTATCAGGATATTTTGTAACAGATAGGCCATAGGGTAGTTTCCTATGTTTGATTTTGTACAATATTTTATATGTAACAGAAAATAATCCAAAAAAGAAATTGTTCTGTGAATTCAACACAAAATTGGTTAAAAAATAAGCCAGTTATTCATATTTGAAATATTGTTGTGAGTAAAAGTGGCGGCGTGGTGGGGTTATCACGTTATCTCTTTCGTACGCACAAAGCATTATCGCCGGTGACGTCACAGTTTGATATTACTGTTATTTGACAGCTTCTCCTTCAACCAAAGGAGATATCCGCTTTTTGTACGGGTGCTGGGCCTCAAAATCTAACCAGGCTCAAACTTTAGGGATATTAAAGAGGCAAAATATGGAACTTAGATCCATTAAAAAAATATTATTAAAAACGTTCATATTAAGTGTAGTTTTCAAGCCAAACAAAATTACATAAATCTCAAAATTGGAGGTCTTTAAAATTAAACGATTTAGCAAAAGGCTAGTTTTCAGGAGTTCTATCCAAATATATATAAATTGTCCTGTTTAGAATTTCCAGCCCGTTTTTGGACATGTCCTTTCAAAGCTTTATAACTTACTAGCATTGCGCGCGGCTCCACCAGCGCGGAAAAATTTTTCCGGGACAAAAAGTAGCCTATAGCACTCAGAGTAATGTAGCTTCCTATTAGTGAAAGAATTTTCAAAATCGGTCCAGTAGTTCCTGAGATTAGCGCGTTCAAATAAACAAACAAACTCTTCAGCTTTATAATATTAGTATAGATTTATTATTGCGTGGATTATTAAAATTATTTTTCGGTTAGATTTTGGATTACATATATTTTTGATAAATGTATTAAAAAAAGTAGTTAACTACCTAATTGAGCAGGTACGTCACTTGAGGGTAAGTAACCCCCGTTTATGAATACCAACAATGGCGGAAGAACCGTTGCGTGGTCAAGTTTTAAAGAGGAATGTGGATTGGAATGGATTTATTGGGCCTCTGACAACCATCTACCAATTGAAAAAGCAAAGAGGCCACTTCACTACAGTTTCTTGGGAAATAATGATGCTATATAGGACAAGTATCCGCGGCATAGCCGACAATGGAACGGGTGCTGCTGGTGTGGACTGGTCTGCCCTTTTCGCTTGCTATATCTAAGTCTTAAGGGTATATCTTGAACTTAGATTAATAACATCTTAAAAAATTTCAGATCAATTTATTACATTATTCCTGAGAGGGTTAGGCACTCGCGTTGGAATTTAAAATTTTTACCTATTTTTCGAGTACATAAATGAACTGCTCGAAACAAAAGTAATCAAATACTGAATTGTAATGTTTTTCTCTATATCATGCATTGTATTTTATACCTTAACTGATTTTGAAAAGAGCAACACTAGAGTCTCTTGCCCTTTCTTCTCTAGTGAGAACTGCTTTCCGAACTGGTGGTAGAGTTCATATTGACGGAATCTAAATAATGTATAACATTTTATGGGTTCGAAAAAAATATTTCATAGCATTTCATTTTAATGGCGAAAGCATTGATGTATTAAAAAACTGCGAAAGTGAATTTTTCGAAAAGAACACCGACTCTTTTAAAAATATTGGCATTTACATTGTTTTTGGATCATTATTAAAAAAATATGTGACTGAAAACTAAACCTTAAGTCCCCGTGAACATTATCATACGTTGAATTAAAATTCAGTGGCTTGTTGACCGAGTTTCGCTTCGAGCAAAAAGTAGCTAAAATACGTGACTAAAAATAAGAACTGCCTATTTAGAACTCCTGCTTAGGTGACAATCTGCTTTTACTTTGCTTGCTGTATGTCGTCATCAAACTTGTTTAAAGCTTCACGCCAAAGTGTTCTAAGGTTTGATCTTTTTGTCCGTTCGTGTTTATGTATATGTTTTTGTATGAATGTTTGTTGTATGGACCAATTTAAATGCAGGTTGTCAATTATCGATGCTTCTCATGTGTCGTCGTCAGAAACCAAAGAATACGAATAAGCATATATCCAAATCAGGTCAGTAGTTTTTTAGAAAATCACGGACGTTTTTAAGCGTACATACATGCGGATGTGCGGATCTAACACAGAACCTCCTTTTTTGAAGTCGGTTAATAATCTACTCTTTTCTCCATTCTATTAGATAAAAGTAACATAATTGCAAGTAACATCCTGCTTTCTCCATGTCATGGCGTAGTTTGTAATAAAATGTAAAACTTTTGGGTGGAGTTTATATGTGGATATGTTGCTGTCGCATTGCGTCTGCGATGCAAATCCATAAATTACAATTGATTGCATCAATCTGATTACACCGGTGTGGTGGTCTATGCCAGCGTGGTGGAATAAGGCCTAAGCCCTCTCAGTGGTAGAGGAGGCCCGTGCTCAGCAGTGGGCAGTATATAATACAGAGTAAGTTGTGCATTTACTCTCGTACTGGTCAGTCGGTTGGCGATATCTTTGTGAAAGTATTTCTGTTAAATTAGTGATTCTAACAATACATTTAAAACCGAAGCACACTTCCTACACGAAATGAATATAATAAAAGCTTTAATTTCAAAAATTTCATTTGTGAGAACGCTCGTCGGTCGCGTATTCAAGCACTCTTTTATCTGAAACATCTTTATGGAGGGAATTTAAGCGGGAATTCTAATTAAATTTCTTGAGAGGGCGTGGAGTCCGCGACAATAGGAGCCCGTACCTTCGTAAACTACGGGTCGTGGTACAAACCATGAGCGATCCAGATCACAATAAAACAGGACAGAAAAATGACTCTACTTTACACTGTTCACAACTTGAATATCTACTTAAGATAAATTCTAAGAAAATTGAATATACACGTTGTATGATTGGATATGTGAGTACTAAAAATGCAATATACAACTTAACAACAAAATATACTGAAAGATATGTCTAAAAGAAAAGATAAAGATATGATAAGCAATGTCTCTGTAAAAGTTTCATACCATTCTCAAGCTATTGACCAATATTTTTTTTTCCATAAACTGTTTCTATTGTTAATATGTTATTGTGTAGAAATAATTACATATTTTCGACGAACTATGTTTGCACTAATCATGACTGTCGATAGAAGTTAGCATTTATGTACGTTATATTAGAAAAAACTAATCGGGATAAACAAATAAATGACCGTTTTCAAAACTCAAATGTACCAGTTAAATCTTAACATAGTATAAAACAAAGTCGCTTCCCGCTGTCTGTCCCTATGTCCCTATGTATGCTTAGATCTTTAAAACTACGCAACGGATTTTGATGCGGTTTTTTAATAGATAGATTGATTCAAGAGGAAGGTTTATATGTATAATACATGCATAATATAGTAGAGAAATAATTTATATGTTCTATTATGACTGTCAGTGCCTTTCTGACAAAAGTCGGGATCTACTTGTATTGGACGGAAAGGCGTTTTGTACCAAAGTGTAGTGTCTGTATCAGTTTATTGTCGACTGGCAGTTGCAATTATAACGGATACTGTCAAAAAATGTATAGTTAGTATATAAAGTGACTTTTATACAGGAAAAACTCTTTAATGCGGGCGAAGCTACGGGCAAAAGCTAGTGCATTTATAAATTTAATTTGGAATTCTTAACCGAAGGGGCGATATTTCAGATCAATGTGGCTAGTCCGACAAAACGCCAATTTTATAATATGTTAGGACCTAATATAATAATGTATTGTAAGTAAATTTACATTATGCACTAATATCGAAATCGCAAATTCCTACAGTAGATCCTCTTGAACATGAAGAAGCAATTAGGTAAGCTGACATATTTTTACCGATCGTCAAGGGAAGTAATATATCTCTGGCTGCTCAACATTTTCCTTGGGCTTCACTTCACTCAACATTAGGTGCAGCGAAGTTACTTTTTTATTTGTAAAATAAAAAAATATATAAAGTAAGTGTAAACCGCTAATCTCCTACAACATGCACTAAAAACCGACAGAAGCTCACTGTCCAATTTGTTGAGCCATACGATTTATGATAGCCCATAACCCGGCGTCATAGCGCAGTAGCATTTATACATATAGCCCCCGTTTATACAACGTACATTCATTTATTAAACACTACAGCGGGTGCCGATCATTACCGACCATTACTGACATGTAACCATGTTGCTAGTTCATAACGTGTTACTCTTTTGGGAAAGGCCTTTATTTGATCATGATTAGGAAGGTCTGGATTATAGAAAAAATACTGTGATCCGATGTGGGTCCCTAGACGAACAGTCGTCCGAGACTCGTCGGTTCACCAAAAGTCCACAACCTGTAAGCTGAGTTGACTTTAAGACCCATCTCGATATGTCTATTTTGTAGTCCATACTAACTTAAACATAAGCTTAAAGCAAATAAGTGCTCTATGAAATTTTATTTACTAGGTTTTTCCTAATCAGAATTATGTCACTTTCGTCCTTATAAGCAGAGATCAAAGAATACAACATTGATTACTTAAATAATATCGTAAAAACTATTTGACTGCCTTGGTGGCATAGTTGTATTACGGTACGACTACAATGCTGACGTCTCGGGTTCGATCCCCGGGTCGGGCAAAGTGATATTGGGTTTTTCTACTCATTATCAGCCCGGAGTCTGGAATTTGTGCCCGATATGGCGATAGTTGCACCTCTGCCTACCCCTTCAGGGATAACGGGCGTGAGTGTGTGTGTGTGTTTTATAACCCATCCGAGCCTTTTTTATTATTGTACCAAAATAAAGCTAACATACATATAACTTTTGTTTTTTTTTTATTTTTATAATGGCATTTGTGTTCACATTTTGCCAATAGCAAGTTTGGTTTGTCTATTTTATTATCTGTAGTATGTCGAAGTAAAGCAGTGGCTACCTTACCAAGACTTTAACGAGGAGTTTTGGTGGCAACAAAAAAAACACTTGATTAGCACAATTATTTCAATTCACTTCATTTGAGCTCTTTAATAGAACTATATTGGATAATCTACCACCATAATTATGCAATATAACACGAAGTATCACCAAAATAATGAATTAAAACAAGAGCACCTCATGACACTTCCAAGTTCCCGCCAAAAAACCACTTTCGGTTTCGCTGCAGGTCATACATTTTTTTTTTATGATTTAGGGGGGCAAACGAGCATACGGTTCACCTGATGGTAAGTGATCACCGCCGCCTATGAACATCTGCAATACCAGGGGAACATTTCAGTCTCCTCCATTACAACTCCAATGCACTCCGAGGTATTCACTATAAACGTTGTAATTACCGACCGACCTTCCCCGGCCACTGATGGCAGTAAACTTTTAGTGCCAGTAAAAATAATGGACGGCCAACTGAATCGATACGATGTCCATGATTGAGGACGGAAAGTCTTGGTGTAGACGATTAGAAGGGAATTGCATGGGTGTGCTGGATTTTATTGGTATTGCGGGTTGAGACAAGATGCTCATGTTTGGCTATGTAGTTATCAGCACGAGTTTAACCTTAAGGAACATTTTATGTTTTATGCAAATAAATTGACAAAACGATCACGTCGGCTGCGTCGCAACTCCCGCGTGCTTATAAACAGCAAGGCCATTTATAGTTTAAATTGGTCTAAGAGCTGACAAACATTTTCGGGAATGTGTTTGAGGCAATATTTAACATTGTTAAAAGCTTTTTCTGGTTACTATAATGCACACCTGGTTGAATGATTGCAGGTCTTAGGCGTGCCCACACACACACACTCACGCCTTTTATGCCCGAAGGGGTAGACAGAGGCGCAACTAGTGCACCCACTTTTCGCCGTGCATATTCCGTCCCATGATGTGATAGGGGGCGAGCCTATCGCCATATCGGGCACTTTGCCCGACCTGGAAATCGAATCCGAGACCTCAGCATTGCAGTCATTGTTTACACAAAAGGTTCTCGAGGTTCTTGAAATTTCAAGTTGAAGAATTAAAACGCCAGATTATTTGACCGGGTCGCAAACTTTGCCAGGTGTTTTCAAAGTTATATAAAAATAAAGATGCAAATGAGCCCTTTTCTTTAATTTGCCGTATTTCATTACTTTCTAGAATTTGCTCCTTCTTAGCGACGCTATCGAATGGTATAATGATACACTATGTTGTTTATTTTCATCTAAATCCACGGGTTCGATTCCTGGCTAGGAATGTTGTTTTTTAAAAACTTTAGTTATTAAATACAAGTCAAAAATACAAAGCTAATTGCTTTGAAGAGTCTACACGTGATTTGATTGGCTCAGATAAACTCATTTTATAGTGGAAACTTCGTTTGAACCGACGACGGCACGTGAGTACATGCCGACGGGCGTCTCAGCGTCCCCGCCAAACTCAATTTACGTCTTCACTCGTTATATAAAGACTATTTTATACGTACAATAGACGCCTGTGTAGCGCGTAGACGTAAAGTTCATACAGGCGTATTTTTTTTTTTTTTTTTATTGCATCGAATGACGAGACGAGCATGCCGTTCGCCTGATGGTAAACGATACGAACACCCATAAACAGTAGCCACACCATCCAGCGCCTTGACTTACAAAGTACTGTGTGGCATTCCACTGCGCTCATCATCCTAAGACATAGATGTTAAGTCTCATTATGTCCAGTAGGTACACTGGCCACAATGTCCTTCAAACCGAAACACAACAGACGGACTCTTACATATGAGAGACCTACCACCAGTAATAGAACATTGTTTTGATAAATAATTATCATTTCAAATCGACTGATTATTTTGCTTTAGAAAAACTGGAATGTCATACTTAAAAGTAGTTACATGTGTTTTACCTCCCAAAGTAAATCTAATATATAAAATTCTCGTGTCACGGTGTTTGTAGTAAAACTCCTCCGAAACGGCTTAACCGATTCTCATGAAATTTTGTGTGCATATCGGGTAGGTCTGAGAATCGAACAACATCTATTTTTCATCCCCCTAAATGTTAAAGGTAGTCCACCCCTAAATTTCATTTTTTATATAAATTTTTTTGTTTTTATTTTTTTATGATACAGCATTTAAAAAATACATACAACCCTAAATTTTCAACCCTCTACGATCAACCCCTATTTTTTTTATAAATTTTAACCCCGGTCGGTAACTGATGGCTAAACAACGTTTGCGGGGTCAGCTATCCCTTGGTCACGGCATCACGCGTGAACGGCTGGACCGATTTCGTTTTTTTTTTTTATGTGTTTGTTATTGTCAGGAGAAGGTTCTTATGAAAGAAAAAAATAAGAAAATTGCGCGGAAAATTAGAAAATTTAAGAATACATAACCACCATATTAAACGCTTTTGACAATATAAACTTTTTTAATTCAACCTGATGGCGTTTGACATAACATTGACATAATGCGTGCTGCTAATATCGTCAAAGAGGTTGCATATATAATTCTTCTTTGCGTGTGTATTTCACTGAACTCCAAAACTTTTTTGAATAATCACGATGAAAACTTGACTGAAATAGTTGAAATTTCGTATACGGCCTCATAATATACCCTAAAGATTTTCTCAACCGTCTATGCCAATGATAAGTATTTCAATAATGAATTAGTTCATACCTCATACTAATGAATAACTACACGCGAATGTATACGCAGTATGCTTCTTGAAAATTGACGTCACATGGATGGTCCTTTTAAGAAACCAAAGACAAGAATGTTTTTTTTTATATGGCAATTTTATTATCAAAAGTCAAAGTCAATCAAAAGATTATAGACGTCAATGTCAACAGAAAAGAAACACGTAAACGGGGAAAACCTTTTTTTGTGAATAACAAATTGTTTAAAGGCATCGATTTTGTTATTAACAGTACAAATAACGTGAAATATTATGGCAGCAATACCTTTGATGTATGCGCAGGAGGACTGCGAGCTTGGAGGCAAGGAATCTATTGAGGTAAAAGTGAAAACAATACACTATGAATAGCTTCTCAAGTGAATGGTGTACAGTTATACATAATATGTATGCAGTATGGCCTTCATTATTTATACAAAACATTGATCAGCCGTGGCCGAACTTATAAAGAATTCTTATTTGTTTATAGCCATAACCATAAATTGTTTTCTCGTCTAAACTGTAATCATTGTCATTTAATTGAATTAAGCCTTATCTATAATCTATGTGAATCATTTCCAAATAACACGTGAAATGATTGTAAATGACGAAATAGGAAATTCAAATAAAATGCTAAAAATAGTACTTAAAGATTTCATGCAAAACATATTAATCAATAACTTTCACTACATTATGCTGATGTAATCAAATTGTACCAGCTGTTAATCTATCGAAGACTTTCTTTACCAAAAAGGAAACAATAAGGTGTCATCAGACCTTATCACTCCAATGAATGTCTTATAGAACATTCATCCCTAGTATTCCATGAAAGGAATGTCCTTCCATAGTAAATCCTTTATGCTAAAACACCAAAATATAAATGTATTATATTATAAGGTACTCTATACTGCCCACTGCTGAGCACAGGCTTCCTTTACTACTGAGATGGTTTAGGCCTTAGTCTACCACGCTGACCTATTGCACGTTGCCAGAGATATTAAGGTTGCAAAAAATGCAATCACCCTTTTGAGCAATAACAAAAATTTATCAAACAAATAGAACATACTTTCAACCAGTAATTAACACCTGTGCCTTAGTGGCATACTTGTATTGCAAGCGCTACTGGTCCTAGGTCTGGCAAAAGGAATACTAGGTTTAGCTTTAGGCTCAGCCTAGAGTCGAATTTGTAGCCAATATGGTGCTAGGCTCACCCCCAATCACATCATGGGACTACAAACACGGAAAAGTGGGTGACCTAGTTGCACCTCTGCATACCCCTTTGGGGATTAAGGTGTGGTGTGTGTAATAGTTAACAGAACTCTGTTGAAAGTGCTTACTTCTCTAAATTCTGTTATTCATTTTAACAATGACAAGAATGATAGTATATTAAAATAAGATTACACGTTTTTCAGGATGATTTTGCATACCGCAACAATGTGATGAATGCTGACAAAGAAATCCGGCTTGGTTTCATACGTAAAGTATATGGTCTCCTCACAGTGCAGCTGCTAGCCACTGTCGCTATTGCTGCAGTGTTTCTGCTAGTCGAGCCAGTGCAGGGTTTCATACACAGAAAGTGAGTTTATAATTGATTTCTATGTATTTTATTTGCAGTATACAGTTAAAACCAGTTATAGCGACATTGAAGGGACTAACTAATCTGGACGCTATATCCGATAGTCATTATAAACGATACTCTTTTTCTATACATGTATTTACCGGGACTTTGCCATTTGGCTGCTATAACTGATGCGTCATTATAACTGATGTCGCTATAACAGGTTTCTACTGTATTTGTTTTTCAATGCAGACTTCTTTTTTATTTAATTTAGTAAACACATATTATAAACAGTTCATTTTAATACTCATTATTATGAGCAATGTTAAAACAGTTGTAAAGTACTACTACTACAGTCAAACATGCTACAGATGGGGCAACAGAACAAATGTCATTTCAAGTTGTTAATAAGAGCTATTTAAAATTTACATACAAATGCAAATATCCATTAATCACATTGATTTATATTTACCACCCTTACAAATCTAAGAGATGTTTCTGGTATCGTTATATTTTTTTTTATATATTATGCCTGATTTAAATTTTATCCATTGTATACCTCACACATACATCTTCATACAGTAGAAAGAACAACTCTATGTTTTTGTTTCCAGTGACTGGATGATATTAGTGGCATTCGTACTCAGTTTGGGCACGCTTTTCGCATTGATTGCCAAGCGTCGCGACACGCCAGCCAACCTTTACCTCCTTGCGGCCTTTGTAAGTAACTTAAGGAAAGAAAGGCTATATAAATATTTTTCCTGTTTCAAAACTTTTTGGGTTAATTTTCCATTATCTTATGTAATAGTTTCACAAAACTTTTGTGACGAAAATCTGAAATTAAATTAAGGTATACCATTTACCTGGACCAGTAGACAGGAACTCACATTTCACATTATCCCATATTATGTTTGAAGCAGAAAAAACCTATTAATATTATGATTAATTCTCCTTATTGAATTGAATTGTACTGTAATAGCAGGAGAAGGCCCTAAGACGCCTAAAACCTATACTTATAACCTGAATGTACCTGTATAGAATTAATGATTCGTAATAAGGAACATTACTTGACGTTGCCTTTGTACCATTTCGGAAAAATTATTGCTAAAACACATTGTTTTGTCCTCATTTCACCAGATTTTGTTACTCAGTTTGTTTTGTAAAAAAAGACCTTGTAATTGTAATGCTGTATAATCGAGTACGTCAAATGACCTCTTTAAGCTGTATTAAAAAAAAAACAATTTTATGTACATTTTTCAGACGGCGGTGCAAGCGTACACTATCGGTGTTGTAGTGTCGTATTACAACACAGCAGTGGTGCTGCAAGCCCTAGGACTCACGTTCGCTGTCGTCTTTTCTCTGACGCTTTACACTCTTAACACCAAGCGTGATTTCTCCTTCGTTGGCTATGGGTGAGTTTTGAATAATTTTGATGAAGCCATATTGATTCACTGATGCGATAAGATGCTGATTAGGCAGATTCCAAATTATTCTTATGCGAGTTTTTACTAGGTATCCATCCTTCAAATTAGTAATTTTTAAAAGGAAAATAGATATAACGAATATTCTTATGAATTAATTGTTCCTAAAATCATAATCTAACCCCAATATTTTCAGAATCATTGCTGGGCTCACGGTGCTCATCATCGGTGGTATAATCCAAATATTCATCCAGAGCTCAGCGTTCGAAATCGCTCTGTCCTTCACTGGTGCTGTATTCTTCGCGCTGTTCCTCATCTTCGACACGCAGCAGATGATGACCACCCTCTCCCCCGAGGAGTACATCCTGGCTACAATCAACCTGTACATGGATATACTGAACCTGTTCCTGTACATACTGCGCATTTTGAATGAGCTGAACAGGAATTAAACTGTCAGTAGATGTTGATTAAGCCGGGTCTCCTGCCTTAAAAAGTGAAAGCCAATCCCATAAATTAAAAATCTTGATAGCCAATCATTTATGGTCAAACTCCTATTTAGATAGAAAACATGTTAGGAACTATTTCTGACAAAGATATGGTTTCCCAGGAGACCCGGTTTTAGATGTTGGTAAATATCGATTTTTTTTATGTTAGTATTGTCATAATTGTCATAATCACGTATTTTGAACGCTTAATAAGAATGGAAGCGATAACCGATTTACTATTTGTGAATTGATTTATGCACCGGAACAGAATAAGCCCATTGTAATACTAATTGACCAATTGTAGTGTAGGGAACCGCTTGTAATCTGTGTAGAGACGATATGCTCGGTCATTAAACTGTCATTTTATTTCACATTTAAATTCGGCGCTCAATATACGTGAAGCTCAGGATACCTTTGATTGTTTTAAAGTATTATAAATTGTAAATAATTGTGTAAAACAAATTGAACAATATGATATAAGTGGTGCAACTTCCTGAGTAGTTATATTCCTATTGTATGAGTTATCTCTTGTATCTCTGTCATGTTTAATGTTATCATGTTTGTCTTCAATGCCTTATCTTGGATATTTGCCAACAAATGTTTTGTTTTTAAAGTTGATTGAGCATTTATTGTTAGAACTTTTAAATTGTGATGTGGTCTTAAAAAGACCCAACAGAATAAAATAGCACAAAAATTTATGCAACACTTGTGTTTTTGAAAGCACCTAAATCCTAAGTCCACTGTGCGTAATTTTGGAGCAAAAGGCATTTTTTTGCACTAAGGTATCTTAGAATGGCTGTGAGATGTTTATTATAGAAAATATTTTGTATGCGCTAGTATTACAGGGAACACGGTATTTTTTCGTTATTTATCAACATGGCACAGTGACTGCAACCTTATTGAATATAGTAAATGATTTGCTGTTGAATTTTGTGTTTTTTTACCGACTTCAAAAAAGGAGGTTCTGTATACGACCCGTATGTAACTTTGTACTATTTTCACAAAACTACTGATTCGATTTGGGTGAGTTTTTCTGTTGTAACTTTCATATCAAGATAACATAAAGGTGGTACATATTAAGGTAGGGAAAAATTTGTCCTACAGGATAAAACGCATTTAAAAGAAAGGCCGAAATTAAGTTGCAAACCGCAACAATATATTTACAATTAATCATTATTATTACATCACAATTCGTGGCTAAAAACGTCACAAAATATTCACCTACATCTAAAAATTAGCTAATTAGAGCGGACGCCAATCTTTATAGCTAGATATTAGTCGATACCAAGAAGCTTATAGATAAAGGTGGAGGCGACACTACATACTTAAGTGAAAACGACTGTAGTCGGACACTCTCTTTCTGAAGGCATACATAAGACACAGACAACACATATCACTATCTCGTTCTTATGTGTATATTTAGAAAGAGAGTGTTCGACCACAGTCGTTTTCACTTAGGTATTTAGAGCGTTGCCTCCAACTGTATGTATAACCTTGGTCGTTACAACCTGCAGCTGTTTTTAGTTCAATCTGACAGGCATATGAAATGAGTTACGTCGAGTCATTTTTCATCCGTGATCAGGTAAAGTTAAGGCTCGTATCATACTGGCGAATTCACAGCTAGGCGAAAGCGCCGCGCGCTCGTCCAGTGTAATAAGACAGTTAAATTTACTTAACCACCGATGAGATGCACAGGTGAACTTAATCGGGCAGTTTCCAGTAACAGTTACTGTTATTTCTGCCTAAATAATGACTTTTGTATTTTGGCAACTCTTAACGTATTATTTTTACTTTTCACGAAGAAACTTGCTATAACCCTGCCAGAAACATTGGCGTCAGCTGTACACTATACAGAGACCCCGCTGTCAGGTGGGATCGTTTGAGATGTCGGCTAACCGTTTTCAATAAACGTTCCCAATCTCGTCGATACGATTCCGAAAATAAACCAATCAAAATAACTCATTTGTAAACATGTCAAAAAAACTTCGTTCTAATTGGTCAATTTTCGCGATACACTGGTGGTGGTGTATACTTCTACTGGTGGTAGGTCTCTCATATGTAAGAGACCGTCTGGGTGGGTACCACCGCAATGTCTATTTCTACCGCCAAGCAGCAGTGGGCATGCACTGTTGTGTTTCGGTTTGAAGGACATTGTAGCCAGTGTAACTAAATGAGACTTAACATCTTAGTGTCGAGACATAGGTGTCTCAGGATAACGAGCGCAGTGGAATGCCACACAGTACTTTGTAACTCAAGGTGCTGAATGGTGTTGCTACTGTTTATGGGAGGTCGTATCGCTTACCATCAGGCGAACGGCATACTCGTGTCGTCATTCAATTTCATAAAAAAAAAAGAAAAAAGCGATTGGGTTCGTTTTTTGAAAACAACGGTACATAACTATAATTTATGTTTTAGCTTACGTAAGTATTTGAATCATGAGTCATGACGCCCCGGTTGACTTGATATAAATGTATGAAGGTAAACTGGACATGCGCTGTTGTGCAACATGTTGTGATGCCATAATATGTAATAGCACAAAGGCTCAGTGAAATCACCGCTTTATTAGCGGTTCAACAGCAATATCGGTAAATTAATGCGGATTCGTTTACGTAGATTTAATATTTTATCTGAATAACAAAAATAAATTAAAACTAACAAGTACCTACAATCGTGTTTCTAAAAAAATGCGTACTATATAGGCCAGTTTCGCTCGCTCCTGATAAAGTTCTAGGTAACCGTGTCATATAACGCTATCTAACAAATAAATGTGACACATTACTAGTAACTTCTCAGATATTTCTATTCGAGACCTGACACCAAATGGTGTAGTTTATATAGTAGATAGGTCCCGGATAGGTTATCAGACTTTATCAACTTGCGGTGAAATCGGCAAGTATTAAAAAATACTCATTTCATTTACATCGCTAAACTCTTGGTTGTATTGTATACGTAATGCAATTCTTATTGTCTCATATGAAATATTTAAGCAGTGATTATACTGAGACTAGAACTTGAATCGATTAACTTCGCGACCAAGGAAAACTACCCCAATACAGATTTTTTAAATTTATAATGCATAGTTTTTATTTAGAACCTGAATGGTGTTCCTGGAGGAACTGAAATTTACAATTTCATCTTATTTTCTACTGTCTTAACTTAATGCATTATTATGACATTCAATACAGCATAAAACAATATCATTCAAAACTGTACTATACTTGTTAACTGACTCTGTAGATACTTCCACTTCAAATTTCTCGAAACCAGTTTTCCGTGTTACTGAAATTAACTTTACATTGTTCGATATAGTACAACTCATATCGACATGACATCATCCCTATATTTTATCGATTAAAATGTTAACCATCTGTTTCGCTGGGCAATACGTTGGCAAGATAAAAAAATGCCAACCTTATAAAATTGATACCAGAAGCGCCATGGAAGTTTTAATAAATTATATATCAATGCATATTACAATTCATGATATAAAACTGTTTTGATGCATTCAAAATATGTTTACTTCTTTTTTCAAGGGCCGTATCCACAAAAAACTTTAATAGAGCGTTTATTAAAAAAAAACTACTTGTTTACGTGGAATTATGATGAATAAGATCCAAATTTAATTAAATCTTATAAAAAATAACAGAACCTCGGTTATCCTTACAAGTGACAAAGTTAACTTTCGGAGTTAGAATCGATATTTTGTCTAAGACACACGATAATGAATAATGGATATTCTGATTCAATTTATCGATCCTTTTAAATTTGATATTTGCATTTTCGCAGACTTCGATAAAAACAATAAATCGTAATTAACGGTTTTAATTGAATTTGGAATGTTAATTTATTGTCCTTTCTTGTTTTAATTCAATGCTTAGCCCCATTTATTTCCGATAATCAAGATTCTGTAAAGTTTGATCGACGTCCAATTACAATATAGATAAGAACTATTGCGATATCTTGATACATGCACTCTTATATTATATTATAATCCGTTTTTCATATAGGATTATTAACAGTATTTTAATTTTGAATGAATGGTATATATCACAAAATTACAATTAGAATGGTTGGTTACATCATTTACAGTATTTTAAAACTGATTACATCTATTTTTGTAAGAGACACAATTCTCGTAGGTAAAACCCTACTGATATATATTTATAGACAACCAGTGGGTCGATTACAAACTCGGTTTTCCAGTCAATAACTGCTTTGCAATTTTTATATATTTTTCATGTAATGCTTGAAATGACTGAACTAATTATTAATATAAGAAATAGCCAGTTCAGTAGTCTGCGAAAAAGCTTTACTGACAGCCTATCCAACCGAATTGAAGCAATAAAGATCACGTTTCCACTCCACACAATACAAGTTTAGGATACACGCCCACACTTCTGGGCCATAGTCCACCACACTGGCCCACACTCACAAATCAAGTGTCCGCCTCGTCCTCACTCATAGACTCCAATCGTTCCACCTTCATGTCCACATCTATACTATTACTAAGCGGGGGTATCTGATAGTTTGAGTCTTTTTCCTCACTCCGATTGTGCGCGTCCGTGGGCCGTGAACCCGACTCGAGAAGCAGCGGCAACTCGATATGTGGCCTGAAATAAAAAAAACGAACACCTGGCAGATATGAAACACCGAATTTTGTAAAAAAAATATGGTTATTGGTTTATTAAAGGAAATAAATATGGCATAATCGAACAGTTATTTTTTCGAAATTGGTAGACGCGTCATCATCGCGTATGCGGGGACGACATAATAAAAAAAGTTGTTAAAAATAAATGGTATTTGTTGTGGGTGGGTTGGTTATAAAAATAATGTGTTCCGCTCAGTTCCTCAACAAATCAATTCTGTGTTAACACACACCACCCTGGAGTATTTGTACTTATTTCACACATCTCTAGGGCGGACAACGTACATCCACGCCTTAAACATTCAGCAGCTGCATCGATCACTTGTACTACAAATGTACCTTTTAACATCGTCGAGGGTCTTGTGCCGCTGCGGCGCGTTGTTCCTCAGAGCCTTGCAGCGCAGCCGGTGCCTGGTGAGCTGCAGGAACGTGTCGCACTTGTAGTTGCAGCCGTAGCACGCGTGCTTGTTGTGACACGTCTCGTGCACCATCAGGTCGGTGGGCGTCGTGAATGCTACACAAATTACATACATTCATACAATCATGCCTTTTATCCCCGAAGGGGTAGGCAGAGACGCAACTAATGCACCCACTTTTCGCCGTTATTCCGTCCCATGATGTGATAGGGGGCGAACCTATCGCCATATCGGACACAAATTCCTGACTCCAGGCTAATACTGAATTTAAAACCCAATATCACTGCCCGACCCGGGAATTGAACCCAAGACCTCAGCATTGCAGACATACCGTAATACAACTACGCCACCGAGGCAGTCAAATTACGTCGGTGCCAAATATGACGAAATAACTCGGTACCTTTGATTAATTATATATCTAGATGGACACTGAACGTTTCAAACGCGTCGAAAAAAATAGAGGCCAACAGTTGTCCACTAAATGAGTTCGAGTGAATTATTTTTTGTTGTTTTTCATGGATATAATTTACTCCCCATTTTAATAGAAACCATGTAATAACTGGTATCATTATGCGCGCACACAAGGATACGCAGAATGATGCAGCGATAGCGTATGAGAAAGCTGTCACGCATACTAGCTTAAGAAAAGTTGGCCTGTTAGTTTTAGTTTCATTGCAGCGCGTCACTCTATCTAGGTTTATAATTTATCAAAGCTCGGTACATTGGTGCCTTTTATGGAATACGTGTTTGGAATATAGTAAGTAAATAGAACTTTCTAGAAATGTAAGATGCATAACTTTCCTGCTTCCAGTGTTGGCGTATCGACATCTCCATTGGGAAGCGTGAATGCGCAATATAAGTAGCGTGAAGAAGCAGCTGGCCAGGCCGGCATGATTGTGTCGAATGGCACGGGATAATCGTCCAATGCCATTCGATTCTCTGTTTGGACTGCCCCGTGCTTACCATCAGGTGCGGTGCAGTCACTATGCCGAGCTTTTATATATAAAAAAAAAAAAGTTAAATGGCTACATAAAGTTAGTTTCTGTTATTACTTGCGAATTAGATGTACAGTTTTGTTAGTAGTAATTGGTAAGTGAAACAGAAGATTTACAATTATATTTATTTCAGCTTTGAATTTCAAATAATTCAATGCTATAAAAAGCACTACTATAAAGGCAATAAATGTGATTCAACTTCTTAAAAAACGAATATGAGGCAGTGTTCCATAACAGGCCCAAATGAAACAAAATTTAAACATGTCATAAAAATGAAGGTCTGTTCATCCAATATTGATATTATTACAAAGCTAATCATTTTCAACATTACTAAAGTTCCAGAGTTTACATATACAGTCTGCATTATTATTACTAGAAAATAAAAAAACTACTAATAACGATGTCTCCCGTATCTTTTTCTAAAGACTGTTACTGATAGTGATTGAAAATATCTCTTTTCCTCCTGGATCTACTTCGATGTTCTTATAGATGCGCAAAATTTCAATTGAGATTTACAGGAGCTTATTAATTTCTTCATCTGTTTTATTTGAACTATTTTATGTGGCACTCTTTTCTGATCTGTCGTATTCACCACATCATCCGATTTCAATGTTCGTTTTTGCATTGAGTTATATTTCCAAGGTTCATAAGACTTCTACATTCAGCAAAGGATTCTTCATGATTTGTTTTTTGCTGACATCACTATGTAATTAAATTTGTTTTAAACAATCCAGTTTCATTGGTTAAATGTGATGAAAAATTATTTAATCGCAATTCTCCAAGTAAATCGAAAACTTATTACGCTAAAATCTTTAATTAAACCCTCTCAAGACGAGATTTATTTGGTGATTAAGCATTTTACTTATGTTGTCTTAAAACCTATGTAACCATTATGTATCATATTATATTGTAATCAAAAAGATGTTTCAATTTATTTTTTACATAAGGAGCGTGGGCCATCCCCTACGTCAGTTATACTTCTTACTTATTTATTTCATCTAGAAACTCTAAGACCAGGGTTTCCGATTGTCTTTTAAAAAGGAGACGAGAGCGTACAGATATTTCTTTCAGTTGATATGAACTATCAAAGTTAGCCACTGCATTACTATAATTGTTCGAAACTTCGTTATAGTCTAATTCTTCAATGTCTACAGGTTCTAATGCATTCTCCGTGTCGATTTCATCTTGCGGTACCATCCTTATAGCTTCTATGGCATTTTTTATATTAATTTCGTCTTGCGGTATCATGCCTTCAGCGTCTATAGCGTTTTCTATATTAACTTCATCTTGCGGTATCATACTCTCAGCGTCTATAATATTTTCTATATTAATTTCATCTTGCTGTATATTTTCCATATCCATTTCATTGCAGGTCTTGGGTTTATTTTGAGGTATCATATCCTGTAAATTAGAAAACAATTATAATAGTGATTGATGACAGAAAAACAACACAAAATCCTTATTTCAGCCTCGATGGTATTCCCATAAGCAGTAAGACAAAAAATAAATATATATGTATAAACTATAAACCGATGGTAACACAGCAAGAATGTTAGTAAAGCCTAATTTCTTCATTAACACCATTAAAAACCAGAGTTAAAATAAACTAATAACTTACGTAACTATGATAGATTTGCGTAAACACTCCTGCGCAGGTTTTTCTATAGCTGCCGAACGCCACGCACACTGCCCGCCAAACGTTGGCGCAAAAGGAACTATAAGTGTGTTCGAAATATTCTAGACCCGAAAAGTTTAGGACATTACGATATTCCATACACGTATTCCATAATTGAAACCTTCACATGATAAAAATAGACTATTACTACGCCATAGACCTGATTATAGTTCTGTTCGTATGTTGGAGGTATTAGATCAGAACTCGATAGATCCAATTTCGATTCATGGTTTGTGGTATTTTGATGGAAATCTGTTGTTATGGACCTAATTGGTTCAAACCAACATCATGCTTTATTGACGTCACGTAATGTTGCCAGCGACAAATCCCTTTGAATTGCACGACTAGTAAAAGCACATGTCAAAAAACGGGCTTAAAATTATAACCAAGATACTTTATATATATTTGATTTACGTAGTTTTATTTTGCTTAAAAACTAAATATAAATGAACATTTTAAAAAAAGTTAGATATAAATGGAGGGGTCTTAAAATATTTTTGAATGAATCCAAGATCTATATTTTTGCCCCTTTAACCCGTCAACGCCCGCTTATATATAGATATATACGTGGTTGCCCTATATGACATCACAATTCTGCGAGTCTTGAACTAAGCTTAGCTTGTATCTCAAAACTCTTACAATTATACAGGTTTACCATTATACGTATTTTCTAGGTTGTTGACATGTTATAGTTTATTATATTTTGATAACTACTATGTGCAAGTTATAAAATAATATATTATGTATGAAATCAGAGTGTGTATGTGTTTGTGTGTGTGTTTGTGTTTGTGTGTGTGTGTGTGTGTGTGTGTGTGAGTGTGTTGTGTGTTTGTACTATTTTATTAACAAGTTATAGTATGATGTCAATATTACCTACCTTTTGATAATAAACGTTTATTATTTATTATATTATTATATACCCGGACGTCGGCGTCCACCACGGGCGTTGACGAGTCAATATCCATAAAGTTTGAGCCTGGTTAGATTTTGAAGCCCAGCACCCATACAAAAAGCGAATATCTTCTTTATTGCTTTTATTTACATTATAATTCCTTCTAAGATCCTTTATTTATTTTATGATTCCTATTTTGAGGCTGATCTCGACTGCGAATTTGAACGCTTGCTTCTAGCAAATTGATTAAAACGGCAATAATAGAGACACAAATTCGATCAACACAAAAAAGAAGCCTAAATGCACAGCTGATCTCTAGTAATGGTGAATCAACTATGAAATAAGCTGGAGACAAGACTGCATTCTCTTATGAGTACCTACCAACTATTAGGGTTGAAATCTCACTTGCAACCATCACTTTGTCATGGTGATAAAGCATTGAGCTTATAGGAACCTATTGTCCGCTTGAAAGCGGCTTAAGAAGATCTAGACCAACGATATCTAGGTCCTAGAAGCGCTGAGTGCGAAGATATTGATGATTTTCTAATATCATCTAAAATTATCGAAAGCAAGTTGCCAGTTAGAAGAGCCCAGACCAAAACATTTAGATCTCGAAAAGATTTTGCGCCAAAGGCGAATTTAAACTTGGAAGTAGTTTGCAGAGGCCTTCTGCAATATTTAGAGATGAAGCAGGCAGAAATTAATATTTTCATTAGTTCTAATTTAGGGCGCCTTCAAAGGAGATGTCCGTTTTTTGTATGGGTGCTGGGCCTCAAAATCTGACCAGGCTCAAACTATATGGATATTAAAGGGGAAAAAATATGCAAATTGGATAAAAAAAAAAATCAGACCCCTCCATTTATAACTAACTTTTTTAAAAACATTCATATTAAATATAGTATTTAAGCAAAATAAAATTACATAAATCTCAAATTCGGAGGTCTAAAATTTAACGATTTATTGTAATAGGCTAGTTTTTAGGAGTTCTATCCAAATATATATAAACTGTCTTGGTTAGAAATTTAGGCCCGTTTTTGGACATGTCCTTTGCCGCGCGGATGCACTTACACTCGCGCTGCACGTACCAGCCAATTTGAAGGCGCCAAAAAGATTACAAAAAGTTCATGGAAAAAGTCTGCCGGCAATTTAGTGTAATGATAATGCAACGGTGCCCTAACAAATGGCTTGTAAGTCCCATGGGAGTATATAAGGGGGGGTTCAGAGGCCCCCTTAGCTTAAAATAAACCACGCTATGCCACTGACCGCTGACATTTTGGGGATCCGGACCCCTTAGCTTCTAAAATGATCGGGCTACCAAACATGTCCACACTGTAATATATTAACGTGACGCGGGAGGTGTGTACGGAGTCATGCAAGACAAGAACCCACGCCACTAAAATTTTTATATCGTAGGATCCCCCCCCATAGCTATAGCTACGCCCGTGGTAAGTCCCATTTCGCCGTAGACCCGTCACCCCGTTCACTTACACCGCCTGCACGTGACACACACATGTTTGCCGGAGCGCTTGCTGTCGCCCGCAGACTCTTCCTCTTCCGACTTTCTCTTCACAGTCTTGTACGAGTGTTGTGAAATCACGTGCGCCTGAAAATACACGCCTTGTGTAATATCTTCGTCAATGTTAGTGATGTAACACGTGTAAATTCATACCTACCGTCCGAACCGCCTCTAGGAATGCTAAGGGTTTTTTTATGGTATTGAATGACGAGACGAGCATGCCGTTCGCCTGATGGTAAGCGATACGGCCGACCATAAACAGAAGTAACACCATACAGCACCTTGAGTTACAAAGTACTGTGTGGCATTCCACTGCGCTCGTCAACCTGAGACATAAGATGTTAAGTCTCATTATGTCCTGTAGTTACACTGCCTACAATGTCCTTCAAACCGAAACACAACAGTCCATGCACACTGCTGCTTGGCGGTAGAAATTGACATTGCGGTGGTACCCACCCAGACGGACTCTTACATATGAGAGACCTACCACCAGTAAACGGGTAAATTTGTAAACTTGGCCAGCTGTTACAAGTTAATCACCAATACTAGAGTCTCTCTCTGTATTGGTCTCTCGATCAATCACAAACATCAAAATTAAACGACACCGTCTTAAGAGTTGCGTTTTTTTGCCACGTTCTAAACCCACTGAGCAGATTTTATTACTCCTGAGAACGTATACTGCGACGTAGACTCGAGACATCTTTCACTATACAAGACTTAGCATTATTTTAACTGCCTTACAATATTTAATTTACCTTCAGTCCGGTAACACTGTTGAAGGACTTGGTGCAGAGCAGACACTCCAGCGGCAAGTCGGGAGGCGGTTCCACCTCCTCTTCCTCGCTGTGTGGCTCCTGTTTCACATGCACGTCCTGCAACTAAACAACAAACATAACAACACGTAGATAATATGCAGTATGGTAAAATTACTATACCCTCGAAGACCCAAGATTATTATTCGAAAGTGTGTCGTAATAATGACGGAAGGTACTTTGGAAAGGTTCAATTTTTTATCGTCAGAAAGGCTGAGCACTTCAGCTCAAGATTTTTGACCATTAGAGACGTCAAATCGATAAAAATTGTCAAATTTTAAGGGTGATTAGAACTTATTAATAGTTTTGGTCCCTTTAAAGGTACCATCGGCGTTAATTGCAACTTGCGATTTCAAATGTCTCGGCCTTATTGACTACGATTATTTGGGCCTTTTAAAGAGACCGCCGGGTTTACGAGGATACTGCGGCGCCAAAACAATAAATTACTATCTGGGTACACCACACCGGTGCGTTTCCACATAACTATCGTGTTAAAATGAGAGCAACACCGGTGCGGCTCACCACATCGGCTACACAAAACACAGTGTGTGTTTTTTGCTGCACTGTCGTAGCGCCCATTGCAACACATGGCGTGTAAAGCTGCACCGCCGTAGCGCACTTAAATACACAACAGGTGTATGGACCGCAGTTAACGTATTCATCATCATCATCATCATCATCATCAGCCACACGACGTCCACTGCTGAACATAGGCCTTCCCCAAAGATTTCCAGACGGACCTGTCAAAAGCGGCCCGCATCCAGCGTGTTCCTGTGACTTTTATTAAGTCGTCTGTTCACCTTGCAGGTTTTCGTAACGTAATAAATATTTCTTTCGTTCTTTCTCTTTTTATTCATGCTAGAATACTACATAACATTATTATAGTGTTGACATTTAAAAAAAACTCACGTCTTGTGCCGGTTCTTTTTTGTGTTCGCCGTTAGTAAGTATAGAATTCCGCTCATACTGGTCGTGGGTGATCGTGCCTAGAAATGAACACGTAAAACACTGTATTCTTAAGCTGATATAAATCTACCAAATATATTTTATAGTTTCTATTTGGTGAAATAGATCAAGAACCAGCTATGTGCAAAAAAATACCGAAGGTGATAGGTTTACAAAAATAACTTTGGACCGTAGCCAAGATGCCTTTCTATCCTAGACGTTGACGCTGACATTGTGTATGAGACCATAGCCAAGATGCCTTTCTAGGATCGCTGACGCTGACGTATTGTATTAGAATTACATATCCTAGTGATAAATTTGTGGATATGTCATTCCCATATATTTTTTCCGTTTCCTATTAGCGTTAACGATTGTAGAAAGGCATCCCGACTACAACTTCTTAAGTAGTTACGCCATTACAATGTTTAGGTCGTATAAGCGATTTGAAATTTTGATTTTGTTCAGATACTTATGCTGCCGACTGTACATATTATTCAGCCGTGACGTGTCTAGTAGAGCAGAAAAGTACCAACAGTTCAAACCTCAGACCATTTGGTCCACAGCCCATATATGCTAGCACTTGACCAAGGGACCATTTTATTGTATTTTGAAGAAACTGAATAATTGTTAATTGCTAAAACCACAATTAACAATTAATCAATTGTTATTTTTTTTTTATACAATTACAATGGATCAATTGTTAATCGTTAGTTGTTTTTACAATTAAAATTTGCCCAACACTGCTCAAGAGTAATGTAACTTCCTATTAATGAAAGAATTTTCAAAATCAGTGCAGTAGTAGTTCCAGAGATTAGCCCCTACAATCAAACTCACAAACGATTCCTCTTTATAATATTAGTATAGATTTAATAACAATCTAACTACATTGACAATCTATAATGATCTCCTTAAATAAAAAATTGATATTACTCAAATCGGTTATTTGGAGCAACCGATTTCTTGTTCCGTTGTCGACTTTCCATGAACAGTTAATACATTTTCATAAAGGCATTCTTATATTGTCCCGTCTATAATCTCTAACTAAAGAAGTCGAAAGTTGTAAGTTCTAGGCTTACCTAGGTCCCGTAAATATTTCCATTATTTCTGCTGGTTAGTTGGAAAGAATGACATCGATCTTTGTTATCATTGAATTCCAAGCTATGCATTAGTCTGTCAGGTCATGTCATTATTCTAAAGATCAGATTATCCTCTCATTGTTTAGATACTGCCTTAGTGGCGTAGTTGTATTACGGTACAACTGCAATGCTGAGGACTCGGGTTTGAACTCCGGGTCGGGCAAAGTGATATTGGGTTTACTAATAAGTATCAACCCGGAGTCGGGAATTTGTGCCCGATATGGCGATAGGCTCGCCCCCTATCACATCATGGGTCGGAATACGCACGGCGAAAAGTAGGTGCACCTAGTTGCGCTACTGCTTACCCCTTCGGGAACAAAAGGCGAGTGTGTGTGTGTTTAGATATTTCTAAAAATCGACTTCTTATTGCGTCAAGCGTCAACAACATGCCATTAACGTGTCTAGTGATTTGTATATAATTATGAGAGATCAACCAATTCTCATATTTTTATCATGGTGTCAAATATGTACTTCACTTAAATTCAAACACAAAAAGTAGGATCAAAATCCAGTAAAAATTCAACAAGATGATCTTGAAGATGATTTGAAATATGATCTAAATGTCAAAAAAGAGACTTAATAATATGTAGTGACGTCATCAGGCATTACGATGCGCGCGAAAGAGAGGTAGCGCGCTATAACCACTACGCGCTCATTGCCATATCTTAAATATGAATTGCTGCCCCATTCCTTTACCAATTTTATTGCTGATTTCACAAAAAACCATTCAAGCGCTAACCATGTCTATTACTACTCAGTCAGACACGCGAGACTAACGTTTAACGCAATAATGTAAAGTCTTTATTTACAGCAGTGTTTTTCAACGTGTGGGTCGCGACCCCACGGGGGGTCGTGAAGCCTTTATAGGGGAGTCACAAGAGGTCACGAAAACTATCTCAGCATAAAAAAAAATCAATAAAGTTTAAAAAGATAGATTTATCAAAATAAAAATACTAAAGCATAAACTTTTTGTAAATATTGACTTAACATTTTGTACAGTGTTAAAAATATTTTTTCATAATAGAGGGGTCGTGTCATGAAAAAGGTTGAAAAATACTGATTTAGAGCTTCTCTAGAGGGTAAAGTTGGCTAAGCCATGGCCTAATCGGGAGTAACCTACGAGTAAAATAAAAAGAAACGTAAGTGTCATATTCATTTATTTTAATGTTTTACATTAATCTTAACGAAATACAGATAGTATACGATTATTATGATTAGATATATCGAAAATTAAAAATAGTATTTTCCAGGATCCTACTCAATATTTTCTTCTTTGATAGGTCTGTTAGACACTTTACACTCCGACACATCATTTGTTGCACATATTGGAAGATCAGTGGCACCTTTTATAGACTCGGGAATAATATACAACGACGCGTGTTGGTTTACTGTTGTCTCTTCATTCTGTATCAGTTCCACATTTTGCATATCTGTGCCTGGGCTCAAAATGTCGTCTGTGAATACACTAGGATTAAAAGGACTAATTCCAATATTTGCAAAACTGTTTTGTATATTGTCTGTGGTCATCACATTTGGATAAGCTTTTCCTAAACACTCCGCAAAGTTAGCGATCGTCAATGGCAGGGTAGGGTTTAGCCCTATCCAAGTGTCACAAACGAGACTATACTGTAACCTCAACTGCATAAATATGGTGCTCAGGGGCTGCAACTTTTGCGACATGTACGGCGGAGTGGTTAATAGTTCAATTCCACTGTCTTTGCAGAAAGTTATTGAGTCGATGGTTATGTGCGCCTCGTGACTGTCCAATATAATCAAACACGGATTGTCCTTACTGCATTGCACATGCTTTACAAAAAATTTCAAAAAAACTAAAAACTTCGCACCAGTCATGCAGCCGCTGGCATGTGAAGCTCCCTCCGTTCCAGGTAAACCGTTAGCTATCAGTTTTTTCTGCCAGCCCTTGCGGGGGAATATGATAAACGGCGGCAAACAACCCCCCAAAGCATTAATAGCGCCACATACAGTAACGGTGTCACCCGATGTCACTTTACCGCCTTGTTTGATAAGTTTGCCACCGACCAACTCGTTTGGTTTGTGAATCGTGGTGATTGCAGTTTCATCTACATTCCAGATACTTCTTGGACTAAAGTCATATTGGTCAAATAATTTTCTTAAACTCTCAAAGAAACTACCAACTTTTCTGTTGTCACCAGACAAACTTGCCATTTCGGGAACTTTCATTGTCAACTGTTTGTGGCGGTTCATGAATTTATAAAACCAATTGTACGTTGCTGCTTCGTGTTTAGCCCATGTCTGTGCGAATGTATTTGTGTTTCCACTAGCATACTGATATGCAAACTGTCGAACTAATCTAGGCGTTAAGCCATGACAGAGTTTACGGGCTATCAGTAAATAATCAACTAATTCTAACTCCTGCGCATCAGAGAAAATATTACGTTCGCTTTTTTGAGTGTCGACAGCTTCACTTGTTACGTTTTTCTTTTTTTTTATATGCTTATCGAGAGTCGGTGACGGAGTTGCATAAGCTTTCGCAGTGTTGCGCGGATTCTTGCTCGCTAACGCATAGGACGCAGGTAGGCTCTTGATATTTCTATCTTTCGCTGCTCCTTTGGTGCCACGGATCGCTTGAATATTTTCAGACGTAATGGTTTCTGAAAACAAAAGAATACTAATATGGGAAACGACATTCAACCGTCCCAATTTAATCTTAAAAGACGAATACCAGCGTCTACCTTCAAATTACATAAAGAGACTATGTTAAAAGATTATGTATTTTATGTTAATAAATACAAACTACATAAATAAAGACTTATATTAAAGACTTAACCACCTTTAACATCTTTTCTAATGAATCAAAATTAAAACTTACTAACATACTGTTGCTCCGCAGAAAACGCCACATCACCCGCCATCTTACTAGCTGTCAAAATTGACAGTTGTCAAAAAAGACAGTTGACAGATGTCTCCACTGAGCTTGTGTCATACCGATCCTTATAATGTAAAAAGCCACAAATGCGGGCAGCCATTTGCAAAAACTCTCTTTCGATTCTTACCGCAACTGATCTCCACTTCATGCACTACAAGTGGTTATTAGGAATTGACACGGTCATCGTTACAGGCCTCGCGTCAATAATCAAAACACACAAATAATAATACATGTAATTAAAATATTTATACTACACGGCAATAAAATGGTAAAGGTGATTAAATCTAGATATTCAATGCGCATAGAAGTCGAATTAATCACGTGTTTTCAATTAATTTCATCTAGCCAAATCTAGTGACCAAATAATATTAAAGTTACTCTCGTAGAGCATAAATTGCATTTTGTAGAGACAAGCTAAATCTACCACTTAATTATTACCTCTAATATAATTAAATAAGAATTAGAGTAATATTGTATTATGTCCTAGATTGTCGATGACCGTTAGCCTCAAGGGATCAACCCCCAGGCTATCAAGCCCAATATAACCTAAAAAAATCATAATATCCGTACAGTATCCGTAACAGGAATATTTAATATTTTGCTCTATTGGACACACTGCCTAGGCGCCGCATATGTTATCATTTATTTTTAGTCCATTTTTTGTTCATAATACTATACTTAGCTGATTCGCAAAAAAAGTAAATTTTGATTTGATTTGATTGTATTTTGATAATGTCTTGATATTTTTTTATACACACACACACACACACTCACGCCTTTCATCCCCGAAGAGGTAGGCAGAGGCGCAACTAGTGCACCCACTTTTCGCCGTGCGTATTCCGTCCCATGATGTGATAGGGGGCGAGCCCATCGCCATATCGGGCACAAATTCCAGACTCCGGGCTGACACCATATTTAAAAAACCCAATATCACTTTGCCCGACCCGGGAATCGAAACCAAGACCTCAGCATCGCAGTCATACCGTAATACAACTACGCCACCGAGGCATCATTGTTGTATAATTTCTTATGTAAATAATACTATACTTGGCTGATTCTCATAAAAGGTAAGTTTATAAACAAATAAAATTTAAAAGTGAGGAAATGTTTTGGTGGAGTTAAAAAAATATACCTCAAACTTTTTATTGCAAAACGAAAATTATTACAATGGATAATTACAACTGAGTTAACATAAATTAAAGTGTCATATCTCAAATTTATTTATCTTGGGCATATTGTAGTTCATATAAGTAAATCCTCTGCATCCTATAGTAAAGATAGATTCTTCTATTTATTTAATTTTATGCACCTTTCCTATATATCTTCTCTCAGTTTCTTTTCTAACGTATACATTTTGGCATTAGATAGGACGCAATGTTTTCTTAGTAATTGGTGTTCCGCGTAGCCATATCTCTATTAATATCTGTTGAAAAACCAGCAACTACAAATGTTTCAGAGGTAGCAGGTGGATTCATCCACTAATTTTGCCAATTATTTAATGTAACTTTTCTTGCTTTTCTATAAACTGCACTATTTATTTTCAACTGCTTCCTTGTTCGACATATTGCTCATGTCAGTTACAAGCTCATGAGTGATATGCTCGATATGAGAAAGCTTTTTAGGGGACAAGCTTTAGTAGAGCTTCTTTAAATATTGAATTCTTTATTTTTCCTGAAGCTATTTTTCTATATATATATTAACTAGCTTTTGCCCGCGGCTCCGCCCGCGTGAACGAGTTTTCCCGGGATAAAACACCCGCTTTATATTTTCCCGGGATAAAAAGTAGCCTATGTGTTAATCCAGGACATAATCTACTCCTGTGCCAAATTTCATCGAAATCCGTTTAGTAGTTTTTGCGTGAAAAGTTATTAAATTACTAATATCGCTATTCAAAATAGGGGATTAATGAAGAAGGTAGAAAATTTAGAGTTGTATGATTTTTTAATGCCACACCATAAAAACAAACTGAGCGAAAATAAAAAAATTGTGTGGGCCACCCTTATCACTTAGGGGGATGAAAAATAGGTAACAACTTATTCTCAGACGTACCAAGTGTGAATATAAAATTTCATCAAAATCGGTTCTGCCGTTTCGGAAGAGTAGGTATGATAACAAACACTGTGACAGGAATTTTTAATATATATAAATATTATATATATATATATATATATATATATATATATATATATATATCGCTGCTTTAATTTGATAACGACGGATCTCAAAACTGTACTTTTTTCAGGATAGCTATTTAAATAAAACAAGAAATTGAATTGTTTATATCTCTTATTTTAATATTGAGAATCCTACGAAAATTGCTTAAATCAACATATGATCTAACAAATTTCTATTATTAATGAGGTACTTAGCTCTTTTAGTACAAATACAAAACATAGATTTGTAAAAAACAACATGCTTCAGACATATGTCAAACAGTTTTTGGTTTAATTGTTTTCAATATTGGCATAAACTAAAATATGACCTTTTAATTTGACAAAATCCTTTCGTGAACAAAGTCACTATTCCTTATAGAACAAATGTTTCAGCGAAGAAATTTTTATACAACAGCTTATTCATTTTTGAGGCATTTATTTTTGTAGTGGATATTTCAAAATAATGTCATATTTACATTACTATTCTAAGGAAAATTGAATATAAAACTAATGTATTTTTATTATATAATGTCATTTCTTGTTTTGTGTGGCTAACATTCTATCAGTCTTCAAGGTTAAAGAGATCTTAATTATACTAATTAGAAAAACTTTCTTTTATAGAACAATGCAATACTCGCAAAATTGCAAATATAGCTAGTATCTATATAACAAAAACAGTGAAATAATAAATATAGTTGATGAGAACCACTTTACGCCCACTTTAACAAAAAATATACATTATTGATAAAAAGGGATTTTTTTCTAATAAACCACCAAAACCAATTAAAATAACAAAACTTACAAAAACAAAAATATTAAAGTATAAAAAAGAGTCTTAAAGTTTCTCAAATCGTAAAAACTATATTCTGTATGTTGTAGTTACTATTATGAAAAGATACTTTTATAGATTCTCAAAAAAAGGTGCGTAAAATCTGGGAATAAGTTTTTTATTTAGCAAAGTAGACCTTTTTTCTTTTTCTCATGTAGCATCATTTAGTGAAAATTTTCTTTAATGAAATATTTTTATTAGAAGCACTAGCTACTGTTTCTTGTCTTCCCAATATTTTCAACTATTACTTTCTTAAAGTTATTACTTCCGTATGATTTTTTATAATAATAGGAGTAATTTTTTGTATCTTTTGCTTCTACTTTTAAAATTACAATACCTGATACTTTCACAACTTCCTTTTCTGTATTTTTAGAGTAATTTTTGCCTATGGATGTAGCTAAACTTTTTATATCAATAAAATAATCATGACTGCGTTCATAAACTTTATATGGGGTACCGGTTGTTCTTAGCATTCCTGATTATGTGGGTATACTGGTCTGGTGTATAAATAGGTCCTGATTTCAAAGTTTTCTGAATTTGCCTTTCAATCACAGAATGAGCACTATCGTCTTCATTCTGCGTGTGTCCTTTAACTAGAAATTTACGGGTAATTGAGTTAATGTAATGAAAATTATGAACTTACATATAAAGTGCCATTATATAATGATTCTTTTGGTGTCCACAACAATTGTCAGAATAAAATATCAAATCTAACTTGGAATCGAGGTATTCAGCTATTTGTCTTATTTTTTTAATATACTCTAGAATACAGGTCCCAATCTCAACAGCCCCTCTTTTCGCTTAGCCTTCATTCCAAACAAAACAAGTGACATCTTTATTTTTGATATTGGACACAGTAAAATTATAACATTTTAACTAAGAAACATAATAAAAATTAGATACGTCGCCCTGTGGACAACTCATTGCAGCTTGGAGTTAAACACAGACGATAGTATTATCAGCTGTGTATTTCTTATCATCATCTTTTGCTTGTCTCGATAAATTCTTTTCTTCTAAATGTTTTGCATACTTTTCCTTAAGTATATTTTTTCATCTTCAGTGGAATTAACATATGCTGTGCAGTCTTCGATCCTTCTTTGGCCGGAAAAATGAAATATTATTTTCATATGTAAATCTTAATATATATAAATCTCGTGTCACAATGTTTGTCCTCAATGGACTCCTAAACCACTTAACCGATTATAATAAAATTCGCACACCATGTGCAGTTCGATCCAACTTGAGAGATAGGATAGTTTAAATCTCAAATTATAGTCGCAATTTTAATTTATTGCTAATTATTTGTCTGTTATTATTTGACAGTCACAATTATCTTAACTCCAAATGATTCGAACAGATGTCGATACCTTTCGACTGGGTTGAGTAAGTAATCAATAGATGGCGCTGCTATGGTAAATCTACGAACGTGTCATATAAGCTACATTTTAAGCGGGACTTTTATACCGGGAAAACTCATTCGCGCGGGCGGAGCCGCGGGCAAAAGCTAGTATATTATAATATAAAATGTAATTTGCGCTCGGTAGACCTTTTAATTGGCATTCAGCTACATAATCTCGATGCAAATCCGCTACCGTCTTACCACCATCAATGTATACACGTTTAGTATCCGCTCCACAACAGTGGCTTTCAATTTTTGGTATTGAATCAAGGTGTTTCCTGACACCCTCTTTAATGGTTGGATCTACAACATGATGATTGTTGTGTTTGCCACGTTCGTCCGGCTCCAAAGATCCCGATGGTTGACTTTTTTCTATAACAGTTCTTATAGGGCGATCAGATATATCCAAGGTGGCCTTAAAATATTGCTTACATACTCTTATACGTTCGCCATCTACTGTCAGATAAAAAGCACTATCGTTCCGCGGTTACTGTTGTGAATTTTGTAAGAATATCTTGGTTTAATAACTGAAATATGTCGCAATATAAATTCTCTTTGTCTATCCCCTAAGTTCCAATAAGACTCAAAAATTTCTTGTCGCTGGGTTCCTGTTATTTTATTTGTACATTTTTGTTTGCACTTCTCCCCACATGGTGCCTTCATTGATTTTCCTGGCATAATTTTACCATATTTTGACGTGTATTCCTGTCCTCTATTTCTTAATATCTTTGCTTGTACGCAAGCCCATTTTTCTGGGTTTAAATTACGTTTTCGGGTAAATTTTATTGTCTTTGGTGGGTTATCAATAGCATCTTGAACAATGTTTGCAGAATTAAGATCAGTAGTTATGGAATTTGCTGCTGAATTCAAGCTTTCAAGAGCCTGGTTAGAAAGATCAGTCTTAGTTAAAAGAGAGGTTAACGTGTTTTCTCCAACTGGAAGTTTATCTGATAAGATAACGCCTGTTACGTCACTACTTTTTAATTCAGAATCTGATGAGCTGTTTGAATCTGAAGAAGAATTACTGGAATCTGAAGAACTACTGGTGTTAGATGAGCTACTTGAGCTAGACCTTTGCTGAGAGCTGTGTAAAGTTGCAGTTGCTAGATCAGACTGATTTTGTTCAATATTGCCGTCAATTACTACAGTTGAGGAGATTTCAGCCATTAGACCAGTCTCAGTACAATCAGATTGCTTATTTAAGTTATAATCTACATTAGAACGCACTGTTTGAAGAGTGGTTTCGGAAACATAGTCTCTTTCGTTCTGTAGCTGCTGTAAATGCTTACGAACATCAAAATTTAACTTTGTCTTTGGTACGTTTTTTGTTTTAGAATATTTTTTCTGTCGTTGTTTTGCATACGGTTTATTAGCGTTAGTTTCAGAACTAGCCGAATCACTTTTATTTTCATTGTCGGGATTAAATCTATGTTAAATACCTTATTATTTTCAATCGGCGAAGACGATATCGCATTCCTTTCTTGGTATCTTTCAGGATCCTCAGCTACCGAACTCTGAAATAATCCTTCTGAACTGATATTCTTTGTAATTTTCCCCATGTTCATGTTCTTAAACATCTGAAGAGCACGTCGATTATACACTTTGGAACAATAAAAATAATTAAATTAGGTGTCACATATAAAAATATTATATTACAATTATCTTAAATAATGGCACATGTATAAAAATCATTCAACAATAGCACAAAAAAGCGACATATTTTGCAAAGAATAATCGTAAAAATGATGATTTTAAAAACGAAATAGACATATTTCGTATTAGTTCCTTTAGTTACTAAAGAAAAAAAATTATACAAACTCATTCTGAAATACGCTATTTAATTTATGTACTTACTTGTTTTGATACTGTCGCAACACCAAATACCACGTTCTTTAAGTGAAACAAAACACGACTAGGAAATCAAAACTTTTTAAATATCGTCACAACACGAAAAAAGACATTATCTAAGAAAATATTTCACAAATAACTACGAACTATTTCGTTTTATGACTATATCCTAGAGAAAATTCGAGTGTCACCTTGCGAAAACTCAAAGCAACTGACGTTGTGTCGATGCCCCAACACAATGGCGGACAATTTCGACCAATCAGATAACGTCATTCAATCACGCCACCTAGCCAAATGTACACATAAGTATATGAGTTTTATTCACATTATGTTATAGTTTAGTTTGCATCGAATAGTAACATTATCCAAAAAATGACACATTTTGTGATGTGCCACTATCGAATTAAAGCAGCGATATAATATATAAGATCCGTGTTGGCATTCATTCTTTTCTTAACTGTATATACATTTTAGAACAGCTAATATTGTTATCTTCACTATAATAAATAAATGAGTAAAGACGTAGTAACTTTTATGTAGAAAAATATATTTTTTAAATATATGACGAACGAGTAGTTCGCGAGCTATGTTTTGTAAGGGTAACGTCAGTCTTTCGTATTTTATTTTTGAAGGTCCGCACAGCTCGACAGCTCACAAGGGACTGACCTCAAGAGATCCTCAGTGATCAAAAATAATTAGTGAACTAATGAAAATAAACATTTCCTTGACAACATATTATGTAATATAAATAGCATTGATATATAATTCGATCCGATAGCTGTAATTTCATAATAGAATCTCTTTTAACTTTATATCCCATTCTATATGCATAAATCATGTGATTTTTTTGAGAATCAGCCATGTATAACTCCGAATGAGGCATACAGCCTACATGAAATCTATAATTTGCAACGTAAGTGCTAGAACAGGTTATATACAAATGAAGTGAGTATGTGTGTAGAGTGACATTGTGATCTTGCGCAAAATAAAATTCCTTAACTTAGTTAAGGCCGTTCTCGCGCTGAGGACTACAATTATTACGCTCAACATGAAAAACTCACTCACCATTAACCATAATCTGAAATGGTGCGGGTTGCATAATTTCCTCGGGTTCAATTTTGATTTCCATTTTATTAAATGTGTTGTCTGTATCATCCGCGACATCAGCGCCATCTTTGAACGTGTCTTCACCTCCACTGGGGTAAGTTTCATCGTCAGATAACACCTCTTGCTTGATTTCCACATCCATTGCGCTATTAAATACATTGCTGTTAATGTTCCTGTCAACTTGTATGGGTTTAGGCCAAGTATCATCTTGTTCATGTAGAGTCTCAGCTCTCTGTCGCAACAGCCGATCGTTAATGCGAACGTTCACTACGAAACTGCACGCTTCCAGAAGCTTCTGATGACAAAACTGACATATCAGTTTTGAGTACGAGTCTTCTGTTGTTACCTGTAATTGAGAAATTGTATTTTTCATTTTATTAGTCTACAGGGAATCCAGATAAGACGTAAAACTAATATTTATTATGTATAATTTAAGCAAAATTTCCAATATTAATGTAGTGTCGCACAATCTACTGAATGCGTTAAAACTTCAAATACAAGTATAGTCCGCCCGCGAGCTCAGAAGAATTGCGGGTTGAATCTCCCAGTTAAACTTTTAACAGCAATTGATCTATTAAAGTTAAACTTAAGATAAACGTTGGTTAACTTCCACTGTGTTCCTGAACACATAATGAAGCATTCAAGGACTATGAAACCGTTAACTAGTTCCTTATTTTGTTACTAGATGGCACTTTTTTAGCAGTCTACTTTAAAATGGTTTTTATTACTAAAATTCGTAACTAATAATTATTTTATATACAAAAATAACTTATTTTAACACAGATCTACGTCTAAACATTATTTTAATTTTATTTTGTGGTAATTTGTTGTTTATGCACTAGTTTGCGAATTTGTGTTTTACGTAGTTTTATTTAGAATTTGAGAATTTATAACACTACTGAAACGGTTGTGATTGCCCGTAGCAGTTATGTTCTTCTATATTGTAAATATGTAATACCGAACAAGTTGCCGTCGTTTGTCACAAAATGACACGTCAAATAGTTATGGAACAGATAAACGGCAAAAATTTACCAGAAAAGTTAAAGTAAGTTTAAGCTGAGTTTATCTTGCAGTGCGCGGTTCAGAAACGCAGTTTCACGGGTTATCGAACCAATAGCTCTAACGAATAGATAAACTGCCGTCAAAAGTACTTCAGAAATCAACCATAAGTCTACTCTATTAAGTCGTTACGTCAACTTTCGTTCAAATGCCTCGGACGTCGCGCGCGGACTATACTTCGGTATTCAAAAAGTACTCACATTAACGTTTGCGAGTCGCGCTAGATCTTGAGCTATGGATTCACCCATACCATTCCATGGTGGCTCCCAAGCCTGAAACATATCCAGTAAGCCCGCTTCATAGTCGAACCGTTGGAGGCATGCGCGGCACTCCACGTCCTCCGGGGGCGCAGGTGGGAGCTCCTCCCCAATTGCTTCCCTTTCCTCTTTAGTTTCTATCATAGTTATGTTGCCGGCTTGGCTAGAGGTAGCAGCAGAGGCTTCTGCTTCGATGGATGCTTCTGTAAGGTTTTCTATGGCTGTTTTCATTCTGTGTGCAAAATAATTTAAAGCTACATGTAAAGAGTATAAACATATGAGAACTTCAAGAGGGATATTAGGTAAAAACTATCTATAGGTAAAAACCCCCACAATATCTCCTTTTAACATCGAGCAGCAGAGTGGATGCCCTGCTATGCTCCGGTGTGTAGGACATTGTAGCCAGCATAATTACTGGGAATTATTAAACACCGGCACCGACTCCAAAATTATTAATCCGTATACAATGTTACTTTTTTTTTGGATTTTAGTGGCTTTTGGTTTAATTTTTTAATTTCTCCTATTTTTTTTTTTTTTGTTAATAAGAAGTAAACCCTACAGAACCTAACATAAACACACTACTGAAAAAGGTAAAGGGAAACAAATTAAGTCTTTAACTTGGATGACATGATTATTCCAGTTATTTTCGTTTAAAAGCCAGACGACTGAACCTTTTTTGAAAAATAATATATGGGACCAAAATGGAATTATATTCTTTCAAATATACAAATATTTATCCAAATCAGCTAATAAATTACTGAGTTCACAGGTAACAAACATAAAAAAGTCAAATCGAGAACCTCCTCTTTTTTTGGAGTCTATTAAAAAGCTATGAATGATAAATTTACTTAGGTGTTTTAGCACTCAAAAACGCATTGGATACCCTAAGCCGAAATGCATAATCTAAACATTACAATCAACGATATTTCACAAACTTTATACAATAAAGGAGATGGCTGCTTTTTGTATGGGAACTGGGCCTCAAAATCTAACCAGGCTCAAACTTCATGGATATTAAAGGAGCAAAAATAAGGATCTTGGATCCATTAAACAAATATTTTTAGACCCCTCAATTAGTAAATAACATTTTTAAAAATGTTTATTTTAAGTTTTTTTTTTTTTTTATTGCATTGAATGACGAGACGAGCATGCCGTTCGCCTGATGGTAAGCGATACGACCACCCATAAACAGTAGCAACACCATCCAGCACCTTGACTTACAAAGTACTGAGTGGCATTCCACTGCGCTCGTCATCCTGAGACATAAGATGTTAAGTCTCATTATGTCCAGTAGTTATACTGGCTACAATGTCCTTCAAACCGAAACACAACAGTGCATGCACACTGTTGCTTGGCGGTAGAAATAGACATTGCGGTGGTACCCAACCAGACGGCCTCTTAGTGTAGTTTTTAAGGAAAATAAAATTACATAAATCTCATAATCCGAGGACCTTAAAATTATACGATTTCTTGCAAAGGCCTAGTTTTTGGCAGTCCTATCCAAATATATATTAAATTCATGGTTAGAATTTTAAGCCCGTTTTCGGACATGTCAAAAATGAGAAATACCTGTACAGATTTTTAAATTAACTTAGTAATATAATTCTAGACTACCTTCCTTACTATAATAGTGGAACAACAATCAACTTGTAGTTACTAGTTACTTACATTTCAGTTTTGTAGTTTTTTGCATATCCGCGGCTAGATCTCAGTTTTAACAAACTGCAAAGACAAAATGTTACTTAGCAGAATAATCTTTGTTAAAGTTAAAAGTTGTTGTTAGTTGGTGTACATAGTGTTGATCAATTAAAAAAAATAAAAATATTTTGATACTAACTTATGCTCACAGCTTCCCCCCGCATGAAAAAGCTTTTCCGGGATAAAAGTCCCGCTTTATACTTTCCCGGGATAAAAAGTAGAAGTAGCCTATGTCCTTCCTAAGATCTCAAACTATCTACACACTAAATTTTATAGAAATCCATTTAGTGGTGTCGGAATGTGCAATAACAAGCAAACAGAAAAACATACAGACAGAAAAGAATTCTAAAAATCTGTGATTTGTGTTCTATTATACCTGAGAAGTTCTCTATAAGAGTTTCGAAGGTATGTGTAGTCTGCCAACAAGCACTAGGCCAGCGTAGTGGACTAAAGCCTAAAACCCTCTCAGTTGTAGAGGAGGCCCAGGCTCAGCAGTGGGCAGTATATAATACAGGGCTGGTATAGTATGGTATGATGTTCCATTATTCTTCTTTAGTTGTCTCCTTTTTATTATTTTACTTTCAAATATAAATATAATATAATCTAATAATATGAGTAGAAGTATCATTTTGATAATATCCAAAGCACCCCACGCTTTTTTGTACAATAAAATACATTTTTTTCTTATTTACACTATTCTTAATTCAAATTTATTTTTTAGTTGCATTTTCTATAAAGCGTGTTTTTTAGTTGTTTTAAATTCCTTTTCAGGAGTACGTAGAGGTGTACATTTCGCCAGCCAAGTTAGGTTCCATGTAATAGGGGACAGGCCTATTGGCATTTTACCTGGTATATTTCTAGATTCCGGGCTGGTACTGAATACAAAAACCCAATATCACTTTGCCCGACCCGGGGATCGAACTAGATCTCAGCACTGCAATCGTACCGTAATACAACTACGCCATCAGATAAAGTGACATTGGATTTCTGTCACAACTATTGTCACTAATTTGTATCAACAAAACCAAAACAGATATAGTGATAACGGATAGGCGGACGAAATATTAGTAATGTCACAAATATATTACCTAATATAATTAAACTTACCTACTTTTTAAGTCTAAGTCTTCGCAATTGATATCTGGACATTTTTTTCCTGTGTCGGCTTTTATTCCCCATATTTATGTTATTCTTACTTATATACCTATAAAATTTAACCACTACTTGTATTAGCTATAATCATAGGGTCTATTTAGGGTTTGCAATCCCGCATTCCTCATTACCGCATTCCAGCAGGTCCCGCATGTTGATGAGACCTGCAGAATTCCCGCACTTATGCGGTAAATCCCGCGCGGGAAAACTTTGAGTTAGGAGGATTTGTTTAGCCTTTTTGTTATCTTTTTTTTATTTTTTAAGTAGCGGTTGTATAATTTTACATTTTCAGTGACCACACACTACTATTTTTTCTGGCAATAGCGATATTACGGGACAAAATGAATTTATATTTTAGTGGATTTATGTCTTCCGTTCCTCCCACCAATGGGGCCAAATATATTTTATACATATTTGGGACGAGAATCGAACACTGAATACTCTCCTTAAAGAAGTAGTAAAACTGGCGGACAAAACAACATATATATATTATTTTTTTCACCCTTATTTTCTTAACCATATTATGTAACTTTTATTTTCATTGTGATTTCTTGCAACTTTTTTTATTTTATTAACATAAAGCTTTCTGTTTTTTTTTTTAAATTCTTTAGAAGCTTATTTATACTTGCAACAGTAGAATAATCAATATTGTTCCTAAGTAGTTATGACTAAATAAATACTACCCATGATTAGTAGACAATACTTCAAGTCAAGTCGAAGCTCGGATCTCTTTGGTTTCTAGTTTTTTAAAAAAATATTGTTTGCCTGTATAAACGCTATTTCCAACAAAAAGTATGTAAGAGTTTTGGCGGGAACTTGGAAGTGTCATGAGGTGCTCTTGTTTTAATTCATTATTTTGGTGATATTTAGTGTTGTATTGCATAATTATGGTGGTATATTATCCAATATACTTCTATTAAAGAGCTCAAATGAAGTGAATTGAAATAATTGTGCTAATCAAGTGGTTTTTTTGTTGCTGCCAAAACTTCTCGATAAAGTCTTGGTAAGGTAGCCACTGCTTTACTTCGACATACTACAGATAATAAAATAGACAAACCAAACTTGACATTGGCAAAATGTGAACACAAATACCATTAAAAAAAAAAAAAAAGTATGTAAAGTACATAGAGAGTATCCAGATAATAATATGTACAAGTAATAATAGTTATATTTTAATTTGTATGTGTTGATTTAAAAACATATCATGGTTACCAAACATAGTTCATTTATTTATCTATATATATAAAAAAATTGTGTCACAGTGTTTGTTACCATACTCCTCCGAAACGGCTGAACCGATTTTGATGAAATTTTAATTTTCGATGAAATTTTATATTCACACTTGGTAGGACTGAGAATAGGTTGTTATCTATTTTTTATCCCCTTAAGTGAAAAGGGTGGCCCACACGAATTTTTTTTTTAATTTTTCTGATAGAATTTTATTTTTTATGCATACAACCCTATATTTTCTACCTTTTTCCATCCTTTATTTTTTAATAGCGATATTAGTAATTTAATAACTTTTAACTCGGTCGGTAACTGATCAATTATCTCTAATCAGTTATTCCTGCTAGGCGTCTGCCAGTGTCACTTCTCATTCAGTAAACAACTTGAAGTAGGGATGAGACCGAAGCGCCGGTCACCTGTCACTCTTACAGAATAAGCCCTCTCTCACTCCCATTACTGTTTTCGGTCATTGTTATTTTTTGTGCATTGATCGATATAGTAGTGACGTTTACAATAATCATTTTACTACTTCAGTGTACTTTTCAAGTATATTTGTTATCAATTTGGAGGGCTGTAAATGTCTTTCAATTTCCTATTAGATTGGCATTTGGCATGACTATCAACAAATCTCAAGGCCAAATGTTGTCTGTTTGTGGCTTAGATTTGAGCACACCATGCTTTTCACACGGGCAATTATATGTGGCATGCTCTCGAGTGGGCAAACTATCCAGTTTGGGTTAGCTAAAGATGGGCTAGCGAAAAATATTGTACACTCCATTGTGTTAAGGGACTGATGTTGTAATTAGTAAAATTCGCATAATTATCATATATGAATGTAATATCTATAAAGAATAAATTTTAATGAATGAGAAAATATAAATGTTTAGTGTTTCGTTATTTTTATATTGTCATTGTTTACAGCGCTCCATGCTTCTGCCACTCATACACTACATCCTCACGTACTTACAATAATTTGTTCATTTTTTTCTACTAAAATAATCTCTAAAAAGAATTTATATGGCAAAACAATGTTTGGCGAGTCAGTTAGTATTATTATATAACTCTCTATAAGATAAAAAAAATGATTTTTATTTGCATTTTATTTAGTAAAATATAAATATTCCACAATCATGACATTCTTATTTTCATACATAATTATGCTACTAAATGTTAAGCGGGAATTACAGTGGGATCCTCATATAATACTGAATTTACATGTGGTAAAAAAATAGTGTGAGATTCCAAACCCTACATATAATATACAACTTAAATTAATATCTACTGCAGCGATGTTGCGAATATTTCCATCCGCAATCACAAAACAACCACATTCATTTGGACGTCCGTGTCCACATCCGCAGATACAGATACACAGCCTCAGCTAATAAAACCCCTCTTTTTCTGTCGGGGGTTAAAATAGTGAATACTTTATTATGAATATGGTATCAATAAACACAGGGCATCTCAATTTTATCGACAATAGCTTTCTGTGCTTCGTCTTGCCAGAAATAATTCTACATTTAACTGAAATTTTGCTAAATTTGGCGGCTTCTTTATATATGGGCTACATACATCGCATCACGCCTTTTTCTCACACTCACAGTTCACCAGTTATGTTAGGTCCCATTGACAGAGGGGGCAGGCATATTTCCAGAATCTAGGCTTATACTGAGTGCAAAAACCTAATATCACTTTGCCTGGGAATCGAACCCGAGACCTCAACACTGAAGTTGTACCATAATACAACTACGCCACCGAGGCAGTCGAGGTGTATGGGCTATCTTCTAATATAACCTCTTCACACCTCATAAAAATAAAAAAAATTACTGAACAATTTGTTTTTAATCAAAGAAAGTTATAATTCTATGCTTTTATTGTTTTTTCTCAGAGGTTATAATTTTTCAAAACAAGAAGTTGTCGATTCTATTAAAAATAATAAGTAAAAATGTATGTTTTTCTACTTTGAGGATTATTGGGTGTTTTGGATAACGTTTTTTACGCTAGAATACATCAATTATTTCAAATAATATTGAGACAACTCAGATTAAGTACTTACCTTCCTGCGCACAAAAAGCATCAAGATACGATGATTTATTGATTTTTATTATATATAAGAGACTAATACATTTAACACTTACAAAAGCAAAGTACATCACAAAAATTTAACGCGGCTAAACACTGCTGTTGTACTGTTTACACGCCATTCAGTAATTGACAATGTATTTGACATAAACTTAGTTACTATTGCTAATGATTCGTGATGTAACGAATGTTCGATTTCCAACATTCGCGAATGCGAATGCGAATACGAATATTTGTCTCCAATATTCGCGAATGCGAACGCGAATATAGGATTTTTATTTTGCACCAAAAAAGTTTATCATACGTTGCGTAAAATTAGCTAATAATAGATTTTTCGCAAAATAATTTTGTGATAAAGTATAATTTAAAAAGTCATTTGATTTGTTAAGTTACGGTTATGTAGATTTCCATCGAATTTTTTAGACAGGCACGGCAAAGTGACCCCACTGCACCTGATAGTAACCGTAGTGAAGTCCAGACAGATTGGCCTGGTTGAAAAATGTCAGCGACTTTCGTTCTCTTACGATATCCAATCTCTCATATCCAATTTGATCACGTTGAGAAACACCGAGTATAGCCGAGCCTCTTCATAGCTTGCTGAGCGAATGTGAGCCGTCTTGGGTGGCCCATGGTAAGAGGCCACGTCTCACAGCCATACGTCATCACTGGTAACACACCTTGATTGAAGATCTTCTCCAGTGCTTGAAGACAAAAGTGAGGTATTTTGGATGAGAAGACCTTGTCTGATTTCACGAACGCTGCTCAACAGAGCTGGTTTTGACCACTATCTTAAAGTTGGACCTGCCTCACTGGACCACTTTTCCTAGATAGAGATTCGTCGAAAACTTCCGAAAGTTGCGTTCTCAACACTAATCGGCATAATTATTATGCAATAGGTTGGACAAGATTTTGGCCTTCTACATTTTAAGGCCTAACAGGTGGGAAACTCGGTTGAGGTCTTTGAGCATAATGCTATTCTGCTGCTTTCTAATCACAAAAGCTTGAAGATGTCCAAAGTGGCAGCGAACAATTTCAGAGAAATAACATCTCCTTATCTCACGCCTCTGTGTAGTGGAATAGCCTTCGTGCTCTGCTCCTTTACTTGGCCTGACATGATGGCGTTGTTGTACAAGTGCCTCAGCCCTTCAATGTACCGATAGTCCATGTGGCTCCGTTGGAGGAACTAAAACACAGCTCAGGTCTCTGCACCATAGTATGAATGTGACCTATGGTACTATAGCCTTTTCGAACCCGGCTTCCTCGGAAGGCTGAAAGTTCTCTAGCCTGAGCTCGAGACGATTCGTGATAACGCTCGAGAACAGTTTATTAACATGGCTCAGAAGTGTGGTGGGCCTATAATTCTTCAATAAGGCGTTGAAGAACATGACCAATTCATAATCTTGCTCCAGGCATTACACCCTCGAGCAGCACGAAACGAAAGGGCCCCCTGAAGGACTTTGAGTATAGACGCACGCCCGGTTACAAAAGCTCTGCAGTGATACCGACCTTTTTTGGTGCCTTGTTGTAGAATCTCTCTCAATATCACTGCCTTCGTCGACACTGCCGCCTTCCGTCTTCAGCTTGGCCATTTGACAATAGGGTATAGACAGGCCTTTTGCTAACACTTTGGGGCCTTTGTTCCGCTCGATCGTCTCCTTAATGTTTTCAACATTGTAAGCACGGACTTCGTGTCGCGAGGACTTCCCTATTTGTCAATTGAGCTGCCGGTATACTTCAGCGTACTCCGAAGACTGCAACGCCATATATCGACGTTTGTAACATAATAACATGTAACATGGTGGTAGGTCTCTCATTATGTAAGAGGCCGTCTGGGTGGGTACCACCGCAATGTCTATTTCTACCGCCAAGCAGCAGTGTGCATGCACTGTTGTGTTTCGGTTTGAAGGACATTGTAGCCAGTGTAACTACTGGACATAATGAGACTTAACATCTTATGTCTCAGGATGACGAACACAGCGGAATGCCACACAGTACTTTGTAACTGAAGGTACTGGATGGTGTTACTTCTGTTTATGGGCGGTCGTATCGCTTACCATCAGGCGAACGGCATGCTCGTCTCGTCATAAAAAAAATTCAATATAAGAAAAAAAGGTTAACTGATATTGAAGGAAAATTATCAATAATTTATAATATTTTAAAAGATTAATGTTAGTAATATTCTTATAATATTTTCCAATAATTTTATAAACTGTATTATTGGACACCGGACGCCTTCGCTGTTTTTACTATACTGCAATACGTATATTATACTAACTAAAAATATAATTAATTTCAAATAATATAATAATATAACATTTTACATTTAATGATGTATATATAACATAAATCCTTTCACGTTGTGATCGCGGTAAATAATAATTTACAGTAGCTAAGTGCGTTTAGAAAGTTGGAAGTTTATTTTTATCCCAATATAATTGTTATTTTGTATGAGGACTATAAATACTAGCTAAGTTATTATTTACACATTGTATATATAATCCGTTTCAGTGTTATTTTATACATTATTTTTACATGTCATTGCCAAAAATATTCGCATAAATTACTGCGGATGCGAATGGGAATACGAATATTCGTTACACCACTACTAATGACACCAGATATTTTAAATTTTTGGACAACTAAAAACTGAAACAAATATGCCAAGCTTTGTGACAGCTATCGAACATAGAATTAAAATAGATGTTAAAGGTTAAAAAAAATCAGAATATTTATTATTTTAGATACTTCCTACATCCCTATACCCTATTTATATTTTATGCTGTAGAACAGTAGAACTATTAATTTCATCGTATACAAATTACAAAAGAATGATATTAAAAAATGTGGTTTTGTTGGTCGCTATTATGTGTTACGAGAATTATTAAAATATAAATAAACTATTATAGTTGTATACGCCAAAAATATCTACAATCCGCACCATAGTCCATATGCACGTACCATACATAGACAATACAACATAAAACTCTATGATTGCCTATCACCTATAGAAAGGTACAAATTACAATATAATAAATAAAGTAATTTTAACATGTAAAATAGAAGCAATATGTTAACGCAAAAATATAATGGCTGTAAGGAAATATTTTCGTGAAACCACACTAGGTAGGTACACCTTTTAAGACTTGACGTACATTTTCAAGAAACATGACAATCTTTATAATTAATTTTATAGGAAATGTCGAAATCGACATCTAATTTGTTCAGGCTCACCAGAATATATACAAATTTTCTTTTTTCTGCTTGAAAGTATATTAAATATTGAAATATTGAACAACACCAACACGAACGAAACGAATGAGGTTTTGTCTTTCTCTATGACCACATTCCACAGACTTCTTGCTTATCTCTGCTTCTGACTAGTGCCTGCCAAATAGGAGTGAGGCGTATTTATCGTAACAGTTATTTATAACAGTTATAAACAAATAGCAATTGATAACTGTTTCGAACAAATTGAAAAAAGCAGTTCCAGTTCCACACCTCACAAAGTGACCAAAACTTTCGGTCCAAAAGTTCCATTACACAAAATAACAAGCTTCTCTTTATTCTTGCTTATGACATTTTCATTAATAAGAAAGAGATAACATCTGTTACCAGTGACAATCTGTTATGGACAGTTCCAAATGTTCCAGTTTGTTATCATAACAAAACGTTCTATACCTTTTGTCACAAGCTTCTCTCTACTCGTACTTGCGACATTAACCTTAGTAAGAAAGAGATAACATATCTTAAAGTGACAGCCAGTTATGCTCAGCATCGATTATAGGCGGATTGGACCGCAACAGTGTGGCGAGCATTTTTGCGTAGTTGTCAGTGTTTCCACTATGATGGATTTATCCCTTTTTGAGGGGAAATGGCATAATTTTGTTAGGGATTTTTTTTTAATAGTAAGGGATTCAGAGAAATTTGGGGGAATATCAAGCTTAATGTCTAAAAAAAATGACTAATATACACCTCTCCATTTATATGTTTTGAAGGAAATTCAATCGATTTGTTGAAAATTTTATCTAAATTTATCATGTTAAGTTTTCTATTGCCAGTTGCAAGGCTCGTTTTTAGACGATATAAAAATTTTGATCCTGATTAAGCTTTATTCGTACTTAAGTAACTATTTACCGTTATTAAAGACGTGAAACGCCATTTTTATAATAATGTTCGCTCATATAGGTTTTTTTAGTCTGAGGAATTTCAGGGATATCTCCTCCAAAATCTAGGGTAAACTCCAAATTACAAGGTGAAACCACTGGTGCTGCGTTCATTTTGCTTAATTTTCAAGGTGAGCTGCGCCCGCGGCTCGACAGACGGATTTTGATTTACAGTTTTGAAACTTCTGTCTAGTCTTACATGCGACATTCCTATGAGTAAGATAGGACAACCAGTTTCCAATAATAACTTTTTTGGTACAATCAAAACACAAATAGTAACAAGTTCTAATGGTCACTAATGTCACTATATAGTGATAGGTAACAACCAGTTATTTTGTAACAGGATTTTGGAACTGTTATTTCAATGTAACCGGAACAGATGTAACAAGTATCTAATTTTGCCTGTTATGACTCACGCCTACTGCCAAACAGACCCATGAACCGACAGAGTGAACTGGTTCGATCTCACTCTTTATGTTTAGTTTTTACTCTATGACAAACTGACGCGTTATGGTTGGGCTTATAAATCCCTTTTTTTGGGTTGTAATAAGAAACGGAATTAGAAATAGCGTTTTCTCACACATATGCTGTATTTTTTTCGTGAGCGAATGATATGTTTTGTATAAGATCCGAAGCGTCTTGCAGTCCGGTTCTGAATTCAGCAACGGAAAAATCTGATCTGCCTATTTAAAACTTAATTTAAACAGCTAAGTAAATAAAATAAATGTTTCCCTTACGAAATTACTACTCATTATTCAAAAATAAATAAATTATAGGAGACAGATTAAACTTGACACATATTTTGTATAGAAATGCGTAGAAGTTTGTCCCTGGTTTGTCCACTACAGACGGGTAGCAACGGGGCTGGCCAGCATGAGCAGAGCGAGTCCACAGACTACTATAGATGCTACGCAAGCGACTGCGAGTCACTACGTCACAATCCAACCGCCCGCCTGGATTATTGCCGTTTTAGCGATATTTCTGTTTACTGTTTATCAGAGTGACATTCTCGTTAAGTTAATTAAGAAGTTATGAAATTCACAACATAAAATTGACTTGTACAGAAAAAACTTTATAGCCGTCAAAATAACACCTGTTTAAAATAAAAACATTGCAGTGGCCCTTCTTTTATGTTTTTTTTACATTTTAGCTACAACATATTGATAAATATTATTTTTGCATCTTTCCTATTGTATGAACATTTTGCCAATTTCAAGTTAGGTTCTTGAAACTCAGCAAAATAACCGCGAAAGAAACAAGATAAAGAAAGTACCATCGTTTTGTATATGAAAGTCACAAGACAGGGACAGAGCTCCCTTTAAAAGCTCTCTCGCTCGGAACGTAATTTCAACTACGTATAATATACGCAAATATAAACCCTAAGTCAAACAATAAGGTTGACTTTCTATTGTGTCGGAATCATTTGTAATCAATCAATCCTTGATCTACGGTTGAAACTTACTCTAGAAAAAATTGACTGTCTATTGTGCATCATTCAATGTCAATCTTTTCGATCTTTGACATTTGTCATAATCACAGATTACCTTGAGAAGGCTTCAGATGGATATCTTCCAATGCGTAGCATCTATAGTAGTCTGTGATATCTTCCATACATTCTATTTTGCTCGCCACTCGGTCCGACTATAGAACATGACAGCTTTTTTTTTTAATTTTTGTTGATGCCTTATGAGAACCTTGCCAGTGTTAAAGAAAAAAATCTGGCTCTGAATACTGGCCTTTTAAGCCACCGCGTTTTCTTTATTTTTTAAATTGGAAAACAGGTAAATAATTCAAAGAAAATAAAAACATATTTTCTGGTATTAATTATTTATTTAAATTTTCACATTTTTACATGTTTATTATACGCTTTTAATTGCATGAGAGGCAAACTTTATTTTTTACCTTAGAACATCTGCAACCTTTAATATGTTATTAATTGTGTTGTGACTGCCTCGGTGGCGTACTTGTATTACGGTACGACTGCAAGGCTGAGGTCTCGGGTTCGATCCCCGGGTCGGGCAAAGTGATATTGGATTTTTCTATTCAGTATCGGCTCGGAGTCTGGAATTTGTGCCCGATATGGCGATAGGCTCGCCCCCTATCACATCATGGGACGGAATACGCTTGGTGAAAAGTGGGTGCACTAGTTGCGCCTCTGCTTACCCCTTCGGGGATAAAAGGCGTGAGCATGCATGCGTATTAATTGTGTTTTACAAATTAAAGTCTGTTTATTTATTTATTTTTCTGTTAATAGCAAAGTTATATCAAGAAAGCATTCCAATATAAACTTTTTATGTAATTCGTTTCAGGACAAGGGGATGAAAATTAATGCGAGCAAGACGAAAGCGATGGTGATAGAAAGAGAAGAAAATGCTACTGAATGTAGCATTAGTATAGATGGTGAGTAAGTTGAACAAGTGAATGAGTTTGTGTACCTGGGAAGTATGATTACGAGAGATGGAAAGTAGGACATGGATATTGAAAGAAGAGTTATAGCAGGTAACAAAGTAAATGGCGCCTTGCGTGCAATAGTGAGTAGCCAGGCGGTGTCTGAAAAGGCAAGAATGGCTATTCATAATGGTGTGCTGATGCCGACGCCTATGTATGGAAGTAAATGTTGGGTTTGGCAAAAGAAGCATGAAAGTCGAATAAATGCGGTGGAAATGCGCTCCTAACGGAGTATATGTGTAGTCACCATTGCTGATTGCATGAGGAATAGAATGATAAGAGGTCGATGTAAGTTGAAGGATGATGTGGTGACTAAGATTGAAAGAAGTATGCTGAGATGGTTTGGGCACGTGGAGGGGATGGATGAACGACGGAACACAAAAGGTATTTATCGAGCGAATGTGGATGGTACGGCTGGAAGGGGACGCCCGAGAAGAACGACCAAATATATGTTTTTCTCCGAAAAGGACAGGTCCGGAGTACCCTTAACCGACGAAAATGTATGAAAATAACTATGAATGTGGAAGAGGCGAAAGAGGAGTGTCAAGAACGTAGCATGTAGCGCTCAATAGTCTCTGCCTACGCCTATGGGATAAGGGTGTGAGTGTATATGTATGCAATTAAGAAAGTCAAACAAATATTTCGAAAAGATAAGACTATATTTTTCTGAGATTGCTTTCCATCCATAAAACTTTTTTGGCACATTGAGTTCAATTTTTCTGTTAATTATTGAAATGATTTTCCTTTCGAAAATTTAAATGCCCTCTTTGCCCTTACGTGATACGCCAACTGCTTCTGAGATTTTAAATATTCAGCATACACTTTGGCACATCTTGGTGAAAGTATTTTTTTCGCTTCCTTCTTTTCACTGTTGTCTAAAGTGAATATCTGCAGCTGGAATCATAAAAAGGAATCGTATCAAAGTAAACCCTAATTGACATAGGTACTTAAGGTTAATTATTATTTAAAGAGTGTTTTTTTTTGAATTATACAAATAGCTCAAAAAGTAAAAACATAATTAATTTGCCCCTTGCATAAATAGTTGAGAAGTAGGAAGTACTGCTACGTCTTTTTCTTCTACATCTTTGTTGCCACATTGCAGTATCTGAAATGAAATGTACATGTTTACTACTACTACTTATACTGATTTTTATCCCTGAAGGGGTAGGCAGAGGTGCAACTAGTGCACCCACTTTTCGCCTCATGATGTGATAGAGGGCGAGCCTATCGCCATATTGGGAACAAATTCCAGACTCCGGGCTGATACTGAATATATAAAACCCAATATCACTTTGCCCGACCCGGGAATCGAACCCAAGACCTCAGCATCGCAGTCATACTGCAACACAACTACGCCACCGAGGCAGTTACTAGTTACAGTTACAGTACTATTTATCGATTATCATTTACTTTAATCGTGAGAGAAACATTGTTAGCAAACGTACATACCTATATAAGAATTCAACATAATATCAAAATATTATATTATAATACAGCTGTGTCATAGTATACCTATATAACAGGGCTGGTATTCATATTATAATAATTATTACAATTACCAAGAAACTATTTTTAAAATATTGTAGTTTTGTAAATTACTTCATATTACATCTCCGGTTCCAATACACTTACTTGTGGTGGCAGTGCGAATGGTTTTAGGAATTCCACTGTTAATTTCACTTTGAGAAAATAACGTCGGATAGGCACAGTGATTTTGGCACGTGTCGTTTTCTAAGGTCTTTCATATTCAACTTCGCAACCTTTCACAACTACTGATGGAGTCCTGTCTCACTTCCTGGGGATCTATATAAATTGTTATCCTTTCGTTAACTTTCACAACCCACAATACAACATTGGTTGAATATGTTGCAAAAATAATTATTACAGCTATGAAACTGAGATAAGATAAACTATGATAAGTTGTGGAAAAAACTTCACATCAACTTAAAAACTGTTATTCCAATCCAATTCCATTTTTTTGTGGTTGAAAACTGTAATTGACTGTACATGATGCCGCCGCGAAAATATTCTTTGCCGGCTTTTGTACTTGTCACTGTAATTTCGAGTTTCGACGTATAAACAAATATGGCATTGGTCATAGGCCAATCAAGAAAGAAGTAAGAGCTGAGGGAGGTAGGGTAACTGTCATTTTCTATAAGCGACCATAGACAAACCGTAGCTCTAAGGCATTTTTTTTTTGTTTTAAAATTACCAGTCTAGTTTATTTGTCTCTGGCCGTGGTCGTAATAACGTGTTTTGTCTGGGTTATGTGCATGTTTTATATAAAATAAATATAAAATAAGAAACTATAAAATGGAAGAAAATACCCCAACAGTAAGCTTAGTATCATGCATGCGTTTTGTTCGCTGTGGCATAGCTAAAGCTGTACCAGAAAAGGTAACATATCGCACTATTTTATTACTTTTATATTTAGGTAAACAATTCTTACTCTACGATTTATATTTTTTTCAGATTGAATTAACTGAGAAAGAATTGGAGAAGATTATTAAACAGACTGCTAGCGAATTGAAGTATGTAATACAATTATTGTACTAAACTAATGGAATATTTATTTCTATATCATAAATAATTCTATATTCTTGAAATAATGTTACAATATATAGAATATCAGCGCAAGGGGATGACAATAGTGACGAAGAGGGTGAAGAAGCTGCAAGTGCGCCATCAGACCCTCCCGCAGACCCTAATGACGAATTTAATTTTGAACAGTATGATGAAGAAGATACTAGTAAGTATGACTTATTTTGTCTTAATTATTAACTTGATTTTTTTAGATGTCATTATATTTTGGTCACAGACTTACTTTAACCGGCAACGCCCACGGTAGACACCGGTGTCCGAGTATATAGGAAAATACTCTCATATCTATATATAAGTGGGCGTTGACAGTTAATAGTACTATACTACATTACTGGCTGCTGCTATGGCTCTGCCCACCAAGAAACATATTCCCATGATAGTAGCCCAATTTTTTCTTAAAAATTGCTTGGTCCCAGTGAGACTCATTCAGGAAAAAGATATTCCCAGTTTATGTTCTCGTAGCAACAATCAAAAGCTAGTTTAAAAAGAAAACAGGGTGTAATTTTATCAGTGGTAAAAATTTGCAGGTAGGATATTTATATTCACTGAGACAGTAGCCTCTGTTTACAAGTTGTAAATCCTACCACAGTGGCCTGTATAAGCATGCTGCATTGTTGCAATGCAATCAGCCCTGTATTAGATACTGCCCACTGCTGAGCATGGGCCTCCTCTACTACTCACAATTGATGACGAAAAAATTAAGCCCGGAGTTTCTTTCTGCCTTTCTTCTTCGGGTCGTCATTGCTTAGGTAGCTAGTGAAAGGCTGGTAGGTTAGCTAGGCTAGGACCTTTTTATCCTCGCCGGCGAGGACCGTGGCGTTTCCTTTCCTCGTAATGTAAAGATACTCCTTCCCTTTCTTTTATATCAGCTCCACTTCTCCTTACCTAGCCCTATTCCCGTCCCCAATGTCCGTGTCCTCTGTACCTATCAGCCCGTGCTGGTTGTTCATTATTTAATCTAGGTACTTTAAATTATTTAATTGGTATATCTACCTTTGTTATTGTCTCTACCTTGTTATGACTTGTCATAAGTGCTTTTTTATAAGCCTACTTGTTCAATAAATGATTTTATTTATTTAATTTTATTTTTTTAACTCAGAGGGGTTAGGCCTTAGTCCACCACGCTGGCCTAATACGGGTAGGCAGACTTCACACACCCTCTAAATTCTTATAGAGAATTCTCAGGTGTGTATGTTTCCTCACAATGTTTTCCTTCACCATTAAAGTGAACGATATTTGATAAACAATACACACATAGCTTCGAAAAGTAAGAGGTGTGTGCCTTGGGTGGGTGTGTAACTTTCGGACATTGCCTCGCAGACCACTCCAGTCCGCATTGTTGGATCAGTCTATATTTATCTGCCTTATAGCAGATCGGCTTGATTGTGCTGACTTGTGATGGCTAATCATCTTTCAACAAAACACTATTGGTACACCACTACACTTACCACTCACTCTGCATTGCCCATATAATTTTTTTCATATGTTTCCGACATCATAATTACTCGCATTTATTTAGCATTTGTTGTTTGTTTTATATTACAGACACAAATCCGATTGGACTTGGCACAGTGGCAACATTGCCCAATTTAGGAGACCTCAGTGAACATGTGCAGATCAGGGTAAGTTAACAAAAGGTATTTAAATTTTCAGTACTAGAGATACGTTTTTAAGTGTTACTGTAAAATCAATTGTAATTCTTTATTGTTAAAAAAATTTTAAGCTGAGTAACATTTGTGAAATGTTTTCTTGTATTCATTATCTTTACCGAAAAGCCATAAGCATCTTACAATCTTAATAATATTATGAATGTGAAAGTTTGTGAAAAAGTTTGAATGTTTGTTAGTAGTAAACACAGAAATAACTCAATGGATTTGGATGAAATTGGGCACAAGGATAGGTCATGTCTTGGATTAACACATAGGGTACTTTATATCCCGATAATTTGCTTCCATGAGAAATGGATATTTTTAATCTGATTCTATAAGTAGATGGCGCTGGTGACGTACTGCGTTTTAGGAATGTTTGTAGCACGAGAAGCTTTTCACGCGGGCAAAGCCACGAGCAATATCTAGTATTCAAATAATGGAAAGCAGCAATTATCATGTTACATTTCTTTTAGTTATAATCTGAATGAGTTCAACCATGGTTTTTTTTTATTTTGTTGATAAATGAATTCATAATACCAAACATATTATACATACCACATTACCCTGGTGGTAGGTCTCTCATATGTAACAGTCCGTCTGGGTGGGTACCACTGCAATGTCTATTTCTACTGCCAAGCAGCAGTGTGCATGCACTGTTGTGTTTCGGTCTGAAGGACACTGTAGCCAGTGTAACTACTGGACATAATGAGACTTAACATCTTATGTCTCAGGATGACGAGCGCAGTGGAATGCCACACAGTACTTTGTAACTCAAGGTGCTGAATGGTGTTGCTACTGTTTATGGGTCGTTGTATCGCTTACCATCAGGCGAACGGCATGCTCGTCTTGTCACTCAATGCAATAAAAAAAACCCTTTGTAGACTGAAGGTCCAGACAGTGATGAAGAGGATGACATTATCAAGCCTACAGACAACCTGCTTCTCGTGGGACACGTTGAGAGTGACGCCAGCATACTTGAAGTATACAGTAAGTATTGTATATAATAGTAGTAGTATATTTTATTATTAGTATAAAGGCTTAAGGCTGCAAGGTCGATAGACAACTTGATAAAGATCACAGATGCAGGCCGCTTTTGAAAGGTCTGTCGAAATCTTTAGGAGAGACCTATGTTCAGCAGTGGAAATAATATTACTGATGATAAAGACTTAAATAGTAAAAAAAGAAGTTCTACAATCTATTGTAGAACTTATTGTCTTACTAAATTGATAGAATTAGGGTAGAAGGTAAAAATAAAATGCCATATTTGAATGCCAAACATTTAATGTATGTTGAAATTAATTGAACATTAATTCTAAATGTTTACCCAAAAAAGGGAATGTTCCATAATTGTATTTATACAAGTTTCTAAGTTTTTATATCTTTCATTTCAGTTTTCAACAAGGAAGAAGGCTCATTTTACGTACATCATGATATCATCCTGCCTTGGTTCCCTCTATGCATCGAGTGGTTAAGTCATGACCCGTCAGATCCAAATCCTGGTAAGTATTATTTTTTTTTCCTTTATCATTATATAGACTCATCAAAACTAAGTTAAAAAAAAAATATTTTATAGAGAAATTTGTACCAGGCATTGATGAGCCCTAAGTGCATGTATTGAGATCATTTTCATTAGCAAACCAATAATGAATATATTTTTGTCCTTTTTTTATTTGATTCAGGGAGTTTTCTCAAGCAGAAATACTCTGCTATAATGCTTGCCGAATCATGTGATTTGGCAAGCATTATAGCATGTGGTAAAAGCGGTTATTTCCTAACTCACCCCGATATCTCTATTCAGAATCCCTATCGCTAACTCATTCAAACTTGTCGCTAAGCATCGTGGTAAATGGGAATTTGTAGAAAAAGCCTAGACGTACGGCACCTCATTACAATAGAGATGGCAATAGTAACTACTTTCTTTCATTTCGGGAACAAATTGGTATTGTTATCGCATCGTCTAGTGTAATGGTAGGGAGGGGTGAATGCACTCTTTTTCTACGATATTTGGCACGCACTACAGCATTCTTACTTTTAAATATTAATAGTACAGTCAGCCGCAAAAGTAGCTGTACAAATTAAAAACTTTAAAACGCTTCTACACGTTAACTCCAATCAAAATATTCTTCTTTCTTTATCTAAAATCAAGTCAACCTCGTCAAGTTTATTTTAATGAAGAAAAAACGATTGTTGATTCAGACGCAGAAGTATAAAAGCAATTTGAAATTTTGAATTTGTTCAGCTACTTATGTGGCTGAGTGTACATATAATGATAAATAATTTTTATTTGTTATTTTTAGGCAATCTCTGCGCTCTTGGTGGGATGGACCCAGTGATACAAGTATGGGATCTAGACATAGAAAATTGTCTGGAACCAGCTTTCAAGCTCGGGAAAAAACCGAATAAAAAGAAAAAAACGAAGAGAGTAGGACATAAAGACGCAGTGCTTGACTTATCCTGGAATAAAAACTTTACGTAAGTTGCATATTCAGAATTGGATTCATTATAATTTGTTGAACTCTGCCGAGTGTAATATAATTATTATTTGATATAACTCGAAATTTAGGGATTTGCATTCCCAGATCGGTTATTACAACCTTAAGTTGTAAACGCAATAGAAAGTCCTAGTAAAGATTTATAGTAAGTTATTAGTTTATGTATGACGAACTTTTTCCCGCGGCTCCGCCCGCGTGAATGAGTTTCCCCGGTATAAAAGTCCCGCTTTATATTTCCCGGGATAAAAAGTAGCCTAAGTGTTAATCCAGGACATGATCTACCCGTGTGCCAAATTTCATTGAAATCTGTTCCGTAGTTTTTGCGTGAAACAGAAACAAACATCCATACTTACAAACTTTCGCGTTTATAATATTTTATGTATGATTGATTTCTTCCAACTATTTACTGAATTGGCTGATTTGTTTCTAGTCATGTATTAGCGAGCGGATCGGCAGACAACACCGTGTTATTATGGGATCTGGACCAAGGCACTCCACACACCAAACTTGACTACTTCCAAGACAAGGTACAATTTTAAAAACCATCCTTTCTGCTGGCGACGGTAATGCTACCAAAAAACCATTCAAATGCCACTCTCCTCGTCAATTGTGTTTTTTATTGAATTAAGAGGTTTTTTGTCTATGATCAGTATATCGACATTAATTACCATCTTTAAAACACCTTGTATAAAATAACGAAATAATTGAAGACGTCATGCAACCAGCACTGTTTTAATATATTTGTAAATGAAAAATTTGAAGTAGATTGGACTAAGGAATCACATTGTCCCATACAAACTTTGCTCCCTTTTTCATCCCCTTAGGGGTAGAATTTCGGAAAATTCTTTCTTATCGGACGCCTATGTCATACAAAGAACATACTCTCCAAGTTTCAGGTCTCTACGATCAGCTGTTTAGGCTGTGCGTTGATCCGTCAGTCATTCAAGACAAAGCCTTTTATACATCGCACCTTTAGAACGAAAACGACACAATTCAAAACAATCGAAAATCGAGTTGTCGTCATAAAATGACTTAAGAGTCCGTATACGATATTGCCGCGCATGAAAATAGGTATGTATCGAGCGGCGGGAGCAGTGAGCATCACGTGTTTCACGAGTCACAACACGGACAGCCGATGCGTCCGCGTATAACGGTGTTGATACTTGCCTTATTATATTTATAAGTTCGTCGACTATAATACTAACTTGTAAACCCTAATTAGCTGTAATAGTTCTCCTTTTAACTACGTTCAGTGTACAATTGAATTTTAAAAAAATTGGCGTTTAAAAGTTAAAATTTCACAAACGAATCTATAATAGAAAAATAATGTTCACACACCCACAAGTTTTGAAAGACCTATCCAACGACAACCCACACAATGGGATAGACGAGAGAAAAAAAATCTAGATTTCTGTAGTTCAGTACATATTTTTTTTTAACGCGTAGTTATTTAATATCTCTGAAATACAAAATAGCAACGAAAATCTGAAATAACATACAAATACCCACTTTATACAGTATTCATCAATATTTAGTAGTCAATTTTAAAGCGTCAAAACTCCTTGATCGTCGTATACCGTTCGCTTGGTTCGCCGCACCTTGGGTCCATTCAGCAAAACAAAAACGGACAAAAAAATTAAATTTCAAGTGAATAAAAAAATCAAAGTCGTAATTTCATAAAACTGAAAACGCCATTTGATTGCTACATTAAATAGTAACTAAAATATTATTTAGGTATTTTATGTTGAGTAGTAAATCGACTACAACCGTTTTTCTTGTATGGAAAGCTACACATACAGGAAAACTACGTATGAATATCTCGTCATTTCCCTTCTGACATTTTTATGGCATAATCTTATTACTATTTGCCTCAGAACAATAAATAGTCATAGAAGCCATACTATTATTTATTTAAGGTATCATCATTCCAGAATCTCAAATGAAAACTTTAATGTTAGCGACATTATCGACAGCTTAAATTTGTCACATCCCTATAGTAACTGAAATTAGTTGTACATTTTGAATTAAAATGCAATGAAAGAGCCCAAACTTTATTTGGAAACTATAGTTAATGTAATTTGAAAGCATATTTTGAATATCTAGTCATTTTATAATAAGAAAAAATGCAAATCCTGCAGGAAGTCTCACTCTCTCTTCTTTCCAGTTTTTTGTGATTTGCGAAATTTAACCACACACGCCATGCTAAATACAAATTCCGAGACACATTCGACACATACATTTTGTAATATCTGAGTTAATATATCATGAAAATCAATATTTTAAACTAAATAAACGTTTGTCGTTCACAATACGTCAGACACATTAGCAATTTTACTAAATTTAGGTGATTCTGTCATTTCGAAACATGACATTAACGATCACATATTTTTAATTTAGGTACATAATTTTAACCAATGTATCCAAATTGAAGTGGACGATAGCCTAGTTGGGAATGGAACGGTCTGCCGAGACAATGTCCGCAGGTTCAAAACTCAAGGCACAAACCTCTGACTTTTCGAAGTTACGTGTGTATTGTTTATGAATTATTGTTCGTTTTAACGGTGAAGGAAAACATCGTGATGAAACCTACATACCTAAGAATTCTTCATAAGAATTTCGAGGGTATGTGAAGCCTGCCAACCCACACTAGGCCAGCGTGGTGGACTAAGGCCAAAACCCTCTCAGTTATAGAGGAGGTCCGTGCTCAGCAGTGGGCAGTATATAATACAGGGCTGACTGCATTGTACCCAAATTGACGTTTCATCTCATGGCTTAAAATAAATAAAATCGATGAAGTATTAATTGTTTCACTCACTCTCGTACAGAAGATGTATTATCCGCGATGCACAATGTGATGTTTTGCAACTTTTATTTTAGTTCGATATAGTTATTATAATTAACTTGAGCTATTTGCCAAATTTTCTCCAAAGATACCCGGTACCTACAAATTTTTTGCACTTTTTAAGATATGATGAAAAGTAGTGAAACACACTACGTGTTTTAGGAGAAAAGTTAAAAAATAAAAAAGTTAGAACGAAAATGGACAAAAATTACAAGATATTCTTATGCATGATATGTAGCTTTCCAAACAAGAAAAAAGGTTGTAGTCTATTTAGTCTTAAATCAATCTTAAAATACCTAAAGATAATTTTAGTTACTAGGTATATAATGAAAATATATAATCGAATGGCGTATTTAGTTTTATGAACTTCGACATTGATTTTTATAACTTCCTTTGTCCGAAATTTTTGTAGCATGATACAACGTGCGCCGTCGGATCGTCGGTCGTCGCCGCGGTGACGCTAAAAAAAAAGCGATACGTCCTCCCTCTGGCAGCGCGTGGCGCGGTCTGGCGAGGGCGCGAAGTGCATCTCCTAATATACCGCAAGATTTGCGTATTTTTACGACTCTGTTTAGTTATTTATTTGCTAATATATTCATTAAATTTTACGCACACCAATAGTATAAGATGTATAGTTTATAGTGCTATTTTTATTTTTAGAAAAAATCACTGATTTGACTTACATTCAGCGTTACTTTTGGACGTATATTCTCGAAAATTTCACGACTTTAACACTTTAATTTTGTATGATTTTACATTGAAAATTAAGAAATTGTCTCGTTTATTTTTTAGGCGACTTTTATAACAATAAACAGTAATTTTCGTTAGTTACTTTAAAGCACGATTTTGGTTGAAAACGGCAACAAGTTTGAGTCTCCGAACAACAAAATTTCTGAAACAGACGTTGGAACTTGGTGAATAGATTGAAATTAAAGAAAGATATGAAAAATGTGGCTCGTTTATTTTATTAGCGTTGAAATAGTCTTTCCGATGATGTATTAGAAATTAATCAGATCAGTTTATTTTTTGAATAATCACGATGAAAAGTTGACTGAAATAGTTGAAATTTCGTATACGGCCTCTTAAAACTGGTCCCTTTTTTTAACCGACTTCCAAAAGGAGGAGGTTATCAATTCGTGTGTTTGTATTTTTTTTTAATAAAAATATAATAAAAAAGGCCCGATATAACAGTTTAGTCAATTACCCGCTTGAATATGGCTGTGTTTAAACTATTGTTGTATTGAGAACTTCGTTTCAAGTCATATTATGAAGATAACTCAATTTTCGTTTTTTTTTTAATTGTGTCGTTATCGTCTTAAAGGTGGAATTATATACATACACACGGACTCACGCCTTTTATCCCCGAAGGGGTTAGCAGAGGCGCAACTAGTGCACCCACTTGTTGCCGTGCGTATTCCGTCCTAAAGGTGCGATATATAGATGTGAGTGATGTGATGTGTGTTGTCAGGTGCAGTGCGATATATAGATGTGAGTGATGTTTGGTGTGTTGTCAGGTGCAATCGGTGTCGTTCCACCCGCTGGAGGCGCAGACGCTGCTGTCGGGGTCGTGTGACGGGTCGGCGCGCGTGACGGACTGCCGCGCCGCCGCCGCGCACCGCGCCTGGCCGCTCGGGCCCGAGATCGAGCGCGCCGTGTGGGACACGCACAACCCCTTCTGCTTCGCGGTCAGTGGGCGCACATCATACTTGACAAACAGAATTCTTAACTTATATAGAGCGGTCATTGGAAAAATTGACATTCAAAAGGTTTGAGCCTGTGCATCAGTAACTCATCTATCGGGAATAGCAAAATACCTATCGTCGGGGATAGTGCAGAACCGCGTAACTAGCACGGGTAAATACCGCGTAAGTGACGAAAAAGTTTAATTGAAATTTATACTTACAACACTAAACTTATGATTGATAATAATATATAGTTATATTTTCTTTCACTTACGCGCATGCTCGCATGCTCACGCCTTTTATCCCCGAAGGGGTAGGCAGAGGCGCAACTAGTGCACCCACTTTTCGCCAAGCGTATTCCGTCCCATAATGTGATAGGGGGCGAGCCTATCGCCATATTGGGCACAAATTCCAGACTCCGGGCTGATACTGAATAGAAAAAACATCATCACTTTGCCCGACCCGGGGATCGAACCCGAGACCTCAGCCTTGCAGTCGTACCGTAATACAACTACGCCACCGAGGCAGTCACTTCACAGTCAGTTTCACTTACGCGGTATTTACCAATGTTAGTTAAGCGGTATTTCACTATCCCCGACGCTATGTAATATGCATTATAACATGCTTTGACACGATCGTAATGCGCAAATAGGCATATTTCCAGAATGTTATTTTCTTTGCAAAATTTAAACGTCTTGTTACTTGGACGCACACGAACATGTCAGATAAGAAAATGACTTATTACCAATTGGTAATAACTTTTGTATGAAAAATATGGTCCTGATGTCCGGTCTATAACTCACTATACTTTTTCATGTATTTGTTGTGAGAGGATATGAAAGGTGCCAGAGGAGGCAGGTGTCCAGCAATAGGACAGTATATAATACTGGGCTGGTATTATAAAAGTTATTGTAATGCCTCTGGAAAACATTATGTATCAGTAACACTCATTCTATACCAGTTCTGGGCTTCCGTTTTAATCATAACATGATATTCCACTGATGCTGGTGGTAATGTTCCACAATTGAGAGGAATCAGTTGCCAGTAAAAGAAATAAACTACTTTGTAAAAATAAATCTGGTGGTAGGTCTCTCATTATGTAAGAGGCCGTCTGGATGGGTACCACCGCAATGTCTATTTCTACCGCCAAGCAATAGTGTGCATGCACTGTTGTGTTTCGGTTTGAAGGACATTGTAGCCAGTATAACTACTGGACATAATGAGACTTAACATCTTATGTCTCAGGATGACGAGCGCAGTGGAATGCCACACAGTACTTTGTAAGTCAAGGTGCTGGATGGTGTTGCTACTGTTTATGGGTGGTCGTATCGCTTACCACCAGGCGAACGGCATGCTCGTCTCGTCATTCAATGCTATATATAAAAAAAAAAAAACTCACATCGTATAAACAGATGAGCAACAACGAGGGTAAGGTGGCATACGTCGACTGTAGGCAGAACGAACCACTGTGGACGATGACGGCACACGAGAAAGAGGTCACAGGTGAGTACTCATACTGTTTAAAGCATTCTTAACCGAATGCTCGTTTGCCCCCTATAACATAAAAAAAAAAAAAACTTATTGAAAATTATTATCTTATTCCCCGCAGAATAGAATTCTAATTTATTGTAAAATTTTCAGGACTGTTATTGAGTGAACACATACCTGGGCTAATGGTCACAGTCAGTACAGACGGCAAGATGAAAACTTGGGATATAACAGGGTAATTTTATTTATATATGATAATGACATAGCGATAGACAATAGTTACAGCGATTGCGTCAAAATCGTGATTAATCTAATTTTACTAATTCATTTGTGTTACCATGTTAGCAATCTTTTGCAGCTGCCCCCCCCCCCCCCACCCTAGAGATTCTAAAAAAGTTGCCAAATGCCAATTATTTATAAGTTTTATTTATTGTACAGTCAAGAACTCGTGAAGCTTTACACGTTGGACTCTGTACCGTCATTATTACAATCGCTGTAGATGTAAGGTTCGTACTACAAGTGAAAAGCTTAATATGCTCTCGTCTTTACCTACAATTCATAGTTTTCTCATTCTCCACATGAACTTGCCCCCCATCGGCTGGCGACGCCCTTGATAGTGTCGACTAGCGACCTAGCACCTTCAGGTGCAGCGCGTGTAGTATTGTTTGCGTGGCAGGTCGGGCGCTCGCCAGGTGAGCGAGCGCGCGGGCCGCGTGGGACAGGCGCTGTGCGCGGCGCTGTGCCCCGACGCGCCGCACTCGGTGGCCGTGGGCGGCGACAACAAGGAGAACTTCATTGAAGTCGTCGATCTCACCATCAGCGAACAGTGTAAGTTAATTATTTAGATAAGCAAACACCTTTTGACATCCATTGAACAAGGTGAAAGCCAACTATGTGCCTCTGTCTATGTAAAGAGCGGAGGATCAACCAATATTAGGAAATCAATCGCTTAATTTTTGCTTTCGTCATTATTTTTCGTCCACCTACCATTATTATATTAGAGGCAGCAAACATGCAACATATAAATTAATAAAGCCCTTATTGATTATACATTAATAATACATGTGATACTAATGTACAAGGTGTATATTTCACATACAATAAACTGTTCCTTCAGTTTTGAATGCAAGGGAATCTTGAATATGCCGTATTAATAGAAATTAAAAAATCGGTAATTTTTTACAACTCTTGTACGCATACTCATGCGTTTTATTCCCGGAGGGGTAGGCAGAGGCGCAACTAGTGCACCCTCTTTTCGCCGTGCGTATTCCGCCCCATGATGTGATAGGGGGCGAGCCTGTCTCCATATCGGGCACAAATTCCAGACTCCGAGCTGATACTGATTATAAAAATCCAATATCACTGCCCGACCCGGGGATCGAACCCGAGACCTCAGCATTGCAGTCGTACCGCAATACAACTACGCCACCGAGGCAGTCAACTCTAGTAAGATTAAAGATATACTGAGCATGGTATGAATATTTGATGTGGGGTTAATTTTAACTTATTATTGCATTTCAGATATGAATAATTTCGGAAGTCGTCAGCCGGTATCCATCACTACAGAAGACAGCACTATGGAAACATAGATTATAGACTGTTTTGATTGTATTTAACAATATATTATACTTTGTTATTTTATCTTGTTTTATTTATTTACCCCTTTTCCATAATTTGGGTGCTTGTTGTAATCAATACCGTTTTATTTTAAATGTTGCCATGTACAAAAATTGCAATATTGTTCATCTATACTAATACTAGCTTTTGCGCGCGGCTCCGCCCGCGTGGAAAAGCTATGTGGAATATCTATACTATTATATAAAGCTGAAGAGTTTGTTTGTTTGAACGCGCTAATCTCAGGAACTACTGGACCGATTTTGAAAATTCTTTCACTAATAGGAAGCTACATTACTCCTGAGTGCTATAAGCTACTTTTTATCCCGGAAAAACTTTTCCACGCGGGCGGAGCCGCGCGCAATGCTAATATATAATAATCATGTAAGGTTTTAACGCTGGGTTTTAAGTTACGTAGAAAAACCTAATAAAAATAATTTAACTTGTGGCTTTTAACGTCGAAAATATTGACCGTTTAGTAAAAAAAAAAAACATTTACTTCGGATCCATTTTTCAGGATGTTGATTCCATAAACAAGTAACCCATAAATATTGCGAACTCTTATAATTTTTTTAACGAAATATGTCAACGGGCTTATTTTGCAAGTGGCTATAAAAATGAAACTTACCGGTGGTAGGTGACATTATTCGTTGTTTTACGTCGACCGTTGTAGTTTTTGCACACTTTAATCACACAAACCGACATTATGGAACAATATAAATCTGCAGCGATTGGATGCATAAAGCAGCAGACCAGGCTCTGTGGCGTATCTTGGGAGAGGCCTATGTCCAGCAGTGGACTGCAACGGGTTGATGATGATGATGATAAATCTGCGTAACAACGTGAGCGAACGCCATGACAGCTCGAAGCGTACTAAGCGCGGGTAAATGACATAAAGGCACTATTGTTATCGACGCGTTTGAAGCATTTTTTTTATTGCATTGAATGACGAGACGATCACGCCGTTCGCCTGATGGTAAGCGATACGACCACCCATAAACAGTAGCAACACCATCCAGCACCTTGAGTTACAAAGTACTGTGTGGCATTCCACTGCGCTCGTCTCCCTGAGACATAAGATGTTAAGTTTCATTATGTCCAGTAGTTACACTGGCTACAATGTCCTTCAAACCGAAACACAACAGTGCATGCACACTGCTGCTTGGCGGTAGAAATAGACATTACGGTGGTACCCACCCAGATGGACCCTTACTTATGAGAGACCTACCACCAGTGAAAAGTCAATCTAGGTATATTATTAATCAAAGGGTGCCGCATCGATATGTACGCTCTTTCGGACTCAGTCGGCCCCAGTCGGTCTTAGTCGTAGTCTTAGTGGCAGTTGAGTACCTAAGTTGTGCATTTACTCTCGTAACAGTCAGTCGGTTGGATATATCTATGTGAAAGTATTTCTGTAAATTGTAAAATCAATGGTAGATCATTTTTTATTTAAATCAAAATCGCTTCTGTTTCTAACATTACATATTCATGACGAATTAAAAGATTATGCATTTAAATAAGGAACATTATGCGGAATTAATGCAATGCAATGAAAGCAGCAGTGTGCATGCACTGTTGTGTTTCGGTTTATGGGTGGTCGTATCGCTTACCATCAGGCGAACGGCATGCCTGTCTCATCATTCCATGCAATAAAAAAAAACATATGCACACATAAAAAAAATCATATGGAAACATGAGAAATACTGAGGCGTTGCCAGGTAAAAGCCATCGAGAGAGAGAGAGATGAATATATTTTGTGCGCAACTAGGTAGTTGCGCACAAATAGGTATACTCCGGTTATTTTACGAATAAATCTGACAGATGACAATTCAAAAAATAATAGACATGGGAAATTATAATCGATCGCAAATTAAACCGATTTTTATGCAGAATCGATAGAAAATATGACTATAATTAAATCGATTTGATGTTTTAAAAGTGGGTGATATACGCTCAATATATGGATTTGATCATGTAAAATTTATCCATAATTTATTTTATACTTCAAATAACATAATTTAAAACGAATAATATTAAATATGGTGTCTTCCTAATCAAAACATTTAATCATAAGTATTTGTATAATAATGATCCAGCTCTAAGACATTTAGGCCCCGTTTTTTCAACTGTAGTTATCATTTTGTCATGGTATTAAGCTGGACGCGCTCGCAGCACCTGGCGCACTCGAAGCTCTGCGAGCGCGTCCTGCTTAATAAGACCCTGACAAAAAGATAACTACAGTTGAAAAAACCCGGTCTTACGTTCCGTTCTCATATCACCCATAGTTTTTCAATATATTCAAGAATATTATTTCATTACTCTAAACCAAAATGAACTTTTTAATTTTAAGTGCATAGTATTGTAATTAATAAAGACGATTACTATTGTTTTTTTAGGTTGGTTGCCTCATAGAATATAATTTACTGCATATTGATGAATAAAACAGTTTTTGCGAAGAATGGATTGTTTCGCAGCTGTCAGAGCTCTTCGTAAAATAACGGAAGTATATATTTAAATCAAAGATGAAATACGTGTACGGTGTGGATGTGGTGGTGGTGTGTGTCTATGTAGGTGCGCTCGAGGCGAACCGGTGCAGCGACCGATAGCGCAGGAAGCTTAATTTTTTTTTTAAATGTTGCGTAGCCTTTTGGTCATAAAATGTTGAATGTTTCTTCATATTCGGTTTTTAAAACTTAGGTAAATAGTTATAAGGCAAGCCAGGCTTTTGGACTACTATGAAAGGACCGCCACTGCTATCACCACTACGCGCTCATTACAATATCTCATATATGAATTGCTGTCCTATTCCTTTACCAATTTTATTGTTGATTTCACAAAAAGCCTATTCAAGCGCCAACCATGTCTACTATTACTCAGTCAGACACGCGAGACTAACGTTTAACGCAATAATCGAAAGTCTTTCTTTAGAGCTTCTCTAGAGGGTAAAGTTGGCTAAGCCAGGGCCTAATCGGCAATAACAATCTGTTTAGTACTAGTAAATAAAAAAAAAACAAATTAAGAGTCATATCCATATATTTTAATGTTTTACATGAATATTAAACAATAGATAGTATACCATTATTAAAATTAAATATATCGTAAATTAAAAATAGTATTTTCCAGGATCCTACTCAATATTTTCTTCTTTGATAGGTTTTTTTGACTGACACTTTACACTCCGACACAATATCATTTGTTGCACATATTGGAAGATCAGTGGCACCTTTTATAGACTCGGGAATAATATACAACGACGCGTGCTGGTTTACTGTTGTCTCTTCATTCTGTATCGGTTCCACATTTTGCATATCTGTGCCTGGTCTCAAAATGTCGTCTGTGAATACACTAGGATTAAAAGGACAAATTCCAATATTTGCAAAACTGTTTTGTATATTGTTTGTGGTCATCACATTTGGATAAGCTTTGCCTAAACACTCCGCAAAGTTAGCGATCGTCAATGGCAGGGTAGGGTTTAGCCCTATCCAAGTGTCACAAACGAGACTATACTGTAACCCCAACTGCATAAATATGGTGCTCAGGGGCTGCAACTTTTGCGACATGTACGGCGGAGTGGTTAAAAGTTCAATTCCATTGTCTTTGCAGAAAGTTATTGAGTTGATGGTTATGTGCGCCTCGTGACTGTCCAATATAATCAAACACGGATTGTCCTTACTGCATTGCACATTCTTTACAAAAAATTTCAAAAAAAGTAAAAACGTCTCACCAGTCATGCGGCCACTGGTATGTGAAGCTCCCTCCGTTCCAGGTAAACCGTGAGCTATCAGGTTTTTCTGCCAGCCCTTGCGGGGGAATATGATAAACGGCGCCAAACAACCCCCCAAAGCATTAATAGCGCCACATACAGTAACGGTGTCACCCGATGTCACTTCACCCCCTTGTTTGATAAGTTTGCCACCGACCAACTCGTTTGGATTGTGAATCGTGGTGATTACAGTTTCATCTACATTCCAGATACTTCTTGGACTAAAGTCATATTGATCCAATAAATTTCTTAAACTCTCAAAGAAACTATCAACTTTTCTGTTGTCACCAGACAAGCTTGCCATTTCGGGAACTTTAATTGTCAACTCTTTGTGGCGGTTCATGAAGTTAAAAAACCAATTGTACGTTGCTGCTTCGAGTTTAGCCCATGTCTGTGCGAATGTATTTGTGTTTCCACTAGCATATTGATATGCAAACTGTTGAACTAATCTAGGCGTTAAGCCATGACAGAGTTTACGGGCTATCAGTAAATAATCAACTAATTCTAACTCCTGCGCATCAGAGAAAATATTACGTTCGCTTTTCTGAGTGTCGACAGCTTCACTTGTTACGTTTTTCTTTTTTTTGATATGCTTATCGAGAGTCTGTAACGGAATTGCATAAGCTTTCGCGGTGTTGCGCGGATTCTTGCTGGCTAACGCATAGGACGCAGGTAGGCTCTTGATATTTTCATCTTTCGCTGCTTCTTTGCTGCCACGAATGGCTTGAGTATTTTCAGATGTACGGGTTTCTGAAAACAAAAGAATTTTTATATGGGAAATTACATTCAACTGTCGCAATTTAATCTTAAAAGACGAATACCAGCGTCTACCCTCAAATTACATAAAGCAACTATGTTAAAAGATTAAGTCTTTTTTACACCGCTTTATATTAGCTTCACTTGTATGTTTGTATGTTAGTATGTTTGTAAATCTCCGACTCCGACTACTTTGGGCACGATTTTGACCCACTTTAAACGGTCAGATTTTATTCAAACTTTGTAGGTTTGTCGAGGACCGATAACAATACACTAATTTGATAAGATTATGCCATTATTCAATTTGCAAAATGAGATTTTTGTCAATTTATATTTTTAGTGACATCTGTTGGACCATAGTAGAATTACTACTAAACTTATGCGTAATTATGCGTAAAAAATCCTACTTAAAAATTTTAAAATAAATAAGCGATACGACCACCCATAAACAGTAGCAACACCATCCAGCACCTAGAGTTACGGAGTACTGTGTGGCATTCCACTGCGCTCGTCATCCTGAGACATAAGATGTTAAGTCTCATTATGTCCAGTAGTTACACTGGCTACACTGTCCTTCAAACCGAAACACAACATTACATGCACACTGATGCTTGGCGGTAGAAATAGACATTATGGTGGTACCCACCCTGTCGGACTCTTACATATCAGAGACCTACCACCACTTCATATGAAAGTTTTAAAAAAGTTAGTTATAAATGGAGGTGTCTAAAAATATTTTTTGAATGGATCCAAGATCCATATTTTTGTCCCTTTAATATCCATAAAGTTTGAGCCTGGTTAGATTTTGAGGCCCAGCACCCATACAAAAAGCGGACATCTCCTTTGACTAATTTAAATTAAACTGTTTTATCAGGAACCTTAGAAATAAAGATGTTTTTAATTTTTTTATGAACTTTAGGGAGTTAGATTAGGTTAAGGGGGCAGTGGGGTCGTTAAAATATGGTCGTAAAAATGGGCTGTATCTATACTAATATTATAAAGAGGAAAGATTTGTATGTAAGTATGTTTGTAACGAATAAACTCAAAAACTACTGAACGGATTTCAATGAAATTTGGCACACGGGTAGATCATGTCCTGAATAGGCTACTTTATATCCCGGAAATTTTTTTTCGCGCGGGCGAAGCCGCGAGCAGAAGTCTAGTATTTTATACATTAATTGCCGATAACCGGCTACTACAACTCACTGTCGAAGACTGGGTTGTCGACAGCTGGTGTCACTAGTGTCGGTAATAGGAACCCATAAAAATTTTTAAGTAGTTTTGATTATTCGAATTTTGTACTGGAACCTTAATTTTGTAAATGTTTTTACAATATTATCACAAGATAAGAATATATTCTTATATTTTAGCTGATCAATTTTATTCTAAACATAAAAAAAGGTATATTTTTTTAAACAAAGTATAATTCACCTTAAAGTGTCGAAGACTGGAGCACTTACGATATATAAAAGACTTAACCACCTTTAAGAGCGCTTTTACATTTTTGCGCCGCGCAGTTTGTATTTTGTTTTGGGTATTACTATCACATCATGGGACGGAATATGAACGGCGAAAAGTGGGTGCACTAGTTGCGCCTCTGCCTAGCCCTCCGGGGATATAAGGCGTGAGTATGCGTATTACTATCTGCCGTGTATTGCGTGCGACTTCGGTGCAACCAAATATATACCACGTTTATTTTGTGAAATAAAAATAATAACATTAATTTAAAATTATTAGTATGTAGTAGTTTCAGTAAATGTTGTTTTTTATTTCGGTATGAATATTTTGTCAATGTGATGTAAAACTCCAGAGATATTTAATTTTCTTCTAAAAAAAATGTACTGTTTAAAAGTCAATTATATACTTTTTTCTCTAATATTATGTAAGAACAGGGTGTTAATAGTGTTAGAATATAATTTTTTTGGTGGCTTATATTTAACAGAATTTGCAAATTGGAGCTCCTAAGTCAGGTCTCTATAGTCCGGTTACTATACGAAGAGCTCTGACAGCTGCGACACAATCAATTCCTTACAAAAACCGTTTTATTCATCAATATGCAATAAATTATATTCTGTGAGGCGACCAACTTAAAAAAAAACAATAGTAATCGTCTTTGTTAATTAGAATACTATACACTTAAAATTAAAAAGTACATTTTGGTTTAGAGTAATGAAATAATATTCTTAAATATATTGAAAAACTATGGGTGATATGAGAAATGAACGTAAATGTCTTAGAGCTGGATCATTATTAAGCAAATACTTACGATTAATCGTTTTATTGTGAAGATACCATATTAATGTAGTCTGTTTATTTTAAATTATGTTATTTGAAATATAAAATAAATCCTACTTAATATTGTAAACGCGAAAGTTTGTAAGTATGGATGTATGGATGTCTGGATGTATGGATATTTGTTACTCTTTCACGCAAAAACTACTGAACGGATTTCGATGAAATTTGGCACACAGATAGATTATGCCCTCGATTAACACATGGGCAACTTTTTATCCCGGGAAAATATAAAGCGGGACTTTTATCCCGGGAAAACTCATTCACGCGGGCGGAGCCGCGGGCAAAAGCTCGTTATGGATAAATGTAACATGGTTCAATCAATATTTTGAGCGTGTATCACCCACTTTTAAAACATCAAATCGATTTAATTATAGTCATATTTTCTATCGATTCTACATAAAAGTCGGTTTAATTTGCGATCGATTATAATTTCCCATGTCTATTAATATTTGGATTGTCACCTGTCAGAGCTCTACGTATAGTAACCGGACTATAGTGTGTTTTTGCCGAAACACACACCGGGAGAATGATGATTATTATATAAATAAGTAATTACCAAAAAATCGCTATATTATTATTTATGAAGATGAAATGAAGAATATTTTTGATATAATAATTATCATAGACATGAAGCCAATTCATAATGTTTTACGTCGACAACCTTACAACCAGACATCACTCTGTGAAAGCGCCCTTAACATCTTTTCTAATGAATCAAAATTAAAACTTACTAACATACTGTTATTCGCAAAAATCGCCACATCACCCGCCCTCTTACTAGCTGTCAAAATTGTCAGTTGTCAAAAAAGACAGTTGACAGTTATCTCTACTGAGCTTATGTTTTACTGATCCTTATATTATAGGCAAATTTACAAACCCACAAATGTGGGCGCAGCCATTTGCAAAAACTCTTTGGATTCTTATCACAACTGATCTCCACTTCATGTACTAGAAGTGGTTATTAGGTATTGACACGGTCATCGTTACAGGCCCCGCATCAATAATCAAAACACACAAAAAATAATACTTACATGTAATTCAAATATTTATACTACATGGCAATAAAATGGTAAAGGTAATTAAATCTAGATATTCAATACGCATAGAAGTCGAATTAAACACGTGTTTTCAATTAATTTCATTACAGTGTGTTATTTTTTGTCAAAATCAATGAGTTAGATTTCTGGTTATGAAAATTGATTTTAAAATAAATAAGAAAAAAATGTATTTTATTGTAATAAAAGCGTGGGGTGCATGGTGTCAATAGTTATAAATATTTTATTGACAGATAATATGAGTAGAAGGATTATCATTTTGATAATATCTTAAAAAGCACCCCACGCTTTTTTTTACAATACAATTTTCTTATTTACACAATTGTTATTTCAAATTAATTAATCCTTAGACGCCCGCTGTGGACACCGGTGTCCATTTATATAAGGAAATTAGCTTATAGCTATATATAAGCGGGCGTTGACGGGTTAAAAAATATTTTCTATTTTTAGTTGGATTTTCGTACTTCGTCGATTTTAGTTTTTTAGATGGACGTACTCGTCCACAACTTCGAGAGTTGAGCTCCCAACGGTAAACGGGGTAGGCACAACATGGACATTGTAATCTATGTGTTAATGCAGGACATGATCTACCCGTGTGCCAAATTTCATCGAAATCCGTTCAGTAGTTTTTGCGTGAAAGAGTATCAAACATCCATACATACAAACTTTCACGTTTATAATATGAGTAGGATATAAATAGGATTAGTGGACGATAGCCTAGTTGGGAATGGAACGGTCTGCCGAGGCAATATCCGGAGGTTCAAAACCCAAGGCACACACCTCTGACTTTTCTGTGTATTATTTATCAATTATCGTTCACTTTAACGGTGAAGGAAAACATCGTGAGGAATACTACATACCTGAGAATTCTCTATAAGAATTTCGAGGGTGTGTGAAGTCCGCCAACCCACACTAGGCCAGCGTGGTGGACTAAGGCCTGACCCCTCTCTGTAGAAGAGGCCCGTGCTCAGCAGTGAGCAGTATATAATACAGTGTTGATTGCATTGCATTGCAAATAGGATTGATATATAATTTGATACGCCGATAGCTGTAATTTTATAGTAGAATCTCTATCCCAGAACTTTCTATCCCATTTTATATGTATATATCATGTGCTTTTTTTGAGAATCAACCACGTATACCTTCGAATAAGGCGTAAAGCCTACATGAAATTTATAATTTGCAACGTAAGTGCTAGAACAGCTTATTTACTGGTGGTAGGTCTCTCATTATGTAAGAGGCCGTCTGGGTGGGTACCACCGCAATGTCTATTTCTACCGCCAAGCAACAGTGCATGCACTGTTGTGTTTCGGTTTGAAGGACATTGTAGCCAGTATAACTACTGGACATAATGAGACTTAACATCTTATGTCTCAGGATGACGAGCGCAGTGGAATGCCATACAGTACTTTGTAAGTCAAGGTGCTGGATGGTGTTGCTACTGTTTATGGGTGGTCGTATCGCTTACCATCAGGCGAACGGCATGCTCGTCTCGTCATTCTATGCTAAAAATATATATATATATATACAAACGAAGTGAGTATGTGTGTGTAGAGTAACATTGTGATCTTGCGCAAAATAAAATTCCCTAACTTAGCTAAGGCGGTTCTCGCGCTGAGGACTACAATTATTACGGTCAACATGAAAAACTCACTCACCATTAACCATAATCTGAAATGGTGCGGGTTGCATAATTTCCTCGGGTTCAATTTTGATTTCTATTCTATTAAATGTGTTGTCTGTATCATCCGCGACATCAGCGCCATCGTTGAACGTGTCTTCAGCTCCACTGGGGTAAGTTTTATCGTCACATAACACCTCCTGCTTGATTTCCACATCCATTGCGCTATTAAATACATTGCTGTTAATGTTCCTGTCAACTTGTATGGGTTTAGGCCAAGTATCATCTTGTTCAGGTAGAGTCTCAGCTGTCTGTCGCAACAGCCGATCGTTAATGCGAACGTTCACTACGAAACTGCACGCTTGCAGAAGTTTCTGATGACAAAGCTGACATATCAGTTTTGAGTATGAGTCTTCTGTTGTTATCTGTAATTGAGAAATTCTATTTTTCACTTTATTAGTTTACAAAGAATTTTTAAGTCAGCACGAAAATATTTTATAGTATTTTATTTTGCATCGAATCCAACTAAAAAACTTCATGGCGCACTTTGGCCCCCCTAAACTTACCGACATGGATAATGTCATATCGACTAATGCCCGACTTCTGAATCTCCCAATTAAACTTTTAAAAACTATTGATCCATTAAAGTTAAACGTCGGTTGACTTTCACTGTGTTTCTGAACATATAATGAAGCATTCGATAACTATGAAGCCGACAACCAGTTCCTTGTTTTGCTACTAGATGGCTCTTTTTTAGCAGTCGACTTTAAAATGGATTTTATTACTAAAATTCGTAACTAAAAATTATTCTATGTACAAAAATAACTTATTTTAACATAGATCAACGCCTAAACATTATTTTAATTTTATTTTGTGGTAATTTGTCATTTGTCTCTGATTGATGAATTACATCATAGCCGCATTAAAAAAAAAGTCAAGCAGTTCAACAAAATGTCATACTAGCACGAGTTTGCGAATTTGTGTTATAAGTCATTTTATTTAAAATTTAAGAATTTATTATACTTTTGAAACTGTTATGATTAGCCATATCGATTATTTTCCTCTATATTGTAACTAATATCTAACAAGTTGACGTAGTTTGTCACAAAATGACACGTCAAATGTTATGGAACAGATAAACGACAAAAATTGGCCAGTTAAGTTACAGTAAGTTTAAGCTGAGTTTATTTATTTACACTTTATACATGGAGTAAAGGCGGACTTAATGCCATAGACATTCTCTACCAGTCAACCTAAAGTGGTGCAGAGATACAAGAAGGCAGGTGCGTAAATAATGGAGTTTTAAGTAAGGAATAAAATGTCTTCAAAGTATACATACTACTGAATAAACATATGAATAAAAATGAAAAATACTAATAGAACAATACAACAAAATACTAATAAATATACGTATAAACAGATAATAAATAACATATATATAAATATTATACAATATTGTTACATGTATGACCCTGTGGTGTGTATGGACTGCCTCGGTGGCGTAGTTGTATTGCGTACGCGTTACGAGTACGATTTGCGCGCTGAGGTCCTGGGTTCGAATCCTGGGTCGGGCCAAAAACATTGTAACTGGATTTTTCCATCTTAAAAATTATTCAGTCGCAGCTCGGAGTCAGGAAGTTGGCGGTGTGATACCCCCGTGCCTCGGAAAGCACGTAAAGCCGTTGGTCCTGCGCCTGATCTCTCTCCGGTCATGTCGGATTGCCGTCTCACCGGACTATGAGAGTGAAGGAATAGTGAGTGCACTTGTGTATTGCGCACACACTTGTGCACTATAATATTTCCTGCGCACCTGGCTGATCTCCGTTGAGATTGGCCGCCGTGGCCGAAATCGGCTAGGAAAGGATTAATTATGGTGTAGCAGTAGTGTGTTGAATAAAACTGTACACAGACTTTAAATTCATATATTGTATTAACTTAATTGCTACTTAAGTGTACTTAATGCAAATCACAAAGAACCGGGTTCCGGCTAACAAAGTAAGGTCGGAGAGCGGGACGTGAGCCTACTGGAGAGCTGTTCTTTTACCACTTTGTTACTTATATCATATTAAAAACTATAATTAAATTAGGATAAGGGCGCCACTGACATGAATTGGGTGTCAGACCCAAAATAATAAATTTACATACTTTTATTGTCTAATTTCCAAAAAAACAATGAGAAGGTGTCTTTAGTCCTCCAATACAGGGTCAGGAATCACTGAGGCTTCATCCAACTAGGGAAGTTAGCCGTTCTGGTGATGCAGGCAGTTTTGAGTCTACCCGCGATAGACAAAATGAAGAAGGAAAATGTATGTTTTAGAAAACAAACAACCCCTGAGGAAAAACCCCCTGGAACAAGGATAGTGTTCCAGATTAGTACACAATACTTTAATATTAATAACAGTTATGGTTGTTGCGCTAAGCTTGTAACAAATACAACATACCGGGAAGGAATAGAGAACCCGCAAGGTCGGCAGGCCGGCGAGTGTTCTCCTGTCAACTTCCGCGGAGAATTCCTGATATGTTCACCCTATAACGAAGAACGAGAATGGATAAAAACGTGTTCTAACGACACAAACCGGCGAATTGAAGTGACAACTCAACGACTACTCACGTGCACTAGAACAAAACGCTCCTTTCCGTCATCGGGTCATCGACACGTATAGGACGGCAAAGCGGCTCCAGCTGATCACGGCGAACACTCCGCGGGGTCCTTAACCAAGCCTTCGTAATTTATGGGCACATATTAGCCGACATCGAAATTACGTGCTCACACACTTGGTGCTCCCGCGCAAGAGGTCGAGGGGAGGTCATTCACTGGTAGGGTTGCAATCCGAACCAGAGATGAATACAAATTTATATAACCACAATTAGAATACGACCACAAACTCACACTCACAATTTTCAAAATTACGGATTAAATCCAACGAATTTTGTTACAAATACTGCACACGCAAACATAATTTTAGTACGTGTGTAGCATTTATTATTTCATAAAAACAAAACGAGCGTATAGAAAACTGGCAACACTACGCGCACTCGTCTAACACACGATTTGTAGGCCACGGTACAAAAACATACAGCCTTCAATCGGTTAATGTTTTACTAAAATAGTTAGGGTATGGGGTTTGAAAATTTTTAAGTTACAATATATACTATATAAGTGATGATAATCACGCCAATTTTGCTGACATTAGTTCTCGAACCTTCTTTTTGAACACAAAACGACTTGTAGATGTTCTTATACCCAGGGGGAGTGCATTCCAGAGTAGGACACTTTGGACAGGAAAAGAAGAATGAACGAAGTCGGAGGTGTGAGAGGGACAAAGTAGTAAAAGATTATTTGAAGAACGTAGATTTCTCACATGATTTGAGTTAAGGTATTGAAAGTATGCGGTTAAGTAGCAAGGCGTAGTGGTAGACATAAGTAAAGAATAGAGAGTAGTAAGAGCACGCAAATTACGCCGCTCGCGAATGGGCAACCATTTGAGATCAGAACGACAAGCAGAGACATGATCATACTTACGAAGGTTAAAAACGAATCGAATGCAGTTATTGAGAAGTCGGTCTAATTTGTTGAAAAGATCTGCATTCAGGTCAAAATAGCACACATCAGCATAGTCGATAATAAGGAGGATAAGGGATTGCACAAGCATTGTCTTAGTTTTGACCGGGAGGAAATTCTTCAGACGATAAAGAGCACGCAGGGTACCGGTTACCTTTTGGCAGACGGAATTCACCTGAGGTCGCCAGCTAAGGTTCATCGTGCAGTGCGCGGTTCAGAAACGCAGTTTCATGGGTTATCGAACCAATAGCCTTAACGAATAGATAAACTGCCGCTAACAGTATTTCAGAAATCGAGCATAAGTCTTTACGTCAACATTCGTTCAAATTCCTCGAGCCTCGCGCGCGGGCTATAAGTATTCAAGAAGTACTCACATTAACGTTTGCGAGTCGCGCTAGATCTTGCGCTATGGATTCACCCATGCCATGCCATGGTGGCTCCCAAGCTTGAAACATATCCAATAGGCCGGCTTTATAGTCGACCCGCTGGAGGCATGCGCGGCACTCCACGTCCTCCGGGGGCGCAGGTGGGAGCTCCTCCCCTATTGCTTCCATTTCCTCTTTAGTTTCTATCATAGTTATGTTGCCGGCATGGCTAGAGGTAGCAGCAGAGGCTTCTGCTTCGATGGATGCTTCTGTAGGGTTTTCTATGGCTGTTTTCATCCTGTGTGCAAAATAATTTATAGCTACATGTAAAGAGTAAAAACATATGAGAACTTCAAGAGGGCTATTAGGTAAAAACTATCTATAGGTAAAAACCCCCACAATATCTCCTTTTAACATCGAGCAGCAGAGTGGATGCCCTGCTATGCTCCGGTGTGTAGGACATTGTAGCGAGCATAATTACTGGGAATTATTAAACACCGGCACCGACTCCAAAATTATTTATCCATATACAATGTTATTTTTGTTTTTGGATTTGTAGCGGTTGTATGCGACTGTACCAGTGTACATTTTAATTGTACGTTAGAATATAAGCACTCGTTGCGCTATACTAAGACACTCATTGTACAACCGTCGAGTATAATAAACAGTTATTATGTAATTCCGTGTTTCAATAATGAGTCAAAACCAGGCACACCTAAAGTGGTGACCCCGACGTGATCTAACGCGACGCGATATCGGTGTGCAAAGCAATTTCGGGAGTGATATGACAGTGACCTTGAACTTTGATATCAAGTGCAAGTAATTCGGCGAAATGGCAATCCCTCCAGCGTCAGCAAGTTCGGCAATGGATTTAGCAGCCATTACCTTGACGTCCAAAATTCCAGAATTTTGGGTAGAGTCTCCGCGCGTGTGGTTTATTCGCGTTGAGGCAATGCTGGCACCACAAAAGTTATCGGATGAGACCAGATACGACATTGTGGTCTCAAAACTTTCCAAAGATGCGATTCACCAAGTAACAGACCTCCTAATGAATCCACCCGATTTGAAGAAATTTGAGTCTCTCAAAATACGACTTCTAGCTATTTACGAGGAATCGGAAAATCGTCAGCTACAGAAACTCATCAGCGAGATGGAGCTGGGGGACCAGAAGCCGTCCCAGCTTTTGCGACGAATGAGAGAGTTGGCGAAGCGTAAGATCCCGGACGACACTTTGAGAATTCTTTGGCAAAATCATTTACCATCGCCGGTTCGCGCCGTTCTAGCTATATCAGATATCAAGGAGCTGGATAATCTTGCGGCCGTAGCGGATAAGGGTTTCGAGACAACGGATACGGGTCATGTGAACGAGGTATGTCAGCAATCTGGTACTTCTCGAGACACAGAAAGGATAATGGCCGAAATAGCCAAACTTAGAACTTAGAACGTAAGGACATAGTGAGTCTCTCTGTTGAGCAAACTGCTGAAATTTCCTGTATTGAGTTGGAGCAGTTCATTGTTGTCAGTGTATACAGGCCACCCTCTGCACTTTATGATAGTTTCGATATAATACTTGAAGATGCATTGAGGAAATCAAGTAAGTCTAATAAGAGATTGCTGGTTTGCGGAGACTTTAATATTAATTTATTAGAAAACTCCACATTGGCAGTAAAATTAAAAAGTCTTTTTTCATCATTTGACTTAGTAAACCAATTTTCAGAGCCCACTAGAATAACCAATACAAGTGCTACATGTATAGACAATATTTTTACTGATATACTGCCAATTAAGAAGTGCATTATCAATAAACTTGGCTCAGACCACTGTGGTCAATTAGTCAGCTTTAGCAATATGGTTCAGAATATAGCCAATAAGAAAACTACAGTTGTCCCAGTAACAAAGGCCAGGTTAGAGAAATTAAGACAAAAATTAACAGAAAAATTTGATGTACCTCTACAGGGAACTGACCCAAACTTGTTATATAATACTGTTTTTAAAACATTTTGTAAGGAATTTAGATCAGTCTTCACACCTAGATCGGCTTTAACAGGCAACAAAAGTACTTTCAATAGCTGGGCCACTATAGGTATCCACAGAAGTAGGCAGAAATTATATAATCTATATTATGAAAAAACCTATAATCACAATGAAAGTTTTGTCAAATATGTTAAAAGTTACTCAAAAATATTTAGACAAGTTTGTCACAAAGCTAAAGCCTTATACTTAAGTAATAAGATAAAAAACTCCAAAAATAAAATAAAAGTGACTTGGAGTGTAATAAGCAAAGAAACTGGTAGGGCTAAACCTCGTGAAAGGGAGTTCAGCCTCAATATTAAAAACCAAATTATTAATTCCGACTTAGACATAGCTAGGGCTTTTGAAAATTTCTTTACTGATATACCAGTTTCTATAACCAAAAAATTAAACTCCTCTCCCACTATTTCCAACAAATTATTAAAAGAAAATGTATCTGGATGTGGAGATTCATTCTTGTTCCACTGTGTTAGTAGTTTAGATATAATAAAAACATTTAAATTAATTAACATTAAAAATACATGTGACTTATGGGGAATCTCTACAAAAATATTAAAACCGGTAATATCTGTACTAGCTCCCCAGTTAGCTATAATTTTTAATACATGTATTATGAGTGGGATATTTCCTGATAAAATGAAATTAAGTAAAATTATACCTCTTTTTAAATCTGGTAGTACGGACGACCCCACTAATTATAGACCGATCTCTGTCCTACCTTCTATAAGTAAAATTTTTGAAAAACTTATACTTAAACAAATTCAATTTTTTTTTGCTAAACATAATCTACTTCATGGTAAACAATTTGGATTCACTAGGGGTCGCTCCACCACAGATGCTGGTGTTGAGCTTATACATAATATATTTGCTGCTTGGGAGGATTCACAGGATGCTTTAGGAGTGTTCTGTGATCTATCGAAAGCTTTTGATTGTGTTCACCATGATATTCTTATCAGGAAATTGAGCCACTATGGGGTTAATGGCATTGCCCTTGATTTATTTAAATCATACTTAAGCAATAGGGTACAAAGTGTTGATGTCAATGGAAAACGATCTCCTGGCTCTATTGTTACCTTGGGAGTACCACAAGGCTCAATTCTTGGACCTTTTCTTTTTCTAATTTATATAAATGACTTACCTTATTTCATAAGGGACAATTGTGAAGTAGTGTTGTTTGCAGATGATACTTCCTTATTATTTAAAATAAGTCGACATCAAGCAATTCTTGACGATGTAAGCAATACTCTCTCAAAAATAGTGCATTGGTTCAGCGTTAACAATTTATTATTAAATAGTGAAAAAACTAAATGTATAAAATTCGTCACACCTAATGTCAAAAAAGTTAACGCTAACATTTTCATAAATAGTGACGAGTTGAGCCTTGTGGATACAACCAAATTCTTGGGTATCACATTGGACTCTAAACTTCAGTGGGGTCCTCATATATCTGTACTAGCTAAAAAGCTGAGCGCCGCAGTTTTTGCAGTGAGCAGAATACGCCAATTAACTGACATTGAAACAGCAAAATTGGTCTATTTTGCTTACTTTCATAGTTTGATGAGTTATGGAATTTTGCTGTGGGGTGGTGCTGCTGACATTAATACTATATTTGTTCTTCAAAAACGAGCTATAAGATCTATCTACTCCCTAAGCTCTAGATGTTCTCTAAGAGAAAAATTCAAAGAAACAAATATAATGACAGTAGCATCACAATTTATATTCGCTAATTTAATGTACGTACATAAGAATATAGAAAACTTTCCAAAAGTTTGCGATATCCATGGCTTAAATACTAGAAGTAAAAATAATCTAGTTAATCATAAAACAAGGCTCCAAAAAATCAGCAAATCTTTTAAGGGTTACTGTATACATTTTTATAACAAAGTTCCCACTGAAATTAAGTGTTTAAACATTGGTAAATTCCAAACAACTATTAAGCGAAAGTTATGTAATAAAGCTTATTACAAGATTTCAGAATACATAGAGGATAAAAAAGCCTGGGATTAAATTTTTTTCATATGATTTTCTTTGGAATCATGTCTTTCGTTTCAATAAAGTTTCTTTGTTTCCATCTGTGAGCGGCTTGGGTATGACATACTCCTTAACTGTCTGTGCCTGCGGCGGCGTCGTGTGCCGGGTCGGCCACTTCCCTGTAATATGGTTGAGGAGGCCGATGGCTGGCACATGCGTCATACTCGTGAACGAGTGCTGCTTGTGTGGACTGGTCTGCCCTTTTCGCTTACTACATCTAAGTATTAGGGGTATATCTTGAACTAAGATTAATAGCGACATCTTGAACATTTCAGATCAAATTATTACATGATTCCTGAGATAGTTATGCACTAGTGTTGGAATTTAAAAATTTATTACCTATTTTGCGAGTATATAAATGAACTGCTCTAAACAAAACTTAACAAATACTGAATTGTATTTTTTTTTTCTCTACATAATGCATTGTATTTTATACCTTGAACTGATTTTGAAAAGAGCAACACTAGAGTTTCTTGCCCGTTCTTCTCTAGTGAGAACTGCTTTCCGAACTGGTGGTAGAGTTAATATTGACGGAATCTAAATAATGTATAACATTTTATGGGTTCGAATAAATTATTTCATTTCATTTCATTTCATTTCATTTCATTTCATTAGCCTGAAGGTACAAAATTTGGAAAGGGCGAGGTCAACCTTTCGACCATCGCAACGGTATAGAAATCGTTCCCGTTCGGTGTCGCAAAAGCGGCCCCGTGATTCTTCGGCGCCCCGGCGAAACCCCGAAAGCCCGGATTGGTTATGTTTTTTCCATCACCGTTTTCGTGATCGAGCCAGAAAATGTGTAGAACCCTGCACATGGAAAGCACGCCAGGACAAGTGACTAGTTCATACTGCGACGGAACCGGAAATATGTGCATTTCCACCCAACGTCAGTCCCTGTCACCGCCTTCGAGTGACCGACCGCAACAGTGGATTACGTTTTCTTGTGGATACCGGTGCGAACATTTCGGTACTTCCGGTTCACAAAGTGCTAAAAAACTATCGTGATCCTGAGTGTGAAGACTATTCCTTATACGCAGCAAATGGAACCAAGATAAAGACATACGGTTCTAAAACTTTAGTGTTAGATTTAGGTCTACGACGTGCGTTTCAATGGACTTTTGTGATAGCCGATGTGCGTCAACCCATCCTAGGTGCAGACTTATTAGCGAACTTTAAACTCTTAGTGAATATAAGTGCTCATAGATTAATGGACGACATCACAAAGTTAAATGTGGTCGCGCATGTAATAAGCAGCATAGACTCGTCAGTTCAAACTATAGATATTAATTGTCCATATTACAGTATTTTGGCTGATTTCCCGGATATCACTAAACCTGTTTCTTTCAAGGAGCCGCCTAAACATGCTGTGTATCATTTTATAGAAACTAGCGGTCCGCCAGTGCACGCTCGCGCAAGACCACTTCCTCCGCATCGTTACACTAAGGTAAAAGAGGAATTCAGGATCATGCAAGAAATGGGGATTTGTAGGCCATCTAAAAGTGCATGGGCAAGTCCTCTACACATCGTGATGAAAAAAAACGGTCAAATGCGACCGTGTGGCGATTATCGAGCGCTTAACGCAGTTACTAAGCCAGATCGATATCCTATACCGAGACTGCACGATTTCACATATTTACTAGCCGGTAAGAACATTTTTTCTCGATTAGATGTGTGTAGAGCATATCACTTTATTTCAGTTAACCCTTCCGATGTAGAGAAGACTGCCATTATAACACCGTTCGGTTTGTTTGAGTTTCCGCGCATGACTTTTGGTTTGAGAAACGCTGCTCAAACATTCCAGCGGTTTATGAATCATACCGTGTTAGAAGGTTTAGACTATGTGTTCTGTTATATTGATGATATCCTTATTTTTAGCGACGAGAATGAGCATGAACAGCATTTGCGAGAAGTATGCAATAGGTTAAACAAGTTCGGAATAACTATAAATTTAGATAAATGCGTGTTTGGCAAGTCTATAATCGATTTTGTAGGATTCGAAGTTTCGACAGAAGGCATTCGACCACTCCAGGAAAAATTAGATGCTATTATCAATTTTCCAAAACCAGAAACCATAGAACAGCTTAGACGTTTTTTGGGCATGGTAAATTTTTATAGGCTACATTTACCACATGCTGTAGAATACCAAGATCAGTTAAATCAGTATTTGCGATATTCCAAAAAACGCGATAAAACGAAGATAGAGTGGACGGAAAAAACCACGGAAGCATTCTCACGGTGTAAAGCGAGTTTGCAAAGCGCAGCTACTTTAGCGTATCCGAAATACGATACAGCGCTGGCGCTTATGACTGATGCATCGGATACCAGTGTGGGAACCGTTTTGCAGCAATTTGTTGACAATAATTGGATACCGTTAGCCTATTTTTCCAAGAAAATGTCACCATCACAGACCAAATACAGTACCTACGACAGGGAACTTTTAGGGATATATTTGGCTGTTAAATACTTTAGGAATATGGTAGAGGGTCGCCATCTTATTATTTTTACGGACCACAAACCGTTGACTTTTGCGTTTAAAAAAGTTAATAGTGACAATGAATTACCACGACGCGTTAGGCAGTTACTTTATATCAGTGAATATTCGACCGAGATCCATCATATCGATGGTGCAGCAAACGTGGTAGCGGACGCGTTGTCTCGCGTACACATAGCAACAGTTACAGGTCTCACGATATTAGACTACGCGGCAATTGCTCAGGCGCAAATTTTTGATAGTCAACTTGCTCAATTACGTAAACAAGCTTGTGATAACAATGAACGTAAGTTGATATTCAAGGATATAATGTTAGCAGGAAGTGACAAACCGGTAGTTTGCGAAACGTCCACGAATAAAATTAGGCCATATATACCGGAGCATTTTAGACGACAAGCTTTTGATACGGTACATAGTTTAAGTCATCCAGGAATTCGTACCTCTAGAAAGCTAATGAGGGAAAGATTTTTCTGGGTCAATATGAATAAAGACGTTGGCAAATGGGCGAAAGAATGTGTGAAGTGTCAGCGTGCGAAAGTCTTTAGGCATAATAAATCAGAACTTGGTGTTTTTCCTTCATCTGACCGGTTCGCACACATTCATGTGGATATAGTAGGTCCACTTAATATCACTGTACAGGACTATAGATACCTAGTTACCATAATAGACAGGAAAACCGGTTGGCCAGAGGCATATCCAGTTAGAGACATTAGCGCAGAAACAGTAGCTAAGGTCGTGGTTGAAGGCTGGATAGCGCGTTTTGGCTGCCCTGCTAAGCTGACAAGCGACCAGGGCAGACAATTTGAAAGTGCCTTGTTTAGAGAACTTATGAAGCAATTTGGAATAGTAAAAATTCGCACCACTCCATATCATGCTCAAGCGAATCGCATGGTAGAGAGGCTACACCGCTCTCTCAAGTCTGCTCTCATGGCGCGGTTAGATTCAACTACTTGGGTAGAAGAGTTACCGATAGTGTTGCTAGGTCTGCGCACAGCTCCACGAGCAGATACAGGCGTTAGCGCGGCACAAATGACATATGGTACAACATTGCGCCTTCCAGGAGATTTTTACACTGATTCCAACTTTAAGATTGTAGATCATTGCAATTATGTAGAAAAATTACGTGACGTCATAAGTAAGTTGAAACCTAAGACAACAGATCATAAGGACTCGCGCACACTGTTTGTGCACCCGGATCTATCCAAAGTTGATTATGTATTTGTTAGAGATGATAGTGTACGTAAACCTCTGAAACCTCCTTACGACGGTCCATACCGCGTTGTTCAAAGAGGGCCCAAGGTTTACGTCATTCAGTTGCCAGGAAGGAAAGCTAGTATGTCTATAGATCGACTTAAACCGGCATATGTATTATGCGAAAATAATTTGCATAGTAGCAGTAATAAAAGCAATAGTACAGAAATGTCGAGAAACGCCTTAAACACGATACCTGTCCAAGAATCGAAAATCGAACCCAAGAGCGTATCTAGTAACAGTTACTTCACGCTCTGGACGTATGGTAAAAACGCCAGTAAGGTTTTTACCATAGGACTGGGTAAAGTGAGAGCTAAGCGATACATTCTACGGATCAGTGCTTATTTTTGTAGTATGAAAGTAGGATATGAAGGTAGCATAACATAGTATCGCAAGCACTACGACAATAGTTTTATATAGGAGTTAGGTTAAACATTAGTGTCAGCAAATATTTTTATACATAATATTTTCTTTTACAAGTTCATTATATTGCTATCTGTTGAGCAAATTAAACACTCTTATATTTTTTTTTTATTATAATATTTTTTGGTCGTTGTTACTAATAGGAAAAGATGGGCAAATCATACAGTAAGCAGGAGGAAATCATAATTGCCCAAAATGGAGCAAATAACGCGAGCAACAGCTCGCTGGAGCATAAACTGGAAGTTTATGGCATGGTCATAGCAAGTATTTTAACAGTTGTGTTGATAATAAGTGCCTGTGTGATGTACAAAAAGTGTAACAGAGGTGTTAGAAGATGGGCCAGGAACGAAATGCGTTCAGCAGTATCGTTAAATCAAATTAATAACACTAATCAGCAGCCTGTGACAACACCTTATGCGTAAATTACGGATTTTAGATAGAGGTACTTTATATACTGTACTAACCATTATTGTTATTTTCTTTAGTATAAGCAAATTATATCATTAATGTAAAATTTTCCGATACTAGATTCTAAATTGTGTATATTTTTTTTATCAATGTATACGTAGTGGCGTAGCAACTTTGCTATTTGTCATTAGATTTTTTTGTATTCCCTAAAAAAAAGGGGGGGGAGTATTGTAGCGGTTGTATGCGACTGTACCAGTGTACATTTTACTTGTACGTTAGAATATAAGCACTCGTTGCGCTAGACTAAGACACTCATTGTACAACCGTCGAGTATAATAAACAGTTATTATGTAATTCCGTGTTTCAATAATGAGTCAAAACCAGGCACACCTAAAGATTTTAGTGGCTTTTGGTTTTATTTTTTAATTTCTCCTATTTTTTATTGTTAGTAAGAAGTAAACCCTACAGAATCTAACAACAACACACTACTGAAAAAGGTAAAGGGAAGCAAATTACGTCTTTTACTTGGATGACATGATTATTCCAGTTATTTTTGTTTAAAAGCCAGACGACTGAACCTTTTTTGAAAAACAATATATATGGGACCAAAATGGAAGTATATTCTTTCAAATATACAAATAATTTTCCAAATCGAGAACCTCCTCTTTTTTTGAAGTCTGTTAAAAAGCTATGAATGATAAATTTACTTAGGTGTTTTAGCACTCAAAAACGCATTGGATACCCTAAGCCGAAATGCATAATTTAAACATTACAATCAACGATATTTCACAAACTTTATACAATAAAGGAGATGGCTGCTTTTTGTATGGGAACTGGGCCTCAAAATCTAACCAGGCTCAAACTTCATGGATATTAAAGGAGCAAAAATAAGGATCTTGGAGCCATTAAACAAATATTTTTAGACCCCTCAAATTGTAAATAACATTTTTAAAAATGTTTATTTTAAGTGTAGTTTTTAAGGAAAATAAAATTACATAAATCTCAAAATCCGAGGGCTTTAAAATTGTACGATTTTAAAATACGATTGCAAAGGCCTAGGTTTTGGGAGTCCTATCCAAATATATATTAAATTCATGGTTATAATTTTAAGCCCGTTTTCGGACATGTTAAAAATGAGAAATACCTGTACAGATTTTTAAATTAACTTAGTAATATAATTCTAGACTACCTTCTTTACTGTAATAGTGGAACAACAAGCTTGTAGTTACTTACATTTCAGTTTTGTAGTTTTTTGCATATCCGCGGCTAGATCTCAGTTTTAACGAACTGCAAAGACAAAATGTTACTTAGCAGAATAATCTTTGTTAAAGTTACAAGTTGTGGTTAGTTGGTGTACATTGTGTAGATCAATTAAAAAAAAATCAAAAAAAAAATGAGAAGTGTCAAGGGACACCCGGATGGAACGAGGTTCCTTTCGATTAATTAGTGCAGGAATTGTAATAAAATTTTATTCATATAACAGAGTGTGTATATATATAAATATAATATAAATACTAGCTGACCCGGCCACGCGTTGCTGTGGCTAAACTTTTTGTTATATTACATTATAGTAAACAATCTAAGAGGAACAATAAGAGAACATCAGTCACGGAGTCCACTATGCTTTTTCACACAGATGGTATTTGTAAAAAAATATGGTGATCTTCTTATTTGACTTTCTACTACTATAACCCTTTAGTACAATGAAATTATTTACGAATTCATCAGGACGTCATCACGGATCAGCCGCTCACGTTGCCTTTGTCGATCTAGTACTCGTACTGTAGCTATGTTTCGTTCTCGTGCCGCTCTTGTTCTCGTAATATTCTGTTGCAGACGTTCGTCACGCTGTTCTTGAGATTTTTGTGCACGACTTTCTGCAGTCCTGATTCTTTGAGCTGCATTTCTTGTTTCGATTTGTTCTGGTAATTGCTGAGCTCTTTCAACACGGCTGCGTCGTGACCCTTTGGTGCTCGCGTTGTTGAGGTTAGATTTTTTCGGTGGCATTTGGCTGAAAATAATAATTTAATCGTCTAAATATTAGAAAGAGGAACTGAAAAACATGTTATCATAGCACATTGAAATAATAAGTGCAAATTAAACACTTGACCGTTATTTGAAGCTTACTAGATTGAGATAGGCACTTCCTGTTTTCCGTTTCCTCTACCTTCCTTTTCATTTTATCTATCTGTCTCGCTCGCACATCCGTTCTCCCACCAGGCCACCGCCCCACCAAAGGTGTGCTCAGTGGTGGTCGGTGTTTTAGGAATCATTGGCGTCAAGTTTTCCGTTGAGTGCAGTCGTCTACTAAAACACGGTGCAGTTTCAATATACAAAGTGAAATAAGTAATAAAAGTGTTTACTGCAGTGTTTTAGTGACTTCTTTCGGTCTAAACCGTAAGTAAGAAAACTTGCATAAATTATACCTTTCCTTATACTTTTTCATATATTACTATTTTAAAAAAAAGAAATAATTATAACGGTGTTACCGTTCGCTTTCAGTTCCAACAAATATATTATTTTATTCTTTAGGAAAAGTGCTGTACTACTAAGTACTAGTACTCACTAGTCTTTGATTAAGATGGTAGTATAGTGGTAGTATAGTGGTCAGTATCCCTGCGCGGGAAACCGGGGTTCGATTCCCGTCGGAGAACCACATTGCGTCGTCATTAAACAAAGAGTAGGTCGTCCTCTCCCAGTGACGATAGTAGTTATAATACTGATTCCAACGATCCAAGATCCTCGTCAGCACCGCTATAGTAGAGAACGGCGGGGTAAAACTAATGCAATCGCTTTTATGTCTGTAGTACAGGCTGCCCTAGCAGCAGCCAGAAATTACCTACTTGTTGTAGCCCAACAGGAGTTGAATAACACTGATGAGGACATATTATTGGATCAGGATTGTAGATTATTATATTATGATTATGAGCCGGACGGCGTAAAATCTAGCGACCTTAATTAATTTAAGTTTGAAATTCAGGTTAAATTAAAGGATCCTTCTAGCTTCTGAAGAATTCTGAATGTTACTTTAAGCTGCTAAAATTTTAGCATTCCGACAAATGTGAGTGGTCTGAGGTTAAGTACGTAGGGGCGCAAATCATATAATACACAACGGTATTTAGCTTATGCTGATAAAGCTTACGGTGCTCTGACAATTTGCATACTTAAGCAACAAGAAGTCTTACAGATTAAGAATTTAGAATTTGACTGATCTCATCACATGGTCTCGTCACTCCGACAATATAGTACCAGAGCAGTTACATAACAAGATAGTTGAGCTATTTTCGGAAGGGGAATATCAAAAGGTTCCTTCCGACTTCCTACAACTGATCTTTGACCACCATGCACATTATTCTTAGAAAGGGTAAATAAAGACAATCACTTCCCCTCGCAGGGGTCGGTAAATTGTTTCAGTGCCCTCGCAGGGTGCGTTTCATGCATGTTGTACAACGCCATGCACACAACTCTCGTAGAGTTGTGGTCGTAGAAATGGAGGTACACATAACCACTCCACTTTTATCTGTAAACATTACCGACGCCCACAAGGTAACGGTAATAACAATTGTGGTCAATGTGGTGATAGACATAATACACATGGATTCATTTGTCCACGTGGTGGTAAACAGTGACAAGAGCCGGTCAAGAATACTAAGAAACCCAACACGGCCCACGACTACCAAGCGGTAAAAGAGAGGGGTTTCTGCCTACTTCAAAGCGGGCCAGTTGAAGTGTTTTGTCGATCGATGGAAGTAGCTGGGAGCGTCAGACACCTTGCTGCGCATAATAACAGGCTATCGCATACCTTTTCTGAGAAAAAACCCCCTTTTGCTCTACCTAATTTACGGAAGCCATTTGTAACAGTGGAATCTCTAGAAATGTGTGCATTTATTACGGAGATGTTATTTAAAAGTGTTCTGATGGTTGTCACTGGTCTCCAACCTTTACATCGACAATGTCTCTGATTCCCAAGAGCGAGGGCAGTAATCGACAAATTGTCAATGTTAAACAATTGTGTTTACACGGAACCCTTCAGGTTGATAAACATATGTAGTGTCTCAGACTTCCTATAACCAGGCGACTGGCTTTGTAAAGTAGATCTTTCCCAGGCCTATTTCTACCAGCCTATCTCCCTATCACGTTGGGGTTTCTGCGATTTATTTACCGCGGAAATGACTGAAAATGACCTGCCTGCCGTTTGGACTCTGCAGCCAAAGGTTTTGCGTCTTTAATCAATGGGTGGCACACACCTTAAGACTTGAACGTGTTCGAATACTTGTTTCTTTCCAAAGTATGCTATTCAATTAAGATTTGCAAATTCTTCGAGTCCACACCCAAAAGTGTTAGACCGTTTACATTTATTAGGTTGGCGAACGAATTCACAAAAGTTAGTCACGTCCACCTGCAAAAGTCTTATATTTCTATGAGTTTTGTGGTATCCATGGTTGAACAAGCAATCATTGCCACCGGAAAAGATCTTCCTCGTAACACAAAAAGTACTGGATTTACTGCGAAAGGCCACGATATCAGTAAAGCAACTACAGTCTGGTTGGGCTTCTAAAATTTGCCAGTGTTAACTGTCCCTCAGAGCAGGCTTAATTTTCGAAACATTCGTATCTTTTTGAACAAACTCTTTAAATAAGCTCCTGGCTGTACCTATGTTCTAACCATGGAGGTGCGCGAGTTATTAAAATGGTGGCATCCAAATTGCCATGTGTCTTCTCGGTTCCATTATCAACCACCGTTGACCACATAATTTTCCGCCAGATGCGCCTCAGGTATAGCGTGGGGAGCTCAGCTCGACAGCCGCCCAATGTCGGGCTTATGGATCAAAACAAGAACGACATCTCCATTGCAATCAATACGCTGCTCACAATACTGAAGGTCATAAGTTAACAAGACCAATATCTGAGCGTACCCAAGGTTCTAGTACAATGCGACAACAAGACGTAGCATTATTGTGAAACGAGGGGGGGGGGACCAAGTCTTACCCTTAGACCCTCAATTCAGTTAATCAAAGAACTGTTTCATATTCTGGACAACTTCCAGATCATTCTCGAAATTTAATACATTCCAGGAATGTACAACAGTCACTCAGACCAATTGTCGCCTTGTCGACGTGCCCCAGGCTAGCATCTATTTCAGTGTACAGAAAATATCGAAATGTTTGGGCTTCCCGTGATAGATCTATTTGCGTCAGAACGAGCGAAGGTGGTAAGCAACTATGTGTCTTTGCACCTGAACGACGTTCGCGCGATTTACCACGATGCATTCTCCAGAAACTGGATTTACCCACGAGTCTGACTATTTCCATCCCTAGTGTTACAGCACCTCAATTCAGAATCTGATATTGTCCTCCTGGTTATACCGAGGTGGGACAGAGTATTCTGGAGATAAGACCCAAGAACCCGAGCGCTGGCGCCCCGGATCACGATCAAGGAACCTTAGTTACACCTGATAGACAGTGACCGACTTCCCACCCCCCCAAAATTCAAGCGATGACATTGAAAGTATGGAAATGTGGGGGTGGTCATGGAATTTAATCCTTCAACGCCCGCGATGGACACCGGTGTCCATTAATATAAGGAAATTAGCTTATAGCTATATATAAGCGGGCGTTGACGGGTATATTAAAGTTCAAATAGAATTTTTATAATCTTCTGGCGTCCTTCTACCAAAAAGATAATATGAAGTTGTATGGTCTCGAGGGCTGAACTGAACTAAAAAACATAAAGTAGAGCCTTTAGAACCCACGGGTCGAAGTTTAGCACGTTTTGTTGTAAATGGATTAGCTTACATTATTTTGTTACACAAGTCTGCATTCTGCACGCTGAATTATTATAACAATGGTGGTAGTCTCAGTTCGCACGCCTTCGTCCAACATATCCTGAACTCTAATCTATGATATGGAACTTAGATAAGTTAGTTACGCTTTTGAATAGTCTTGACAATGAAAATGCTGTATTTGCGACACGCAGACAACTACAACGCTATTACTTCTTTGCTCCGGCAGAAGAGTTCACGATTTGACATTGCTTGCAGTCTAATCCAAACAATTGTCTGTAGATTGTAAAAATTTGATCCTATGGCCCATGTATGGCTCAATAGCAGATACTGCTACTTATAGACAATCAGGCGCGAAATTGTCTCCTAACCTAACTAAGAACAAGAATATGGACCCAGTATTCTGGGTAAAACGTAGGTACTATATTTATTTTGGAAGAAAAGCGTAGATTTGGAAACTGTACTAATTTATTTATTAATATTAGAGGTTCACCAAAGCCTGTCTCCCGTACAGTTATAGCCGGCTAGGTAAAATCCGTATTGTTAGAAACGGAGTAGTGGATTCTTTAGGGAGCATACGATCGGCTTCCAAAAACTGGATTCATAATTTGTCCTTCAGATGAGATTCTTGCAAAGGTCTCTACTGGAGACCACAAAATACATTCACCCGTTTCTAACGTAAGGAAGTAATATCTAAAAATGATAGTAGCTGTGAAATCGTTAATTTGTTTAAAGCAGCTGATTAAATTCGAGTATATGTCTGTATAGGTACTCGTAACATTTTATACATACGAATATCATAGTCCATACAATACCATTTTGGATGCGTATTTACATTTGTAAGTAATCCTTTTTCTCGCACATATGGATTATTAAACTAATCTAATGTATACTTGGCATAACATATTGTCTTTCAAAATAGGATCATCATCAATATTTCATCACATTGGCGTCATGCCCCACCAGGCGATAACAGACACGTCTCAATCTAGTAAGCTTCAAATAACGGTCAAGTGTTTAATGGAGGTGTTTTACCTGAAAATAAAACACATATTAAATACTTACCTTATTTGAAGCTTACATTTCAATTTCTGCCTGGTAGATTATCGACTCAATGATTCCTAAAACACCGACCACCACTGAGCACACCTTTGGTGGGGCGGTGGCCTGGTGGGAGAACGGATGTGCGAGCGAGACAGATAGATAAAATGAAAAGGAAGGTAGAGGAAACGGAAAACAGGAAGTGCCTATCTCAATCTAGTAAGCTTCAAATAAGGTAAGTATTTAATATGTGTTTTATTTTCAGGTAAAACACCTCTAATAATTTTCAATGGAGGTTAAATAAAAATGATATAAAATTTTTGTACAATTATTTAAAAAGTGTGGGGAGCTTAATTTAATTTTATAATTATGTGATAATACTTACATACATATACTTAATCCTCCAAGCCAGTTTCGGCCACGGCGGCCAATCTCAACGGAGATCAGCCAGGTACGCAGGAGATATTATAGTGCACAAGTGTGTGCGCAATACACAAGTGCACTCGCTATTCCTTCACTCTCATAGTCCGGTGAGACGGCAATCCGACATGACCGGAGAGAGATCAGGAGCAGGACCAACGGCTTTACGTGCTTTCCGAGGCACGGGGGTATCATACCGCCAACTTCCTGACTCCGAGCTGCGACTGAGTAATTTTTAAGATGGAAAAACCCAGTCACAATATTTTTTTTTTTTGGCTCGACCCGGGATTCGAACCCAGGACATCAGCGCGCAAATCGTACTCGTAACGCGTACGCAATACAACCACGCCACCGAGGCAGTCATTCATTACATACATATATTCAAATCTTAATATATATAAATCTCGTGTCACAATGTTTGTCCTCAATGGACTCCTAAACCACTTAACCGATTATAATAAAATTCGCACACCATGTGCAGTTCGATCCAACTTGAGAGATAGGATAGTTTAAATCTCAAATTATAGTCGCAATTTTAATTTATTGCTAATTATTTGTCTGTTATTATTTGACAGTCACAATTATCTTAACTCCAAATGATTCTAACAGATGTCGATACCTTTCGACTGGGTTGAGTAAGTAATCAATAGATGGCGCTGCTATGAATGATTCTAACAGATGTCGATACCTTTCGACTGGGTTGAGTAAGTAATCAATAGATGGCGCTGCTATGGTAAATCTACGAACGTGTCATATAAGCTACATTTTAAGCGGGACTTTTATACCGGGAAAACTCATTCACGCGGGCGGAGCCGCGGGCAAAAGCTAGTTAAATTATAAAGTTTTGATCAATGAAGCACAAATAAGTAAAAAACAGGATTAATTTCACTGTATTATCTTCATTATAATATGAATGCAATTTACACTTCAGTCTAAGTAACGTGGCCGGCTATGCTAACACCAAAAATTTAAAAAGTGGAAATAATTGAATTATACGGTATTTCGTTCACTACAAAATAAATTTAATTAATTTTATAGCGTCAACAACACGTGGTAATTATGCTGTTAAAATGTAGCTTATATGACACGTTCGTAGATTTACCATAGCAGCGCCATCTATTGATTACTTACTCAACCCAGTCGAAAGGTATCGACATCTGTTAGAATCATTTGGAGTTAACAGATAATTGTGACTGTCAAATAATAACAGACAAATAATTAGCAATAAATTAAAATTGCGACTATAATTTGAGATTTAAACTATCCTATCTCTCAAGTTGGATCGAACTGCACATGGTGTGCGAATTTTATTATAATCGGTTAAGTGGTTTAGGAGTCCATTGAGGACAAACATTGTGACACGAGATTTATATATATTAAGATTTTCCTATTTCCGTTCCGATACATAAGTTTCTAGAGAAAATAACAAATAAATACGTGTGGCACTCGGGGACTGCCGCGGTAAAGCTATTGCATAGCATTTTTATCACTAATTTTGATTGACTAAACACAAATTCGATCTTACGCTTACCACATAAAGTAGATTTTTAAACGCGAGCAAAGCACGTTTAGTCTTGTTGATAAATGTCAGTAACCAAAGTAGAATAAATCAACAAAATTTTAAAAAAGAATGTTACGTTCGATTCTTTTGTACTCGTGCCGTGCCAACGCTGGGGATATAGCTTCTACGCAATGTATTTAAGGTTCATATTAGATTAGTAAGAAATGGTTTTAATGACTTTAATAAATAAAATAAATAAAAATATACTCGTTTCAAGAATTATAGCTTCTACGCATTGTATTTAAGGTTCATATTAGTAAGATAATAGCAAAAAGTGTCGTGACAACTTTCCGTCCAGCCCCCTTTCACAACGCGCAATAAGGAACTTCGTTCCAATATTTTGATACTAACTTTTGCTCGCAGCTTCCCCCCGCATGAAAAAGCTTGTCCGGGATAAAAGTCCCGCTTTATACATTCCCGGGATAAAAAGTAGTAGTAGCCTATGTCCTTCCCAAGATTTCAAACTATCTACACACCAAATTTTATAGTAATAATAATGGATGCTTCTGTAGGGTTTTCTATGGTTGTTTTCATCCTGTGTGCGAAATAATTTATAGCTAACATGTAAAGAGTAAAAGGGTGAATCGACTAAAATGGTTCTCATCAAGTCTCGCCTAAATAACAATTAAAATACCGAGTTATTAAATAAAAAATGAATAGGACCCAATTTTAAGATTGATATCCCTAAAGGTGTCATTAATTAAAATAGAAAAAACGTTTAACTTATATTTCTAATTGCAAAAAAATGTTGACAAACATCATTCCTAGTACCAGCACAAAATGACTGCGTACTATACTCTAGAAGCATGCTTAGTAAACATTGCGAAATCGATTTTTAAGCATTGTTACTACTGGTTTTCATTCCTGAGCCTCGGATGGTATCAGTTACTACCGTAAGAAAACTATTAATATTAAACAAAGGCGCCAAAAAGATTTGTCACGAATTTTTCATAATTTATGTCAACGCACATTATTTGGTCTTTTAAATTAAGAAGAATAATGGTACACGAATCCCGCAGCCCGCGCGAGATCGGCAGTCGAAAGCGAGAGTGAGTGCACGTTAAAGATTTATATAACAAATCCGGCAAAATAATTTAAAAACCATTGCAATTTTTGGTTTGTCATAAATTTTATAATTCCTGGTTCATCGCTTATGCGATACCTTATGGTAAGTACTATAAAATGTTTGGTGAATCTATTTTGCTGTGTGAATTTATAAAGTCACGGTTATTAACGAATAATTTTTCAAGGTTACGAGCTAAGTTTCCAGAAATTTCGATCAATATTTACGGAATCGTCTGGTCACGTCATTACTAGTTTTATGCTTACGAGAGAAATGACGCTCGTGTTCTAGAAATGACGAATACCAAGTTCCAGAGATGTGCAAAATAGATTATAAAATGTATTTAAATACAAAATAGTTTTTCATTTTATATTTAAAATACTAAATACGAAATGCGTATTTTCAAAATACTTTATTAAAATAAAATACCGTTGGTTTAAAACTTTATTTTGTTAGTTTTTTTTTATCAAAGTAAAGGACATGTCCAAAAACGGGCCTAAAATTCTAACCAAAACAGTTAATATATTTTTGGATAGAACTCCTAAAAACTAGCCTTTTACAATAAATCGTTTAATTTTAAAGACCTCCGATTTTGAGATATTTTTTTTATGTTTATTTATTTATTTATTTATTTATGCATTTAGGTACACTAACAGCATAACATATCACATATTATCATATAGGTTATATTGTGGAACATTATAAAATTACAAATATGTATGCCTATTATAAGTGTACACAGCTTTGACCATAATGTGTTAACTAGAAGCTAAAACTATAAATTAGGTTAGAATAATTCAATAACAGACAACTTAACATAAACAAAGTGGCTTAGTATACAACAAAAATAAACTGCTATCAAAATTTACCATTTTTAAACAAAATAAAACTAAAACTACAAAGGACTTTACAGGTATAGTGTTGTGAAAATTACGTAGACACCATAGAGAGTCATAAAAAGTGACAAGTCATTTAGAAAAAGTGTTTCAGCATCCTATTTCTAAACGTATCTTTAGAATCGCTGAAGATATCTAACTCGGGTATTTTAGCATTAAAATCGTTATAAGTGTTGCACATTCTGGCTATCGGGTGATGTAGTCCGAGGTTGGTTCTGTGCCGTAAGATACAAAAAATTTTTGTTATTGGGCGACGGGGGTAATTGTAGGGAACACTTACGTTGATACTCTCGAGTATAGATGGACGTTTGAAATTTCCGTTAAGGAGTTTGTGAAGAAACATTATGTCAGAAATCGTACGACGGTTCCGGAGGGACATCATATTAAAAAAATTTAGTCTTTGGTCATATGGATGCTTATGTGAAATACCGGTCGACTTGTAGGCCAGGTATCTAGTGTACGCACGCTGAATACCTTCTATACGCAGTGAGGAGGCGCTATAGACAGGATTCCATACAACACAAGCATATTCCAGGTGACTTCGTATAAGGCTGTTATATAAAATTGTTCGAGTCAGAGGTGATTTGAAGTCTGTGGTATTCCGCTTCACAAAACCTAACATTTGGGATGCTTTCTGTATTACCTTGCTAATATGGCTTTGAAATTTAAGTTCCCTGTCTATTATGACACCTAGATCCCGAATTTCGCTAACCTTTGATAATACCGCTCCATTCAATGAGTAAGCTGTTTCAGTTGGATTCTTTTTCCTCGTAAAAGAAATTGAATAACATTTAGTAACGTTTAATAACATTTTGTTATCGCGGCACCACAATTCGATCATATTTAAGTCCGCTTGTAAAAGCTTAGCGTCTGATGGATGATTAATAGTTTTGTATAATTTTAGGTCGTCGGCAAATAAAGAGAAATTGCTGTGGTGTATTACAGTACTAATGTCATTAACAAATATTAAGAAAAGTATAGGACCAAGGTGAGAGCCTTGAGGGACTCCAGATTGAGCATAGTAGGTCCTAGATTCAAAACCATTCACCGCTATTTTTTGTGGCCTGTTAAACAGGTATGAACCGAACCATCTCAATAAAGAGCCATATATTCCCATATTTTCTAGCTTCCTTAATAGTACTTCGTGACTAACTTTGTCAAAGGCGCTGCTGAAGTCGGTGTAGATAGCATCGACTTGGCGGCCTCCATCGACCTCGCGGCTCACAACAGAAACAAATGACACTAGGTTCGTATCAACAGATCGCCCTTTCCTGAAACCGTGTTGATGTTCTGATAAGTAATTGTCTACCTGTTTATACAATTCGGGGTAAATAAGAGACTCAAACAATTTTGAAAAGCAAGACAATATTGATATTGGTCTGTAATTTTTGACGTCAGCATTATCTCCCTTTTTATATATAGGGACTACTCTTGCTTTTTTCCACTCGTTTGGAAATTGACCAGTAGATAAGGAATGGTTAAATATTAATGTCAATGGCAACGTTATGGCTGACTTGCATCTTTTAACGATTGTTATCTTGCAATCTGTCGTATGGGTACAGTACACAGATATATATTACCGTGGTATCGGTCACAATCAGCAATCGGTGGGTACCAGCGACTAGAGGCTATATGGTCGCTGGTGGGTACAATTGCGATGATTTGGGGTAACAATTAAATCATTGTTACCCCAGATCGTCGACATTTTTTCTTCATTCAGAAACAAAAGATCTTCGACAAAAAATACAGAATACATATAGGACCTAGAGAAAACTGGGAACTCCCACATGACCATGATAAATCGGTGGCATGTTTCACAGATGGCTCCAGGAAGGAATCAACAGGATTGGCGGAAGCAGGAATATTTATAACCACGCCATCCAACACAGAAGAAACTACAATAAATCTAGGCAAATATGCGAGCGTATTCCAGGCGGAAACAATGGCCATTCTGGAATGCGCTGATCGCACTAAGCAAATGACCAATAAGGAAATCAGTATAATACTGATTTACAGTGATAGTCAAGCAGCCCTAAAGGCACTTGACAAACCAGAGACAACGTCGGCCCTAGTGAAAGAATGCAAACTCAAACTGAACACGCTAGCAGCCGACAAAGAAGTCATCATCACCTGTGTACCTGGCCATCAAGGTGTCACAGGAAATGAGAAGGCCGATGAGCTAGTGAGAGAGGGAGCTGATGAAACATTTACGTATAATAAAATTGTAACATACTTAGCATGTTACTAATAGTATGTTGAGATGTTTGTAGATGCAAATCTGTCAAGGTCGCAATATGACAGAATCAGACAAACCACAGGAAACCTTCCATGCTATTCAGTATTGCAGCAATATAAAAAACAATGTTATCTTCCCGATGAGTTTCTCAACATAACCGAAACCTGTGCTGGAGTGAATTTACAAGGAGTTATAAACCATACAGCCGAAAGATTACTTATACATTTAGAAGATGTTTTAAAAACCTTTAGCGATGATGAACGGCATCTTCAAATAATTTGTAAATGGGGGTGTGATGGCTCACAACAGGCTCAGTTTAAACAAAAGTTAAGTTAAGTTAAGTTGAAAATGATAGCGGATGCGATTCACACATTTTTCAAAGTTCGTTTGTACCTCTGCGTATAATATATGGAACAGAAAATAAAATATTGTGGCAGAATGCTACACCATCATCGCCTCGCTACTGTAGACCTATCCGTATACGTTTTGTAAAGGGGACAGTTGATATAACGAACGAAGAAATAAACTATGTGGAAATTGCGGCTAGTAAATTGGAACCTACATCAGTAACAATAGGTGGCACATCATATGTTGTTAAAAACAAGATGGTGCTAACAATGATAGATGCAAAAGTGTGCAATGCGGCAACAGGGACAAAATCTGCAATGATATGTTATATATGTGGAGCCACATCAAAAGATTTCAACGATTTGAATAAAACAAATGAAGTTAGAACAGATACATTGAAATTTGGTTTATCTATTTTACATGCCAGGATTCGGCTATTTGAAAGCTTATTGCCTATATCTTACAAGCTTGGCGTGTAAGATTGGCCACCTAAATCTGAAGCAGACAGACTTCTGATTAAAAAAAACAAAGAGAAAATTCAAAACGAATTTAAAAGGAAACTAGATCTCCGTGTAGATTTTCTTAAAGCTGGATTCGGTAATACGAATGACGGAAATACCAGCCGAAGATTTTTTGAAGATCCTGAGTTGGCAGCTGAAATAACAGGTCTAGATGTCACTTTCATCAAAAAAATTAAAGTGATTCTTGAATGCATATCAAGTGGGGACAAAGTAGATATAAATCAATTTAAAAAAAATTATAGACACTGCTGAACTTTATGTTGCGCTGTATGGTAGGCATAATATGACACCTACTATGCATAAAATTTTAATGCACGGCTCAATTATAATAGAAGAAGCCCTTTTACCAATAGGGCAATTGTCTGAAGAAGCAGCAGAAGCAAAAAATAAACATTGCCGAAAATTCAATAGACTGTAATACGGATGTTTTGAACAGGTTGTTGTTAACATCAGATCCTCTACTAGCATCAAGGAGAGTTGTGAAAAAAAAGAAACAAAATTCTTTTATGAAGGAAACCTAAGAAATGTTAATATGTGAAGAATGTTAAGCCTTTTATTTTTAATATTTTAAATGATAAAATTTCTATTGTGATTCTTATTTTTATATATTATTCTGTGTTATAAAATAGATTTTGTAAATAAAAAGCTATTTTTTTTTTTCGGGCGTATGTTTTTGTTCCTACGCCCGTATTTGGTATACGCCTTGCCCTATAACGGGGAAAAATCGGTGAAGGGACACTTGAATTTATGGTTTTATGAGTTACAGAGCCATTTCCTAATGATTAACAGGGATAAATAATTTTGGCCAGCTAGATTACTCAAATACCCGTTTGTGCGACGTCGATAAAGTTTCATTTCAAAAAAGCGCACATTTTCTTCATTTTCTAATAATTTACGTATATTGGCACGTCTTAAATGTTACTATTCATTAAAATACACCGGGACTTACAATAGTAAAATGAAACAATAACTTGTATAGAACAAATAATGTATGAAAATTAACATAGAATTTGAAAGTTGTATCTATTCACCTCATTTTACGGTACTTATTTATGTAACTACTTCTTCAGCATAATAAAATAACAAGAAGAACTGCAACAGGTCAATGGTCACTACATAGTGTATAGTAACAGCCTGTTATTTTGGAACTGTTATTTCAGTGTCATCGGAACAGGTGTAACAACTATCTATTTTTACCTGTTATGATTCACTCCTAATTGTAAAGCTCGGTATGCGGCAATACGCTCACGCACTTGTTGTAAGCGGGCTGCTCTCTTTTCTTCAGATTCTGAGGCTCTATAATTTCTCATATAGTCTCTCCTTCTCTTCTTTCTTTCTTCTAATTTTTCGCTAGATAATTTTAAATTTCTGTCTTGTAACCACAGTCTTTTTTTCTCCAATCTTCTTTTTCTTTGTGTTTTTGTTTCATTTACCATTGTTGTTCCCACGAGAAAAGTTTGGTTGGATTTTCTATAAAAGCGTGTTTTTTAGTTTAAAATATTGAATTGCCATCGGTCCTTGATAAGTATGCCAAATTTCTATTTAATCCGACGTTTTAAAGGGGGTCAAAATTGTGTTCAGTTTCCGTTACATACATACGTACAGAGAGGTACAAGATACCTCATAAAAGTATCTGAAATACAAGTTACAAGATACTTGTAAATAAAGGATTTGAGATACCATATACAAGATACTTTTGAAAATGGTATTACTAGATACAAATATATATATTAGATACAAAATACGAATCTTCTAAATACTTTTTTCAAATATGATATTGAAAGGAAACATATTTTTATTAATTTTTACAACTTTTAACTTTTCAAGCGGTTTTAAAATTGCGTCAATGAATACGCATAACAGTCAGTTTTTTATTAGTTTACGTGCAATGTTCATCGAATATATAAAGTTCTCGTGTCGCGGTGTTTGTAATTAAACTCCTCCGAAACGGCTCGACCGATTCTCATGAAATTTTGTGTGAATATCGGGTAGGTCTGAGAATCGAATCATATCTAATTTTCATCCACCTAAATGTTAAGGGTTGAAAAATAGATGTTGTTCGATTCTCAGACCTACCTGATATGCACACAAAATTTCATGAGAATCGGTTGAGCCGTTTCGGAGGAGTTTGTAACACCGTGACACGAGAATTTTATATACCATACAATACCAGCCCTGTATTATATACTGCCCACTGCTGAGCATGGGCCTCCTCTACTACTGAGAGGGTTTTTAAGGCCTTAGTCCACCACGCTGGCCTAGTGCGGGTTGGCAGACTTCACATATCTTCGAAATTGCTATAGAGAACTTCTCAGGTATGCAGGTTTCCTCACGATGTTTTCCTTCACCGTTAAAGCGAGCGATAATTCACAAAGAATACACACATAACTTTTTAGAAAAGTCAGAGGTGTGTGCCCATTGGTTTTGAACCTGCGGACATTCGTCTCGGCAGTCCGTTCCACTCCGAACTAGGCTATCGCCGCTACCAGACGAGACGAGACGCTAATGTAAAAAATGCATAGGTAATAAGTAAAATCATTTTAGCAAATTAAGTATTTATAAAAAACTAAGATACTAAAAAATTTTATCTAAATACAAGATACAAAATAAAAATTTAAAAGGTATTTTAGATACAAGATACTAAATACGTATTTTGTATCTTGTATCTGTATTTCAGATACTTGTATCTAGATAAATCACATCTCTGCATATGTATGAAGCTAATAAAAGCATGTTAATAAAAATCCCATTTCTTTCGGATTAGAATTGGAGTTGTTCATGAACAATAGTAATATTGATATTTTATGCTTAACTGAACATTGGCTTAAAAGCCATCAGATTATGTTCAACTTCAATAATCACCAGGTTGCTAGCTCGTTCAGCAGAGTAAATATGATACATGGCGGCTCCTTGATAATAGTAAAAAAATCAATTAAATTTAAGGAAAGGATTGATATTGTTAGTCTGTCTGTTGAACGAGTAACAGAGATTTCATGTATTGAATTTGAGCAATTTGTTATTTTGAGTGTATATAGACCACCATGTGCATCCCACATTGAGTTTTTGAGCATACTTGAAGACATTTTGCATAAAATCTGTAATGCAAATAAAATAATTATTGTATGTGGAGATTTTAATATTAACTTATTGGAAGAGTCGCAGCTAAAGGTTAATTTTATTAATCTTTTTCAATCCTATAACTTGTATAATGTATTCCTTGAGCCGACTAGGATTACTGCAACTAGTGCTACATGTATTGATAATATTTTTACTAACCATACAATAAAATACAAGGCAGTAATAAATTTAATAGATTCTGACCATTGTGGCCAATTAATATCATTTACTAGTAATAAAAACAAGGTTCAAGGAAAACATATTCAATTTGTTCCTTGTAATATAAGCCGCATGAACCGTTTTAAGAGAAACATGATAATATGTCTACCTGGGTTGCCCTTACAAAATGATCCAGACAAATTATATACTTCCCTTTTTGATTTGATAAAGTGTGAATTTGAAAAAATCTTCACTAGTAAGAAATTAGTAATTAATAATAGACTTGTTTTTAACGAATGGGCAACCGCTGGTATTATTAAGAGTAGAAATAAACTATATAGTTTATATTCGGAAAGAGCTTACAACCAACGGCCCTCTTTCAAAGAACATGTAAAAAAATATTCTAAGATTTTTAAAAGAGCCTGTTCCGCTGCCAAGTCATTATATATAAGAAATAAAATTAAATCAGCTACAAATAAGATTCAGACCACCTGGAACATTATAAATACAGAATCAGGTAGGCAAAAGGCACGCAACCAGGAATTTAATCTTAATATTAATTCTGAACATGTAACAGCAGACCTGGAAGTAGCAACTGCTTTTGAAAATTTTTTCACTGACGTAGCGTTACAGACTACCCAACATCTTCAGTCTTCTTCCACGTCAGCTGAGTTGCTGCTTAAAGGCAATGTGCCTCAATGCGACATACTTTTTCATTTTACACCTATCAATGCGCAAGATATATTAAAGACATTTAAATGTATTAACCAGAAAAAGACCGCTGATCTATGGGGAATTTCAGTTAAAAACGTATCGTCTATTATTGAAGTAATTGCACCCCACCTAGCTGCGGTTTTTAATGGTTGCGTCGCAACAGGTGTATTTCCTGACTTGATGAAACAAAGCAGGGTTATACCGCTCTTCAAGGCTGGTGATATGGCGGATCCTTCGAACTTCCGACCTGTCTCGGTATTACCCACATTGAGTAAGTTATTCGAAAAAATTATTCTTAATCAGCTATTGAGACATTTTGACAACAATAACTTACTTCACAGGAAGCAGTTTGGATTTACGAGGGGTCGGTCCACCATTGATGCTGGGGTTGATCTCTTGAAAAATATATTTGAGGCCTGGGAGGAGTCGCATGATGCTCTTGGCGTCTTCTGCGACTTGTCTAAGGCATTTGACTGTGTAAATCATGACACTCTAGTCAGGAAATTACACCATTATGGCGTGCGAAACACGGCTCTCAATCTTCTGAGATCTTATTTGAATAATAGAATTCAGAGGGTTGATATTAATGGAAAAATCTCAACAGGAGCTGCGGTTACCATGGGAGTTCCGCAGGGTTCAATTCTGGGACCATTTCTATTTCTTGTATATATAAATGACTTACCTTACTACGTAAGGGATAATCACGAGATTGTATTGTTCGCCGATGATACATCATTAATATTTAAAATCAAAAGAAAGTTACTAAATTATGACGACGTGAACGATGCTCTCCGTAAAGTTGTGCATTGGTTTAATTTAAACAACTTATTATTAAATGCTAAAAAAACTAAATGCATTAAATTTACTATGCCCAATGTAAAAATAGTAAAAACCAATGTACAAATAAATGGTGAAGAGTTGGATCCTGTTGCGTCTACTACCTTTTTGGGCATCACACTAGACGCGAAACTCCAGTGGGGACCGCATATAGCAAAGTTAGCAGGTAGACTAAGTTCAGCGGCTTATGCAGTCAGAAAAATAAGGCGTCTGACTGATGTAGAAACGGCAAGAATTGTTTATTTCAGTTATTTTCATAGCATTTTGTCGTATGGGATTCTTCTTTGGGGAAATGCAGCAGATATTAATTCAGTATTTGTGTTACAAAAGAGAGCTATTAGAGCTATTTATTGTCTTGGACCCCGTGTTTCTCTTAGAGAAAAGTTTAAAGAGATAAACATTCTTACCGTAATATCGCAATACATTTATGAAAATCTATTGTATATGAGGAAAAATATCGCACATTTTGATCAAATATGCGATATTCATAATATAAATACTAGGAATAAACATAAATATATGATACATGCTACTCGTCTCCATAAAATTAGTAATACTTTTGTTGGTCAATGTGTACGCTTCTTCAATAAACTTCCTAAGCATATTGTAAAACTACCAATAAAAAAATTTAAAATCACTATAAAAGACCGCCTCTGTAAAAAAGCTTACTATCGTATTTGCGATTATCTGGAGGATACAAATGCTTGGGATTAAGTTGCTCGGATTCACTCATGTTTTATAATTTGATTGTTTATATGTTATATATTGTTTTTTTTTTTTTTTTTTTTTTGACATAAGTAATAATTGAATTTATATTGTTACTTGCAATTTGTAAAATATATATATAAAAAATATAACAATAAAAGACCTACGCTGAGTTTCTTGGTGCTTCTTCTCAGGTCAGTGGGCTTTTCCGAAGCACTGGTAGAATCCTTTAGATGATAAAATATTGTAAAAAAATGACGTGTAAAAGTGCCCTTAGGGGCCTAATTACTGAATAAACGATTTGAATTTGAATTTGAATTTGCATACCTTTTGATTTTATTAATTAATTTTTGTGCTTCACAGCTCCAAATATGTGTTTTTTTTTCCACGGGCCATTGTTATATCATTATAACAGATTTCTTAAGTTCTGTTTTATTTTTTTATATGTAGATATTTAATACCACTGAAACACAAAATAACAACAAAAATCAGAAATAACATACAAATAATCACTTTATACAATATTCATCAATGTTTAGTAGTCAACACAAAAATATAGTAAGTATTGAAAAGGGTGAATACGTCTTGATCGTCCTGCAAAGGACATTTCATAAAATTACTCTTTCGAAATAAATAAAAACCATGAAGTATTAAATGAAAATTATACTTATTCTTAGTTACAGCTCAAGAACAATGTTTAGCTTCTCTTTATGTGAGTTTTTTTTTATTAAAACTTTTCTGCAAAACTAATATAGTCTGGCATATATTAACTTATTGCGAGAACGCCTCCAAATTATATTACGATATTATTTCTTTAATCCTTGGACGCCCGTGGTGGACACAGGTGTCCATTTATATAAGGAAATTAGCTTATAGCTATATATAAGCGGGCATTGACTGGCTAATTTGCTGTGCTTGAAATCAACTTTAAATTATATCATCATCATCATCCACAGCCTGTAGAGTCCCACTGCTGGGTATAGGCCTCTCTCATATGGTGCCACCTTTCTCGATCTCGAGCCAATCGCATCCAGGTTCGACCGTTCGAGGTTAAATTATATACATGTTGAGTTTACCTAACTTGGGCTTACATTATAGCTATAAGTTATAATATTTTTGATGTTGTGCAGGGATCAGTTCTTGGGCCCGTTCTGTATATAATTTATACTTTCGACCTTCCCAAATGCCTGAAATGTGAAGTTAGAATATTTGCAGATGATAAGAAGATATTTGTGAACCCATTATTAGATTATGAACAGCTGCAAAATGATTTAAACAAAATAGGAAACTGGTCAAAGGAATGGCTTATAGATTTGAATGTTTCAAAATGCACTGTACTACATGTAGGCAATCGAAATCCTCACCTTCCATATAATTTGAACAATGCTCAGTTAATGGCAGTCAAGGTACAGACCAATCTGGGCGTAAAAGTTACAGAACATTGTGGTGGGGAGAACATGTAATGTCAGTCGCCAAATAGTCACATTCATTAGACCAATTCTGGAGTATGCTTTTCAGGTTTTGAACACAGACTTTGTTAAGGATATTGAACTCTTGGAGAAGGTGCATAGTTGTTTCACAAAGATACCAAGACTTTTGAAACACCTGAGGTTTTGAAACTACCACCCTAAAGGATTGTAGACACCACGGTGACCTCATTGAAACTTACCAAATATTAAATGGGCATTATGACATTAGGGCGTTTCAGAACCTGTTTGACCAAGACACCAATACTCGTCTCAGAGGCCGTGACAAAAAGCTATGCCCCACCAGGTTTAACAACAAACCACACATGCATTTCCTGACAATCAGAGTTGTAAGAGCATGGAACGGGCTCTAACAAGGTGCAGTCTCGGCGGAAAATGCGAATACATTTAAGAAAGGACTCGAAATATATTTCAAATGAAAGCATGGTTGAGAGTTGCAGGATTCAGGCGCATCAGTGAACAAACTGCCTGCCTGATAACAAATAATAACAAGACCTCAGAAATGCAGTCGTACCATAATACAACTACGCCACCAAGGTATTGTATGGGCTATCTTCTAATATAACCTCTTCACACCTTATACAAATAAATATAAAAAAGTGTGTGTGTGTATTAATGTTAGGATAAAAATTGAGAGTAAGTACTTACATTCCTGCCCACAAAAGCATCAAGATACTTTTATTAGATACGATGATTTATTGATTATCACGCTTTTATCTTTATTTTACATGTCATTTATGTATATGAGGCAAATATATTTAACACTTACAAAAGCAAAGTGAATCACAAAAACTAATGTCGGCTAAACACTGCCCTTATAATTCTATTTGCTGCCCTTTTACTTTCAGTAGTTAACACTTATCAGTAGTATTATAATTGTATTTGCCTTGTACTATTATAATTCTCTTTTTTTTTCTCTCTTTGGCAATATAATTCTCTTTGCCTTGTACTGTTTAGTATACTGCACAGGTGTATGTACTGTGTAGTAGTGTTGCAGAACCATCGATAGTTTGACTATCGATGGTTGACCTCGAAAACTATTCAGGATATCGATTGTGTCGCCTTAAGTTAATACTGTTGATACTATCGATGGTATCGATTGTATCGCCTTAAGTTAATACTGTCGATACTATCGATGGTATCGATTGTATCGCCTTAAGTTAATACTGTCGATACTATCGATGGTATCGATAGCTCTCTATCGGCTATAATATTGATAAGAGTAATAGTATCGATATTATCGATAATAACACATTCAATAGTATCGATGGTATCGATAGTATTGCAAAAAACATTAGTTTTTACCAAAACCTATCGATACTATCGAAAGCAATAGTATCGAATTACTGGCTATCGATAATACAAAACCATCGATACTATCGATAGGTTTTGGTTAAAACTAATGGTTTTCGCAATACTATCGATACTATTTAATGAAATACTATCAATAGTATCGATATTATCGTTGTTATCAATAGTATTGCACATGGAGAGCTGTCGATACTATCGATAGTATCGACAGTATTGACATGTGACAATAATGTCGATAGACTATCGATACCATTGCTTTCACCTTGACTATCGATAGGTAATCGATTATCTATCGATAGCAGACTATCGATATGCAACACTTCTGTGTAGTTTTGGGTAGGACTAGGCCGTAGGACATACAAGAGGGTCAAGAGGCGGTACATTTGTCCCGTACATGACGTCAAAATGTAAGAGCGGAGTTTTGGCGGGGACTTGGTAGTGTCATGAGGTGCTCTTGTTTTAATTCATTATTTTGGTGATACTTAGTGTTATATTGCATAATTATGGTGGTATATTATCCAATATAGTTCTATTAAAGGGCTCAAATGAAGTGAATTGAAATAACTGTGCTAGCCAAGTGTTTGTTTTGATGCCGCCAAAACTCCTCGATAAAGTCTTGGTAAGGTAGCCACTGCTTTACTTCGACATAGTACTACTACTACTGAGGATAACAAAGAAACAATATTATATATGTAACTTCCAAAAACTTTGACACTGGCAGATGCGCAAACCGCGCCTTGCCAAAGAGAAAAAAAAAAATGTAAGAGCGGAAAAATCGCGGGAAACCTTCGAATTTGGTGGGTATATTATCTTAAATTGAAAATAATTACTTTTATTGATAAATTTAGTCAGACAAGTTGTAAATTTTATATATTTTTCATTATTTATTTATTTGTAGAGTAGTGCACATAAAAACTCAACTATTGGTAAGTAATTTATTATATAATAATAATAATAATAATAATGAACTCTTTATTGTATAACCAATAAACATACAGAAATAACATTTCAACAACAACATAAAAAAAAAAACAGAATGCGAGACATGGTTCTACAATGGGCGGTCTTATCGCTAAAAGCGATTTCTTCCAGACAACCTTTGGATGGACAGAAACAGATGTAAAATGTAGATGGCGGTGTACAATAAAGAGAAAAAGGGAGAGAATAAACAAAAAAAATTATATAGTATTTAATTCGGGGGTTGGGATGGACGAGCCCCCAGATCCTGGGTGTGATGTTCCCCAACCATCACACGTTGTAACAGTAGAAACTTTTTCAAGCTTAGACACTGACTGTTCAGTGTCTAATATGGTGTATTTTTACTGGATTTAATTGTGGAAACTTGTAATTGACCTTACTTTGTTTACATCGATTATTTAAAAATGTTAGTTGTAAGTTTTCCTAAAATAAATAAATAGATATAAAAGAAAACGCATACGTTTAAATAAGGTGTGCAAAACATGCAACAAAAAAAAAGGAAAAATGCAATGGCTGTAGACTCTGGAAGAAATGGATGTCGTTGTGAAGATAGTGACGAAAAAAATCACTGAAAATCCATCACCTCTTACATCACCACATATACAAGATCTTTCATCTCACACCTCTCAGCTGCCTCCCAATAAATCTGATAGTATTAGATAAGAATACACAGCATTGGACTCTTCACCGTTTATTATTCATGTTGCTAAGTCTGGCACTGGAGAGGTAACACAGGATCTCAATTTGCATCCAATATGTTTTGGTCGATTTTTATATAAAAACCAGGTGCCAAACATAATACAAGGCAGTTTGAAGCGTATTGGTCGCAACAAAATTTCTATGGCATTCTCCAGTCACTCAGCTGCAAATTCTTTTTTAAAGCATCATGCTTAATTGGAAAAAGGCTATGAAGCCTTTATTCCATCATTTAACATTACCAGGATGGGTCTCATAAGAGGTGTACCGGCTGACATGTCTGTGGAAGAAATAAAAGAAAATATTAATGTTCCTTTGGGTTGTGGTGACATAATAAATTATAAAACAATGGTGGATGGCTCTTTCAGTTGGAACCATCCCAGACTGTAGTCCTTTCATTTGATGGTCAAGGCCTTCCTACTAGAGTATTTATGTGTTTCAATTCCCTCAAAGTTGAATTATATATTTACCCTTCAATTCAGTGTTATAATTGTTGCCGGTATGGTCATACTAAGGATACCCGTAGGTCTAAACCAAGGTGTTACAAATGGGCATACTGGTGCATCTTGTGACTGCGACCAAGATAATAGTTATTGTTGTCTTTGCAGTGGTCACCATATTGCAATCAGCAAGTTTGCCCGGAAGCCAGTAGGCAGTCAAATATAAAAAAGTATATGGCCCAAAAGTGCGTTTCATATTCAGAAGCATCGAAGGTATATCCTCCGGTGACAAAATCATATGCTGACACGTTAAAGTTTCCGTCCTCATCTTCTTTTGAAGCCAACAGTCACGATATCAAAATTCCTGCCACTCAACCATTGCACAGTAACTCTTATAAAAAAACTGTTTTCAGAAGCCCCGTTCTCCACCTAAATCGATACAAGGTTATGATCGCGCAGCCCACCAAGCTCTTGTAGGTGATTTCAACTCTCCCTCATATTCTGATGGGTGTGCCCTTCCTAAAGCTGGTACCCTACCAGAACCACAGTCGGTGGCCGATATTATTGTAGCTTTAGTTTCATAATTGTCACAAACTATTTTACCGTCCAACGTTGGCACTTTATTGAAAACAATAACTGAAATATTAAATAATGGCTCACTTAGGCAAAGTTCTACAATGGAACTGCAGGAGCGTAGTGAAGAACAAATCTGATTTATGTTATCTTATTAATAAATATAACCCTAGTGTTATAGCTCTATGTGCGTCATTGTTAAAACCAGGATTAGCTATACTCATCAAAAACTCCCAACAATTTTCACCCTTCAATTTACCTTCTCACCATAAAGATTTTTCTATAGTTGCCCCTTCAGTTAATTATATTTGCTTTGCTTCGATTTACATTCCTCATCCCTGTCCTTTTATATTTCGTGAAGTAAATAATATTATTTCTATATTACCGAAACCTTTTTTAATTTTGGGGGATTTTAATTCCCATCTTCAATCTTGGGGCTGTTCTACAACAAAAACTTGTGGAAGAGTCCTCATGGATATAATAGATGATTTTAATTTATATGTTTTAAACTCTGGTTCTCCTACTCGTCGTTCCAATCCTAATTAAGGTCTTAGCGCCATTGATTTATGAATTAGTACACGAAATTTAGCTTCTTCACTTACTTCGAATATCCTTTCTTATTCATACGGCAGTGACCACTTTCCTATTGTAATTCAGTTTCCTCATAACAATAAACCTGATGTTGTCCGACCACCTCGCTTAAAATACATCCTAAAGGATGCAGACTGGGTTGTGTATAAAAAATTACTTGACGACAAAATTTCTCAGCTTCCTGATATTAATAAAATGTAATGACGAAACTATATGCTCTGAGGCTCTTGCTAAGGCAATGATTGAAGTTGCAGATAAGGTTAAGAAAAGAAAAATCATCTAAATTATCTCATGAAGAAAAGCAGGTGTTCAAAAATTCCCTCTCCTCCATGGTGGGATCGAGGGTGTTCGCAAGCTGCCAAGAATAGTAAAGAAAGTGAAAGGTCTTACTTTAGAAATATGACTCCTGAAAATTTTAATAACTATATCTCAGTTTCTAAACAGACGAAGATTCTGTTTCAAAAGAAAAAAATCGAAGGCTGGAAGTTATAATGTGCATCTATTTCTCCGGATACCCGTCCATCAATTGTTTGGAATAATATTAGACGGTTTAGATCAGCTTTTAGGGGTAGTTCATTTTCTACCCTTTCTTCTCTTTTAACAGAAGTTTTTTTGGATAAATTGGCTCCTCCTTCTGTTCCAGAAAAATTTCCACTTTACAAATCTCCAACTATACATGACATACATAAATTAAACTCTATGTTTTCGCTATCCGAGCTAAAAGGAATCCTAAGCAGCGTAAAAGATTCTTCCCCGGGTGAAGACGGAATTCCCTATTCATTTTTTTGCAACCTTAATGATACGGCCCTTATTTACTATTTAAACATTGTTAATTCTGTAATGATTACTGGTAACATACCTGACTCTTGGAGATCCCAAATCGTGTTACCTATATTGAAGCCTAGTAAGAATCCCTCCCAAAGCTCTTCGTATCGTCCCATAGCTCTATCTACAGTATTGTTGAAGCTTGCTGAACATCTGATAAAAAACCGATTGGAGTGGTATATTGAAAGCAATCGTATGCTATCTGATAGCCAATATGGATTCCGCAAAGGGAAAAGTACTATTGACAGTATCAGTATTTTTGTGTCTGATATTCGTTTGGCATTTTCACAAAATGAATCATTAGTTGCAGTTTTTTTAGATATTAACTCAGCATATGATAACGTGATTCCGTCTGTTCTAAGGAATAAAATGCATGAACTTAAAGTTCCTGATATGTTGTCTAACTTTATTTCTAATTTAATAACAATAAGATATATCAGTGTTTGTCCAGATGATTCTTTAAAAATTTCAAGAACAGTATCAAAGGGTATACCCCAGGGATCTGTTTTAAGTCCCCGTTTATATAATATTTATACATACGACCTCGAATCATCCCTAAAATTTTACAGTATGCAGATGACCTTCTCCTTTATACATCTGGTAAATTCCTTACAGACATGTGTGCTACAATGTCATTGGCAATGTCCTCTTTAGAGTCTTGGATGACTCTAAATGGACTAGATCTTTCCCCTTCTAAAAGCTCGTTCGTTTTATTTAGCAGGAAAAATATAACTCCCCATATTGACATAAAATATAATAACTGTTCTATTCCTTTAAAAAAAGAAGTGAAATTCCTTGGTATCATATTGGATTTAAAACTAACGGGTTCTTCGCATTGTGATTATCTAGTTACCAAATGCGAACGTAATCTGAATGTTATTCGATGTCTTTCTGGAGTATGGTGGGGTGCTCATCCATTTTCATTAAAACTTATTTATAATGCATCGATTAGAAGCCTATTGGATTATGGAACATTTATCTTAGGGCCTGGTAATTTATCAGCCTTCAAAAAACTTGACTTAATTCAAAGTAAAGCTCTTAGAATAATTTCCGGTGCAATGAAGTCGAGTCCAATTAATGCCCTTCAAGTAGAGTGTGGAGAACCTCCTCCAACTCGGCAGTTTATAAGTGTCATTTTTTTGTTTGGAGCTTTTCAATTCTCTGGTCACGTTCTTTTAGCAAAACTCCAAACTCTTTCAGAATATGTTGAAACTTTTCCTTTTTGGAGAAATAAGTCACCTCCTCTTTTAGTTGTTAGTTTCCGTAAATTCTCAAACCTTCAGGCTCCAAAATATCGTTCGGCATCTCTTCCTCTATATATGTCCGGCTTTCAATCCCTTTTACTGCAACCTGATATTTGTTACTTATTGGGTATTGAAAAAGATCATCCCAGTGCTAATACTCATTTTAACGAAATAGTACATACAAAATGGCCTGATTTTCATCTTATTTTCACCGACGCATCCAAACATAGTTCCTCAGATTTTTGTGGCGTAGGAGTTTACCACCCTTGATATAATATTATCAAAAAAATAAAACTCCCTCCAGAAACTTCAGTATTTACGGGAGAATGCTGTTGTGAGTGTGTGAATGTGAGTTTACAAGGCATTGGAGTACATTCTTCTACTTAAACTTAACAAAATTGTTATTTTTTCAGATGCATACAGCGCCCTTCAGGCCATTAAAAAATTTCCTTTTAAATCTAAGCCTCAATCTAATATAATTATTACTATAAGAGAAATGTTGTATGAATGCATTTCTAAAGGGTTAGTTGTAGTTTTAGCCTGGATTCCCGGCCACTCAGGTATAAGTGGAAATATAAAGGCGGACCGTCTAGCTAGTGAAGCGATTACTGATGGAGATGTATTTCCCTATATTAATTACTGCAGTGATCTGGCTGCGCTTCCATCTACTTTTCTCAGGGAATCTTGGGAAAAGTGCTGGGAAGAAAGCAGTCAGAAGAAAGGAAAATTTTATGCTAAAATCCAGTCCAACATTCCTAATAAGCCGTGGTTTAGCAAATTGAAGCTTGGTAAGCGATCTACTAGTTGTATAATAAGAATGCGTTTGGGGCATGTGTGCTCACCAGCTCACCTTGCCAGGCTTCAAATTGTTGGGAGTAGTGCTTGTGAATGTGGTGAGATATTTGGAGACCTTGAACACATTTTCTTCTCTTGTCCACGATATGATCGTTCTTCTTTCATAAATCGGCTCATCTCTCTTAACATTCCTCTTCCTTCTTGTATTTCTTACTTACTCTTATTTAATATTAATATTTATAAAGCTATATCTTCTTTTATTATAGATAATAACATAAAACTATAATTGTTCATCATAATGCCTTTGACAATTTAATATAATGCATATTACAATTTTACTATAATTTGTATATTTTTACCAACTTAACTGACTTATATTTGATATTCATATTAACTATTTGGAGACGCATGCTAGAAATTATAATAGTACGTTATTCTTTAATGAACATGTCATATTTGTACTCGTTACTTCAAACGTATCGCCGACGTTCAGTACGCCTCGCCTTATTTGAAGTAGGACATTGTACTGGCTTAGTGCAAAAAAGACGCTACTTTTACTAAATCTTTTTTATGTTGTAACCTAAACAACACTAGTTAAGTGTTTACACCTCATCTGAGCTGAGGTTTACACAATACACCAGACCAAAGAGAATTATATGACACCAGACAATACACGCCATTAATCACAGAATAAATATGAAGTTATTTATTCTGTGCCATTAATAAAGAAAGCACGCCATTTCAGAAACATTTTTTTTATTTGTTTCTCAAGGAACCGGCTAAGGTCAAAAACCATGCTGCCAAGTCATTAGTGATATTTTTAGTTGTCTTTTTTTTTATCCTCTGTAATGTCGCAGTAAAGCAGTGGCTACCTTACCAAGACTTTATCGAAGAGTTTTGGCGGCAAGAAAAAAAACACTTGATTAGCACGGATATTTAAATTCACTTCGTTTGAGCCCTAGAACTATATTGGATAATATGCCACCATAATTATGCAACATAGCACTAAGTATCACCAAAATAATGAATTATTAAAACAAGAGCACCTCACGACACTTCCAAGTTCCCGCCAAAACACTCAAAACCATTTTACTAATTTGATTCTTTTTTTTAATTGTAACCTTTTTAATGTCATCAAAACCAGCCAGATATAAACAGTACAGCCAAAGGGATTTTATTACAAGTTTATACCTATTAGATCTAAAATAAAGACACCCGTATCTTTTATTTTTTCGAAATTATGTAGTTTTCATTTATAATTGTAACTTTTAATTTCGTTCTTTTCAACATACCAGATTACTTAGAGAAGCTACGCTTCAGATGGATATCTTCCATATATTCAATTTTGGCTTGATCACCACTCGGTTAACTATAGAACGCCTTTTAAGCCACCGCGGTTTCATCTTTCCTAATTTTCTTTACTTTTAAAATAGGTAAAAACTGCCAAAAATGAAAGCATATTTTCTGAAATAAAACTATTTTACGGATTTTATTGCGGTTATAATTTATGTATATTTTTTTCTCCCAACGATAAATCCGTAAAATAATTTTATTTCAATGTCTCGTATAAATATAAGGAAACATATTTTCTGGTTAATAATTGTTTATTTTAATTTTCACCTTTTCTACATATGAACTATATGCTTTTAATTGCATGGGAGGCAAACTTTATAACCTTATGACATCTGTGATAACATCCTTTAATATTTAATTGTGTTTTACCAATTAAACACTGCTAATAGCAAAGTTATATCAAGAAAGCATTCCAATATACTATTTTTATTTAATTCGCAATTAAGAAAGTCAAATGTATATTTCGAAAAGATTATGTTTGCAATTTCCATCAATATTTTTTTTCTGAGATTGCTTTGCATCCATAAAACTTTTTTGGCAAATGGTTCAATTTTTCTGTTATCTGTTAATTATTCAAATGATTTTCATTTCAAAAATTTAAATGCCCTCTTTGCCCTTACACGTTATGCCAAGTGCTTCTAAGACCTAACATATTCAGCATACGGTTTGGCGCATGTTGGTGAAAGTATTTTTTTAGCAATAACATGCTTCTTTTTTCTCACTGTTGTCTGAGGCCTGAAGTGAATATCTGCATCTGGAATCATAAAAAAGTATCTATTAAAATAAACCCTAATTGACATACTTACAGTTAAATATTATTTCATGTGTGAAATTGATTTTGTGATCATTCAAATGGCTAAAAGAAGTAAATACATAATTAATTTAAAATTTGTATGAAATAGTTGAAAAGTAGCAGGTACTGCTACTCCTTTCTCTTCTACATTTTTGTTGCCAGGTTACTCTATAGCAGTGTCTGAAATGAAATGTATGTATGTAACGTTGCTAGGAACGTTAACTCTCTTCGTAAACGGGCTACCGTTTACGTCAGTTTAACTACCAATCGAAACCGGTAATGTATCGTATTGGCTGGTTAAACTGTCACTAGTTTTGACGTACGTCTGAACGGCGCTCGTATAAATAAGCGTGCAATGTCACGCGCGCCCTTTTTCTTACAATCTTCTTCGCCGTGGCAACACTACTAACTAACTGCGTGTTGCCACGCACATCGTTGTTCCCGCTGGGGTGAGTGTGCCAACGACTACTAACCGCTTCCAGGTATTCTGTGCATCTGGGCTCGTGAGCTATCACGAGTCACTGGCGCGGAATGTAAGCCTAGCTTGCATTCCGACCCGCTGGGATTCTGATTCCAGGTTTTTTTCTACGGTGCGGCGTTGACCACCTTTTCAACGGCGTGGAGTGCTGACTCCATGCTCCGCTGGCGTCGGGAGTGCTGACTCCCGATCCCAGCCACGTGCTGACCGCCTTCTCCACGGTGCGGAGTGCTGACTCCGCCACGTGCACACCACCATCGTCGTCGCGGGTGCTGACCCCGGCCACGTGTGCACCGTCGTCGCGGGTGTGTAACATATTTATTATGTTACCACAGATAATGCAGAAATTTAGTCTGATTTAACGATTTTGAACGTCACATCTCTAGTGCGCGCGAGTGTCATTTCGGCGGGACGTCTCTAAAAACGTCACTTTCCTTCCATTTGCTCGAGAGTCAAGATCGCTATGTGAAAATCTAAAGCGATCCTCGATTTTGATAGTCTTTAACAGCCTACAATGGCTTAGTTTGATATTAGAACATACAAACCAAAGTGGTGCGGTGTTATTTTTATGGTGAGTCCATTTATTCCAAAATTTTGAATATAACGTTGGTGACGTTAACACGAGTTGATGAATTTACGTTGTCGTGCTCTTTGCAGTTGGTTGCTGAACTCAAGCACCATTGTTTCGGCTGAATTCGAGAATTTTTAATAAACGGCCGGTTCGTAAAACTTTGCTTTTAATAAAATATTGATTAAATTGTGAATCACGCAGCTGTAGCCATTACTAAAGTAATGATATTGTTTCAGCTCTGCGGTCGTTACGTTTGGTTTGGTTTTGGATAACGTTTTGGATTACGTTTTGGTTTACCTTACGTTTACGTTACGTTTTGGATTTATCTACGTTTTACTACGTATTTGCTTGGAAATTTATCGCATGTTCTGCAATCTGCTTGGTCGGATTATCTGCGCTTTGGCTGCAGATCCGCCATCTTGTGAAGAGGCCTGCATGGATTGTTAACTGGCTTGCTGTCTGGCTACTTCATTGCAAGAGGATAATTCTTCTGAATCTCGCTATGAGTATGTTAGAGGTAACCTTTTTGTCGCCATGAGGTATGTACCTTTTAATTGTTAGAACGCCTTCTGCGAACGTGGACTGGATTATCCAGTGATATTTGCGTAATCACAAAGAGTGCACTAATGACAGATCTTGGTTTAGAACTAATTGTAAATTTGGGATAAATAATAACCTCAAAATTTCTATAAATAATCATAATTTTAATATATATAAATGTAACAGTGTCTACGGAAATATAGCCTAATTAATTAAACTAATTTGGTTTTAATTTTCCACTCCCCTAAGATCAAAAGCTAATGCGCCGACTGACTATTATCTGGCTTATTTTGTTTAGTAAATCGGCAATAGTAGTCTTGTGAGATTGCTCTGCCTGGCGCCCGAGACCCGGTGTTTGTTAACATAAAACACACAAATAATATATTTTTTTTTATTTTTTTATATTACAATTGGCGCTGTACGCTCAGGGACTTGAGTAGATACTGTCATATTTTAGGTCATTATTGCACTCTAATAATTGTGAGTACATAATAGTTGTAGCTTTATTGACGTTATGAGCATGTTGTATAATATAAGCAACTAGCTTAATTGTTGACTGACTGTACAACTTGCTCTCAATAGTAGCGTGAATTTAGCAACTGATTTTACGCCCAATTATCTCATGTTTGGTCGTGAACTTATTTTTGACTCATCTCTTCATCGATTCAGTGGATCGATTGATGATTTAGCGCAGCTTGAGTTAGGTAGTCGTAATTGTTATTCTTATTCATTAAATTCGTTGAGTGAAGTTTACGCTAAGGTGCAAACGAATTTATTAAAAGCCTATAAGCGTAACGCTTCTTATTATAATAAAGGAAGGAAAGTCATTTCTCTTTCGGTTGGTGATATTTGTTGGAAACGTAGTTTTGTACATTCTAATGCCCCGGCATATTTTTCGGCGAAACTTGCTCCTAAATTTATAAAATGTGAAGTTTTAGAAAAAGTTTCTGATAACGTTTATGTTTTGAAAGACTTGGCTAAAGGCTATATTGGTCGTTACCATGTCAAAGACATAATTAAATATTAAATTAAAACTTTTGGTATTTCTTTGAATTAAAGTTTTTGAATTGTGTATTTTGACTGAAGCCGAGCGTCTGCTTGTGGATGGATTAGAAGAACGCATGTTTGTGGATCGCTCTTTGAAAGGGATGTATGTTAGGAAACTTTTTGTCATAATATAGAATTCTATACTTATTTTCTACTAAAGATTTTTAGGACATTTTGGAATAAATAAAACAGCTATGTTCTTACAAGGAGTTATTCATTAGCTCAATTCCCAACTGAAATAGATCTTATATCTATTTTATATTTTGTTGTACAAAGTTGTTGTCGTTTTGTACATAATTATTGTATAAGGAAAATACATACATATTTTCTTTTTGTCTTTTCTGTTTTTGCAAATATATATTTTGTAACATTTTAGAAGTAGTTAGATATATCTACTTATGTAAGCTCTGTATGCACCAGCATCAGACCTTTTGGTTTTGCTCTGTGTACTTTTGTCTCAGACCAAAGTTTGTGCTGTGCTCACTTGAGGCAGACAAACAATTTTTGAACTTCAGCTTATGCTTAAGTTACCTTTGTTCCCACATTATTAGGTACGAAAAGTCGGAGTGTGTCGGCCCTAATAATTGTGTTTCTTTTGTGAGATGTTTTGCTCTCAGATATTTGGACTGGTCACAATTTTATCTATTGCGTTCGGAAGGTCGGAGTAGAGTTGTGCCGATCGTAATATGATATTTTTGCAATGCTTTCGCGTTCAGAAAGTCGGAGTAGAGTTGTGCTGACCGCGGAATGTCATTTTCTATTATAGGAAACATTTTTCCTTGATGCTTCACTTTTGAGAAGTACGCTTCGCTTCACAATGTTTTTGAGTTTTAGATCAGCGGAATTTTCCCTAACTGATATTGGTGTGTGTGTTGAGTTGTATAGGTGAGACAGTGGCTAAATAGCCTAACTGTTTTCTTAGAAGAAAGTTGGAAGGGTAGATGTGTGTTGAGTTGTGTAGGTGAGACGGTGGCTAATTGGCCTAACTGTTTTCTTAGAAGAGAGTTGGAAGAGTAGATGTATTACGAGTTAGTGACTATTTTGTCTAACTAATCTCAGAATTTACTATAACGGTTTGGAGTAGGTATAGGGGTAGGAGTTAGTGACAGTTTTGTCTAACTAATCTCCTAGGTTTGAATAAGTTGGTTTTCGTAATGGTTAGAGTTAGCGACAATTTTGTTTAGCTAATCTCAACTGGTGGTTATGTTAGATGTGTAATTTAGTTAAGGACTTTTAGTCAGGAAGAAGATGTCTTGATTAACTGTAGGTTAATAATTTCCATTGATGACTTGGAAGTTGACTTGCATGATCTTCTTTTACAAGTTTATCAATTTATTTTATAAAGATAGTATAAGGTTGGCTATTTTCCTAGAATTTCGAAAAACTTCATTTAGCATTTTCTCGTTTTTAATTATTCGGATTTTATCTTAAATTTCAAGTTCATAAAAGAACTTTGTTCTTTTATTTTTTGGGAAAGTATGTGATGTAACATATTTATTATGTTACCACAGATAATGCAGAAATTTAGTCTGATTTAACGATTTTGAACGTCACATCTCTAGTGCGCGCGAGTGTCATTTCGGCGGGACGTCTCTAAAAACGTCACTTTCCTTCCATTTGCTCGAGAGTCAAGATCGCTATGTGAAAATCTAAAGCGATCCTCGATTTTGATAGTCTTTAACAGCCTACAATGGCTTAGTTTGATATTAGAACATACAAACCAAAGTGGTGCGGTGTTATTTTTATGGTGAGTCCATTTATTCCAAAATTTTGAATATAACGTTGGTGACGTTAACACGAGTTGATGAATTTACGTTGTCGTGCTCTTTGCAGTTGGTTGCTGAACTCAAGCACCATTGTTTCGGCTGAATTCGAGAATTTTTAATAAACGGCCGGTTCGTAAAACTTTGCTTTTAATAAAATATTGATTAAATTGTGAATCACGCAGCTGTAGCCATTACTAAAGTAATGATATTGTTTCAGCTCTGCGGTCGTTACGTTTGGTTTGGTTTTGGATAACGTTTTGGATTACGTTTTGGTTTACCTTACGTTTACGTTACGTTTTGGATTTATCTACGTTTTACTACGTATTTGCTTGGAAATTTATCGCATGTTCTGCAATCTGCTTGGTCGGATTATCTGCGCTTTGGCTGCAGATCCGCCATCTTGTGAAGAGGCCTGCATGGATTGTTAACTGGCTTGCTGTCTGGCTACTTCATTGCAAGAGGATAATTCTTCTGAATCTCGCTATGAGTATGTTAGAGGTAACCTTTTTGTCGCCATGAGGTATGTACCTTTTAATTGTTAGAACGCCTTCTGCGAACGTGGACTGGATTATCCAGTGATATTTGCGTAATCACAAAGAGTGCACTAATGACAGATCTTGGTTTAGAACTAATTGTAAATTTGGGATAAATAATAACCTCAAAATTTCTATAAATAATCATAATTTTAATATATATAAATGTAACAGTGTCTACGGAAATATAGCCTAATTAATTAAACTAATTTGGTTTTAATTTTCCACTCCCCTAAGATCAAAAGCTAATGCGCCGACTGACTATTATCTGGCTTATTTTGTTTAGTAAATCGGCAATAGTAGTCTTGTGAGATTGCTCTGCCTGGCGCCCGAGACCCGGTGTTTGTTAACATAAAACACACAAATAATATATTTTTTTATTTTTTTATATTACAGGTGCTGGCCCCGACCACGTGCTCACCACTACCATCGCAGTCGGGTGTGCTAACCCCGACCACCTCACCACCGCTGCGCAGACCACGTGCTACCATCTGCCCGGCGAGCTGTCGCCGGAGCTAGCCACGTGCATCAGCGTCGTGCCGTTCGCCTGAATCGGAGTCTCCGCAGGCCAGTGACTCGTTTGCATACCACCAGCAAACCGTACCGAGTGTAACGCGGAGGTGCAAAATAAAGCTCGTACCACGAACCTAAAACCCTGAGTTTCTCTTCTCTTCTATCTATCACTATCTACCTGCGGCGCCTCACGCCGCATGTACTTATAACATACCACATCATTGCATACCACTGATATTTTTTATACAGATTTCATTGGGTGTCTTTTATATTCTTTTATTTATTTGGTTCATACAACAGGTCATGGTTTAATTGCCGTTAATTTATATACTTTTTTAAGATATCTCGGCAGTGACACATAGTCATTTCAAACATAACTTTTGTATAATATCAAATAAGCCATGGATAGGAACTATAACTAAGTAGTTTAAAATATTTGAGAGAGAAACACACCGGTATTCATCCTAATATGTTTCTCAGCAGCAACTACAGCCTTTCAATATGTATGGTCATTTTGCTTCCTTTTCCTTGAATACCCATGTTTTTGCAGATACCCTGAAAAATATTGTATTATTGAAAATTAATTAGGGTTTAGTAATAATTATAATAATGTAAATCAGTGCTAGATAGACTAGTTGGGGTTAGAACAAATGCCAGACGATTTTTACCAATGACTTTTCTAAGTTGCATGTGTTTTATCGATTATCATTCACTTTAAATGTTGAAAGAAAACATTGTGAGGAAACCTACATACCTAAGAATTCAACATAATATCAAAATATTATATTACGAGCTTTTGCCCGCGGCTCCATTCGCGTGAATGAGTTTTCCCGGGATAAAAGTCCCGCTTTATATTTTCCCGGGATAAAAAGTAGCCTATGTGTTAATCCAAGACATAATCTACCCGTGTGCCAAATTTCATCGAAATCCGTTCAGATGTTTTTGCGTGAAAGGGTAACAAACATCCATACATCCATACTTACAAACTTTCGCGTTTATAATATTAGTAGGATAATACAGCAGTGGCGTAGTATTCCCATATATCAGGGCTGGTGTTAGTATAATGATTATTACAATTACCAAGAAACTATTACTAAAAGATTGTAGTTTTGTAAATGACTTCATATTACATCTCCGGTTCCAATAATTAACACCTTTGTGCGTCGAATGTAAGTAAATTTAGCGTAAGTAATCTGAATAACGTTTTCTGCAACGCACATAGGTCATTTATAGATTGTTTAGCATAAAGAGCCCTCTAATACCTATGTGCCAAGGTATTAATAGCTTAGGACAATAGTCGAACCTTGCCGTTACACGTAAATGGGTGCGCGTTGTCAAGTACATAACAGCCTCCAAAAAGGGCCTGAAATTCAGGGTTCTCCTTACGGTATAGCCCTGGAGTAGTTAAGGAAACCTGGTTTACCGAAAATTTTAGTTCGAGCCAGTGAAAACCAGCAAGAAAGAATCATTCAGCAAGACTGTTTCTTGCTACGTGCTACGGTGCGCCGCCTACGGAGCTACTACGCAGAACTGCGGGTCGCCACGCATCGCCGCACTATTTTGAAGATTGTAATGGTTGTATTGATTGTAATTTGTATAATATACTGTAAGTGTAAATATACGTCGTTCGTTTCTAAATTGTGTGTTTGACTTCGTAACTGGCCATAACCAGTCCCCTCACGACAATCCAGTAATAGCATATGTAGCGTAAGGCTGAGGCTGTGCGCTACAACCTCTATACTAATATTATAAAGAGGAAAGATTTGATTGATTGTTTATTTGTAATAGATTAACTCAAAAACTACTTGACCGATTTTGAAAATTCTTTTACTTATAGGAAGCTACATTACTCCTGAGTGCTACAGGGTACTTTTTATCCCGGAAAAACTTTTCCACGCGGGTGGAGCCGCGCGCTAAAGCTAGTATAATAACAATTATATTATACCTATTACAAACCCAATATCAGTTCGGCCGACCCAGGGATCGAACAAGAGACCTCAGCACTGCAGTCGTACTGTAATACAGTTACTACGCCGTCGAGGCGCTGGCATACCTAATATTTCGACAACCAAGAATAATATAAACGCACAACACCGTGTAGCTACGCCCACTGCCATCTAGTGAGCGTTAAAGTACAACTGTACGCCCTCAACGCTCAAGGGCATTCGCGGCACATAGTCTTAATATATTGTCACGACACTACCGTTGGTCGGCACGCGGCTAATGGGTGAGAATATTTTGTTTCTGTATAGGGTCTAAAAATCTTTACAAATAATATTCGACTTAATTGCAGCTTAAAGAAGAAAAAAACCGTGCGATCATTGTAATGAAGTTATAACAGGGTGCGTACTTTTAACCTCGTACTCTTACCCAAACCGGGAATATTTTAAACAAGGACAAGTACACGAGGAGGTCGTATTGCTTAGGAAGTCATCGATCGATTTCCGTTATTACAGGAGCGTCAGCAAGGTTCCGGTCGGAAGATTGGACTTGGTAATCTCTTAAAGTACAAAAGGCATTCCCACCTTCTCCGAAACATTAACACCTTATTCACGAGTTCATTGTATATGTGTGGTTCATAATTTATTAATAAATTTCCGAAATTCCCAATCGTCAAAGTAAAAATCGATTAAGAAGTTGGGTCACTAGGTCGAGACTCTCTTTAAGGTATAGCCTCGAAGTACTTATGGTAACGCGCAACGGCGTGTTGACATGGGTTCTACCGAAAAAACTGAAGAGCAAGACAGAAAATTCCGAAGAGCGAGACGGAAGTCTCGAAATACAGGCCCACGACGTACGGTGGCCTCGATTCGGTATCCGGGGGTGCTTAGGGACATAGGGCTTAGGCGGCTGGCAAAATCGGCTTGTCAAAAGTATATACCGTTTTCTTATTTGCCATCCCCTACACTCTACCACCACACACACTTCGTACCTGCCGCTGTTCAGGTACGTCGTACACACTTCACGGATACATACAACGCACCTCATACTCGCCTCTCACGAGCATCTTGTTAACGTGGGAAGAACAGCGGGCTGGTACTGGCGCCTGAGTTTTTCAACTCAGTTTCACGCCCAGCAAGCTTGTGAATGCCAGTCGGTCTCAAAGGCACCCCAACAATGATTTTAATTAAAAATAACTGAGGAAATCTCACCTGTCTGGATTTTAGCCTTTTTTCGGGCTCTATATTCCTTTGCACGTTCTGCATCTGTTTTCCTACGTTTTCGTTGAATTGGATATTGATAATGGATTGAAAAAAGATCACTAGCTTCTTGAGTTTCACTCTTTTTCCGAGCTCTGTATGCTCTTGAACGCTCTGCTCTTGTTGCTGCAAGTATATTATTGAAGTGAAACTTCTTTATCGACGTACGGGAGAAAACTATGTAAAAAAAAGTCACATTTTCGTCACTAGACCGTCACGGTTATATTATTAAAATGATAGCTAATTTCATTAAATTAATATACATTTACTAATATTTACAATCAAAAGTGAGGTTAACATAAAAATAATACCAAAATCACAATCACGTGATGATTTTTCAAAACAATAAAAAAATAATCTCTCGCTTTCACAATTTATTTAAATAAATTTCAATAAGTCCATTTATTATATCTTTTGATATAATAATATACTTGAAAAAGTTTAAACCGGGACTTTAATCCCGGATTTTTATTTCTCGCGAATGGAGCTGTCACGGCCAAACCACTGAACCGATTTCGATGAATTTGGTAGGAAGATAGTTTACGACCCTGGGAAGCACCTAGGCTACATCTTATACCGAGAAAAAATAAACCGGGACTTTTATCCCAGACATATCAGTACATGATGGATTCTGTAATCATACCCCGTGTTATATCTGTACGGGATTTAGGGATCCAGATGGTGCCTGAGCTATCGTTTCGTAATCACATTATTGATATTTGTAAAAAATCTTTTCGAAATCTAGGCTTTATCCTGAGACATTGCAAAAATATATACGGTACTTTAGTAATCAAAATTTTATTCAATGCGTTAGTTCGTAGTCGGCTCGAAACGAACGCTATAATTTGGAGTCCACATGAGACAAAATATAAATTAATGGTAGAAAAAATTCAAAATAAATTCACCCGCTTTCTATATTTTAAAGAATATGGTGTGTACCCTTACTACCCTCTGATGTACCCCAGCCTTTTCGTCTTGGGCATGGTAGGGTACTGCAGGTTGGAAGTGAGGAGGGATGTTGCGCTCGTCATGTTGGTGTTCAGAGTGTGGCGTGGATGGCTGCACCAGCCGGAGGTGCTGTCCGCGCTGCAGCTGTGCGTGCCCAGCGGCCGCGTCACCACTCGGCGTCTCCCGCCGCTGTTCCACCTCCGAACACCACGAACAAATATGCTTAGGTTTGCGCCTTTGTCGTGGGCCATACGATTGCTCAATACTATTTCCGAGAACGTTGATATATTTATCTGCAACCTGCAGGAATTCACAGAAGTGGCCTACAGGTGTATTGAGGTCAATAGCAAATAACTTTGTACAACACCGCTTTAGTATATCTGTAATGGTTTTGTATATATGTATAAATAAATATTTTCTTGCGAGTGGAACCGCAAACAAACAAGTATGGAAATACATAGTTAAAGACCCAAGAAAGACACAGGCTACGCTTATCCCGGAAAAATATAAACCGGGACTTTTTTTTTCGCGAGTGGAGCCATCACGGCTAACCATTGAAGCGATTTCGATGAAATTTGGAAAGGCCATAGTTTAAGACCCTGGGAAGGACATAGGCCACTTCTTATCCCGAGAAAAAATAAACCGGGACTTTCTTTTGTGTGTTTTGTGTGTTTGTGTCTGTAGCTTGATGTTACCTGAGGCTTCTGAGGTTGATACTGAGATTAAAGTATCGATCAATATTATCGCAGCTTCTTTGTCATCGCCTAGTGGACTGTTTGGTGCATCTTCCAACCAGAGTAAATTATAAGCGTGCGGACTCCCACGATGTTGAAATTTGATTCGTTTAAAATAATCTTTCACTTTATATTTTCCAAATGGGCATAGGCCTTTGTAGGAAAGTCATTAATGTGTTAACTAATTTGTCAAAATAGATGGCACATGTGACAGCGTTCTCGTTCATACGTGTACTTTTTTGCAACCAATTGAGTTCACTTGCTTCATTATCAGAAATTATTCTTCCATCTTTAAATTTCTGTACCAAGTGCAGCAATGGAATCCATCCAATTTCGTTTGCGCTCATCGTCAGGAAAACCGTCGGCCTACCAAGTTGCCGAATCATGGCCAATAGATCTTTTTTGCGTTGGGACCAATAGTACACGGAATTCGGTATCGACTTCAAGAATGCGAGATTTGTTTTTAGGCAATCGTTAACATATTCTTCTGATTCGATTTATTGTTTCATCACTTTTGTATCATTGCCGATAAACTTGAAGGCGACACTAAGTGATGAAGCAACACGCAGTCTCATATTTTTCGCAGCCATATACAGCAAGTGGCGCGGATTAACCCCTCGTCGATCAGTTCGTCGTATTTCACTCGGTGCCATTTGAAAAGGTGTGACTGAAATTTCCTCACGAAATGTTCTCATGTGTCCAAGATAAATTCCTGGAAATGATAGTTCCTCGGCGTACTCGTCGAACAGCAGACTTTTTGGAATTTGATTTTCTCCTGGTGCAAGTCCCAAATATTTATCTTCATCCCATAATAAGGTTTGCTGCTGAGCAACGAGACTATCTTTCATTGTGACCGCTTCACTCAATTCATCGTTCGGTATTTCTCAGTCCGTTACAGATCCATTCCAAAAAGACTGATCAATTTCAATGTCATGAAACAGAGTATCTTTCAGAAAATTCAACCAAGTTTTAACTGTCCTTTTATTAACCAAGCCTTGAACGTAGTTGGATTTGTGAATTTTTCTTTTTTTGATATGGACATTTATTGCATGATCATCTCCAATATCCCGTGGCAGGCGTTTTACCATTGATATTTGAAACCATTATAAACTGCATAAGTTGGTATTTTGTTATGTTGCACTGACAGAAAACACGTTGCACACAATTCGATACTTTCTCTCGGAACATTTGGTAACATTCTGTCCAGAACTTCTTGTCCAATATCTGAAGAGAGTCCTCTCAAATCTTGTTTAAACCATAATCGATCACATATCGAGCATGCAAAACCAAAATTGTTCTCGGTTTTGTTCTAATGTAGTTGTGAGCTTTCTTATGCTGATGGAATTGAGTATATGGGACTTGTGGATTTATCCTTGCATTTTCGTCACCAATATTGCTGGTATTTTCATCAGCAATCTCCATTCAACCGTCGTTGGTTTTCGCAGCCTTCGTAGATTCCCGTTGAGCTTTTTTCCTTGCTCTATATTCTCGCTGATATTCTGCGGATGTTTTCCTCCTTGTTGGCTTTGCAAAACGAATATCACTACTCGTCGAAGGCCAAGCAGTCATTGGTGGATTAATAGAAGACTCAGCAGTCGCTTGTGGATTAATAGCAGGCCCAGCAGTTGTTAGCTGGTCTATAGTTGATTGATGAGTGGTAGTAAATCCCCCCGTCGAAATTGATGGAATTACAGCTAGCGAATCAATGAGTATATTGTCACGTTTGGCTTTTGTACGTGCTCGATACTCTCTCTGGTATTCCGCGGCTGGTTTCCTTTTCTTCGATGTCACTGATCCTGCAACGTTAATTGTAGAAGAATCGGCAGTCGTAGAAGGATCACTAGTTCTATTCAACGACTCTTTTTCCTGCTCGGCTCGCTTCCGTGCTCTGTATTCACGGTAATATCGTGCACTTTTCCCTCGTGGACCTCTTGAACCAGTGGAAAGTGTGATTGCCTCATTGTCTCGCCCTGGAAAATGTATATGTATAAATAATATATGTGAATGCGGCATAATGTAATTTCAAAAGAGAAAACCTAACAATCAATTGATATTCACAAGAGACGTACCTTGACATAACTTTAAATCCGTCGCATTGTCCGTGGGATTGTTTTCACTCATTTTTTGCAATTCTTATCCACTAAATTTTAAAATAAATGAACGTTGTGCATTTTTTAATAATTTGGAAAGGTTAGGGAATAATTTCGTACGAATTGCTTTATTTATCAGTATAAAAGTACTAGCATTTATGTGGTTAAATACAATATTTATTTATTGCGCTATCGTCATTGATGTATTAAAAAACCCAAGATGCACAGTTTCTTGTAAATAACACATCAATAAGTGTCGTCGATAAGTCAAAATAAAATAACCTCCTCCTTTTGGAAGTCGGTTAAAAAGAAAAACAGGTATACTACGTGCATGCGTTCGAGTGCCACGCATTCACTCTCGCTCTGTCTCTTTCTATTCCCCCTCCCCAGGAGCGTTGAACGTTAACGCAACAGTGCTTTCATACCCCCTTCATGGTAGCGTTAAACGTTTAACGCAACGTTGTTGGAAGTCGCATTAGAAGTTTCACTTCAAAAATGAACATTCCATATTTGTTTTCAACGTTCAAGATATCTCAATACCGAATTTTATTACAATCGGTTCAACGGTTTAGCATCTCCCCCCTTCTAACCCCACAAGTTTGGGGTTGGTAAAAAACTGAATACCCCAATTTCATTTTTAGAGCTCATACTAACCAAATCCAAAATTTCATCCAAATCGGACGAGCCGTTTCCGAGAAACCAATTACATATATCTATACTCTATACTAATATTATAAAGAGGAAAGATTTGTTTGTTTGTTTGTCTGTAATGGATGAACTCAAAAACTACTGGACCGATTTTGAAAATTCTTTCACTAATAGGAAGCTACATTACTCCTGAGTGCTATGGGCTACTTCGTTTTCACGCGGGCGGAGCCGCGATCAGAAGTCTAGTATATAATATATCGCACCTTTAGGACGAAAACGACGCTATTCAAAAAAAATAAAAATTGGGTTATCGTCATAAAATTACGTAAAACTGGTCCCTTTTTTATGAAAATATAATAAAAAAGAGATGGATATAATAGTTTTGTCCTTTTCCTGCTTGAATATGGCGGTGTTTGAACTATTGTATTGAAAATGTTGTTTTAAGTAATTTTATGACGATAACTCAATTTTCGATTTTTTTGAATTGTGTCGTTTTCGTCCTAAAGGTGCGATATATACAAGTTTAGCCCGTTTAAATAAGAGAGTGATAAATAGGATTGATATATTATACTTCAATACGCCGATAGCTGTAATTTTATAATAGAATCGTTATCCCAGAACTTTCTATCCCATTTTATATATATACTAGCATTGCGCGCGGCTCCGCCCGCGTGGAAAAGTTTTTCCGGGATAAAGAGTACCCTATAGCACTCAGGAGTAATGTAGCTTCCTATTAGTGAAAGAATTTTCAAAATCGGTGCAGTAGTTCCTGAGATTAGCGCGTTCAAACAAACAAACTCTTCAGCTTTATATAATAGTATAGAAGTATAGATATCATGTGCATTTTTTGAGAATCAACCACGTATACCTTCGAATGAGGCGTAAAGCCTACATGAAATCTATAATTTGCAACGTAAGTACTAGAACGGCCTATATACAAACGAAGTATGTGTGTGTAGAGTGACATTGTGATCTTGCGCAAAATAAAATTCCCTAACTTAGCTAAGGCTGTTCTCGCGCTGAGGACTACAATTATTACGCTCAACATGAAAAACTCACTTACCATTAACCATAATCTGAAATGGTGCAGGTTGCATAATTTCCTCAGGTTCAATTTTGATTTCCATTTTATTAAATGTGTTTTCTGTATCATCCGCGACATCAACGCCATCTTTGAACGTGTCTTCAGCTCCACTGGGGTAAGTTTCATCGTCACATAACACCTCCTGCTTGATTTCAACATCCATTGAGCTATTCAATACATTGCTGTTAATGATCCTGACAACTTGTATAGGTTTAGGCCAAGTATTATCTTGTTCATGCAGAGTCTCAGCTCTCTGTCGCAACAGCCGATCGTTAATGCGAACGTTCACTACGAAACTGCACGCTTGCAGAAGCTTCTGATGACAAAACTGACATATCAGTTTTGAGTATGAGTCATCTGTTGTTATCTGTAATTGAGAAATTATATTTTCCATTTTATTATTCTACAGAGAATCCAGATATATAATTTAAGCAAAATTTCCAATATTATCGTAGTGTCGCCCAAGCTACTGAATGCGTTGATACTTAAAATACAAGTACTTATAGACCGCGCGCGAGCTCCGATGAATTGCGGGTTGAAGAACGGGATGAGACCGCCCATCACCCCACCGTCGCGCGTCGTATCACACCCCGCACATTCAGAATACACTGATACCAGCGACTATATAACCCCTAGACTCCTAATGTTCAATATTTCTCTTCAAATTAATTCTGTCAACTACCTGAGGTATGAGGAAGCGGGGTACTGCATTACGATTGGTTGGAAACATAGCTTAGGGATGGAACAAGTTAAATTAAAACACGATGTTTTTATCGATATTACTTTTATTTAATAAGGTTTCATAGTAATATAATTATTTATTAAACGTCTTTTTACTCAAAGTAAGTAACATATTATAATCTAAAAATAATTCTGTTAAAGCACAAAAGAAATAAAAAATCTGTCAAGGTACCTATTTAATTAAAATAAATACTGATGGCATTCTTCTTCTTATTTTTTATTTATTCTATGATGTATGCCATTATCAAGTATAATAAAGTTAATCTAATATATAAAAATCTCGTGTCACGGTGTTTGTCGCACGCCTCCGACTCGATCAATATTTATGATGTTTTTTATATAAATTTTGTAGGTATGGGAATTGGTCGTTGGTCGCTAGGTGATTAGGGTATCCCTATCCAGTGTTTTTTTTTAAATATTTTAATACCTATTTCCCAAATTTTCACCCTCCTACCCTCACCCTCCCATTTTTTATCGCGATTTTAGTATTTTTATATGAACAATATCCAAATAATGTAACTGTCGTTCATATTTCAAAAGGAACGAAGTTATTTATGTTGTCGAATGACAGATGGCGCTAAGTAAGCCTCATCGATATTAACAAGAATATTTGGGCTGGCTTGTAGGAATAACACAAATAAAGTTATTAAAAACAATCGGTAAAATCAACAAACAATAAAATAAAAAATAATCCTAATAACATTAATTTTATCGATATAACTATCGACAAATCCTTTTGGTGCTGGAGGCGCCACGTAATGGGCCTCCGAAATAAAAGGGGGAAGGAAGAGAGAAGGAGCGGGGGAATTAAATGGGACAGTCGAAACTGTCCTGGCCGAGTCCTAAGCCTCGGTGCGTTGGGCCAACAATGACCCTGGCGTTTGTGGACTGTAATTTTGGGGATCCCCTTCGGAGGGGCTGGTTCGCGGCGGAGTAGCTCGGTTAGCAGCCCTATAAGGAAGTTATATGCACGCCTTACCTTGACGATTCTGCATCAGGCGGCGCACGCGGTCCCGGCGATGGCGTCGCTGTAGATATACGACGCGCACGCAAAAGGGCTTGCTTCACACACAAAATAACGTCACCAACACCAAGCACTGGTCATTCAGCAGTTCAATTAGCGTTACATGTGCTTTTTATGCGAGTTATGCACCAAATTAAAGCGGATTAGCGAATCATTAGACAGCCATTAATGTGGCTGCGGCGGCGGCGTTTACGGAAGTGTCGTGTGGCACTCGCGCCGCTTGTTCGGCGCGGTGCGCGCGAGACACAGATAGGTAGGCGTGCAAGTGTAAGGGAGAAAGAGGTGCGGAAAAGGGAACTAAGGACAAGGATTAGGCTGCCAACCAATAATTGCGTTTTATTGTTAAATGTGGAATCATTATGGCGGAACCATTCCCCCGGCCTTAAAGGGTTACCTTTAGAAAACGCTACCTTATAAGAGAAAAGAAATAGAGCGTAAGCCTACTCCTACCTGTACATTAAGCGATTTGAGCGAAATTAAACGAAATAAGCGTAAGAAACTACGCCCACGGGCTCTTGGCATCGGCTGTGAATATAGTATCCACAGCCGCTAGGTATCCTAGGCCTACGAGCAACCGTGGGTTATAAATATTTACTGACTGGGCAGCGGGCACAGCCGAACGACAGGGCGCACGAAGCTGCCCTTGCTCGTCCTAACTGTGACAACACGCGTTGCACCATCCTGCGAGGGGTCGACAGCTTCCACCACACCGAGAGGCCAAGAAAGCGGCGGCGAATTATCTACAATAATGACCACTACCGTCCCTAATTGGATCGGAGTGGATGGCGTGGTCCATTTAGCGCGAGCTTGCAATTGATGCAAATACTCTATCCTCCAGCGTTGCCAGAAGGATTGGACCAATTTATCCAATAGCGAATGTCTCTCACGTAGATTAGACGAATCTATGTGAGACGCGGGTAAAGAAAAAAGCGGAGCGGTATGAAGGAAATGAGCCGGCGTGAGCGCCGTCGGCTCGGCGGGGTCGCTGCTTAAGGGCGTAAGCGGGCGCGAGTTTATAAGTGCCTCGACTTGCGTAAGTACAGTTAATAACTCTTCATAGGACAGCAGCTGTTGCCCTATGACCTTGAAGAGGTGAGACTTTACTACCTTGACCATGGATTCCCAGCATCCACCCCAGTGAGGGCTAGCAGGCGGAATCTGCTTGAAATCAATGCGACTTTCTGATAATTCATGTTCAAGGCGCGGGCGATATTCGTCGAGGAACTTATAAAGGTCGCGTAGGTACGAGCGACAACCTACAAAATTGGTACCGTTGTCAGTGTATAAACACTGAACCGGACCGCGGCGAGAAAGAAAACGCTTAAGCGCAGCGAGAAAACTAACCGTGCTCAGTTCCGTGGCTATCTCAACGTGCAAACAACGCGTCGTGAGACAAGTAAAAATACAGAGCCAAGCCTTGCGGCTTTTGACACCTCTACCACGCACAGGCGTGTATTGCAGAGGGCCTGCGTAATCACAACCCGTATGCGAAAATGGTTTGTCAACCTGGTTGACGCGGTACGCGGGCAAATCGGCCATCATGGGAAATGTAGGGCGCGGCTTTGCCCGAAAACAAATGTTGCACTTGTGTATACGATGCCGAATAACTCGGCGAGCGGCGAGTATCCAATAATGACGCCTAAGTAAGGACATCAGTAGTTCAGGACCGGCGTGTAAGTACTTCGTGTGGTGATAATCGATGATCATGTCGACTACGTGATCACGTCGCGGGAGCACACACGGGTGTCTTTGCGTATATTCGACGGCAGCATTCGATAGACGGCCGCCGACGCGTATTATATTTTCACTATCCAAGAACGGATTTAATTTTTGCAAAGCGGGTGAACAAATTTGTTTGTTTTTTAATTTACGAATGTCGTCAGCAAAATAAACATTTTGAAGAGCAAGTATGATTTTACTTTCAGCGAAATCTAAGTCAGAACGAGTGACGGAAGGTCGACGCGGTAATAATTTTGAAAAGCGGAAAATAAATACAATTATGCGTAATAACTTCGACCACGAAGAGGTACGAAGTGCGAGCGAGTATATTGGCGACTCAATAGCGGGTACGGTCACAGTATGTGCCAGCGGCTTTAGATCAGGTACGTCCCCGACCTCATCTCCATCAAATGTCGCGATAGGCCACTCTGCAGGGTCCTTAGAAGCCCACGGCGGTCCCGAAAACCATAAGGGATGGTCAATAAGAGATGCGGGAGCCAGTCCGCGCGATAGGCAATCGGCAGGGTTTTCGACGCCCGCTATGTGATGGAAGCAGCTAGCGGGAACGTTGTCGATCACCTTTACAACTCGATTGGCAACAAACGTCTGCCAACGGTGCGGAGAAGAGTTGATCCAACACAGAGTTACCTTCGAATCGGTAAAAGCGAAAACATTTGAAATTTTATATCGCGGTTCAAAGAGATCAATAACCTTGCGCATCAATTTTGACAAAAGAACCGCGGCACACAACTCTAACCTAGCGATAGAAACAGTCTTGAGCGGCGAAACTTTCGACTTAGAACACACCAATACAACCTTCCTACGACTATTCACTACGGTCTGCATGTACAGTACGGCACCGTAGGCACGCTCACTAGCGTCAGCAAATCCCAACAAGTTCACTACACAACCCTGAACTACACCCAGATGTCGCGGTATACGTACTTCGTTCAGGGCAGGCAGCTCACTGCAGAACTGTGACCAGAGCGTTATGATGCGTTGCGGCGGAGCGTCATCCCAGTCACATTTTGCCAACCAAAGTTCTCGAATGAGAAGCTTGGCGTACAAAATGACGGGAGCCACTAGACCCAAGTTGTCCCATAAGCGAGCTACAGCGGACAAAATAATACGCTTGCTGCATCCTGGCTCAGGCGCGGCGACCTTAAAGTTGAATACGTCGTCGGACCTATCCCAATGCGTGCCTAAAATCTTATGCGGTGCGGCGCCCCTATCAATTTCGAGATCCGAGGACGCGCGATGCGAGGCGGGAATGGCGCGCAGAACAGTGGAGGAGTTACTGGTCCACTTGACGAGGTCAAACTGACCGCACTTAAATAAGTCAATAAGCTGGATACAGGCTGCTACAGCAACGGACTCGTTACTTTGTGACGACTCGTCGGCCATTATGCTGAAACAAACGTCGTCCATGTAGGTCGAATCAGATGCGATTGCAGCTGCTACGGGAAACTTGTGTCCTTCGTTAGCGATCAGCTGCTTGACGACGCGAACAGCGTGGAATACACTTGACTTCATTCCAAAACAAACGCGATTAAATTCGAAAATTGACACTGGGTCATTAGTGTGAAAGCGAAAAAGAATACGCTGGAACTTACGATCGGATTCTTGCATACCGATCTGCAAGAACATCTGACGACAATCAGCGGAGACAGCAATTTTGAAAAGGCGAAAATTGAGAAGAATACAATTCAAGTCACCTTGAAGGTTAGGTCCTGAATGTAAAACTTCATTCAGCGACAGCCCTGAACTTGTCCTACAACTGGCATCTAACACCATGCGGACCTTAGTAGTGGTCTTGTCCTCACGTTGCACGCAGTGATGCGGAACGAAATAGGATGCGGCGGCGGAGAGATCGAATTTATTAATTGTTCCTATTTCGGTAATGTAACCCTTAGCAACGTATTCGCGAATGATATCGTTGTAAGCGGTGCGCAACATGTCAGACGACTGCAACTTACGCTCTAAACACAAGAAGCGTCTATGAGCAGTGTGGTAAGAATTACCTAATTTATGAGCATCGTCCCTAAACGGCAGAGCGACGATGTATCTACCACTAGCGTCGCGCGTAGTGGTGGCGCAAAAATGATTTTCACACTCAAGGTCATCATGACCTTGAGCGGGCGGAGCGGAAACCTCCTCAAGTTCCCAAAACCTTTTAAGAAGGTGGTCCAAGGGAGGTTGATCGACAACAGCACAGCAAGCCGAGGTCGACCTTAAAGCGAAAGTTTTGGATAGTAAAACGGGAGCGGAACCCATTATAACGTATCCGAAAACAGTATTTATAGCGGGCGGCAACCCATCCACACTGTAAACCGTACCCGGTATTAACAGGTGTGGAAAAATACTAGCACCGAGAAGTATTTGCACTTCGGCCGGTGTGGCAAAGCTACCGTCCGCAAGCGGGAGTGAGTTAATATAACGCGCGAACAAAGATTTATCAACGGGCACCGAAGGTAGGTTGTCCGTGATGCGGTCGACAATAAGTGCCGATACGTCAAAACAAACGTTATTATTATGACGCGAATGTACTTTAAAGCGTGTGGAACCCCTAATGGATTTTTCCGTACCACCGAAACCACGTACAATAGTTTGCGTATTTTTGTCGTAATTCATACCCAAGAGCGCAACACATTCGGATGTTATAAAGTTACTTTGCGATCCCGAGTCAAGAAGACATTTAATTAAATGCGCCCGACCGCCACGATCATAGATAGTAATTTGCGCTGTCGACAACAATATAGTGGATTGCGTACATCGCTTGAGATAGCCACTAGAAGCGGTTGCGTTCGGCACTGGCACAGCGATGGATGTGTGCAGCGAGGAGACGTTGCCGCTCTGTGCACTATCGGGCGGCGGCGGCGGCGCACGAGGCGGGCCGGCGACGCTCACGCCACAAGTGGACGAAGCCCGAGCGCTGACTGCGGGTGCGCCTGGCGCGGGTTCGGTTCCCGACGCAGGCAAATTTACATTACGTTGCGCTTGCGAAATGGATTGAGAATTTGATTCATTGAAATGTAACAATGAATGATGTTTTGAGTTACAATTACGACATCTAAATTTAGACTTACACTCTCGCGATTTATGATATAAACTAAGGCAGTTAATACAAGCACCATGATCCTTTACGCATTTAAATCGTGCAGAAGGCACTAATTGATCAAATTTAGGACACTTAAAGAGATGATCATGTGCGAAATTATCACAAAGACATTTTTTGTTATTAGGTGTTGAAACTGACGTGTAAGTCTGCGGGTTAGGTACGTGACTACGGGGTTTACTTTTACTATAATTATTACTACGCGAAACACTGGGAGCGACGTAATTAATTTGCGTGTTAGTATAAATTTTAAACTGACTACGAATAAAATCGGATAAATTAATAAATGTAGGCATTTCTACATCGCGATATCGCTCCTCAAATGCATGGACCGTCTCGGCGTCCAGTCTTCGCAAAGCGAGATGCAGCAGCATAAAGTCTGACAGATCATCTAGGTGCAGGTTTTTTAATGCACTAGCAGCAGTTATGAACTGTTCTAAGAAGCTTTGGAATTTAGACGCAGAGGCGGGACCAGTGCTCTTGAAGTTAATCATTTGATCTAAATAAGTAGATGCGAGTGTTCGAGTGTCTTGGTACCTATCAATAAGACATTGTAATATAGTGTCATAATTTTCTGCGCACGGTGTTATACCCGAGAACACGTGTTTAGCCTTAGTCGAGAGTTTACTCACTAAATAGTACAGCCTATCGTCATCTGTTAACAACGGATTCTCATGTACCATGGACTTAAACCCTGCGTAAAATAGGGGCCAGTTTCGTATGTCACCGTCAAACGCCATAATTTCGAGTGACGGCAAGGATGGTTTTTTATGTTTTATACCACTGCGGTTGGAAACTGTGTCCACCCTCGAAGGCTTGGAATCAACACGAGATAATACGCGCTTAATACGACAATATAAATCCTCAAACGAGATTAAGGACTGAAAATCAGGCTTACTAGTAGGATCAGTCTTAAGTAAAACGCGATTGTATTCATCGAGGATTTCCCTAAATTGAGACCTAGTGTCGTCAATCGTCGCGACTGAACTAAGAAAGGTTTCCAGACATTCCTGACTAGTATCAACCCTTTGCGAATTCTCGAACACATTTTGAATGATTTCAAAATATGTATTTCGTTTGCATTCTAATAACATAAGTTCACTATTTTGTATAGGTGACTCGGTGTCTATTCGTTTCGAACGCGACATTTTACCGAGATATTATACACCGATATAACTAATTAAGTAACTATAGGCACAACAGGTGTGCGCGGCGAATATTATAATACTTATAGTTATGAATACAATGATTCACTATGCGTGCGGAGTGTTAAACTGAGCGTTCGCAAACGAAATACTTTTTTAAGATTTACCCTCTATGTATAGAAATAAAACATAAATAGGTATTTTAATGAATTAGCGTTTTTGTTTTAACAATGATATTTAAATGAGTTATGTAACCCCTTTAAGACCAAGGTTGAAAACAACTAAGCGAGAAGAGTAGGTACCTAGGCAGGTACTTACGGAATATACTAAATGCGGAGGGGGGCAAATCTAGACGAATCTAGGCCCTAATTAATAAGCGGCGTAGTCCGATGACCAGATATTAATCCGGCTCGAAGGACCAAAAATGGAGGCGCCACGTAATGGGCCTCCGAAATAAAAGGGGGAAGGAAGAGAGAAGGAGCGGGGGAATTAAATGGGACAGTCGAAACTGTCCTGGCCGAGTCCTAAGCCTCGGTGCGTTGGGCCAACAATGACCCTGGCGTTTGTGGACTGTAATTTTGGGGATCCCCTTCGGAGGGGCTGGTTCGCGGCGGAGTAGCTCGGTTAGCAGCCCTATAAGGAAGTTATATGCACGCCTTACCTTGACGATTCTGCATCAGGCGGCGCACGCGGTCCCGGCGATGGCGTCGCTGTAGATATACGACGCGCACGCAAAAGGGCTTGCTTCACACACAAAATAACGTCACCAACACCAAGCACTGGTCATTCAGCAGTTCAATTAGCGTTACATGTGCTTTTTATGCGAGTTATGCACCAAATTAAAGCGGATTAGCGAATCATTAGACAGCCATTAATGTGGCTGCGGCGGCGGCGTTTACGGAAGTGTCGTGTGGCACTCGCGCCGCTTGTTCGGCGCGGTGCGCGCGAGACACAGATAGGTAGGCGTGCAAGTGTAAGGGAGAAAGAGGTGCGGAAAAGGGAACTAAGGACAAGGATTAGGCTGCCAACCAATAATTGCGTTTTATTGTTAAATGTGGAATCATTATGGCGGAACCAGGTGCATCACTTACTTATAATGTTCAACAACAAAACGAAATAGAAAATTTAAAAGTACTTTCGTCGGAAAGAGATGCAAATATAATAAGATGGCGCGGGCCTCAATGCTTGGCCGGTATAAGATGAACTCCGTAAAATTTTAAATAAAATATGATTATGTGTCATTATTGACATACCTGTGAAATGTAATGCCATTTTTTTGAAAATTTGAATTATGGCTATTTTTACCACACCATCGTATTGTGCATGGGGCCATTGCAATATTTATTCATTCGCCAACACGGAAGTATTTACGGCTCACAGTTCTGGGCGCAACTGACTTGAAGATTTTGAACGGTAAGCTACATTGGATCTTTTTGTCAGATGTGTTGCCCGAAGCGGATCGTCTGTTATTAGGAGTCTAGGGGTTATATAGTCGCTGACTGATACATTTTTACACACACAACTCACTTCACACCTCGTAGCGTTAATTCTTGTTATAATTTTAAAGTTGAATGGCTATTGGTTATAGACATTAGACACAAAATACCAAATTGTATATATACTTTACATAAAAATTTATTCAATAAATAAAATTTTTAAGCCAACACAATAAAATTTCATAGTATTTGCATCGAATCCAACTAAAAAACTTAATGACGCACTTTGGCTTCCTGAACTTACCGACATGGACAATTAATGTAATATCGACTACGTCCACTCTCTTAAGTCGTTACGTCAAAATTCCTTCAAATTCCTCGGACCCCGCGCGCGGACCTAGGTATTCAAAAAGTACTCACATTAACGTTTGCGAGTCGCGCTAGATCTTGCGCTATGGATTCACCCATGCCATGCCATGGTGGCTCCCAAGCCTGAAACATATCCAGTAGGCCCGCTTCATAGTCGAACCGCTGGAGACATGCGCGGCACTCCACGTCCTCTGGGGGCGCAGATGGGAGCTCCACCCCAATTGTTTCCGTTTCCTCCTTAGTTTCTATCATAGTTATGTTGCCGGCTTGGCTAGAGGTAGCAGCACAGGCTTCTGCTTCGATGGATGCTTCTGTAATGTTTTCTATGGCTGTTTTCATCCTGTGCGCAAAATAATTTATAACTACATGTAAAGAGTAAAAAAAAACATATGAGAACTTCAAGAGGGCTATCGCAAAATCTATGCATGAGTTAAAGAGTCCGCATACGATATCGTGCCGCTCGAAAATAGGTATTTGACGTGCGGCGGGAGCAGTGAGCATCACGTGATCACGCATTTTGTGAGCCATAGTACCGGACAGTGGTTGAGACGGCGTGTTATAACAGTGTTGATCCTTTCAATATATTATTGATACAACTATTTTTTTTATTTAAATAAATTTTAATAAACAAATTTCTTAAGTTTTGTTCTATTTTTTTAATACGTAGATATTTAATACCACTGAAACACAAACTAACAACAAAAATCAGAAATAACATACAAATAATCACTTTATACAGTATTCATCAATGTTTAGTAGTCAACACAAAACTATAGCAAGTATTGAAAAGGGTCAAAACGTCTTGATCCTCCTGCAAAGAATATTTCATCAAATGACTCTTTCGAAATAAATAAAAACCGTGAAGTATTAAATGAAAATATTTCATATTTCAGCTCAAGCACAATGTTTAGCTTCTCTTTATGTGAGTTTTTTTTTAATTTAGACGCATACGCATACTCACGCCTTTTATCCCCGAAGGCGTAGGCAGAGGCGCAACTAGTGCACCCACTTTTCGCCAAGCGTATTCCGTCCCATGATGTGATAGGGGGCGAGCCTATCGCCATACCGGGCACAAATTCCAGACTCCGGGCTGATACTCAATAGAAAAATCCAATATCACTTTGCCCGACCCGGAGATCGAACCCGAGACCTCAGCCTTGCAGTCGTACCGTAATACAACTACGCCACCGAGGCAGTCAAGTCACTTTTCTGCAAAACTAATATAGTCTGGCATATATTAACTTATTGCGAGAGTGCCTTCAAATTATATTACGATATTGTTTGTTTAATTCGCTGCGCTTGAAATCAACTTTAAATTATATACATGTTGAGTTTTCCTAACTTGGGCTTACATTATAGCTATAAGTTATATTTTTTTTTTATTTTTTTGTAATCGTAGTGTTGTCTCCTGGAAAACCTAATAAATAAATATATAGATGTGTCACTCATTCTTGTACAGATGCTCTACCAACCGCGATGAATAAGATGATGTTTCGCAACATTTATTTTGGCTGCGATTTAGAGTCTTGTAACAGAAGTTTGAGGTCAAAACTGGCACTAATTGGGTTAGTTTTTGTTTTCACTTATAACAAAACCATTTTCAAGCATAGAGCGTAACTTTTTTTTTGGATACTAATATCAAAATATTTTTATTTTTGTATGGTTTAAATACGTAAACAAATACGCGAACAACTGAAAAATTAATGTTTGATTGTCAAAATTCGTTTTGCGTCAATTTTCACATTTAGAAAGGCAAAGGTATTTGGTGCCGTACAGCCTAGAAATTGTTTTTATGACATAATAAATAAAAATAAATAATTTGTGTGACAGAAATCCTAAAGTTGGTTAGGTTATGTTAGAACCGCGTACACTACGCGTGAGCCGAGCGAGCGTAGCGAGCGTGCCGCGGCAGCGGCCGGCGAGCGCCAGAAAAAAAATTAAGCTTATAATTCTTTTTAGTACATTTCGAGGTTAGAATTTTGTGATTAAATTTTAATTGTCATAAAAACCATTTTTGGCTTTATGGTACTGAATACCTTCGCCTTTCTAAAAGAGAAAATTGACGCAAAAAGAATTTTGACAACCAAACATTACTTTTTCAGTGTTTCGCGTATTTATTTACGTATTTTAATCATATAAAAATAAAAATAATTTGATGTTAGTATCCAAAAAAAAGTTACGCTCTATGCTCGAAAATGGTTTTGTTATAAGTGAAAACAAAAACGAACTCAACTAATGGCAGTTTTGACCTCAAACTCCTGTTACAAGACACTAAATCTTAACCTTTATTTTAATCCGATATCAACAAGTTTGAGACTCCGTACAACAAAATTTCTGAAACAGATGATGAACTTAGTGGATAGATTGAAATTAAAGAAAGATATGAAAAATGTGTCTCTTTATTTGATTACTGTTTAAATAGTCAGTTTTTTTTAAAAAAAAAGCAAAATGTCAAGTTGACTGAAATAGTCGAAATTTTAGATGCGACCTCTTAACGCTCCGGCCAGGCTGCACCGTAATGTTTTCCAAAATCCGATACTTCGGCCATATCTCTGGACAGTTTGCGTAGGTAGGTACTCCGGCTATTAAGATTGTTTAAACAAACTTAAATAAACAATATCATATTTCTTATTAAACTTTGTATTGTGCCGAAGTTTTATAAGGGTTGTCATTTGGTTTAGCATAGAACTTGATAGCTAAAATCACAGAAGTATAACAAGCAATAAAATATCCATTGATAACAAAGTGGCCTATCGCATTATTATATTTCTTTGAGTTTATACACGTAGTAAAATATTTTTAATTTACCGTTTTAGTTTTGGTGTATATATAACATTTCGTTCTAGAATTGAAGTATATCTTTGGTGGATAGATTGAAATTAAAGAAAGATATGAAAAATGAGGCTTGTTTATTTTATTAGTGTTGAAATAGTCTTTCCGATGATGTATTAGTCAGTTTAATTTTGAAAAATCACGATGACATACCATACCATACCATACCAGCCCTATTTTATATACTGCCCACTGCTGAGCATGGGCCTCCTCTACAACTGAGAGAGTTTAGGCATTAGTCCCCCACGCTGGTCTAGTGGGGGTTGGCAGACTTCACATACCTACGAAATTCCTATAGAAAACTTCTCAATATGCGGGTTTCCTCATGATGTTTTGCTTCACCGTTAAAGCGAGCGATAATTCACAAAGAATACACACAAACTTTTTAGAAAATTCAGTGGTGTGTACCCTTGGGTTTTGTACAGTCAGCAGCATAAATATCTGTACAAAAAAAAATTCAAATCGCCTATATACGCGTTAAGTTAAACTGAAATATTTTTTTCTTCTTTTTAAGTAAAGTTTTATTTTATTTTTATGAAGAAAAAAACAAGATCAGTAAGAACACAAAAGTATGTAGGCAATTTGAACTTTTAAATTTGTTCTTCTACTTATGCTGCTGACTGTACCTACGGACATTCGTCTCGGCAGTCCGTTAGGCTATCGCCGCTTACGCTTTTTTTACAATAAAATATATTTTTTTTCTTATTTACACTTCTGTTTATTCGATTAAATTCGGTTAAATAGAAATCATTTAGTAAAAATGATTTTCTATTTTTAACCGACTTCCAAAAGGAGGAGGTTCTCAATTCGTGTGTTTTTTAGTTGGATTTTCTATAAAGCGTGTATTTTAGTTTGTTTAAACCATTATTTATTTTTCATTTTCACAAACTCAGCCAAAACAACACACTGTGCGACGCCGTGACGGTCCAAAGTGACAGAAAATGTGACGATTTTTCATTAACATTAATTTTTCCCATACGTCGATAAAGAAGTTTCACTTCAAAAATTAATCTTTGTTAGAGTATACTGTATAACGGATACCTAAAAATTTTAAAATGCTTAAGTCAACAACTACATAAACAAATATAAGGTCCAAATTATATTGCTGGTGCACCATTTGTGATACATAATAATAATATTATTACTCATATCTACCTAAACGTAGATGGGACTTTATTTTAGATTTTACCAGGAAACCCACTCACCTCCCACAATTATTTGAAGTCGAAGAAGACGGAATATCTATATTCATTATGTAAACCGGCGACTCCCTACGTTTTTCTGGTGAAGACAATGTCTGGGAATCCATTTTAGCAATAAGCGTTGGTTCTGATGACGATAGCTTTGCCCTAAAACGAAACATTTTTCTTTTATCAAGGGTAGGTACAGGTGTAACACATCCCTATTCCCTATTTTGTTAGCTATGTTCGATGTGTATGTCATGTTTCCAGACACTAGGTTGATAATAAACTGAAGAAACAAGTTACAACAACAACAAGTACCTCAGCACGGCGCGGCTGCACACACACATACACACACGCCTTTTATCAAATTTAGTTGGTACCAAATAAATATTTCATTGGAAACAAAATGCACGCACATACAATTATAAACTAGGTAAATAAAATAAAGTTATGTTCGTCACCTGTATGTAACTTACCTTTTTGTTGCTCTCATATGGCTGGCAATGTCCCGCAAACGGTTCGTATTTTGTTTTTTGCTCAGTTTACTTTTCCTTTTGTTGCCCATTGCAAAACGAAGGAAATGACTACACTACCTATCCAGTGAACACGTATTTTAAACTAACTAATAAATTTACCCATTTTAAGCGGCGGCATTTAAAATTTTGACTATTTCAGTCAACTTGTCATCGTGAATTTTCAAAAATAAACAGTGGGCTTAGAATGTGACAAAAAAACACGTCACGACTTCGTTTCGTCTTATTGGGATTGGTTGAGAGACTAACACGTGACTGACGTATTGGTCTCTCGATCAATCACTAATATCAAAATTAAACGACATTGTTTAACGAGTTACGTCTTTGTGTCACATTCTAAGCCCACTGAGCTGATTAATTTCTAATAAATCATCGGAAAGAATATTTCAATACTAATAAAATAAACCAGCCATATTTTTCATATCTTTCTTTAATTTCAATCTATCCACCAAGTTCCAACATCCGTTTCAGAAATTTTGTTGAACGGAGACTGAAACTTAATGACGTTTTCAGGCAAAATTGTGCTTTAAACTAACGTAACGAAAATCACTGTTTATTGGTATAAAAGTCGTCGAAAAAATTGTAGCACCTTTTTTATTTTCAATGTGCCTACTTACAAAATAAAAGTGCATAGTGACATTTTCGAAATTGTGTGAACAATTGAATATGGTGTCAATAAACACAGGGCATCCCAATTTTCCCAACAATAGCTTTTTATGCTTCGTCTTGCTTGAAATAATTCTATATCTATGAAATGAAATGAAATAATTTATACGAACCCATAAAATGTTATACATTATTTAGATTCCGTCAATATTAATTGTATATATTGTATACAGTGTCATGACAACAACCCAAGCCGCTAAAATTTGTATATCGTAGGACCTCCCCTTGTAAAAGCTATAGCTACGCCCGTGCCACATTTATATAACTTTCGCTTAATAGTTGTATGGAATTTACCAATGTTTAAACACTTAATTTCAAAATCTAATAATTTCAATATCTAACTGAAAATAAAGCAAAAATTTCACTAAATTCGGCGGCCTCTTTATATTAGGCCTACATACATAGTATCACGCCTTTTGCCCTTTTCAAGGGTAGGCAGAGGTGTATCAGTCATATTTCACCAGCTATGTTAGGCCCCATGTAATAGGGGGCGGGCCTATTGCCATTTACCGGGCATATTTCCAGAATCTGGGCTGATACTGAGTACAAAAACCCAATATCACTTTGCTTGACCCGGGAATAGAACCCGAGACCTCAACAATGCAGTCATACCATAACACAACTACGCCACTCAGGTAGTCGAGGTGTACGGGCTATCTTGTAATATAACGTCTTAGCACCTTATTCAAATAAAAAAATATTTAAAGAAGCTATTTTTGAAATTTTTATTAGAGATTTCCTCAGAGGTTATAATTTGACAAAACACGAAATTGTCGATTCTATTACAGGTTAAGATTTAGTGTCTTGTAACAGGAGTTTGAGGTCAAAACTGACATTAGTTGAGTTCGTTTTTGTTTTCACTTATAACAAAACCATTTTCGAGCATAGAGCTAACTTTTTTTGGATACTAACATCAAATTATTTTTAATTTTATATGATTAAAATACGTAAATAAATACGCGAAACACTGAAAAAGTAATGTTTGGTTGTCAAAATTCTTTTTGCGTCAATTTTCTCTTTTAGTAAGGCGAAGGTATTCAGTACCATAAAGCCAAAAATGGTTTTTATGACAATTAAAATTTAATCACAAAAATCTAACCTCGAAATGTACTAAAAAGAATTATAAGCTTAATTTTTTTTTCTGGCGCTCGCCGGCCGCTGCCGCGGCACGCTCGCTACGCTCGCTCGGCTCACGCGTAGTGTACGCGGTTCTAACATAACCTAACCAACTTTAGGATTTCTGTCACACAAATTATTTACTTTTATTTATTATTATAAAAACCATTTCTAGGCTGTACGGTACCAAATACCTTTGCCTTTCTAAATGTGAAAATTGACGCAAAACGAATTTTGACAACCAAACATTAATTTTTCAGTTCGCGTATTTGTTTACGTATTTAAACCATACAAAAATAAAAATATTTTGATATTAGTATCCAAAAAAACGTTACGCTCTATGCTTGAAAATGGTTTTGTTATAAGTGAAAACAAAAACTAACCCAATTAGTGCCAGTTTTGACCTCAAACTCCTGTTACAAGACTCTAAATCGCAGCCCTATTACGTATTCTATCATTCATTACATATCTATATTTCTAAAACAATAAGTAAAAATGTTTGTTTTTCTGCTTTGATGGTTATTGATTGTTATGAATAATGTTTTTTACCCCAGAAGACATTAATTATTCTAAATCATACTGAGATAATTCAGAGTACTTACATTCCTGCGCACAAAAAGCATCAAGATACATAAACTTTATGTAAATGAGGCTAATATATTTAACGCTAACAAGTAACAAAAGCAAAGTAAACTAAATCACAAAATTTAAACGCGTTACGCGGCTAAACAGTATTATAATTGTCTTTGGGCTCAACAAAGCAGTGTTGCCAGATGTTTGACGGATGTAGTCGCCTCAAGTCGCCGCACCGTATATGGAGAGGCGAAGGAGCAAAAAAAAAAAAACCTCCCAGCCGCCGACGCGAAGGAGCAAAAAAAAAAAAAAACCTCCCAGCCGCCGACGCGAAGAGCTAAAAAAAAAAGGTCCCCAATTCCAATTTCTGTCATGTTTTGTACTCTCAAAGCTAAAAATATCCTCAAATCCGACAAAAACAAGGTTTATAACACAAATTTTCCAAAGTAGCCCAAATTGGCGCCTGAGTGCCATTCGCGTAGCCTAAACGGCGACCAGTCGCCATTCACAATTTTTGGTCGCCCCGATACCCTCCGAGGTAGCCTAAATGGCGAAAAGTCGCCTAATCTGGCAACACTGCTTCAAAGAGTATGTAATCACTACGTTATACTTGCCTCCAGTGTTGCCAGATGTTTGACGGATGAAGTCGCCGAAAAATCATTATGAAGTCGCCTCAACGTATATGGAGAGGCGAAGGAGCAAAAAAAAAAACAAAAACCTCCCAGCCGCCGACGCGAAGAGCTAAAAAAAAAAAAAGGTCCCCAATTCCAATTTTTGTCATGTTTTGTACTCTCAAAGCTAAAAATATCCTCAAAAACAAGGTTTATAACACTAATTTTCCAAAGTAGCCCAAATTGGCGTCTGAGTGCCATTCGCGTAGCCTAAACGGCGACCAGTCGCCATTCACAGTTTTTGGTCGCCCCGACACCCTCCGAGGTAGCCTAAATGGCGAAAAGTCGCCTAATCTGGCAACACTGCTTGCCTCTTGAGCTTTGAGCTCTTTCTGCTCTTGTACTGTTTACCACTTACCAGAGACTAGTGATGCGACTTGAGTCGTGTTTTTACTCGAGTGAATCGAGTGAGATTGCGAAACTCGTACTCGAGTGAAAAATATATTGACTCGAACTTGCACTCGAGTTGCCGAGTCAACTCAGCGCACCGGGTAGATTCTCGCTAAACCTTACTTCACTAGTCCACTGTCAAGTGCCAACGTCACAAACGTCAATGCTGCCTATTTAGGTAAATATTTTTAACTAGCTTTTGCCTGCGGCTCCACCCGCGTGATTTGTTTTTCCCGGGATAAAAGACCAGCTTTATATTTTCCCGGGATAAAAAGTAGCCTATGTGTTAATCCAGGACATAATTTACTCGAGTGCCAAATTTCATCGAAATCTGTTTAGAAGTTTTTGCGGGAAAGAGTAACAAACATCCATAGATCCAGACATTCATACATCCATACTTACAAACTTTCGCGTTTATAATATTAGTAAGATTTTAATACTCGACGAGTGGCGAGGGAAGTGAGCAGGGACGTAGTGTGGCTGGGCTAACGCATTTTTCCAAAAATGCAACATGAAAAAATTCAATTTACCATACAAAAATAGCCAGAATAATGAAACTATGTATTATGTGATATTTGTTGAAATGTACTCTGTGTTTTATTTTTTCTGCAATGGCCTTAGGCCTAGTAATCTTAAAAAGTACGAGTTGGCAAGTGGCAACATTAACAAAGACCTGTCATTTGTATTTTTATTTCTTATATATCGCATAATATTATTAGTTTTGTTTCATTTATATTTATACTCATAATATTATCACGATTTTGAGTTTTAGGTAGGGTTAAATTCTCATAACTGTTTTTATTTTGATATAGTAGTGAGCATAATATAATGTTTAATTTTTATCGTTTTTTTTTATTTACTCGTTTTTCTGAATTGTAGACAACGAAACGCGAACGTTAATCGTTATTAGTTACGTGTATTCCAAGCGTAGCTTCTCAAGTAATCTGAATTAATAAAGGTTTTAAAAACTGCTATAAAAATCTCACTCGAGTAGCATGGCGTGAAAATACAAAATATTTAACTCGAGTGACTCGAGTACAACTCGAGTAACGTACTGAAATTGCTCGAGTGACTCGAGTCATAAAATCCTATTCGAGTTGCATCACTACCAGGGACAAATAACTAGTTTTTTTTGTTTTGTTTTCTGTTTCATAAAAGGAGAAGGCAAAGACGCTTAGCCATGCAGCCTAGTCTGTTGTTTTTTTTTCCACATCTAAGGACTTCTTATTATTCAAAGGCCGATGCCATGTCTGTAGTTTTCTCAAACTATACAGGCCGAAGCCATGTTTGGATGTTTTTTTTCTGTCTTCAGTGTTTGTCGTAGTAAAGCAGTCGGTACCCTACCTTACCAAGACTTTATCGAGGAGTTTTGTCGGCAACAAAAAAAACGCTTGTTAGCTCAGTTATTTCAATTCACTTCATATGAGCCCTTTAATAGAACTATATTGGATAATATACCACCATAATTATTAATTATTAGCAATATAACACTAAGTATCACCAAAATAATGAATTAAAACAGGAGCACCTCATGACACTTCCAAGTTCCCGTCAAAACTCCACTAGTGTTGCATATCGATAGTCTGCTATCGATAGATAATCGATTATTTATCGATAGTCAAGGTGAAAGCAATAGTATCGATAGTATTGCGAAAATCATTAGTTTTAACCAAAACATATCGATAGTATCGATGGTTTTTGTACTATCGATAGCCAGTAATTTTCCGATACTATTGCTTTCGATAGTATCGATAGGTTTTGATAAAAACTAATGGTTTTTGCAATACTATCGATACTATTGAATGCATTACTATCAATAGTATCGATATTATCGCTGTTATCAATAGTATTGCACGTGGAGAGCTATCGATAGTATCGACAGTATTGACTTAGGCGATACAATCGATAGTACAATCGATATCCTGAATAGTTTTCGAGGTCAACCATCGATAGTATCGATAGTTCTGCAACACTACTCCACTTAGACACTAGACAGTGTTGCCAACTCGTATTTTGAAAAGTAGACCACAATAGAAAATTACGTAGATTTAGTAAATGTTACGTATGAAAAGTTGTAGATCTACGTGCATTTTCTATCCTACTAGTCCTTCTTCCTACTAATATTATAAACGTTAAAGTTTGTAGGAATGTATGTATGTTTGTTACTCGTTCTCGTAAAAACTTCTGAACGGATTTCGATTAAATTTGGCACACGGGTAGATCATGTCCTGTCCATACAGGCTACTTTTGATCCCGGGAAAATATAAAGCGGGACTTTTATCCCGGAAAAACTTTTAACGCGGTCAAAAGCTAGTATGCAATAAAGAGGGATTCATATTGGATGAAACAAATGTTTTATCATGCACTTTATTTAAATTATGTCTTTACCTTGTTAATTAACTAATATTATAAACGCGAAAGTTTGTAAGAATTATAATTACAAGATTCAGACCAACTGGAACATTATAAATAAAGAATCAGGTAGGCAAAAAGCACGCAGCCTTGATTTTAATATTAATATTAATCAAAAATATGTAACAGCAGACTTGGAAGTTGCAACCGTTTTTGAAATTTTTTTCACTGACATACCGTCAAAGACTACTCAACATCTTCAGTCTTCCTCCACGTCGGCTGAGTTGCTGCTTAAACGTAATGTACCTCAATGCGACATATTTTTTGATTTCAAACCTAGCGAGATATATTAAAGACATTTAAATGTATTAATCAGAAAAAGACTGCTAATCTTTGGGGAATTTCTGTTAAAAATGTATCATCTATTATTGATGTAATTGCACCCCATCTAGCAGCGGTTTTTAATGGTTGTGTCAGAAAGGCGTAAAATACGTAGATCTAAGTAATTAAAAAGACGTAGTGTAAGAAACGCTGAAACTAGACGCCTTTCGACAATTGACAAATGACAATGTATTTGATGATTTGTCACATTTTTGGACAACAAAATCTAAAAATTAAATTAAAATTTAAATAGTCCCCGACACAAATAACTTCTAAAAAGTAAACAAATAAAAGTGGTTTTGTCGTTTAAGTACCTACCTAGTCATATTTTGACCCAAGCGCCCTCGCGTAGGAGGACCGAACTCCGGACCAGTGGCCTTACTCTTGAGACTCGATTCCGTTTGTTGGAATCGAAAACTTGATAATTCGTACCTACACTAGCGCACGATTTCTCTCCATCGCGGTGGAATTTAGAAGAACTAAATGAAATCGAGTATTTACAATCTCAAGTACATTTTGGCACTCTAGACGGGATTTTGACATTAGCGTATTGAGTGAGAAATCGTGTTTGAAATCGGAGTAACACAGTTTTAAAAAGTTAACTTTTTGGTGTTCGAGTGAGTTATTATGCCTTTGTAAACTAAAAATGATGACACAACGGGCCTTATTTTATGATATTTTTTAAAAATATCATCAATATAGTTACAATTCAGTCACCAAATTTAAAAAGAAATGTCTAAAATGCCGATAATGACCAATGTCGTGTTCAAAAACAATAATTATTGCTTAAGTAAATAAAAACTTTTAGAATTTCTTTATATGGCACTATATTGTGTATATAAACATATTCTATGGGCACAGTCATACAATTTCTAAAACCAATTTTATTAATTTTAGGTTTTAGTGGCACTCTCCTTTTATGGGTGCTATTCTTATGACTACAACGTCTCAACAATGGGTATCACGATTTATAAAAGGAGTTACAAATGCTCTTTATGCAAAAACAATAGTGAATAAATAGTTCAAATGTCCACAACGTCGATATTTCACTGTAGAGTGCGCCGCGTCGAGGCTTACACCGCGCCAATATCACGCATTTGAAACTTAAATAAACACCACACTCAATAATATAATATGAGAAACGAAAAAATAAAATATATTTGAACGATGGCGTTGTATTCCTTGATTGCGTTGCATTCTCTGTTATAATACTCTTTGATTCTCTGTATCTCTGCTTGTTTGGAACTTTGACGTTGACATGGCATTTCTTTTTCCGTAATAAATAGTTGAGACAAAGACAACACACTTATTCTGCCGTAGTGTAACACTCTTTTGATATTTTGCTTAAAAATACAGTTCTAATTTAATTATATGAGTTCGAAGAATATGTTTGATAAAACTTAAATTATGGGACACGTTAGACTGGGATAATCAAAATTACACGTGTTAAATTATTTACTGTATTTTTAGTAGATCATGTATGGCCACACAGATATCCGATCACGCTCTCGATTTCAATTTCAATCCCATAATGAGCTCGATTTGGTCAAGAGTAGCGATAGCTTCTAGATTGGAATTGAAACTGTTTCGAGGTCGTGTTTTCTTAAGATTTGAATTTGTTTCCAGAGTAGGCCCACTGATATGCCGTTTATCATTCGACAAGACAGTATGACAAGACAAGTAGCAGAATACAATAGTGTTGATATTAATGGTATATTAAACATCAATAAAATATGTGTAAAAAACAATACAAATATATGCCAATAAAGGCGATAGTCGTAAAGTGAAACCATTTGTCCCGTAACCAGTAATATCATCACATACCGTGGCTGCAATACCGCTTCGATCTTATAATTTCGACCGTGAATCGCTGTAAAATAAAACAAATGAACTTTAATATTTTTTGGGTCTGGTCTGGAGCTCTTCGTATAGTAACCGGACTATAAGTCCGTGTAAATATTTAAATAAATAAAAAACAATTTAACAAATGATATAATGTATTTGCAACATATCTTAAGACAACTAAATAAATATATTAGTCGATAAACTATTGAATGTTATGTCTGCTAAAAGCTTTAATACTGCTATGAATAAGCCACATGTAACTGGTCAATATGAAAATATATGACCTAATAATGGTCATTTGAGAAACGCAAAGGCAGTGCATCACTAAAGTGAAATTCAAGACATATTTGGAAAATTATTTATCTAATTTAAATACAATTTCGTGTTAATTCACAGCCACAAAAATTGTGATTTTTAAATAAAGAACATACTTTCTTTTAAAATCTAATATTGCTTTTTAGATTTTTATTCCTTACTATATTGTTCAGAGTATATGAGAAACTCGGCCACAAATCAATAGATAGTAATAAGTATGTAGATTGAAATAAATTAACGTTATTTTGTAAATAAACTATTCAATTAATAAACTTTACATACTACAGAACCTAATCAAAAGTGGCCGAGTGACTTGGGCGTAAATCTATGTGTAAAAAATAAAAGCATCCATATATCTATATTAACTATAAAGGCATTAAAATACAACGGCACCAATTCTATAGTCGCCTGATTGGTCCATTTGTTTTATAGTAGCTGCACTAAAGTCGCAGACATAAGAACTCATAATACACTGAGTAATTTCACATGCATTCTTGAAGTTATTTTAGTTTAGTCCGTTTTGTCATATTATCGACATAGAATTGGTGTCTATAACTAAATTAGTATAGCTGTGTACATGATTCGATAGTTTTTATAAAAACAGTACATTTGTGCACCAGATGTTCGTTAGAAGCGATGTTTCGATTAACTACTATTTTTATAAGAGATGCTATTATCATTGGGTATTGGATAAAATAGCCTCAAAAATACCAATAGCTTATATATTTTTTTCCAAAAATCTGGAAATAGTGTGTTTTTCAGGCTCATGTTTTTATTTGAAGATAGTTCATTAATACCATATACGATCAATGATGTCATATCGATAAAAACATCGATAACCAATACACGTGTTAATCGATTATAATACGAAGTAATCGATTCGAAACGACGCTTAAAACGTATGAATTCTTCGAGCCTATAGTAAAGTTCTAAATATACTTCACATATAATTCCTTGGTGAAAAACGTAGATTTCAGAAATGTGTGAGTTTCAAGGTAAATGTCACATATTATCGGTGAACTTACTACCAAGATTGAAATCAAGGCGAGCAAAATTCTTACATACAAAGATTCGTGAAAAACATTAATATTATTTTTAAATCGTCTCCTATCCTGAATGCCATTGATATCCCAAAATTGGACCATCAACGCAGACAATAATAATATAATATTTACTCTTCCTCTGGGAACTTGGTGACGGCGTCGTGTATGGCGCGCGCGACGTACTCCACGTTGCTGGGGTTCAAGCCGCAGATGTTGATGCGTCCCGACTTGAGCAGGTAGATGTGGTACTCCTTGATGAGGTGCTCAGTTTGGCGCGGGGTGAGACCGGTGTACGAGAACAAGCCGATCTGCTTCACTATGTGGTCCCAATTGCCAGGCGTGCCCAGTCTGTTGATATCCAAAACATCGACTTGAAATATTGAAATGTTATGCAGACATTACCTAGATCTTTCTTAGACGACATTTAATTTAGCTAAATATTATGGTAATTTGATAAATTTGTCCTATACGAGATGTTAATAAGTATAACCATCCCTTCTTCTATTGTTGTCGCCAAGTAGCAATGTGCAAGCTCTGTAGTTTTTCATTTTGATGGACATTGTAGCCACGCATTTTGACTTAATATTTCGAGTCTCAGCATGTCAAGTGTAGCGTGTGGTCACCTAACATTTAATTCAACACTCTTCAGGCGAACGACCTGCTCGTCTCGTCATTCAGTTGGGTACAAAAAGGCAAGGTTATGATATAATTTCGTCGGAGGAGACCTCTCGCTGCCGGCCGTGGTGTCCGTCATGGTCGGTGGCTGGAGGCCATGGCGAGCGATGAACTCCTTCTGCGAGTGCGTCATCTCGCGGAAGGAGAGCGCCGAGCGGGATCGTGAGCAGAACGATCCCGCCCGCAGCCAGAGGAGACGACGGAGGCGCCGGGTGGACGACTGACCGGTGCCTCATGCCCTGTGGTCGGGGGCATCTAGAGAATTTCGCCACGGCATCCCCTGCCTGTCGTAAGAGGCGACTAAATGGGGCTTAGAGAAAGTCGCGGGGTGAGCAGTGAGGGTCTGCTCATTCCAATTCAAGTGACTTCGAGGTGGACGACGATGCGGGTGGTCGGTCTCCCGCTGTCGTAGACGCCATAAGCGTCTTTTAGAGTTTGGGGGCATCTGAGTCCTCTTGTATAGAGAAGGGCCGCAATGCGGCAGCGCGCAAGGGCGGTCCCGTGCAGATATCTTAGTGCAACAAGATACCCCGGGGCCGTCCCGTATGCGCTGAAGAAGGCCACCGCGGGTTTTGGTTGGTATGCCGGTGTAGGGTGTACATAGGGCTAGGGACTCCGTCCAATGCTCGCTTGGATGATGCTATACACCCAAGTTTCGACATTGGACTGTAAGACCGGTGAAACCAACATAACCGTTCCACTGACCCCCAGTGGTGGTAGCGATAACGCGTTTTATTCCCCGCGAAAAAAAAAAGAAAAAAGGTTATGATATAATTGCTTTATGGATATTGATTAATCATCATCATCATCAGCCACACGAAGTCCACTGCTGAACATAGGCCTCCCCTAAAGATTTCCAGACGGACCTGTCAAAAGCGGCCTGCATCCAGCGTGTTCCTGCGACCTTTATTAATTATTATAATAAAATCAGTACTCACTTAACAAGCTCAGATCTAAGAGCTTCCCTCATTCCCATTACTCGGGTGGACATGAGCTTGATGTGGCCCCTCCTAACATAAAAAAAATAATACGCATTAATATATGTTAATATTGTTTCAAGTGGACGATAGCCTAGTTGGGAATGGAACGGTCTGCCGAGACAATGTCTGCAGGTTCAAACCACACAAGGCACACACCTCTGACTTTTCGAAGTTACGTGTGTATTGTTTATCAATTATTGTTCACTTTAACGGTGAAGGAAAACATCGTGAGGAAACCTACATACCTGAGAATTCTCCATAAGAATTTCGAGGGTATGTGAAGTCTGCCAACCCGCACTAGGCCAGCGTGGTGGACTAAGGCCTAAATCCTCTCAGTAGTAGAGGAGGCCCGTACTCAGCAGTGGGCAGTATATATTACAGGGCTGGTTGCATTGTTTCAAGGTAAAATTATAACGTTAAGATTCTACCAGTAATGTGGCTCAGATAATACTAAATCCGTCACAACTTATGAGCTATGAAAGTTACAATAGGTGTGGTCTTAAATAATATTTCCTTATATATCAACTAAAGTAATAATATAATGTATTTATTTCAAGACTATCACTCCACAGTATCTTAAAATAGTTAGTAGCCATGACACTTTGAACTTACTATTGCATAGTTAATTTGTGGCCGATGGGGTGGTAGGCGTGCCCCTATCACATCATGGGACGAAATATGTGTGTTTCGGTTTGAAGGACATTGTAGCCAGTGTGACTACTGGACATAATGAGACTTAACATGTTATGTCTCAGGATGACGAGCGCAGTGGAATGCCACACAGTACTTTGTAACTCAAGGTGCTGGATGGTGTTGCTACTGTTTATGGGTGGTCGTATCACTTACCATCAGGCGAAAGTCATGCTCGTCTCGTCATTCATAAAAAAAAAAGAAAAAAATATATCGACGGTTAACGGCCAAAAGGGGATAACCGCCACTTTACAAATTTTACAGGAGAGTGGTTTAAAGTTGAAAATAACCGAAAAAAATTCATATAATTTTTTCCTTTGATTCCAAAAGTTTCAAAATTTAACCATATAGCTTTTAAATGGTTTTCTTCAAAACTGCATTGTTTAATTAATATAAATCACCGTTTTAACACTATTTACTGTCGCTTACCCTCAAATGTACCTGATTTTACTAACAGGAAGAACGTCGTAAATGAGACAACTCACTGATCCTCTTCCAGCCTAAATGATGTTACTGCCTTTTTCATTTTGTTTAAATGAGGGAAAAAGAGCATACTGTGAGTTTTTTTGTTTATCAAGTAGCACGAAATATCATATAACCGACTCTTGGGTAGTGACAAACAGACAGGGAAATTGTAATAAATGAACAGTTTATAAAACTTACATTCAGCTCTTTAAAAAACAAGAAAGCACTTTGTGTGATTTTCTTATAAAATAACCATAATTCCATAGGATCTGCACCCAGAGACCTGGGATATAAAAAAAATATTGTTTTTCTTAAATCAGTCTTTATTTTCTCTAGATTATCGAAATAAAGTTTTCTTCGAGTATGGAGGCATATGTTGGATTTATGTAATGCTTTGCCGATAATGTCCGATGCCCGATGTTTTTGAGACAAAATGGGCTGCCTGAAACGGAAAAATCTTGTCTTACTATAATATAATAATTATTACAACAAGTGTGTCTGTGGCGAGGAGGTGCTTAGCCCTCGATTTCTTTCGTTAAATGGTTTTTATTTAATTTTTTGTACCCGTTATTTTTCGTTTTGTTTGTTTTTGACTTTATTTAACGCATACGCATACTCACGCCTTTTTTATCCCCGAAGGGGTAGGCAGAGGCGCAACTAATGCACCCACTTTTCGCCATTTTTATTCCGTCCCATGATGTGATAGGGGGCAAGCCTATCGCCATATCGGGCACAAATTCCAGACTCCGGGCTGATACTGAATAGAAAAACCCAATATCACTGCCCGACCCGGGGATCGAACCCGAGACCTCAGCATTGCAGTCGTACCTTAATACAACTACGCCACCGAGGCAGTCACTTTATTTAACTTATTTATTTTAATTTTTTGTCAAAAGAGTTATGCTCACACTCAAGTAACGTAATTTAATTCTATAAGTGAGAACTTGTTATTGGCTTTTTGACACCTAAATTGTTGTTATTCCTAATATAATTATTAGCTGTAAGTTTTTCATGCTGAAAATAAATAAATAAATAAATAAAATAAATTATTAATATTAATGCGAAAGTTTGTATGAATTTCAATGTTTGTGAGAAATAAACACAAACTGCTGAATGGATTTGCATAATATTTGGCACAGACATAGACCATATTATCAGATTAGCGTATGTTATGCTACTTTTTATCATGGCACTCGTAGGCAATTTTTTTTTTTATCTGATTTTATTGGCATCGTACCGATAACGCTATGGATAGCTACAGTGAAAAGTACACAGTAGGATTTTTACACCGTGAAATGTCTTTCACGCGGATGAAGTCGCGCAACACCTATACTCTATGGGTTTACGTACTAAATGGGTGTATGTAACTAAACTAATTAGGTATATACCTATATTAATACTACTACAGATAACTATCCAAAGCGAAACATTATGATTTAAGTACTTCAATTTTTAACCCCCGACACAAGCGGGTTGTTATAAGTTTAGGATGTGTATCTGTATATCTGTCTGTCGCATCGTAGCTCTCAAACGAATAGACCAATCTTGACGCGGTTTTTTTTTGTTTGAAAGCTGATATGATCACGATGGTTCTTAGCTATAATTTATGAAGATCTGTTCAGGCGTTTGAAGATTATCTGCTCGTTTCCAATTTAAAAAGCCCGATTAAATTTAAATTTGGTGTACTGTGACTTCGGCAATATTTTTAAACATGAGCTGATGCTGCAGCATCAAGTATTCTGCGGGATACCCAACTCCTTAGCAACTTATAGCAGATATAGCGTGTTTGGTCTCATAAGGATGGTCTCATCGAGTAGGTGTTAGATAGTTGATAGATATCAAGGCCCCATGATGGAGAATAAAGTAATTTTAGTGTAGTAAGTAAGTAATGTAGTAGGATTGTATAGTATTATATAATAGGTACAATATCACAATCTAACAAGTGCTAAAACATCAAGGTTACTCTCCAGGACTAGAAAATAAGGTGTCCTACCAATCTACCAATTACTAATCAAGTGTTTTTCAAGACGTCACTAATACTATGTAATAGCGAGGTATATAGGCACATATACAATAGTATACATACTTACTTACATTCGAAGGTAGGCAGAGGTGTTCTCACAGCAATTTTTCACCCAGCTATGTTAGGTCCCATGTAATAGGGGGCGAGTCAATTGCCATTTACCAGGCTGATACTGAGCATAAAATCAAAATATTATTTTACTTGACCCAGGAATCGAATCCGAGAGCTGAGCATGAGAGTTGTACCGCAATACAATAATGACATTACATCACCAATACACTAAAGCGTTCAAAATGAGTGAATCAGCTTCCTAGCAGAATGTTTTTTATCTCAATAAAATCGTTACAGTAACACAGGAAAATTGTATCTCCTCCTCCTCCTTGCATCGTTTTCCTCAGTGCTGAGAGTCGTGATCCCCTGAACATGGAGTAATCTTTGTCTTCATCAAGTTGCGCTACCTGTTACCACCTGTTCTAAAGATACAGTATACATACACTTATACTTCCTTTTCTAGCTAAAATAATGATGATCACAACCAAATCAAAGCATAGCAAAGCTACCTAACAAATAAAGCATTCAAAAACTAATATAGCGTATACGCATTTAACCACTCATATTGACATTATGTGTGATTTATATCTAAATAAATAAATGGCAATACTTACATACAATTATTATCAATAAGACAAACTATGAGTTTACCTTTTTAACAGTTTACGTAGACACAAGACCGCGCGCCAAAATGACTCACGCGCACATGTGGTGCTTATGCCGTAGTCGTGTGAGCACTGGATGTTCGTTGTTCAACTATAACCCCATTTGATTCAAACGAGTGAAAGAGTTTAATTTTTGTTGGACAAGCCAATCGCCAAATTCTTCACGATTAGATTTATTCGAATTGGGTTAACTATTAATTTTCGTTTTACCTTTTTATCTAACCACCATTCTGTTAAAATTTATCGGGAGGAAAAAAAAGGATAAGCGACAATATGTTAGGTGAGATTTGTTTGAGCGATTTATATTAAGCGTCATCGATAATTGACATAGGGACTCGAAAAAAAAGGACTAAACGCCAAATAAAGTCTTGATAATTCGGTCTAAACGTATTAAATGAAAATTATTTTTTTCTAAGAATGAGACCTAATGTCCTAAGCAGAAATTTAGACCAAGAATATGTAAGCAAAATTGGAGTAATCTATTTATTTGTAAAATATGTTTCCAGCCCAAACAGGTTAACGTGCAAGAAACAATATTTTACATAAAGCCTAAATAGCATAACTGTCAATTTTGAAGAACTGTTTTCGTCCAACTACCGTAATTAAAAAAAACACAAATATGTCCGTCGTTTACGACGACAAATTTAATGGCATTGCCCTAAATTTGTGCCCGCTTAAGCGACAAAAAAATTCTTGTAGCGTCATGAAACTTAGACCAAACGACGGAGAAAAAAAAGCCGATTCTAACTGTATATATAACTCAATTTCGTAAAAAATGTCGCTTACGACGTTTTGGCCGTTAACCGTCGATATACATGGTGAAAAGTGGGTGCACTAGTTACGCCTCTGTCTACACGTTGGTGGATAAACGGCGTGAGCGTGTGTAATGTTGTAAAGTATAATCCACGCGCGGGCTCCAAAGATTCTTATAGAATGTTCACTAATAACCTAATGCAATGATTTTGTCGATGTTACGTTATCAATGTAGTTTTGTTATGCAATATCGACAAAATCATTGCTTTCAATCATTGCGTCAACATTTTACAAGATTTGTCAAAGCTCGCGCGCGGACTGTGGCGTGGTGTGGTGTGGAGTGTGTGGTATGTAGTGTGTAGTGTGTGGCGTGTAGTGTGTGGTGTGTAGTGTGTAGTGTGTGGTGTGTAGTGTGTAGTGTGTAGGGTGTGGTGTGTAGTGTGTAGTTGTGTACTGACCACTCGTCGAAGAGCTGTTTGTCTGCGAGCACGGCGGCGACGAGGCGCGCGCCGTGCGCGGGCGGGTTGGAGTACATGCCGCGCACGATCCACGTCAGCTGCGACTTCACCGCCGCCGCGAGCCGAGCGTCCGACATCACCACCGCCAAGTTACCCACACGCTCGTCTAAACACAATATTATTCATTACTACACTTTTTAACAACCTATTTGTGTTTTAGTATACCTTTTTAATGGAAAAAACCAACAGATGGTGAATAAAATCTATATACTGTATAAAAGCGAAAGGTCACTCAATCACTCACTCATCAAGAAATCTCAGAAACCACAATGGCTAGGAATCTCAAATTTTGCATGGAGGTTCCTTTTACGACGTAGGTGCTCACTAAGACTGGATTTTGCGAAATTCGGGTTGAATTTAGGAGGTAAAAAGGGGTGGCAAAGTTTGTACGCAATAAACTCGAAAACTACCGAACGGATATCGATGAAAGGACATGTCCAAAAACGGGCCTGGAATTCTAACCAAGATAGTTTATATAAATTTGGATACAACTCCTGAAAACTAGCCTTTCCCAATAAATCGTTTAATTTTAAAGACCCTCGATTTTGAGATTTATGTAATTTTGTTTAGCTTGAAAACTACACTTAATCTAAACGTTTTTAAAAAGTTAGTTATGAATGGAGGAGTCTAAAAATAGTTTTTTAATGGATCTAAGTTCCATATTGTGCCCCTTTAATATCCCTAAAGTTTGAGCCTGATTAGATTTTGAGGCCCAGGACCCATACAAAAAGCGGACATCTCCTTTGGTATGGAAATAGTTCGAGAACCTGGAAAGATTTTACGCTACTTTTTATCCGGGATGATGTATATCGGGACTTTTATCCAGGAAAAGTCTTTCGTGCGGGCGAAGCCGCGGGCAAAAGTTAGTTATGTATTAAATCAAATATTCAGTCAATTTTATATCATTTTAACGCACTAACATCACAGCATCCTAAATAAACGTTCTCTAAAGTTTTTAAATCTCAGTAACTCACTGTAAAGTCCAAAGTTCTTGGCGTAAGATTGCGCGCAGACGAGCTCGAAGCCGCGCTTCACGAAGTAGCGCACGGCCCACGCGTCGCGGTCCAGATCTCCCGACGCGAAGCCCTGGTACGCGCTGTCGAAGAACGGGAACAACTTGCGCTCCTGCAGGTCGAAAATAGGGATCATAGAAAAAAATATATATATCGCGATGATCGCCAGAGTGACCAATCCCTAGAAGCCGCTCTTCTTTTGGACAGCAAAGTCGACCAGCACTGTGGGGAACGCGTTAGTAACATTTGTATTTTTATAGAGCGTGCATCACCTTTTATAGAAATCTCCTGAAGAGAGTACTGTCGTTCCGAGATTACAAACAAGTTGTCTATAAGATACATGCAAACAGGATTTATCCACGCGCAGACAGTACGTGACAACTCACCTCCATGACGTCAGCAATCTTCTCCCATTGCTCCTGCGAGGGGTCGATGCCGGTGGGGTTGTGCGCACACGCGTGCAGGATGATGACAGAGTTCTCTGGCGCGTTCTTCAGGTCCTCGATGAAGCCGTCGAAGTCGATCGCGCGCGTCTTCGCGTTCCAGTAGCGGTAGGTGCGCGGTTGGGTGAAGCCGGAGTTCACGAACACCAAGTGGTGGTTCTCTGGTGGAAAAACCAATGATTTATGGTACAAAAATACAATACAGTAAACATAGAATTGACCTGAGTCAAAATAGCTGTCTTGGCGGTCCTTACAAAAAGTGAGCGTGTTTAAATTAGTAAGAAATTTCTTAATAATAATCTGTAAATCGGTAGGAACTTCAATTTCTTACACAGGTTTTAAATGTACAGTTAGCTCCATAAGTAGCTGAACACATGCAACATTTTAAATCGTCAATGCGCGTTAATTTAATTGAAACATTTTTTTGTTTTATTTTCCGAAGTAAAGTTAATCCCTTGTATTTTATTTTTGTAAAAAAAATAAAAAAATGGTAAGAACATAAAAATGTATAAGCGATACGAAGTTTTGAATTTGTTCAGTTACTAATGTGGCTAACTGCACATGAAGTAGGAACAGTTACACATTTGAATAGCCAATTTGTCTTTTACTGTATGTGTTTGTAGTCAAACTAGTAAGTCAATGGCCGACTATTACTGGTTTTTAGTAATTTTTCGCCGCACAGCTAAGCTGTCCATCTAACATCACTATTTTTTTATTGTTTACAATACGATTTGGCATATGGGCCGGGCTCACGGTACCAAAATATCGAAGATTAGCGGCATTACTTCGGTAACTATTGACGGCTGCCGCTTATCGACAACGATTGTGATAAATAATATTTAATGTTGTATAAATTTATAGCACATTAAAGAGTTTCATAATGGTATGACGTAGTATTTTATATTTATAACACCATTGCATCATGGAACATATTTGATTTATTCTAATGTATCAACGGAGACAAAATCTGAGATTAAGATTAAGTATTCCTTAGTTCCAACTTATCAATATTGCTGTGAAATTAATAACCTTTAAACTATATCTCAAAAAATCGACACATGGCAAGAACTAAACAAATACTTTACCTATATTGCATTAACAGCGAAATCCGAGAAACAGATTGTTTACAAATACGACGATATTATGTCGTCTGGATTGCGTCACTCAGATGGTTCCAATAACCCACGACCCGTAAAGATACTCAACAACTGTTGTTATTACGAGAACTAACATACCACTTGTAGTAACTTATAATTAAAAACCGGCAAACGAGCAATTTATAGAAAGTACCTCAACCGGAGTACATTAAATGTCTCTCGACCTGAACTCACGGGCGTAGCTATAGCTTTCGCATATGGGGGGTACCAAAATGTAAATGGCCTAGTGGGGTTTTTGCCACCTGGAGCGGATTCAACATTTCACGTATACACCCCCCCGTCCACCAAAGATTTAAAAGGTTTAATTTTAAAAAGTTAATTGGGTGTTGCGATTTATGGTGCAGAACGTTTCCTGAGATTATAATTGCCTTCTTTCCTCTCCTTAATACCGTGATGACATTCATATTTCTTATAAAATTGGTCACGTTCATAAGCAGTGGAGATTAATTAAAATTAGGCGACCTAGTTGCTCGTTCGCCAGCTTAAGCTATGAAAAAATATATAAATAATTATTGTATTATTATTTATAGTACATCTAAAATGCCACAACGTTGTCGACGGGGTGGCGATTTTTAGGAACAGCATAGAATCAGTTTGGTGTCTCAGCTACATCCCAATTATGAAATCTTTAATATTATCGTACATCTTTGCACAACAGTGGATTATAGAACATGTAAGCAGACCAATTAAAGCTAATTAAAATGATATATAACTGGTATTTCGTTAGTATACGAAGTAGGTAAATAGTATTTTATTTACTAATACAAATCGGTTTCTTCCAGTAATGATTTTTTCGCCGTGGTGCTACCCCCTTATTCTCTGTGACAGTGTTAACTCGTAACCCGGCCATGTCACGTTAACTTCGTGTAATTAGCGATAAATGGTATTTTGTATGCCAATTTACATAGTAATAAACGCGCTGGGTTACGTTACGCGCTTGTTACGTGCGGTGAAAATAACGTGTGTCATAGAGAATAAGGGGGCTGATAACGATATGGAAGTGACTTACCCCACGTGGGGTTGGAGTAGTAGAAAGTGGTGTATTTCAGGTGCTTGTTCAACAGCTCGGCTCCGATACGAAGACCGCCAGTTCCTGACAGCGCCTGTACTCCGAAAGTCTATAACAAGAGCATTTCTCATTGGCATCGCGTTTTTTATTTCATGGCAAAAGCATATCATCACGCCCTATCCCTGAGGTAGGCAGAGTTGTTATGTTTTAATAATTTTAATTGCGTCTATTTATAAATTTATATTCTGAATATAGATGCTTTTTACCCGACTGCGAAATAAGGAGGGTTATGTTTTTCGAGTGTATGTATGTATGTATGTTTGTATATTTCTTTGGCACGCCCTACAGCCTAAGCGGCTTGTCGTATTTTATGTGAGTGGTGTCAATAGATTCGTCTTAGTCGTGAGAGTGACACTGGGTACATCAAAATAAAAAAATAAACATAATTAAGGGTTTTTGGCGGCAAAAAGTGATCTCGAAAAAAAATGTTTTCAAAATACATCTAGTGTGGTATCAAAATAAAGATTTTTTAACAGTGATTACGAATATATATATATATATATAACTTATATGTTTTATTGGAGTTTGGAATAGGAAATGCTAATAAAGGTGATTGAGAACTAAAAAGATGGATATAAAAAAAAAAAATTAAGAAAAACAAAAAACCCGACTGCGTCCATATCTGCCATCTTTATTAAATTCGTTGAAGAACTGAAAAGATAGTAACAAGATTTAAGTGTGAATATTTTATTTTGGTTTTGAATAATCTTAGTTGACAGTGTTCACAAATGCAGTCGTAATTCAAAACCAAAATAAAATATTCACACTTAAATCTTGTTACTATCTTTTCAGTTCTTCAACGAATTTAATAAAGATGGCAGATATTGACGCAGTCGGGTTTTTTGTTTTTCTATTATTATTATTTTTTTGAGTGTTTACTTATATACTAAAATTAAAGAATGTTATAGGTCAACTTACGCGGCCGGCGGCAATGGCGGGGCTGTCCTCGCCTAACAACATCGACACAGATGCGTTCGAGAATTGCTCGAGACCTGCAAAAACACATATTTAATTAGTTATTACATACAAGACCTACAAAAACTATTATTTCTTAGTTATTACCTACATACTAGCTATTGATCTTTTTTTTTATTGCATTGAATGACGAGACGAGCATGCCGTACGCCTGATGGTAAGCGATACGACCACCCATGAACAGTAGAAACACCATCCAGCACCTTGAATTACAAAATACTGTGTGGCATTCTACTGCGCTCGTTATCCTGAGACATTAGATGTTAAGTCTCATTATGTCCAGTAGTTACACTGGCTACAATGTCCTTCAAACCGAAACACAACAGTGCATGCACATTGCTGCTTGGCGGTAGAAATAGACATTGCGGTGGTACCCACCCAGACGGACTCTTACATATGAGAGACTTACCACCAGTAAGATTTATATTAATTAAAAAATTTAAATATAGCATAAATTAAAACTGGCTTATTGTATATCTCCACGCATATCGTAGTTACCAATTCCTTCATAGATATGTTATCTCGAACAGGAACATACAAATTATATAATCGATATGATATTTATCGATATCGAATTGTCGCAATAATTATACTGGCTGTCGATTTAGATTACGGATGGGTTTTATGATAAATTTTATCATTTTTAGCACCTTTTGAAAAAATGCGGGTACTGAAGGCCCATGAGATCAATTAAAAAATCAAGTCAATGGATAATAATGCTAAATTCATAGTAAGTAAATGGTGATTAAGGCCTTGATATTTTTTGGTTTCGCAGTTTAATTTCCCAATATGACCCAAATATTTACTTTAATGATTGCTTACTATAATCCAGGCTTGTTAATTGATATAAACAAACAAAACAAAAACATATGTATCACGTATGTTTCCCCTAAGGGGGTAGGCACTATATAGGCAGTTACTATGATGCAAGTATTGTGGGACAGGTGTTTCGCCGTGAACACTACTTCGAACACAGCGTCGAACATCCGGGGGAACGTTACATTACATGGAAATGTTTTAGATATTCAGTTTTTGTTTGTATTGCACCATTCGTAAAAAAGTTATGTAACAGGGAAATGCTTTAGTCTGTTGTAGGTAACCCTTAATTAATGTAAATTGCCAGTCAACCGGTCGAGTAACAAATTAACCTACTTGCACATTATGTATGGTTATGGTATTTTTTCATTACATATTAATGACTACGACCAACACTATCGCTAAAATGGTTTAATAAGATAACCATGACGATTACATGACTGCGTTTGAAGTTATCAAATATCAACACGTAAAAAAAAAAATTACGATGTGTCTTGTAATGGACATTAGATAGTCTACGTAAATCGTATCACGTTTTGGAGCATTAGCGTTTCGTACAGTTAGTGATATTGCTGAAGCTCTAAAAATATCCAGACATAATCCCTCACTGGAATCTCCATTAGGTAAATATTGACAATTATGTTATGACATTATATGTTAGTGATGATCACGTCTTATCAGATAAGCCACTTACAGCCACGCTATATACATTTTAGTTTACAGCTTGAATTGGTTCATGGACTATATGGCACTACTGTACTATAGGCAAAAGAAAAGTGTCGCGAAGTCGCAGCTTTGCTGTTGCGTTTCGAGGAGTAAAGGAGATTGTCGGAGGTCCAAATTAATCAACCTCCTTTTCCCATTCTATTAAATAGTACGTTAGTAAGGACTTAAATAGTAAGTAAGGAAATTCGGTAATGCACCAAAAGTTGCGGGGCGTTTTAACTTTAATAGGCGGTAGAGATTACTTCTTGCTGGCTTAATTAACTATTTACCGTCCTTCTGTTAGATGCTCGGTATATCTCAAGTTATATTCCTAAGTAAATAACATAAATTAATACTAGATAGTATGGAGGCGAAGTAAAGCCTATCAAACATCGATTGAATTGTTGAGCAAATAGGTTTCGTACGAGAAATATTGGTATGCAATTTTATACAAACAGCCTTAGAAGAATCAAACTATCATAAATTCAGGCATGTACCGTCGAAACTATTGATAAATATGTAACGAGTATGGAGTATACTCAAAAGTCGCAGTACGTTAAGATTATTTTCATCTCATGGCGTAATAGAAACCTTATCAGGTTATTTACGACAATAATAAAAAAAACACAATAAATAAAATAAAAAACATGAAGGTGTTTATTGCTTTTAACCCTCTACGGCGAAGGGAGGAAGAGGAATGATTTTAACACTTATGTATTCATGTATCCATTGTATGGTCCATTCTAGCATAGCTCATGGGGGCTGATTTTGAAAAATGAAATGTCAATCCATTCGTCTTTATTGTGAGATGCTGATGGATATATTTTGCGATATTTTTTTTTTAATTAAATTTTCTATTACTATATTTAAGTTGAACCCTGGCCATTTTTGTCTTATTCGTGTTTTCCAGTTACTTTTTTCCGGAGTTAGGTTTGAGTTGCCTATAACTTTTTTCTACTAAAATTACAATCAACACGACGAAAGAATTAGTGACTACGTAACATCACAATTTGATACCAACGTGTTTTGATCTTTTATCGTAACATATAAAAACTTGCATCATTATTGTGGCATTTTTTATCAGCGTCAGCTAATTTCAACGACGGCGACAGGCAACGTGATTGTAATATTATAATTTAGATTTAATCAATTGATTTTGGTCACGACTCACGACATACATTCGTGCCTTGTCTGTTCGTTGGTGCTACCACAAGGCGCTGGAGTTGGCTTCATTCACTCAGGTGAACCTTAGGGTTGAATAACATCCACTAACCATAAAGACTGACAATTCTAAAACAAACTGAATGCGCTGCGGCTAGTCATGCAGTAAAACCAATATTATTTAGCACCAGTTTACCAATTAAAATTTTCAACATTATTAAATCTGTATTATAAAAGTTAACAGCCCTAATACATGTGTAATCAGGTTTGGATTTTTATGCCATATGAGCATTGATATTGCCAGATCTCACCCATGCCATGTCATTTTATTTAATATTCAATTTACTTTTGTGTGCATAATTTCGGTAATCCATTTCAAAACAATGTTTCTATTGGTCATCTCTATAAATTTTTTATTTGTTTAACTTTGTGATATATTATTCTCTACGGCATTGGGCCTCTGTTGTGTGCTGGTAATATCGGTGTTCAAACTAATTCGTAAATTGGTTTAAAGACACTTACCAAGGACTGGCAGATATTCATGAAGAAGGGTTGGGTCTTCTGCCATTTTCTTTTCCATTTTGCGTACAACTGGCAGCACCCATGGTTTGCCATTTTCGTCTCTGTATGCTGTCATAAAATAATATTGTGTAAATTAGTTTGGGATATACATCATTTTTAAACAGATATAGCCAGATGAGAGACTTATTGTCTCAAGCAATTTTTTTTCAAATAGCTTTAGTAATTTTTAAAAATCACTGAAAAATGTGCTGAATCCAAATATGCATAAAATTTTGTATTGCAAAAAATTATTGCTTTCAATTGTCAATATACAGGTGAATTCTTGAGATGGGGTAGCAAGGGCAGCTACTGTTACTGCTGTAGCTACAAGAAAAGTTTCTTAAGAGACTGTCCATCATTTTCAAAGACATTAAAAATAATAATTCAGTATGTTAAAATGTAATGTGATTTCTAAGCTACTTACCATTGGTACAACAAATAAAATTTAGGAGTAATTTTTTTTTATGCATTATTATGTTCCTGTATACATTTATATAATGTGTGTAGATTAATTATTGACTTTAAATAGAAAGTTATGTTTAAAAAGCAAATTGGTGTCACACTTATTACGAAATGTGTGGTGGAAATTTGTTACTGTTTGTGACCTAAAAAGGACTCAAACCTGTAATGGTCCCATAGATGCTTTTCATAGTTATAAGCAACAGGATTGATTGGCATTAAAAAGTTATAGCATAAGTTGTTCATTTTCTTGCTGATCAATTATTTTTTTCAAAGTCTGTTAAAGACAATCTAATTGTTTTCAAAAGTTATGGACAGTCTTCAAAGTAAGTTTCCTTGTGGCTACGGCAGTTAAAGTAGCACCATCTCACCATCTATATCCTAAGTTATACAGTGTGTGTATTTCACTGGTGGTAGGTCTCTCATATGTAAGAGTCCATCTGGGTGGGTACCACCGCAATGTCTATTTCTACAGCCAAGCAGCAGTGTGTAATAGACATACTGAGACTTAGCATCTTATGTCTCAGGATGATGAGTGCAGTGGAATGCTACACAGTACTTCGTAACTCAAGGTGCTGGATGGTGTTGCTACTGTTTATGGGTGGTTGTATCGCTTACCATCAGGCAAATGGCATGCTTGTCTAATAATTTGATGTAATAAAAAAAAAGAGTGTAAATTGTAGCCAAAATAAACTTTTTACATATCTATCTATCTCAAAAATCCACCTGTATAATAAAATATGATAGTAGCATAAATGATAAAAAGAATTAGAACTTCACGAGTATAGCCATAAAAGTTTTCCCATAATATAATAAGTATAACAGGTTTATTTTTATTTAGGAAGAATATTTTTTTAATTGAAAACTAGTAATAACTGTGCATACCTATGCATATTCAATTCTTAAATTTTATTTTATATTAATGTTTTCAGAGATCAAACCGAGTATACAACACTTGGAGCCAAGTATACATCAATAACACAGGTGTTTTGTAAATTACTGAATAATGAAAGCTCACTCAAAGACACCCATTTTGACAAAACTATTTAAATGTTATATTGTTAATTTAGAAAACTAGCAAATTATTTTTAATTCATCATTGATAACTTTGACAGGTCCATCTGGAAATCTTTGGCGGAGGCCTATGTTCAGAAGGAATTGTTGCGTGATCCCAATTACTAGTAACAGGTCCAAAACAAGTTGGAAATTGAAACAAACAGAACGTAAACAAGTTACATAATATTACATCGTTACGTACTCTTTATAATGTAACTTAAACATTTGCAAATTTACTTACCGCCGACACCTAGGTTGACTTTATTTTGGTAAGTATCGTCGGTAAAAAGTTTATTTAACAAAAAGACCTCGATTGGAGGACCTTGTTCGACAACTTGAAAACGGGATCCCATTTTTATAATTATGCGTCCTCACACTCTGGAATACTGTCACCGACTGCAGGTATTAAGTAATCCTTGGAATAAATTACAGTAAACTTTTCGCCGACAATATTCGTATCGGTCACCCGGTCACCCTTTGCGGTGACCTTTGTCAATGTCGATAACGTCACCGGTCACCACTCACAGAGGCGTGACAGCTCTTTGGTCAGTGTTGCCAACAAATTGTAAAAAATCCATTGACAATAAATTGAAATAGTCAGCTACACCTGTCACATCGGGCGGGCCGCGGGGTGCGTGCGTAGCGTGGTTTCTTGCCGACCCATAAACCTTCCTGCGAACAAATAAGCAACGTATACACCCACCCCCCCGTCACTCCGTCCGTCGAATAAATTTGAAGACATATTTAACTATCTAAAGATAGTTTTTGTCCCGTTAAATATCCCGTGAGCCGTTAGAAAGATTTTCCCCCGTTTCCAACGTATCCAAATCCGCTAGATAAGACGGGAAATCCGTTAAGCTGGCAACGCTATCTTTGTGACTTCTTTTTTGTTCATTAAGAAACCGGCTAAGGTCGAAGACCATGCTGCCAAGTCATAAGTAACTTTGATGACAGATAATTGAAAATGATTACGTTTTGTTCTATGTTTCGTTAAATATTTGGAACAATAAAGTTTTAAAATAATTACGTTTTCACAATACAAGTTACAAGATAAGAATTAGAGTTACAAAATGTGCTGCTTTTTAACTTCAAACTAAATAGTTTTATCTCTTAAAAGCTTAAAAGTAGCATCAAAATTATATTTTGAAATAATCGTTGCGTTTAGTTGCATTTTCCATGTCTCATAGGCTTCCGCAGTCTTGGACACATTACCTAAAATCTACAGGAGGTAATTTTATGGAGGATGCGGTATCGTTATATGGAAAATATAATATTTTACATATTTTAGGGGTCCGGTCCCCGCGTCTTATGTGATTTGTGAATAGTGGGTCACTACAAAATCATAATAATATTATTATGTTTTTTGCTGAAAAGTCGGACAGGCTGGCTGTAGACTCCATATTATGTATTATAATATGGAATTGATATATATATATATATATATATATATATATATATATATATATATATAGTGTATCTTTTGTTGGTTGTCCAAATAAATAAATAAATAATTATCTTTGCTGTAGACGAAAGCAGCACTAAAGAACGTTATAATAGATTTGGAAAAGCAGCATACACGGTGGTAAAAGTTTTGACTAAATTTAAAATTGCGCAGTTTTTTAATACTTTTTATATATGTCACAAATCAAATTCCAAGCGGGCGAAGCTGCGAGTAAAAAGTAGTAAGCAATAAAACTGTTATTAAAAATAGTAACTAAAATGGTTTTATTGTATAAGCTACAAGTATCTGCAAATTAACATTTATATTCCGTATAGGAAGGATTAATGATTTTAGGTGCTCTAGGATCAGTTGGTCTAACGACGAGATATGTTTGCTTGTATTCCCTGTTATCACCGTCTTCCTTATAATATCTATAGACACCTGCAATACCTAGACCAATTCCTATGAGCGCCATAAATGAGGATCCCATTATTTCTGGTATTTCCCAACAGCCTCTCTTGAAGAGTCCTATCAAGCTTTTGGAAAACCTAACTTGATGTCCAATTTCCTTAGGTTCTGGAGTCATATTGAATACGTACGAAGTGATTGTAGCAACAGCTAGCGTTTTTAAATCTAAAATTATTCTTCGTGCAATTGACGTATTTCAGTAGTATTATAATTCTCTTTGAGCTAATCCATGTCATAAAATTGTCAGGCAGAATCAAAGAGCAAAATTAGCCAAGGACCGATACTCTTTGGTGAAATTATTGTGCTATTTGTTCTATTCTTGTTGTTTGAAAGCACTCCTGAGACGTGAGACGCAACCCAATTAAATATACACTAATCCACACTTCCATAATTATTATATTACTAACTTTTGCTCGCGGCTCCGCCCGCATGAAAAAGTTTTACTGGGATAAAAGTCCCGCTTTATATTTTGCCGGGATAAAAAGTACCCTGTGTCCTTTCTAGGGTTTCAAACTATCTTTATATGAAATTTCATCAAAATCCGTTCAGTAGTTTCGGAGATGTTACTGCACATCAACAAACAAACAGACAGAAAAGAATTATAAATATCGCTGTTTTTTTTTATTGCGTTGAATGACGAGACGAGCATGCCGTTCACCTGATGGTAATCGATACGACCACCCATAAACAGTAACACCATTCAGCACCTTGATTTACAAAGTACTGTGTAGCATTCCACTGCGCTAGTCATCCTGAGACATAAGATGTTAAGTCTCACTATGTCCTGTAGTTACACTAGCTACAATGTCCTTCAAACCGAAACATAACAGTGCATGCACACTGCTGCTTGGCGGTAGAAATAGACATTGCGCTGGTACCCACCCAGGCGGACTCTTACATATGAGAGACCTACCACCAGTGAAAACTAACTGTGCTAATCAAGTGTTTGTTTTGATGCTGCCAAAATTCCTCGATAAAGTCTTGGTAAGGTAGCCACTAGCCATTGCCTTACTTCGACATTCTACTGGGGATAAATAAAGTAACAAGTATGTGTCTGAAGGACTTGTATCCATGGACAAGAATAAATTTAAAAATAATATGTCACTGAGCTGACAGTTGACAGTTCCGGTTTTCCCTACACATTTTTAGCAGATTTTTAGTCTTTACAATCAAAAGGGCAATAGCTACGATTTAGTTGAATTTTCGAAATAAAAGCTCAAATAACAACCCTAAATGGCCGCCGCAGGTGCTTCGCGAAGAACCATAGGCCAACTGATCCAGCAGGGTTGGAATGAAATCCCCGAGGTTTTAGCCTCAACTGGGATGGCCGTAATAGGAATCGGTTTGGGCATAGCTGGGTGTTATAGATACTATCAAGAAGACGGAGACAACAGGAGGTACAAAATGACCTACGTAATCATGAGACCTGACGATCCTAACGTGCAACGCATCCGAAAGGATTAAGTTTAATAGTTCAGTGTTTTGGCGATTGTGAATAGTGTATTATGTAATAAAGTGCAATTCTGTAGGAAATGTGTTTGTTTATCTTCCTGTTTGTTGGTGTAAAAGAAAATATTAACTTCTTCCCAGACATATTACGACAATAATACATTTTTGTTTATGTAACAGCATCATTATTCACTTTCTAGTCAAATTTTACTGTATTAGAACAGCACGAAGAGTGGTTCCGAGACTATTGATCTATTAATATGAGATCACATAATTATTGACTATAAGAATCAACATATTACATGAAGAATTTTATTATCATATAATTATATTATATCCAATTATAACCCTTACAAGATTTAATTTTCAGGAGACAAATTTATTGGTTGCAGTGATCATGTCAGTATGTAAAACAACAATGTGTAAAAAACATTTTATTAAAGCTAATTTGTATCATTCTTTTTGTATACTTTATAACTGCCTAATTTGACAAATGAAAAATAATGATTACTATAGGTTTTGGTGATTAATAATAAATACTGTTCTGCTGAGATGTGGTCTCTATATAGGAATTTAACTACCCACTTGTAAGTCTACCCTATGCTTATAAAAAAAATTAGGATTTCTCATTTTAACACTAAACTTGCTGTGGACTGGGATTATTTGTTATGATAACTTGTCAACAGAGCAAAAAGATTTATTCAGTTTGGTGTGAAAAATAGGTCATTTCATAAAATTCAAATTGTTGATAAAAAATCAATGTTACAATAAATCTGTGAGGAAAGTCCCAAAGTATAGACATATTAACAAATAGCAGTGATATTCAAAACATATTAAGCAATGGATTGTTGAAGTGATTTGGATTAGTTCTGAGGATTTTGGATTCCCAAAAAATGTGGTTTGCTTTGGCCCATACCACCTGATGATAAGTATCATGCAGCTCAAATACAATATTTAGGGATTAAATTCACAATTTTATTGTAAACTGGCTGTAAATTCTACATCCTGAATAATCGTCCTTCTTGTGTGATCATATTATGACTTCCTCATTATTTCTTCTTGCCTTTATTAGTAGCCATTCCTTTACTTGAACTTGGTTTGTCTTTACTGGCACCTGCCTTTTCTTTTGTGGAACTTGGCTTTTCTGATTCTTTTGTTTTCTTTTTCTAAAAAACAAACATGGTAAGTAGATTTAGTATTAAATGTCTACTGATGTTGAAAATACATTGAAAATTAACAAAAAAATACAACCGACTTCAAAACCACTACAAACCAAAAGATAATTTAACTTTATATTATACACATATTATTGTGTTGTTAATCTCTGCACCACCCTAAGGTTGACTGGTAGAGAATGCCTATGGCATTAAGTCCGCCTTTATACATTTGTGTATGAAGTGCTTAAATAAATAAATATATTTGGAGTTTGTGCCTAATTTAAATTGAACATTGTTTTCATATATTTGTTAGTGTATTTGCTTAGCTTAGCTGGCAATTTCAATTAGGCACCAACTCCAAATATTTATGTATAATATAAAGTTAAATTATTTTTTGGTTTGTAGTGGTTTTGAAGTCAGTTTTATTTTTTGTATAAAAGTTTTTATTTATTGCCTTTTTGTTAGTGAATTATGGAATGGTGAAAACAAATCCTAGATATACGATTACAGCATTCGTGGGTCATCTGCTGTTAGTTATTGAAGAGTACCATTGTCTATCTCCGAAGATCTTCATCACATCCTAATAAATGATATACTAAAACCTTCCCTGAAAAATATACATTTGAATAACGAAAATCCTATTTAAATAGGATCAATCGTTTTTGAGAAAATTGTGGCCATACAAACTTACATATATATGGGTCGAATACAGAACCTCCTTTTTTTAAAGTTATTAATGATTGATCACATGAGGAACTTAGGAGGTTTCAGCATTTAAAATTCTTTGGTTAGGAACTTTTTTTTAAACTGGATTTATATATTATACACAAAAATGGATCTATTACAATATAACAAAAAAAACGAGGTTGCCCATATTTTTTTTAGGATATTTTTCAATTTTTTTTTCTTTTGTCACTATAGAATGTAGGTATTGAGTATTGTTTGCATTACCTTTATCAAGGCATCGTTTTCGGGGTCGCTGTCTTCGGGCTGGTCAGAGAGCTCCTCATCGTCTGCGGCCTCTTGGTCGTCGCGCGCGGCGCCTCGCTTGATGGCTCCGGGCGCGTACGGCAGCGCGCTGACGGTCTTGTTGTATGTACGTGTCATAGCAGCTTTCACCTACGTGGTTAGATTATATTCGTATTAAGTATATTATTCTAAAATAAATTGGTTTAATTTTATTTGATTGCTAATAATAAAAGCTAACCTTTTCTAGATTATTTTGACAGACTACTTAATACTTATATATGTTTCAAACAAATGTCTAATACAATCATTTTGCCCTGTTGGTTTGTGTCAAACTCTTACCTTCGAATCTATCAATATGGTGGGATTTCTCTGGCCTGGCCAGACCGACAGCTCCACCAGCGAGTCCAGGTCTTCCCTCAATAGGTGATAGGATTCCAGCACCTCCAGCGACTTAGCAATGCCATCCGACTTGTCTTTGATTAGCGGGTTGATTATCGCGTCTCGTAAGTGAGTGCAGTAGTCCAAGTATATTGACGATTTTGAACCTGATGTGCTGTAATTATTTTATATAATAACTAGTTGACCTGGCAAACGTTGTTTTGCCATATACGTGAGAACTTCACTTTACTAATATCGCTTTATAGGAAGAAAATTTAGGGTTGTATGTATTTTTTAACGCCACATCATAGAAAATAAAAATAAAAAATTCTCTCCGAAAAATAAAAATATTTTTTTTTGGGGTGGGCCACCCTTATCACTTAGGGGGATGAAAAATAGATAACAACCTATTCTCAGACCTACCAAGTGTGAATATAAAATTTCATCAAAATCGGTTCAGCCGTTTCGGAGGAGTATGGTAACTAACACTGTGACACGAAATTTTTATGTCTATACTAATATTATAAAGCTGAAGAGTTTGTTTGTTTGTTTGAACGCACCAATCTCAGGAACTACTGGACCGATTTTGAAAATTCTTAGTGAAAGAAAAAAACAAACTCTTCAGCTTTATAATATTAGTATAGATATCATTATACGACGTGAGGGTACAGATGTTTATTATATATGCTACCTGGGAAGAAGTAATGCTAAAATTTGATTTAGCCTCAATATATCCTAAAACTATTATTTAATGTATAAAATTACCTGAGTCTCGTATGGGCGTGTATCTCCTGACACAGCCGGTGCAGTTTGCTGGCGCGCGAGTTCTTCCCGAGCCAGCCCGGGAACTGTATTTGCCCGGCCATGTGGCCCGCCATTGTGTGCCCCGGGATCACAGAACTGTACATAGCCTGGTATTCGATGACAAAGTGTTATTTTATGGCATAGTACCTTGGGACTCCGCGTGTGTCCATTCCCAAAATAAAAATCTAAAGGTAATCTTATTTTCGGAATTTGTCGTTTAGTTTTAAGCGTTTTTGCACGCTACCTTACTTATAAATGTCGACAACGAATCATAGAAAAACTAAGTATTATTAAAAAGCTCATCGGCTGCTTTCAATCCGTTAAATAAATAATGTAATGTCAAGCCGATTTACCTGCATGGGCAGTAGACTCCAAGCTTGTGCGCTGCGTATTCTCTTATCAACCAGGTCGCCTAAACTGATGCTGTCTGCTGCCTTACTTATCCGCTGCAACACTTCGTGCCTACAATACAGCATAAATATATAAACTAGTTCACCCATTGTTTCCCTTATTTACCTCATGTCTCTTCCTAGGGTACTAACACACGCGTGTTTCTGTGAATCGATAAATTCGTTGTTTTATTCTCTGTAGCCATTACTTCCGTAGATTTTAGATCCACATCGATAAAAGTAGATGTATGGTAGAGTGAGAGAGGGAAGGTCTACTTACTTGGGGCAGTGAGGTGCGACCTGCAGATAATTCTCCTGAACGAATAATGGCGCTAGGCTGTAATCGTAGAAGAACAGATCGCTCTTGTCGTGGATGCTCATAGACTTGTGGTCTTCAGCTGAGAACACCTTCCGAACTGCCTCCCACGGGCCCTAGACAATTTGTTTTAGAAAGGTAAGAAAGTATAATGGTTTTCCAACAAAATATTAACTATACTATCGTACTTCTAAAATAGTTAGTACGACTTCATTCCTTTACCTAAAAGGAAAAATTACATACCAATTTAATATCCTTTTTGACAGTTTTGGTATCATTCCTCAAGCGGTCAGTATCGGCTAAGTCAGGGTCCACAGCCCACATTGAGAGTAAGTTTAAGGTCTGTCGTACGTCCTGGTTGGCGGCCACTATTAACTGCGACAGTATATCTGGAGCGACCTTCAGACCTTCTTTGAAACATATCGACATCATCGCCGACTGAAAAAAAAACATTCTATATAGTTGTGATTTTGATTTCCTTGATTTTATTTTTCTGGTAATGTTCTCCGAAATTCTGTTCTCTAATTACAATTACTTGGTAGCTCTTGAAAAGTTATATGCTAAATGATTGCGATAGTATCTAGGTATGGCTCGACACATACCATAGTGCCACTATAAAAATTTTAGTGGCGTGGGTTCTTGTCCTTGCATTATTAGCGTGTGGACATGTTTGGTAGCCCGATCATTTTAAGCTAAGCTAAGGGGGGGTCCGGATCCCCAAAATGTTAGCGGTCAGTGGCGTAGCGTGGTTTATTGTAAGCTAAGGGCTGGGGGGGTCTGGACCCCCTGAAACCCCTCTTATATACGCCCCTGGCTTCAATTATAATAATTAAAAAAAAACAACATATTGTGTTAAGTTATATTGGTGTTCTAGAAGGTTTTTAATTATCATCTAGCGCAGCGGCTTCTTTATCTACTCATTCTTTTGCATTAAAATTAATATCTCACCTTGATCTGGTCGACCCGTGGCCTGTTGAACCTCAGATCGTAGCAGTAGTTGACGAGTGAACGCATTTTCTGACTGTTCCTGTCATTGCACATGCATATGATCGGCACCGACGTCATCTTTATAAGATTTATCAGCTCTTGGAGGCCACCTGAGGAACATTAATAAATTAATTATGATATGTTCTAATGTGCCATATTTTTTTAGGAAACTGATACTTCGTTACATATTATAAAAAGTCCCCCGCCGCGTATGTCTGTCTAAACACGAAAAACTCAATACCTTAGGGTTTTCTATGAAATTTGGTATGGAGGTTTGAGACGCTGAGAAGTACAGACTACTTTTTATCCCGGAAAAATATATAGTGAGATTTTTATCGGAAGTCTCTTGCACGCGGGCGAAGCTGTGATCAAAGCTAGTCAATAATAACGAGTAATTTAAGATTAGATAGGTAATGATTGTGACTTAGATACGTAATATAAGTGACTTAATTGTTGTAATAATTAAGTATTCTGCAATGCAATGCAATCAGCCCTGTATTATATACTGCCCACTGCTGAGCACGGGCCTCCTCTACTACTGAGAGGGGTTAGGCCTTAGTCCACCAAGCTGGCCTAGTGCGGGTTGGCAGACTTCACACACCCTCGAAATTCTTATGGAGAATTATCAGGTATGTAAGGTTTCCTCACGATGTTTTCCTTCACCGTTAAAGTGAACTATAATTGATAAATAATACACACGTAACTTCGAAAAGTCAGAGGTGTGTGCCTTGGGCTTAGAACCTCCGGACATTGCCTCGGCAGACCGTTCTATTCCCAACTAGGCTATCGTCCACTTTTAATTAAGTATTCTAATCTTGACTAATCATAAGTGCAGCTACGTTCACCTACGTGAAGAATGTATTTTATCGTTTTGGTATAATATTGAGAATTTAGCTATGCCATTACCACGGTAGTATATCTGTGTACTGTGTCATTACGGACATTGGAACGTAGGTGCCTATGACTAAACTTCAGATGATTAAATTGCTTACTTATCTGCAATACATCTAAGCTAGGCTATATTTACCTCTGTCCTCATTACCAGCCATCCCGTCCACCTCGTCCATGACGAGGACATGTTTTTTCGTCACCGCTTGTTTACCAGTATCACCTGCGACAAAGTAAACATATTCAATATCGACAATAGATTCCTTTCTTCTCTGCTTCTAGTGATATCGTCGAAAAAGTGCAAGAGTCGAAGGCTGTGGGTGGTACAACCCTCAGCAATTTTTATTTTGAGTTCTAAAATTTTTTTCGGCGACCTTTTTTATGCATTAAATTCGAACTCGTGACCCGGGCGACCGAAATACCAAAGTTAATATTTAGTAAGATTGTAGTTACGGGCTATATTTGAACATTGCGCGCGGCTCCGCCCGCGTGGAAAAGATTTTCCGGGATAAAAAGCCTATAGCACTTAGGAGTAATGTAGCTTCCTATTAGTGAAAGAATTTTCAAAATCGATCCAGTAGTTCCTGAGATTAGCGCGTTCAAACAAACAAAACTCTTCAGCTTTATAATATTAGTAAGTATATTATGATTAGTAGTATGATTATGTTATACAACAGAACGGTTTAATTAAAGAAACCTGATACCACTGTGAGTGCTCATAAACAATTAAAACACTATCCATAACTCGAGATTATGAAGAAATGGAAGTCACTACCCTGCGGTCGTCATTGCCATCGCTTGTCGCAGACATTTTACCTTAATCTCAGTACCTACAATCAGGTGTTATTTGTAGACCGCAGTCCGTTCACCTTTTTCTGTTTTATACAACACAGATTTTATGAGTCTTTTCAGTGCTAATTTAGTGCATGCTAACTCTTCTTTAGCTGCGATGATAATACCATTGCTGCGCCGGCCATTGTAATGTATATTTCTACCGCCAAGCAGCAGTATGCATGTACTGTTGTGTTTCGGTTTGAAGGACATTGTACCCAGTGTAATTATGGGACATAATGAGACATAACATCTTATGTCTCAGGATGACGAGCGCAGTGAAATGCCACACAGTACTTTGTAACTCAAGGTGCTGTATCACCATACAGCACCTTGAGTTACAAAGTACTGTTTATGAGCGGTCGTATCGCTTACCATCAGGCGAACGGCAGGCTCGTCTCGTCATTCAATACCATAAAAAAAACGTTAAATCCTACTAATATTATAAACGAGAAAGTTTGTAAGTATGGATGTATGGATGTCTGGATGTATGGATGTTTGTTACTCTTTCACGCAAAAACTACTGAACGGATTTCGATGAAACTTGGCACACGGGTAGATTATGTCCTAGATTAACACATAAGCTACTTTTTATACCGGGAAACTATAAAGCGGGACTTTTATCGCGGGAAAACTCAATCACGCGGGCGGAGCCGCGGGCAAAAACTTGTAAAATATAAATCCAAACAAATAGCGTAGGTGTTTAGTACAAGATTTCTACTAGTCTTTTAAACTTATAAATAACTTAAACTTAAAACTTGTGTTAACTTTAACATTCGATAAATTCTATTTGAAATATTTATGTTATGATTGGTTTTTTTTTGTCAGGTATTTTTATTTATTGAATTTATTAGTACGATTACAATAAAGAACAAATACAAAATTTTAGTAGTAAGTTTTTGATTAGTGTATTATTGTTGTCTATTAGCTTTTGTTCACAAAATTATAGCCCACATTCCGAACAAATAATGTTAAATAAACTCAGTGTAAACTAAGCCTAAGCATCGTACTTTCGTACGACATAAAATTTGTTTTAGATGCGGCCTCTTAATCGATCAAAATTTCTTAATTTTTTTTTATGATATAGGGAGCAAACGACCATACAGTTCACCTGATGGTAAGTGATCACCGCCGCCCATGAACATCTGCAATACCAGGACCAGGGGGCACAGAGATGCGTTGCCGGCCTTTTAGGTGGGAATACGCTCTTTTTTTGAAGGTCGCCAGGTCGTATCTGTCCGGAAATGCTGCTGGCGGCAATTGGTTCCATAGTTTAGTAGTACGTGGCAAAAAATGTCGGCTAAAACGTACAGTGGTGGATTGCCAACCTCCGAGGTGATGTGGATGGAATTTGAAGTTCTGCCGCGATGTACGGTGATGGAACTCAGCAGCAGGGATAAGTCCGAACAATTCTTCAGAGCACTCCCCGTGGTAAATGCGATAGAGAATGCAGAGCGATGATACATCTCTACGCAAAGCCAAAGGATCAAGCCGATCGGAAAGAATACGGTCGTCGACGTTACGAGCTGCCCGACGTTGAATACGGTCAAGAGGCAGAAGCTGGTACTGGGGAGCCCCTGCCCAAAGATGGGAACAATATTGCATGTGGGGCCGAACCTGCGCCTTATAAAGTTGCAGGCGATGGCCCGACGTGAAATATCGCCTAGATCTGTTGAGCACACCAAGCTGCTTTGAGGCCAATTTGGCCTTACCCTCAAGGTGACCGCGGAACTGAACGTCACTTGAAATGTCGACACCAAGAATTCCGATACTGGCTGTGGCAGTTAGAGGAGTGCCTTGGAATTGAGGCGAAACGACAAATGGCGTCCTTTTTGCGGTAAACGCACAAACTTGTGTCTTTGTGGGGTTGAACTGAACCAAGTTAGAACGACCCCAATCCAAGACTCCGGACAGCAAGGTCTCGACTTGAGACACAAGTTTGTTTCGGCACTCTTCGACATTTTCCCGAGAGATATTGGCTCGGCTGGCCAATTAAATCGATTGTTACAAGAAATCGTATCGGTCTCAGACCAATAACTAAAGCAATATATTTCTGTGGTATCGGTAACGCATTAGTACATCCCAATCACTGACCTCTATTATACTAGTACGCTAGTATAATAGAGGTCAGTGATCCCAATTGATTAGAAACCGAACTAGTGATGCGACTCGAGTAGGATTTTATGACTCGAGTCACTCGAGATGTACTAGAGTTTTCCGAGTCACTCGATTTGAATATTTACACACCCTGTAACTCGAGTGAGATTTGTTTAAATATTTTAAAGTATCTTTATGTAATTACTAATATTTTAGGCTCTGTAAAACGAGTAAATCATATTTAGCAAATGGAATTAAATTTTATAATAAACTTCCCTCCAAAATAACCAGTCTACCCGGACACAAATTCAAATGTTACGTTAAGCGCGAGTGTCTAAGGGGTATTATAATGTATCGGATTACCTTGATGATCACAGTTTGGAAAATTGGTCCTACACACCATGGCCAACCATGTTAAAACATATTAGAAGTTAATTGCTTAAAATATGTCATGTGTATACATCTACAATATTGACAATATAATTAATATTAAATCTTTATTTGTCATTTTTATTATAATTATCCTCGCGTTGACATAATGTCATTTTGTTAATGACAACCAACCGGTCATTGTGTTGCGCGTATTGCGTATTATTTAAATTATGCGTATTTATGGAAATCCACAAAAATATGAAAAATTAATCAACAATAATTATGTATGTAAATGTAGGCGTATGCACGCTGTACACCGTTTAAAATTATTTAATTTTGTTCTCTCATTGTATTATGAATTTTTAGGTGTAGTGTTTAGTGTTTATTAAATTCCTTCACGTAGATTTTATCCCAACTTAACGGTAATGTGTGTGCATTAGCTTATATAACTAATCTGACTTTGTATGCAAAAGACTTGGAAATAAAAGATATAAAGATTCAATGGACAAATGATGACAAAAAAGTAAGCCCGGAGTTTCTTTCTGCCTTTCTTCTTCGGGTAGTCATCGCTTAGGTAGCTAGTAAAAGGCTGGTAGGTTAGCTAGGTTAGTCTGTATTGTCCTTACCGATGAGGATCGCGACAAGTTCCAATATTTTTAATAAAAATGATTCGTTTTTTTATCTTCTCTTTCCTACCAGCCCGAGCTTGGCTTCTTAATTTATTTTTCATTGATTTTGATCTCTATAAAAATGTCTGTAGTTATATAAGTGACTTTTTGTAATAATAATTATTAATAAATGTATCTTGATTTATCATAAGTGCAACTATATTCGCCTACGTGATGAATAAAGTATTTTATTATTATTTCTAAGCTGGAAGATGAAATAATCTATATTAATATTATAAAGAAGAAAGATTTGTATGTAAGTATGTTTGTTACGAATAAATTCAAAAACTACTGAACGAATTTCGATGAAATTGGCACACAGGTAGATCATGTCCTGGATTAACACATAGGCTACTTTTTATCCCGGCAAAACTTTTTCACGCGGGCGAAGGCGCGAGCATACGTCCAGTATACAATATAATAGGTATTGTTCACTAGTTAAATGGAATTTCTGCATGCTCTATCACATGAAAAATTCTGAATTTGCCATAAAAATGTTAAATTGGTAGCAATAACGTTCGTGACGTAGACAGAGAGTAGGGAATTAGCGACTTTTAGTAATTTCTAGCGGTCACCGAGGCTACTCGGCAACTCGAGTGCAAATGCACTCTTTGACAAATTCACTAGAGTAAAAACACGACTCGAGTCGCATCACTAAACTAAACCGAACTGTCAAAAGTTCAATTAAATCTTTAGGTTATGGCTCCATCGCTGTCAGACGATGTCAGATGATTTTGCCAATGTCAACTGTCAAAAGTTAAATGGTTGGACTTGGACGGAGTATGTAGTGTATTTACAAACAATTTTTCAACTTTACTCCCATCGAGAAGGTTGGACTGAAGTTATGTCGTCGTAAGCAGTTCGTTGGTGTTCTAAGGCGATTGGCATACTGCACCACATTACGCAGCGTAGCGCGGGAATGCGCGTTGTTACGTTGCTTGTAAGTATTTATTTTTGTATTGAAAAACTTGTATTGCAACACATAGAAAACGCATTCACGCGCAGTGTTACAGATCACGTCCCTACATGCAGAGAAACACGCGCTCCGCACCTAGGTGCGGGGTAAGACGCAAGGTATGGTTCGAGTTCTGCTATATGGTGCGTGATTTTGACAGTTTTTTTATTTTATTATACAAAAATCAAATAAATAATATAACTGCAGCATCGTGAATGAGTTCTGCATTAATAATCATTTTTATATAGAAAACAATGCTCTGCACTGTACTATTACATCCGCGAGCTGCTGTAATGAGGCCCCTGGGCCACCACATACTATCTGCAGCCCCGCGCGTTTGTGAGAAATTTGCACTTCCGCAATCACGCGCGTGGCTCCGTCGCCACGCGCGTGATTACGGACGTGCAGCGGGGCAGTGTGTGAAGTGCCTAATGTAATATGTGAGCAGGAAGCTGCATCCACGTCACGCTCGGCGGGATGGGACCTCTCCAACATGGACATGGAACGCCTCATAGAATGTGTAAAGAGACACACGGTCCTCTACGACGTGTATCACAAAGAATTCAAAAACTTCCATCTCAAAGCAAGTATATGGGAGTTGATAGGAAGGGAGCTTAATCTAAGTGGTATGTACTAACCACATATTAAATTAACCAAATTATTTTTAAGGTATAACAATTTGTAGCGCAGCGAGCGAGAAGCTGGTTGTGAAACGAGAGACTGGGGGTTCGATTCCCAGACCGGAAATATAAACACAAAATAATGTATGCTTTATTCTTTTCACAGATGAAGCTGTTAAAGCCAAATGGAAATCAATACGAACAGGCTACACAAAGTACAAAAAACAAACAAATCAACCAGGATCTAACAAGAAAAACGTTGGTTTTCCATGGAGTTCCCAATTAAGCTTCTTGGATAATTTTAAGCCACCAAATAGTTATGTGTTACCTGAAGCAACGTCGTCCCCGTCATCTTCGTACATCCAACAGTCTAGAGACTTTGAACTATCGCAGGAGTTTATACCACTATCGTCTAATTTATCCCCACTATTGACACAGGTAGAAACACCAACACCAGAAATAGTAAATGTAGCTTCATTATCAAGACTTACATGTTTGAATGAAGAGGCACCTTTTCAAAGGAGAAAGAGGAAAGTCGACCAGGGCAAAATACCCAGACCAGATTTCAACAAAAAGAAACAGAAGGTTGATGGTATTGACCACCTGTTCCTCAGTTATGCTGAGACATTTAAAAAATTTCCCCCACGGGAACAAGCTTTACTAAAACTAGAATTAGCGAAAATGTTTTCTAATACCGAGTTGAAACTGTTGGCACAAAATTCCGACAAATACCCAGCGTTATCACCTCCGCATTCCAACAGTAGTTTAGTTGATAACACAACACTGCAAGAAATTATTGAAGATACTAAACAGCCCATGGAATATGTCACCGAGATAAAAGAAGAATACGATTCGTAAATTAGTCATATTGAAAGTGTATTGTCTAATTTTATCGTGGATTAAATTGTTACTTATTGTTTACATGTATAGTTATGGGTACATAATAATTCATGAACAATCAAACATATGTTTTTAAATATCCAAAGAGGACTGAGGTGTCACTGCCATGGGTTTCTTTGTTCTGTGGTCACTGCACTGGTTCGTAACAGTATTAGTGGGTAATTTAGTAATACAATCGATTAATTATAGTCTGACTGTGACGACAAATCTATTCACAAGTACTAATTCGGTACATATGCACTCAGAAATGTGCAATTGTGAAGCGCTCAAGTTGTGTCGGTACTCACTACTTCTTTACTACCTATATAAGTATATAATGCAAGTGTGATAATTAAAGATTTTTATAAAAATATAATTAACTATGGGTTCTGGTTTTCTTATTATTAAGAGTTAAACTTACCTCAAAGAAACTGCCAGTCTCAAAAGAGAAAATGCATTAACATAGACAATATCTGTAGGTACCCGACAAACATGACAAAGCTCAAATGATCCATAAAAATCTGCAACTGCATCACTATTACAGATGTCACGCATCTGTGACTGGTCTGGTAGTAAAGGGGTCACTGTTACTGTATTTTATGGTTAAAATCAACAAAACAGTCTAAATCCATATCTCCGGATCCATAGCTGAATTAAACAAATAAAGTTTGATTCCGTAATATGATTGTTTTATTTTTGGTTCTATCTCCAGATATCGACCAAAATCATTTAATAATTTGGGCCGTTAAATACCGAGGATAGGATAGAGGGAAATTGACAATTGTAGTGTTATTCAAATCTGCCATAGATTGACGCCATTATTAATATCTCACCTTTAGCGTAAGCTGATAGCGATGTAGTGGTTAACATTTCCCCAATCTGTTCCTTGATAAGAGTTTTGTTTCTGGTATCGGACGCGTTGTACTCCACCATGTCGAAGCCTAACTCCTTGCACACTAGTGACACTGTTGTTGTTTTACCTGGTAAAGAAACCTTATAAGCTATCGAAAGCTAATTTTTAAAGTCGTTACATATTTATAAAAGTTTATAAGATCCATGTACTAAATAAATTGTCAAGTTTCTTGGTTACTTCAAACAATTTCAGAGTGAAAGCGAAACTTTAATTGAATCTCTGAAAGTCAAATCAAATAAGGTCCATAAGCGGCACCTATATCTATACATATAAATAAAATTGGAGTGTCTGTTTGTAATATTGAAATAACCGTTTTTTACTACATGTGTATGAATATATATACGGCACATACACCAAAATAACATTTTTCTAAATTTTTGTCTGTCTGTTTGTTCGGGCTAATATCTGAAATGGTTGGACCGATTTTGACGGGACTTTTATTGGCAGGTAGCTGATGTAATAAGGAGTAACTTAGGCTAATTTTTATCCCGGGAAAATATAAAGCGGTACTTTTATCCCGGGAAAACTCATTCACGCGGGCGGAGCCGCGGGCAAAAGCTAGTATATACTAATATTATAAAGAGGAAAGATTTGTATGCAAGTATGTTTGTAACGAATAAACTCAAAAACCACTCAACGGATTTCGATGAAATTTGGCACATGGGTAGATCATGTCCTGGATTAACACATAGGTTTTTATCCCGGAAAAACTTTTTCACATTATTTTTTTTCAATCACTTAATCAAAAAGGTCTCACCAACTCCAGGAGGTCCAGAAAGTAGAGCTGCCTTGTAGTAGCCTCCGTCGTCGTTCTTTGCCCATGGGCTTGGCTTTGGCAACTTAGCTTTCCTATTTACGTACCATTTCGTCAACCAGTTTGTTAGTCTGCAGACAAATTTGTAATTTAACCAATTTCAATTCCTCAAATAGTATTATTTTGAGATATTATTGAATACATACTTTTTAACATTGCTTGCATCACCATGTTGGCCAATGATCTGTTTAACATTCTGTGGTTTGTATTTTTCTACCCACATAGATGCAGACACTACATGGTTTGGATTTTGATCTTCTCTTTTAACACCTAGGAAAAATATGTAATGACATAGTAGTGAAATAGTTAAGTTTTTATTGGTAGTATTTTTTTTTGGATGTCAAGTAAAATACAAAACATAAAAATTCTTCTAACCTTTTGATATCACAGTTGTATTTTTATCACTTGATTCCGAATCAGCTTTTTCTGTTTTCACACATTTTTTGTCAATGTTTTCATTTTTGATTTCATCTGAATTTAATGATTTACTATGGCTTTTGGAACTTATTTTCACACTTTCGCTTGATTTTTCTTCTTTGACTATGGTTGCTTTATTATCTTTCTCATTATTTTCCGTTTTAATATATAATGTACTTTTTTCTACGACTTTGTCTTTAGAATTCTTTTTGCTTTTATTTGACAGATTTTTATAAGTAGTATCTTCTTTTGGAACTTTGTTAGTAGATTTTGTATTCTTAGTGTTTTTAGAGTCCGCAATCATTTGCAAAAAATCATTTTCACTAATTATCTTGACTCCTAATTCCTGGGCTTTTGACATTTTTGCCGGACCTGCATCTTCGCCCGCCAAAACATGTGTTACCTAACAGTTAAAATTAATATCAGATCACAGAAGTGAAAATGTGTACAACAATGCTGACTCAGGAATTTTTCTTTATTACCTTTTTACTAATTGCGTTTTTAACACAACCACCATATTTGTTTATAGCTTCCACGATTTCCTCCCTTTCAAAAGAATCTAACACTCCAGTCAGTAAAAATGCACAATTTTTTAAACATTCTGGTGACCCCTGGAAATAATTCAAAAAGCATAAATAATATATTAAGATACATACACACAGCAATTTGAAAGAGAAAAATATATTTTCTGCCTTTGAATTTAGAAGTTCTTTTCATCTGGACACCAGGAAATCTACTTGACTGTGTTCATGATTCAATTTAATTCTTACCTCAGGCATATCCTTTGCTCCCAAATGCTTGGGGCCAGATCTATTCAAATATTTCTGGTATAAGGCAGCAGAATGCATCTTTCTCTCATGTCGCTCTTCATCCGTCAGAACTGAAGGAAAACATAATGATATTTGAATCAGAGTAAAAAATATTTTTAGGGAATAAATTATCGTTTCTAGAGTAAATCAAATACTTACTATATTACAGTATAATAGATTTACAATGACTTTTACGGAAGCAACTTATTTTTACTTAATAAATAAGTATTTCATAGGAAATTACTACTTTCATTCTAAAGTATTTAAGGAGAATAATTTAAAAACACTCAGATATAATACAACTATAAGTGTTTTTTTTTGTTTAAATTGGCTATGTAGTTATTGAGTTCATAATTAGTTTAGTTATCCTAACCTGATTCATTTAAGCTTGTATTTAGTTTCTTTTTTTTATGTTTAGAAGAGGACTCATCTTCAAATGTTGAAACATCTGCATCATCATTATCTTTACTTAGTTGTTTAACTTTAATGTTATCATCACAAACACTAATGTCATTTTTTTTTCTTTTTCCATTATCTTGTTCATCATGAACCTCTGTTTCAGTAAATTCAGAAAATTTCCTCTTGCTGTTCAACTTTGATTCTTCTTTTTTATTTGCATAGTTTTGTTTTGCTAAGGGAACTGCAACTTTAGCAGGTGATTTTCCTTTTTGTTTGTTTGTGGATGTTTTAGGAGTGGTGGTGTCTTTGAGATTAGATTCTAAGTTACCACTATCGATTTGTTTTATTTCTGGTTTATTGTCTACAACAACATTATCAATATCTAGAAGACTCTTTTCAAATTCTTCATCTGAATGAATACCGGTCTCAGTCTGCTTTTTTACTTTCTTAACTAAAGGTTCTGTTCTTTTTATGGGGGCTTTGCCAAAAAGATCAACAACTTTCACCTCTTTCAAATTTGGTTTAGCTTTGTTTCGGGGTGATTTATTAGACATAGAAGATGCTTTCTGAGTATTTGTTTCATCATCTGAATCATGAATTACTCGTTTTTTTCTAGCTTCTTTTTTCTGCAAAAAGAAGTTGTATGGTACCAATTTCTTTGTGACTTTGGGTAATGAGTTTAAATTCTGTTAGCAAATTTTCATAACATAAAAATATTGAAGGGAATATTATTGACACTCTTTAACCTCTCTAACCAACTGGCCAGAAACATGCCCTAACACCCTTACCAGACATGGTCATGACGGTCTAATGGCCAGTGACCAGGTAGAGATACACGGGTAAACTATTACTCCATATAACAACTAGTAAATAATTATAGTATTAGAAAGTTATAAATTACAACTTCATAAACGTAAACTGTTTTGTGATCTATAATTTTAAACGAAAATAGAAATATTGTTGTAAAACTAACCTTGTTTTTGATTTGGACATCAGGTGACTCAGGAATAACATCATCATCCTCATCTTTAGGTTTTTGTGATTTTTTAGGTAAGAAGAATGACCTTATATCCTGTAAAATAGAACTCATTTTACTTTAACTAATGTTTATAAATCTCAACTAGACACAAAGTAAAACTTGAATAATATTCTTATTTATGTCTCTAGGTACTTTCCTAACGGGTAACAATAAGTTACCTATTCATTTGTACATTAATTTCGTCTTTTTTTTTTATCATGCGAGATCAGTCATGTTGACTATGAACAGATGAGATGTCGGAATTGGTAAGATAAAGCGCTTCTTCCAGTGGAGGAAGCGCTTTCTTGGGATTGGTCAAGTATCACTGGTTATCCTTATCAAACATGTCACGCTTCTTTTTTAACCGACATATACTTTCAGGGATGGTAAGTTGACCCGCAAGTTGGTTGGGGTGCTTTTGTAGTCGTGCTTCGTACTTAGCACCTTGAAGTATTATTTCATTTTTTACAAGTGGGATGTTGAATTTAGTATTATCTAATGGTAAATTTCTGATCATTCTTTATAGTGCTTAGAGTTTATCATTAAATATCTATATAGATTTTCCTACTTTATGGAACTATAGTTCGGACAAACTAAGCTGGCCGGTATGACAATTCAATTTTTTTCCCGAAGCGATAACTCTATGAGAATGTCTACCCAAAGAATTCAAAACTGTGTCATGTCATACCGGCCATATTAGTTTGTCCCTACTATAATGGAGATTAAATAAACAAATATTTTGGAATGAAATTAGGCATTATTACAGTAAAATATATTCTTTATTCGTGGATAACTAAAATTAGGTTTAATGTTTATTGAAAGGTAGAATATGATTCCTGATTCTACGTTCTCAAACCCAGAATTATCTGTTAGTACTGTCAGTCAGTCAGTGCTAAAATTCAACATTAGTACCTACTTACAATGTTACTAATACCAAGCAAATCCAGTGTGCACAAGAGATTTAAACATACAATCCAAAATTCTCATATTTTTTCTGCAAAACCTTACAAATACCCTGAATTCAGAACATTATAATAATAATAAGTTAGCATCATTACTTACCCGAGACATGACTTTGTACACTGTAAATAAATACCACTTTACATGATTTATTTCAAAAATTGTAAGAGAAATTGCGTTTTCTTCGCAGAATATTTTAATAACTAACCGTCTTTTCACCAAAACAAGCAATTCCTATGATTCCTATAATTGAGGAATGTCAAAACCAGGGTTGCCAGATTACAGTCGTTGAATTACCCGACCAATAACCTAAAATACCCGTTTTTCCCATCCATCAGCTGAATACCCGAAATTCGCGTATTTTATTTAGGTATTTATTTTGTTTCGGTTTCAGGTTATACATAAAAAATAAAAGAAAGTATTAATGTTTAAAAAAGACTTGTAATCAGTTCTTCAAAATTTCAATTATTGATGTTAGGCAATCATAAATAAAATACTTGAAAATCAGCTAGTAGCCAAGTACTAGCGCAAATTGATTAATTTCCGCACTTCACACTTAGCGTTGTAGGAATTCCGGGCAATTGACAAATGATTTTTATTGTTTGTTTAACCGGCCTGGTAACTCAGTCGTTTTGGCCGTATCCAGGGTTGGATTAGGCTAAAAGAAAATTAGTTTTGGAACATGTTAGGTTATAAAAAAATACATACTTATTTTTTATTACCAAAGGCATAGCTTACCTACACAGCCATCGAATCAAGCTTAGATCCTCAGATCACACACCAATAATTTTGACAGTGAGCACTACTGCCCTATATAGACAAAAATCAGAGTCTCTAACAATTCATAAAACAGATTGGGATGGCTTTAAGAACTATATTAATGAGAAAATCAGTGTGTTAGTCTCTGTTAAGGATCAAAATGAGGTAGATAAGGCCTGTAAATATGTTACTAACCTAATTCAGGTTGCGGTCTGGATCAAAACGCCGATTCAAAACGAAAGTCATAACCTGTGCTCCAATCCTCTTGACATAAAAGAAAAGTTATTAGATAAGCGACGTCTAAGAAGGGTATGGCGCCAATCTCGCCACCCCCAAGAGAAAACAAGACTCAACAGAGGAGCCAAAGAACTTAAACTCATACTCAACTAGTTGGTAAATGACGCGGTCACAAACTGCCTTTAGTCACTATCTTCGTCGGGTGTTAGCGAGCGTTCGCTGTGGAGACTAAAAATCTAAATAAGCCACAACAATCGTATCCTACCATTAGAACGTGAACCTCTTGGGCCAGAACAGATGCTGAGAAGGTAACGACCTTTGCAGCGCATCTAGCCGCTGTTTTCACTCCAAACGAGAACTCCACTGATGAGTCCGATCTCAATGCAGTTTTGGAACAAGATCTACAAATGTATCTCCCAATAAAACCAACCTCAATAAAAGAAATCACAAAAGAAATCGGCTTAAATAATCTGTTAATTTTTAAAAGTTCGCGCGAAGTAAAAAACCTTTTGTCCATATCGACTCTAGTAGAGTAACATATCGCGGTGCGACGCTGAACCTCCAGATCGACTGGAAGTACACCCACGAGGACAGGTAATGCTTCTGGGCTAACTGTTCTATACGCCTTACACAAGAATATCAACGCCAAACGCTGGCTCTGAAGCAACTTTCTTCGTACGGCGCCGATAGTAGCTCTATCAGCAAATACAGGTGATACATAACAGATACATACCAAGTAAGTGACTCCATAAATGACCTTAAGTGTACTGAATGATAGTCCCCACGTTGATGTGGATATCCTAGTTAAAGCGTAGAAATTTATTTTAGCTTTTTCCCTGATGTTTTTAATATGCTCAACAAACGAAAAATTACGCTCTAAAACTAAACAAACGGATTCTTTTCTTTTACCTGTTATGTTATTAAATTTAACTCGCGGCGGTGTCTTTAAAATGCCCTTTAAAAGTAATTGGTATGTTTTTTGGGGTGGGAAATTAAGGTGTTAGGTTGTGGTAGAAAAAATATATTTTAGGAAGTCAGGAAAGGGTAAAGGGGCCTCAAGAGGACTATGCCTAGGGGACCCGACATTTTTAATCCGGCCCTGGCCGTATTTATACAAGATTTTTCCTTTAAATCGATAGTTTTGCTAGGTAAACTAAAATACCCGCTTTCGTCTCGTTCAATGAAAATGCCTGTCAAAATTACCCGCTATCAAAAAAATGCTTAAAATTATCCGCTTTTCGGGTAATTACCCGTCAATTGGCAACGCTAGTCAAAACACAAATGGCATCTGACGTTTGTCACAGGTGACAAATTTAATTTTGTGTTGTCAATGTAAATCCGAAACGTAACTCCTTACTTAAATAACGCTAACATTATTAAAATGAAGTTCCGTCAAGATCTCCATATGGCCTGCTTAATGTTCAATCTAGTCAAATATCATACTCCTCCGTATCTCGCCGACAAGCTGTGCTGGCAACAAGACGTGCGCACCGAGCATCGCACGCGTGCATCCAGCTGGGCGCTGGTTGTGCCGCGTGCCCGCTGCGTCGCATTCCGGGGCAGCTTCAAGTTCGCAGCATCCCGGTGTTGGAACGTTTTGCTGCCGCCTCTGCGTAGTCTGCAAACAATTACACTTTTTAAATCCAAATATAAAAACAATTTACTCACGCTGCAAAAAAATACTTAATAGAAGAAAAAAAAAAAAAAAAAAAAAAAAAAAACTTACCTCATTGTCTGCAGACTTATGACATAGCGGCGCGTTGCGTTGTTGCTGGAATGCGGCGCAGTGAATTATGCTCACCAATACTTTCCTTTCCCTTTTCTTTTTCACTTCATAATATTATGGACACTTTTGGCGATCTTTATGCGTTTAGTATTGTTTGCATATAGCATTATTGTACATTATTAGATTAGTCGGATATTAACTGTAATAACATCAATATCATCATTTATTTAATATAAATTTATTATTATTATTTTTTTTTAAACAACACGTCCGTGCGCTCTCATCGTCTCACGGGTCTATGGAAGATCAGTGCGTCGCGGCTAGCACGCGGCTCCTCGCTGAATAGATCCATTTGCACACAAACAACGACATTCGGAACAATGCACTCAACTCAACGTTGCTACTGTTTTTTCATTTTATTTCTGTATTATTGTTATTATATTTTTTTTTTTCTCGTTTTTGTTACTGTGTTATGTTCCCTTTGTTTTTTTTTTTTGTTAATACTTATTGTACCTAACTTTATTTGTGAATTGTGTGCAATAAATGATTTTTATTATTATTTCTCTTTATTTTCAATTTTCCTTTTTTTACATTTTTATATACATACTAAAAAAAAACATTAATACATATTATAAAAATATAAAAAAGTGAATCACCCTCCGATGGCGAGGCTCAAGACCCAAGCCACCGGTGGTCAGGGATTCAAAGTGAGGAATCTCCTCACAATGCGTGCCGTGTCCAGAAGTACTGCTTTCTGCATCTGGCTCTTGGCCCAACGACCAATTGAGAGCCTCTGGAGGTGTTGGTCGAGACTCTTTGGTATCAACCCATGAGCAGAAACGACAATCGGAACAATAATTGTGGAGTCTACCTCCCACATGTCGGTAACCTCGTGAGCCAAATCTAAATATTTAGACATTTTGTCCTTTTCGGCCTTAACAAGGTTATCGTCATGCGGAATAGTGACGTCAACAAGTATTGCCCGGCGCGCCAATCGATCTACTATTACAATATCAGGCTTATTGGCAACAATAGTCCTGTCCGTGATAATAGATCGATCCCAGTACAGCGTTGCATGATCATTTTCGAGAACTGGTTGAGGCACATACTGGTAATATGGCACTTCAAGAGTCACAAGACCATACCGAAGAGCAACTTGCTGGTGTATGATCTTGGCTACTAGGTTGTGTCTATGCAAGTACTCGCCGTTAGCAAGATACGAACAACCGGAAATCACATGCCTGATTGATTCACCGGGACGGTGGCATGCCCGACAGATATCGACCGTACCGTCCTTCATGATGTATTTCCTATAATTGTTCGTTTTCATAACTTCGTCCATAATTGCAAAGACAAAACCCTCAGTTTCCCCAAATAGGTTACCAAAACGTAGCCAAGATACGGATGCAAGCTGGTCTACATCAGGCCCGTGAAGGGCCCGATAAAACCGACCATGTAGTTCCTTGCTCTTCCATATCTCCTCACGTTCCCGAATGCCCATCACCTTAGGTTTTCGCCAGTTCTCATTCGCCAAGGAAAGCGGGGTAAATCCCTTATCCACCATGACTACAACCTTATGCATGCCCACTTCGCTGTGGAGGAAATAATCCCTGAGATTGCATTATTATTATTATTATTATTATAAATTACTACCCTATATTCAAGTTACTCTATGTAAATTACTTTCTCATTTAAACGCGCTAATCTATACTAATATATAAAGCCGAAGAGTTTGTTTGTTTGAACGCCCTAATCTCAGGAACTACTGGACCGACTTTGAAAATTCTTTCACTAATAGGAAGCTTCTTTTTATCCCGGAAAAACTTTTCCACGCGGGCGGAGCCGCGCGCAATGCTAGTCTAGTATATACAGGGCAGATACTCAAAGATACAGGGCAGATGAGCAGATAACAAGTAGTTTATTTCTTAGAATTAATAAAAGATAATTACGCGACAGAATGAGCACTTGTATTAGGAACAGAGGCTCACAAGTTGAGCAAGGTTTGTAAAAATAAAGAAAATTGTATTTTATTGCTACGCTTTAATTAGATGCATACAAAACAATTTCTGCAAGACCAGTACTCAAATATTTGTATTTTTTTAACTTCTACAAGGTTAATTTTGGTGTTTTATACCTCATTAAAAAGCTGGATAGATAAATAAGTTTTGAACGTGTTTTAGTCACTGGAAGTTATTCTGAAATAAACAGCAGTTATTGTCAAAAAACGTTTTTAAATAAAATGCAACATTGATACATTTAAGGCCATCATTTCAAACTTAACGTAGCTTTTAAATGTTTTATTGTTTATAATGAAACCCTAGAATGTTATTTACTAGAAAACATCTTGTATATATATTTATATATATATGTAATTGGTTTCTGGGAAACGGCTCGTCCGATTTGGATGAAATTTTGGATATGGATAATATGACGTCAAAAATGAAATTGTGTTTGTCAGTTTTTTATCACCCCCAAACTTGTGGGGTTAGAAGGGGGGAGATGCTAAACCGCTGAACCGATTGTAATGAAATTTGGTATGGGGATATCTGGAACGTTGAAAACAAATATGGGATTACTAGCTTACAAGCACGGTTTTACTCACGTATTCTTGGTCAGAATCGCCGACCAGTTTCGACCTATTAAGTAGGTCATCTTCATAGGCGAGTGCTGAGAGGACGTCGCGTCGCGGAGGCCTCTCGATCACTGTCAGTCGCCCGTGCCCGCGCCGCCGCCAGCCTTGCGGAACGCAAAGCACGGCTCGAAGAGTGAAGTGGGGGTGGTGCGGTGGGTACCGAAGATATCGCAGCTGCTAGACCATCATCATCAGACACTACCGGTGCCTGTGGAACACTTGTGTGAACTGAACTAACTGTGTCGACTCCTCGTATAGGGCTGTTAATAGACTTATGTAAGACTTTTAAGAACTCCTATTTTAGGGGGGTAAAAGGAGGGAGAAACTAAGCCGCTGAACTGATTACAATGAAATTTGGTATGGAGATATCTCAAACCTATAAACCAAACATAGGATATATATTTTTTTAGTAACCCATAATTAAGGGGGTAAAAGGGGGAGAAATTAAACCGTTGAACCGATATTAATGAAATTTGGCATGGGGATATCTTAAGCAAGGAAAATAAATATGGGATGTTATTTTTTCTTTTACCCCCATCAAAAGGGGATAAAAGGGGGAAGAAACTAAACCCCCTTTACTTATTTTTCCGCGGGATAAAAACGCGTTATCGCTACCACCACTGGGGGAAAGTGGAACGGTTATGTTGGTTTCACCGGTCCGGTTAAATATAAAGCGGGACTTTTATCCCGAAAAACTTTTAATGCGGGAAAAAGCTAGTATGCCATAAAATCTCTTTATTTTAAACTATAGGGACTATTATTCCACCAAAAAAAGGTAATTTCAACAAACAATAGCCACGCGTACACCGATCCACCCTCATTAAAGTTTATTATTATACATATAAAAAATGCCGCCCCTTTAAAATTGCTACCCCGCCGCCGGCCCAAACAGTAACATATTTAACCAAGGAATCGTAAAATATAAAAATAAAGGGGATATCAACTTCGAATTGCTGAAAATCGGTAAAAAATCGGGAGAATCTTCTGGCTTTCTTAAAGTCGTAGAAAAATCGTTTCATTGCGGTGTTTCGGTAGGACAGAGACTCCATATCGGTAGAAAAACTGAAAAATCGGTCAGTTCGAGTCCACTGCCTACGAAAATGGTTTTAATCGGGGACCTTTTTTTTCTTATGCTTCCGCCCAGCTTTAGCGTCGAAAAGTAGTACCAAACATCAAGTAGGTATTTAATATGTAACCTTCTAGTTTATTTGTCTCTGGTAGACAGGTACTAGAAGCCAGTAGGCCCACATATCTACGGTTGGGATTCCTTACCTTAACTTATACCTACCTACCTATCCAGAAATAAGGCACACTTGCTAAAATGCTCTTTGCTAAAAACTCTTCCAAGAAAGGAATATTTAAGTATCTATATAATGCTCTTTGAAAGGAATATTGTCAATCTGATTGTTAAACTATGTAATAATTATGGATGTGTTTTGTACCAGATTTTAATTTCAATGTTATTTCTTATGCTTGTTCTTTTAACTACAGAAATTAGATGCGCAACAAGTAAAAATGTCGGTAGTACTTTATTTTATAATAGGAATATTAGGACACAGTGTTGGAATGAAGACGACGTGGCAAGGTTACGGGCTCGCAAAACTTTTGAAAATCTGATACCTTACCCAGTAAACCCAGATAAAATAAACGGTAGATATATTAAAAATACTCTGAGGTATTTCCGTACGACACTTAGCTTTGTAGAAAAAGATATCGATAACCATACTGCAATGATGCTAAAAGACGCCTTAGCTGATGTTCTTGGGGCGCACATGAGAAGCGAAATGCTACCAACAGTTAGATTTGCATATTACGCTGGATATATACCATACAGATACGCGAGATGTCTTGAAGATTTTTATGATGAAATAAAAACTTATTTAAACACACAAGGCTTAGGTTGGAAACGCCCTGAACGAATTCCACAATGGTCGAATTTAACAGTCTCTAAAATTGTGATTGGTGCTGGAAGACTTTTTGATCCATGCTCTTGTTTGATTATAACACGTGATTCAAATTCGTGTATCCATCTGCCAGTTCCTAAATTAGATGACGAAAACACCCCTTCAGCGATAGCTTTACCTTTTAAATCCGGCGGGTTAGTTAGTTTATCATCACCTCATTCTGAAAATGTTTTGTTGAAATATTACACCACTGCATCCAGGTGTATATTACGGAGTTCGCCTGAGAAATGTCGTCACGCTGACTTCGTAAACTTTAACAACGAGATGTGGCACTGGATGAAACGCGACATCGCTCCACATTTAGTAGACGAGAAATTGTATGCGGCTTATGGTGGAGTATTGAGAATAGCTGCCGCTGTCCAAAACTACGGGAAAGGTCTTTCGCGACGTAATCTTTTTGAGTATCAAAACGCAGGAGTTCCAAAGTGGCACCCATGGCAGACGCTTACACAATCGTACGCCTATATAAACACAGACTGGACGCCTGGCGTTTATATTGGCTTTGTGCTATTGTCTGCTTTGGCGATATGTCTATTGCAACTTTGCTACAGTTATGTTTTCGGCGATAATAATGCGTGCAAATGTAAGGGGCGTTCAAAAAATCCGTTTTCAAAGGATGTAGCATATACGAACGTCGAGTCCAACATACCAGCGATGTTGCCCCAGCAGAGCGCTGTCTACTATAGCAACAGGAAACGCGCAAAGCACTCTCTTCCCAAAACAAAATCATCATCGGTTGGTTCTGTTCATACACAGAAAGTATATGATTTAAACGAAAACGCGGAGAAACTGATGGCAGTTATAATGAGCGATAAAGAAAGCGACGAAGTGTCTATATTATCGTCTAAAAGTGATGAAGAATGTGCAGATGAGTGCGTAAATGACTCTCAAACCATAGTTCCTAAAGATCCTCCGAAAAGCCCACCGAAATTAGAAACTTCAATCTCCCAGGTAAAGATAGAAAAGCCGAAAGTGCAGAAAGGCCGAAAGCTCGCGTATTCGACAAGCACGAGATCTCATTCAGAGATGACTTACTGCCACGGGCAGCAGAGCGAGTCGTGGTCTGAGAGTGATAGTTCTACATCGAGCAGATCTTTGAGTTCCACCACTTCTAAGTCACGAACCAGACAGACTAAGAGCTCCAGCAATCTCGCGTGGGCTAAGCGCGTAATCTCCAGACAATCCATCCGTGGGCGTTCCACGTCGACCACCGAGATTGATGTGACGTCATTCACAACTCCACCGTCAAAACGATAGTGATATTTTGTAGTACCTTACAAGTCGGTAATTTCTAGGATTTTTAGTTGTTATGGAATAAGATATTATGTTGGATGTTTAAGACTTTATTTATAAGAATATATTTATAGTTGGGCAATATTCTATTATTTGATGCAATGCTATCTATTAAATTATAAACTCCGAAAAAGCGCATGCATATTACAATTGTACATTATAATATTTCAAAGTAAAAATTTTCAGGTTCATAAATAGCTTATTAGAAGATATTTATATACAGAACGAAGGCGACGGCAGAAACACAATAATAAAAACAAATTATATAGATTATATATTTTAATTAAAATAAATAGATATCACATGTTAAAACAGTTTGTACCACGTTTTAAATTATTACGGAAGATATATTCTGTCGTGAACTCAAGTTATTAAATAACTCTAAAAACCAAACTTTTATTATTTTTCGTTTGGAATTACATATTGCAATTCTCAAGTCCTGATTTGACAGCGATACCTAAAGTAAAGTACAAAACATAGTTGAAAGTCGGTGTTGAAAAAGTCTACTATATTAACGGTTTTGATATTTTTTTAGGATAAGGGTTTTCACCGAAACTATAAACAGGAAATAACGGGGTACTACGATCACATTAATTAAATTCCTATATTTTGTACTTACTTTAATGAAAATCCCAAATAAATGATCGTTATTCGTTCAAATTATTATGCTACAAATTGTCTAAATCCTTCCCATGGTAACATGTTAGCATGCGGCCAGTTTCAATGATTACAAACATCCACTAACATCCTATAAATGGAATCATTGCACTTACGTTATTATTATTTGATCACAGTAACATTTCTTACAGGTTAATTTTGAATGCATTCACTGACTGCTTTAATTGTCACGCGTTTGATATGAGTTCACATCGTTCTGGAGCAGTGATTCCCAAAGTTGAATGAGCGGCGACCCATCTAACAAAAACTTCCAAATTGAACCCACTTCTCGGCTGTCATGAAGTAATTTGAATACCTTTTTCGAGAATTTTGTTTCTTTTCTCGTACAACATTGGCCATCCGGCTGTTGTGTCGGTCGGTTGATACATTATTCTATTTCTCAGGACCCACCATAGTTTGGGAAGCACTGTTCTGGAGGTTTTTAAGAAGTGTGTACCCCATGACATCAAAGTAACATGTCTCATTGGCTTATTTTAGCACAATAATACTCGTCAAAATACCATCATGTGTATGCATTCAAAATTGACGCCACAATATATATACAAATAAACAACAAAAAATAAATCTAAACGTAGTAAAGATATACAATAAAAATAATCTACGATTTACATACAAAAATAACATCAAAATGTGCAAGAGTGAAACCTATCTCTCTGCTTAGGACAATTTCTCATATACAAAGCTATGTGCGGGGTGTTAAATTTATATTTTTTTACATTGGTTTCCTAGACGAAAAAAATGAGTTTTTTTTCAAATTGTAGACACGCGCAAGTTGCCCACTTTTACATCAAAGGAAGGCTAATGATCAAGATTGGTCGAAAAAATTACCGCTTCATAATCTCATGATTGTGGCGGTGATAATCACTAGAATCAATCAATTTCCAGACAACGTATGAGTCTCTTCGGGATCGATAAACTCAATTATTTTAACATCATCATCATTAGCCTATATTTTAGTCCACTGCTGGACATAGGCCTCCTCCAATACGCGCCATTTTACCCGGTCTTCGGCCTGTCGCATCCAGTTTCTGCCAGCGACCTTTCGCAAATCGTCACTCCACCTAGTTGGAGGGCGTCCTACACTACGTTTGCCAACTCGCGGTCTCCACTCAAGAACTCGTTTACCCCAGCGGTTATCGGTAATTATTGTAACACCCTGCAGCAATATATAAGAACGCATACGCAAAATTATCATAATATATAATCAACTTTGATTTTATGTGATAGTGTCATTGATTACCAAATGATTCTATTTCTCTAGAATTTTTTTGAGATAGTATACATAAATACACGAGACATGTGCACAATATAAATCGTCGTAACTCCCTTGCGATTCGTTTTTCTTATCTGTCGGTTGTTACAGATTATTGACCAGGTGAAATCTTTATCGATTCTGATTTTAAGTTATATGAATAAATAGTACACATAAAATCGATACAGAATCAATGTATACAAATGAAAAATGAATGTAAAAATGATTTCACCGCATACCTAGAAATCTTTACTAAACTACCACCGAATAATTTCGTTCCATTTGAAGACGGTATGAAAATTATAAGCACATACGATCCGATATCGTTGTACGATTCGAACTATACAGATTTTAGAGCGTTCATGGCACTTATTACGGTACAAAGAGGACCTTTAATAGAAACAAAGCTACCAAATTAGGATACTTGAGTTTTTTAAATATTGAATAGCCATTCCAATAATACTTTTTAGATAAATCGACAACATCGCGGTGAAATCGCAGGTAAAAGCACGGTATAAACAGTAGGGACTAACTTTTATACTTAGGGCCTTACTAATAATCTCTGTATACGTCTGTCATAGTTATACCCCGAGCTTAAGGGCGGTATTAATAAATCAATCTCAAGTTTGAGTTACATCTCAAGTAGAGATAATGTATTAATAGTTCCATACATTATGCCTACTTGAGATGCAACTCAAACTTAAGATTGATTTATTAATACCGCCCTAAATGTCTCTCAACAGAGTCAGACAAAATAGGTACTAAATAACTATTACAAAAGTATATAGCGTTTATTAGTAAGGCGGTTAGTATTTTTAACATTGGTGGGTTTAGTATTATCACTTTTGCAAAAACATACTGATAGTGTTTCCCAATAATAAGAACTATCCACTTTTTATACTATACAATATTTGCAGTTTTATCTCAGTAACAGCAATTTATATCAAAAGTATTATTGTTGTAATGTGTTGCTTCACTCTTTTTACGGTTTTGGTGTATCGTAACTTTGTTGTACCATTTCGATTTTCGTAAATAACCAGACTCAACAGGGAAAGAAAAACGAATCAATAGGCTTAGAATGTGGCAAAAAAACGCAACTCGTAAGATGATGTCGTTTAATTTTGATGTTTGTGATTGGTCGACAGAACAATACGTCGGCCACGTGTTAAGCTCTTAACCAATCACAATAAAACGAAACGGAGTCGTGTCGTATTTTTTTGACACATTCTAAGCCAACAGATACATTATATACTTATACATAGAATTAGCCTACCAACGTACATTAACAAATTTTAACTTATAACTATTAAAATACTTTAAATCATAAACATTATTATAGTGCTTGCAAATGTGCACTTAATATTGAAAATATATCTACACAATGTCAAATGTTTGGCTAATATATCTCAAATACCAACAATTTTAAATTGACACTATGAATTTAGAAACACAATTAAATTCCATCCATCATCATCATCAGCCACTTGATGTCCACTGGTCCCATACCATACATACAACTTATGCCTACCCTAAAGATTTCCAGACGGACCTGTCAAAAGCGGCCTGCATTCATTGTTAGTCATATATTGTATTAATTTAGACATGTCATAATGGAAGTAATTTATATTATGCGGAAATCACACTATAGCCAATGATATTTATAGTTATAGTAAACCAACCATAAGGAACAGCTTTGCTATAAGGTTTCCTGCAGGTTGTGAGTTGGCAGAAACCCAGTAAATGTCGTTCAATACCCCATTGCTTCTTTTAAAAAGCCACAATGTTTTTTTTTTGAAAAATAACTAAGCATAGAGTCAACGGCAAACAAACAGCAAGACTTTCATGTTTAGAAGTTATTTCTAGTTAGTTTAAGACCACAATCTCTTTAAACCTATCGATAATCATAAATTGCTGTACATAAAATAACAATAATTATCTTTAACACATAACTTTCAACATATTTGGCACAAACATTTGACCAACATGTCTATAATTGAAATCACAATGAAAAATGAACCTAAACGCCCACTGTAACATGCATCATTTTCGTATGTTCTTGTACTGGCGGGCGCTCCACTTCCTGTGCATGTGTTTGACTATGTACAGCGGCAGGCAGGACACTAGAGTTATTGTTATCACCTTCCACCAGAAGTCCCAGTGTCTTATGAAATCAGCGTCTATAACATAAATGCATGCTCATGAAAACATGCTCTAAACATCAGTAAACAAATACTGAATTGTATATATTTTTTTCTCTACATAATGCAATGTATTTTATACCTTGAACTGATTTTGAAAAGAGCAACACTAGAGTTTCTTGCCCGTTCTTCTCTAGTGAGAACTGCTTTCCGAACTGGTGGTAGAGTTAATATTGACGGAATCTAAATAATGTATAACATTTTATGGGTTCGAATAAATTATTTCATTTCATTTAAATGATTTAATAAGTCGATGGTAGGTTTAAATATCGATCAAATAATTGTAACTAAATAAAATGTGCCAACGGTTAAAATTATCCACTTATGTCATTAATGTATGAAAAACCCTAATACAACAATGACTTATGTCCTGTAAATGGATCCGGATAGTAAAAAGTTTACAATTCATTTAATAGCACGTCCACAGGGTAAGAAGGGTTCCTAAAAACGTCGCCGTCGTCACTCGAACTGGTATTCGTCAATCAATCCTCACGAGAGAATCTGTGAGACGCGCGCACAATGCCTCCAAATCTGTATACGTAACAAATAAGAACTTGTATAACCTTTATCAATGGACTTACCAAAATAAGTGGTGAAGATAAGCAGCGTGGCGATGTACATGAGCAGGCTGACGAGCTCGGCGCCGACCATGAGCCAGTGCCACGTGACCACCGTCAGCGCCACCATGATCAGCTCCGTCAGGATCAGCGCCGTGTAACTGATCTCTACTATGTGGATCAGCTGATCCTCGAACAGGACTAGGGCGCCGTACATTATCACGCCACCTGGTGGCAATGAAATTGAAGTTTCAATGGCTGGGAGTACGACATATTGTACTCTGACGCTCTATTCTTTAAATTGATGCTGCGTATTAGCGCCTATGGTAATATTCTCTCGTAAGTTGCTGAGAGCGGACTCCTTTAACCACGAAAGCAAAGTACATTTCTTGATGATTTATGATTATTCTGAGGATAAGGGTAGTTACTGGTGGTAGGTCTCTCATATTATGTAAGAGTCCGTCTGGGTGGGTACCACCAAGCAGCAGTGTGCATGCACTGTTGTGTTTCGGTTGAAGGACATTGTAGCCAGTGTAACTACTGGACATAATGAAACTTTACATCTTATGTCTCAGGATGACGAGCGCAGTGAAATACCACACAGTACATTGTAACTCAAGGTGCTGAATGGTGTTGCTACTGTTTATGGGTGGTCGTTTCGCTTAACATCAGGCGAAGGGCATGCTTGTCTCGGCATTAAATGCAATAAAAAAAAACCTAATGCAAGTATATCTCACCTTGATATATAGATATCCCAGTCCAAATATAGAACGTCTTGTATGACAGTTGCCGTCCTTTCGTTAACTGTTTGTATAACTGAGGGTACCTGAGAGCCGTCGTACTTGGTATGTCTTTATCGAGCACCTAAAATTAAAATATTAATACATAATAATTGCTAGTACAAATTCGCTAAAATTTCGTAGTAAATGAAATGTCCTTACCAAGGAGAACACAGGCAACATAGTAAACAAAGTACCGTAGCCGACCATCAAAAATCCAGGATAGAGTGAAACTGATGAGAAATAGAACACAACGGAGAACACGGCCTGAAAATAATTATAATGGTAATAACACTTAAGAATATAATTAACCAAATCTAACAAGGGTACGATAGCATAATTGCTAATGGAATTACAGGTTGAAAATCTAAGACACATAGCTCTGACTTTTCGAGGTAGCGTGTGTATTGATTATTCATTATAATCGTCCGCTTTAACGGTGAAGGAAAACATTGTGAGGAAAACTACATACCTTAGAATTTTTAAAGAATTTGGATGGTGTATGAAATCTGCCAATCCGCACTAGGCTAGCGTCGTAGATTTAGGCCTAAACCCGCAATAATAGAGGAGGCCCGTGGCCAGGTACGAGCAGAAGATAATACAGGACTGGCATTAAAAAAAACTGCCTCGGCGTAGTTGTATTATGGTACGACCGCAATGTTGAGGTCTCGGGTTCGATCTCCGGGTCGGGCAAAGTGATATTGGATTTTTCTATTCAGTATCAGCCCGGAGTCTGAAATTTGTACTCGATATGTGCCCCATATATAGGGCGATAGGCTCGCCCCCTATCACATCATGGGACGGAATACGCAAACCGAAAAGTGGGTGCACTAGTTGCGCCTCTGCCTATCCCTTCGGGCATAAAAGGCGTGAGTATGCGAGTATGCGAAAAAAAATGTAGTTTTTAGGCGAGTGCAGTACCTGCATGGTGGAGACGATGAGGCCGCGGTGCACGATGAACAGGCAGAGCGCGGCGGAGCGCATCAGCGCGCGGCGCCCGTGCACCAGCGACAGCGCCGCCAGCGACGCGAACGAGCGCACGCACACGTCGCCCGCCAGCGCCGCCGCGCGACCCTCCACGCCAGAGATGCCCACTCCTGCGCATCGACACACATACTCACTACTATACATACATTATTTATATTTAGAGAGGTTAGAGTTAGCTACGATACAAACATTTTTTTATGTTGTCAGTTAATACTGTATAGTCCGTAGCAACTTTCACTTGAACATTACAATAACGAATCATCGCTTATTACACTTAATCCATATATGAGTGCACAAGATAGGTATTATGAGTATTGCCTGACCAATATCGGCCTCTTGTATCATGGCGACGTCGTTGCCACCGTCGCCCACGGCCGCGACCACGTGACCCCTCGCCCGCAGCAGTCTCGCCACGCGCGCTTTCTGCGTGGGCGAGCAGCGCGCCACCACCACGCCGCTGCAGCCACGCAGCACTTCAACCATCTCCTCCTCATACCACTGCAGGCACACCTACAAAAAAAGTCAATTATAATAACATCTAAGATGTGTAAAATTTTAGTTTAGCTTGAATGTACTAATATTGTCCACATTACTTCATGATATGATTCTTGACTAGAACATGGTAACATTAAATCCTCTAAACCTGTATATATTGTTATGTAGACTAACATCGAGCGTCTCGCCCTCAATGATGAGGTCCATGAGCTGATCTCCTTGCTGCAGGTCGCGCAGCAGCGCATGCGCGTCGCGACGCAGACGACAGGCGGGCGCGCTGGTCCAGGCCGCGCCGCCGCCGAGCTGCAGCGACCGCGCGATGCACAGCGCCGTCTCCAGCTTGTCGCCCGTCAACATCCAGATCTACAATCGAATATAGCTTATATGTAACGTTAGGTTAAGTTGCTTCTCTGTAAAGCGTATAAAATCGTATGTTCCAATAGGGTAGTTTCCTATGTTTGATTTTGTAAAATATTTTATATGTAACACAAAATAATACGAAAAAGAATTTCTTTTGTGAAATCAGCATCAAAATTGGTTGACAAATAAACCAATTCATATTTGAAATACTGTTGGGAGTAAAAGTGGGGACGTCGAGGGGATATCGCGCTATCTCTTTCGCACGCACGCAGAGTTATGGCCGGCGACTCTCGGTGACGTCACAGTCTAATATTACTGTTATTTGACAACTACCCCTTCCACCAAATTTCAAAGCTTTATAACTTACTAATTATTGCGCCAATTTGAAATAAAAACCGTTACATTTTGAATGGCATACATTTTTGATAAATGTAGTAATAAAAAGTAGTCAACTACCCTAGTGTGGAACCACAGAACAGTACAAGACGATTTACCTTTATCCCGGCGGTTCTCAACATGGCCAGTGTCCTGGGCACGTCGTCAGCGAGCCTGTCCTCTACTCCAGTGAGTCCCAGCAGCTGCAGGCCGCGCTGCAGCTTCATCATGACGGCGGCGGTGCGCTCGTTACGGGTGTTTCCGTTCAAACGGGCCTCTTTGTACTCGCTCTGGAACAAACAAAACATATTTTTTTTTTGTTTTATGTGTGTAAGTAAATATTTCTTCTTATACGCGATAGTCAATAATGTATTCCTCCGGACGGACGCAGCTCGTCACTTCGTCACGACTGGCGTTCCACCGCAGATGCTCGCGGACTATAAAGATATTATAGACTATACATGATTTGTTTTACATCTAATATATAAAATTCTCGTGTCTCGGTGTTTGTAGTTAAACTCCTCCGAAACGGCTAGACCGATTCTCATCAAATTTTGTGTGGATATCGGGTAGGTCTGAGAATCGAACAACATCTATTATTCATCCCCCTAAATGTTAAGGGTAGTCCACCCCTAATTTTAATTTTTTATATAAAAATAATAGTTTTTATTTTTTTATGATACAGCATTAAAAAATACATACAACCCTAAATTTTCAACCCTCTACGATCAACCCCTATTTTTTAATAAATTTTAATCCCGGTCGGTAACTGATGGCTAAACGACGTTTGCGGGGTCAGCTAGCCCTTGGTCACGGCATCACGCGTGAACGGCTGGACCGATTTCGTTTTTTTTTATGTGTTATTATCAGGAAAAAAATAAGAAAATTGCGCGGAAAATTAGAAAATTTAAGAATACATAACCACCATATTAAAAATGTAACTTTAGCCCTTTTGACAATATAAACTTTGTAATTCAACCTTATGGCGTTTGACATAACATTGACATAACGCGTGCTGCAAATATCGTCAAAGAGGTTGTATATATAATTCTTCTTTGCGTGTGTATGTCACTGAACTCCTAAACGGGTGGACCGATTTTAAAGATTTTTTTGTGCGTGTTGAGGTGGATTCGAGAATAGTTTAGATTAACACTTGGATTAGTTAGGTGGCCCTGTACTCGGGTTCCAGGATTTTATTTCCTATTTAGGGCAGGACAACATTTTTTGTGTGTCTTCAGGTGGATTCGAGAATGGTTTAAAGTAACAATTGGATCCGGTAAGTGGCGCTGTACTCGGGTTCTAGGATTTTATTTCCTTTTTAGGGCAGGACAACGTCTGTCGGGTCCGCTATATGTATATAAAAAATTCGTGTCACAGTGTTTGTTACCATACTCCTCCAAAACGGTTGAACCGATTTTGATGAAATTTTATATTCACACTTGGTAGGTCTGAGAATAGGTTGTTATCTATTTTTCATCCCCCTAAGTGAAAAGGGTGGCCCAACCCAAATTTTATTTTTATTTTTCGGACAGTTTTTTTTTTAATTTAGTGGCTTTCAAAAATACATACAACCCTAAATTTTCTACCTTCTTCCATCATCCCTTATCTTTTAATGGCAATATTAGTAATTTAATAACTTAATAATACCCTTGTCGGTAACTGATCAATTATTCATTTTTTTCTACTAAAATAATCTCTAAAAAGAATTTATATGGCAAAACAACGTTTGCCGCGTCAGCTAGTTGTCCTATATCAGAGAGTTCGATTCCTATTTTCTTTTCAAATCAGCAGTGCTGTTCACGCGATCGACATGCCATCTTAGCAATATCAGAGAGTTCGATTCCTATTTTCTTTTCAAATCAGCAGTGCTGTTCACGCGATCGACATGCCATCTTAGCACTATGTCGACTATGCCCAATGTGTTTAATTATAAATATCGATTAATTACGTCATAAAGTAGGTAATTACCTCGAAAGCTTTGTACTCTGCGAGCGACATGGTCTTGCTGGCCAGCACGAGCGTGCGCAGTCCCTCGGCGGCGAGCGCCTTGCACTCCACGCTGAGCCAGCTGGAGTCCAGCAGCCGCGCCAGCGCCACGTCAGCACCCTTCACGTAATACGTGATCTCGCCTGAGTTCTCTTCCTGCGTCATATAAATTGTATACATTTTGCAGGAATATACAGGCTGGTCTGGAAATCTTTGGGGAGGCCTAAGTTCAGCAGTGGACTTCTAAAGGCTGAAGAAGAAGAAGATACATAATGACTGCAGAAAACATTACAGCCAAACTATTCGATTTCGGTTCAATTCATGTTATATAATATGGAATCTGATTATTTTTGAACCATAGACAACCTTAGCTCACATTGATGGTGCAGAACGCGCCAGCATAGTCCAATTGTAAAGGATAGTACGTTCTGTCAAACTACAAAATAATCTTACCTGTACGATAATGCCCATCATCTTACTCTCACTAGTGAAGGGGAATATTTGCAGTATGTTGAACTGTAATATCTCGTTGGCAGCGCGTAGTTTCAGCGAAATATTGTGCAGGTCTCTGCGGTACAGGGACACACCCATCTGGAATAAAATGTATCAAGTATAGAAATTTACAGTTATTATTTTGCTTTTTTATAACAGAACATAGACAAACAGACAAGTGGAATGATAAGTGTTCTCCGAGGCCTATGAACACGGATATTTTCAGTAAGCTTGTTGGATGTTGACACTTTAAAGAAGCATGAAGGTAGGTTTATGTTATGTGCTAGCTACTCTGATCTATAAAACTGACTGTTGTATTTAAATTTATTGCCTTACCAACCTTTGTACATAGTCTATGGATATTCTGAAGTAGTTTTACTTTTTCGTTTGTATAGTTTATGGTTAATATATTCGTCTTATGTTTTCTGAGTAAAATGAGCGCAGTATTTTATTCCTTTTCTATAAATGTAATTATTTACTGTGGAATACATTAATTTATCCCTGACCATATCAGTCCACTTGACGAGCGCCACCTCGTCCGGGCTGGAGGCTTGGTAGTCGCACAGCTGCTGCTGGGGAACAGCGCCGCCGCAACTCTCCGACACCACCGAGCTACCCATGTCTGTACATTTTTTTTATTATGAATACTTATTGATTTACTGCCGCTCCACATCCCATAGAAGTATTAAGTACAGTATCATATTCTTACTTACGGAGCAAAAACAGAGAAAGCGAAAATCAAATCAAAACATATTTTTATTCATCTTACATAAATATCGATTTTGCAAAAATAACTAAACAAATAATTCCTTAGAGACATTCTAATTGGATCAAACATTTTTTTTTTAATGAAATTAAAGGCCAAGACTAGCATGCCGTTCGCCTAATGGTAAGCGATATGACTACCCATAAACAGTAGCCACACCATCCAGCACCTTGAGTTACAAAGTACTGTGTGGCATTCCACTGCGCTCGTCATCCTGAGACATAAGATATTAAGTCTCATTATGTCCAGTAGTTTTACTGTAACTACAACTAACTGAAGTAAGCGTTTTTTGCATGTGTATACTGTATACCTGATTGCGCCTCATCCGCTTGTTGATCCGCCGAGTCGTACACCGGCGTGACGTTGTGGCAGAGCGCGATGGCCAGCACCGCCTGCCACACCTGCCGCGGCGCGGGCGCGAGCGGCGAGCCGGTACTACAGCGAGGCGACGACGGCAGCGACGGCGCGTCGTTCGTCACCTGCTGGGTCAGGAGAGCTTCCACCTGGATAGTGGTGGTTACTAGTTAAATACAAACACACCCCCACGCCTTTTATCCCCGAAGGGGTAGGCAGAGGCGCAACTCATGCACCCACTTTTCGCTCCGTCCCATGATGTGATAGGGGGCGAGCCTATCGCCATATCGGGCACAAATTCCAGACTCCGGACTGATACTGAATAGAAAAATCCAATATCACTGCCCGACACGGGGATCGAACCCGAGACTCAGCATTGCAGTCGTACCGTAATACAACTACGCCACCGACGCAGTCTGGTTAAATATCGTTTAATATTGGGTTATTTAGTGATCCGCGACTCCATAGGCATATATAGAGGCAGTGGCGTGCCTAGTGTTTTGGATGAGGGCAAGCCAAAGCAGACCTAAAAAAAATTCGCACCTCCGATACATATATTATAAAATGTGCATCTATAAGAAAGAAAAGCAATATCTAAAAATAAAAATGACTACCCGTACCGGGATTCGAACCAGGGCCTCAAAACAATGTTCGAACCGTGTACGCAATACAACTACGCCATCGAGTCGACTAGTCACCATCTCGAAATTAGGTACCTTTATTTAAAAACGATTTAGACCCATCGCGACTTCTAAACGAAGTTCTTATAAAGATTAACTATTTACATAGATTTTATCTGTATCAAGTAATTTAAAAAAAAGTAAAAACACTACAATCATCATTATTACTGTCGACGCACAAGTTTTGTTTAGAAATTTTCAAATTTCGTCACAGCTACTGTATCTATTTAATTGGACGAGATAATCAGTCGCCCCAGAATTGTTTAGTACCCACTATCGGCAACCTTAGCCATTTTATTTTTCAAGTCTAGGACACGGACTCCCCCCTCCCCCTCCCCCCGGAAAAATGACTCTAGCTACGCCAATACGCGACTTTAGCCTTAACGTTTACCCAAGAGTATGGGCTAAGCAGTGAGCGGTGCAGCAAGCGGCACAATGTCGCGGTTCCAGCGCCACGTGCTGAGTAGTGACGGCGCTGATGGACACCCTTCCTACTTCCCCGCTCAGAGCGGCAAGGTCGGAGCCCGGCCCTTAGATCTTGCTGTCGCACTCAGCCACCTATCTTAAGGGGAGGAAAGGAAATACAACAGGTTTTGGTGGATAGGACGGGGGTGGAAGAAATTGGTTTCCAATAATGTGGAGGGATTTGACGTTTAATGGCATGCCGAGCGAATAATTACTCCAAATACTGACCTCATGAAAATTATTCTTATCGAAGAGGGCATTCCCTAAGTGAAGTTTCTGGAACACCATCTCGTTCTTGGTCAACGTTCCCGTCTTGTCCGCCAGGAGGTACTGGATCCTGCCCAGCTCCTCGGGGATGGTCGTGGAACGCATCACGGTGCCCTCAATCTTCTTGTCGCGCTGTATTGTCCACGAGTAGAACGCTTTGCCCATGTCCAGGTTCACTCGGAGACTGTTTGAAGGTGAGAAAAAGAACAATACAAAATGAGGGTCCATAGATAGACTTCAAGATTCAACCACTTTGTTACAGATCTTTTGATAAAGCACAATTTTCTAGAACTTGCTTGTTACAAGTAAAGATAGACAACGCTGAATGGATTGGGATGAAATGAAATTTGGCACACAGCTACATTTTTTGTAAAAGTTCCTTTATACGGGTGGACCCGTAAGAAAACTTAGTAACGCATAATAATCGTAACTTACCTTAGTGGAATGATATAGGAGAAGAGCAGCACGAATCGGAACATGAACCCGTACCAGGGCCCAGTGAAGCCCTTCAACACGATCATCAGGAAGGAAACCAGGATAGTCGCCACGAACAGCAACTTGGTCAGGTTATTGACTTGCAGGTCCAGGCGGCCGATCTTCGAGCGCGGAGTCGCGTTATTCATTACGCTCCGGGTCTCACTGCCTAGGAGTAGTTTTCAATCATTAGCCACTTTCTATGAAATACTTACTAAGCATGCTTTCTGTCTATTACCCTTTTAGGGCTAAATTACTGAACCAATTTCGATGAAACTTAATATGCCTTTTATCCTAAGAAAAGATACTACTTTTAGTAATGAACGTGTCAATTCGTTTTGTGGCAAACAAACCGAATTGACACGTTCATTTTATTGTTAACTAGTTTTTGCCCGCGGCTTCGCCCGCATTAAAGAGTTTTTCCTGTATAAACGTCACTTTATATACAAACTATACATTTTTAACAGTATCCGTAAGTATCAAGTACCATAGTACCAAGCACAAGTTTCATTTGGATGAAAGAAGCTGAATGAAAGATAGAAATGAACGAGAAGTGAATTATTACCACCTTCAGACACACTACTTATTTTTTACACAAATATTTTCGTTACATATTTTTTTGTCTTATAATATACTAGCTTTTGGGCGCGGTTCCGCCCGCGTGGAAAAGGTTTCCGGGATAAAAAGTAGCCTGTAGCACTCAGAAGTAATGTACCGTCCTATTAGTCAAAGAATTTTCAAAATCGGTCCAGTAGTTCCTGAGATAAGCGCGTTCAAACAAACAAACTCTTCAGCTTTATATATTAGTGTAGATTCCACCATACCAGCCCTGTATTATATACTGCCAGCGACTATATAACCCCTAGACTCCTAATAACAGACGATCCGCTTCGGGCAACACATCTGACAAAAAGATCCAATGTAGCTTACCGTTCAAAATCTTCAAGTCAGTTGCGCCCAGAACTGTGAGCCGTAAATACTTCCGTGTTGGCGAATGAATAAATATTGCAATGGCCCCATGCACAATACGATGGTGTGGTAAAAATAGCCATAATTCAAATTTTCAAAAAAATGGCATTACATTTCACAGGTATGTCAATAATGACACATAATCATATTTTATTTAAAATTTTACGGAGTTCATCTTATACCGGCCAAGCATTGAGGCCCGCGCCATCTTATTATATTTGCATCTCTTTCCGACGAAAGTACTTTTAAATTTTCTATTTCGTTTTGTTGTTGAACATTATAAGTAAGTGATGCACCAAAAGGATTTGTCGATAGTTATATCAATAAAATTAATGTTATTAGGATTATTTTTTATTTTATTGTTTGTTGATTTTACCGATTGTTTTTAATAACTTTATTTGTGTTATTCCTACAAGCCAGCCCAAATATTCTTGTTAATATCGATGAGGCTTACTTAGCGCCATCTGTCATTCGACAACATAAATAACTTCGTACCTTTTGAAATATGAACGACAGTTACATTATTTGGATATTGTTCATATAAAAATACTAAAATCGCGATAAAAAAATGGGAGGGTGAGGGTAAGAGGGTGAAAATTTGGGAAATAGGTATTAAAATATTTAAAAAAAAACACTGGATAGGGATACCCTAATCACCTAGCGACCAACGACCAATTCCCATACCTACAAAATTTATATAAAAAACATCATAAATATCGATCGAGTCGGAGGCGTGCGACAAACACCGTGACACGAGATTTTTATATATTAGATTAACTTTATTATACTTGATAATGGCATACATCATAGAATAAATAAAAAATAAGAAGAAGAATGCCATCAGTATTTATTTTAATTAAATAGGTACCTTGACAGATTTTTTATTTCTTTTGTGCTTTAACAGAATTATTTTTAGATTATAATATGTTACTTACTTTGAGTAAAAAGACGTTTAATAAATAATTATATTACTATAAAACCTTATTAAATAAAAGTAATATCGATAAAAACATCGTGTTTTAATTTAACTTGTTCCATCCCTAAGCTATGTTCCCAACCAATCGTAATGCAGTACCCCGCTTCCTCATACCTCAGGTAGTTGACAGAATTAATTTGAAGAGAAATATTGAACATTAGGAGTCTAGGGGTTATATAGTCGCTGTATACTGCCCACTGCTGAGCACAGACCTCCTCTACAACTGAGAGGGTTTAGGCCTTAGTCTACCACGCTGGCCAAGTGCGGGTTGGCGGACTTCACATACCTTCGAAATTCAGAGAACTTCTCAGATATAAAGGTTTCCTCACGATGTTTTCCTTCACCGTTGAAGCGAGCGACAATTCACAATAAATACACACATAACTTTTTAGAAAAGTCAGAGGTGTGTGCCCTTGGGTTTTGAACCTGCGGACATTCGTCTCGGCAGTCCGTTCCACTTCCAACTAGGCTATGGCTGCTTTTTTAAATATATTCAAATGTATTTGATTGTGTATATTTATATGCACCTATATTATAAGGTGTGATACAGTACGCACCCAAACATATTACTGTCTTCTAACTCACCCGTGTAGATGACCAGCCCAGTAGCCTGCCCCGACGCAACCACGCTGCCGCTCCACAGCGTGTTTTCTATATCTAACGAATCCCGTTCCTCCTCGTCTAGCCTGGTGCAAGTACCAATAAACGAATGTATGTCCTTCTCTGGCTTCTCTATGAAGATTTGTGCGTTTATGTCCAATAAATGTGCGTCAGTTGGCAACTTCTGTGTTGAGGGGAGTGGTATTCTGAAGAAGAAAATTCATTATCTAGATCAGTGGTTCCCAAAGCTGGACCCCGAAACACCTAACAAAAACTACCAAATTCTGGATTCACTTCTAGGCTGTCGTGAAGTCTAGTTAATTACATAAAAGGAGAGATTTTTCAATGAAACTTTTAGTTACTTTCTCGTCCATCAGTGGGCCCACCCAATATTCCATCACGACCCATACGGACACGGGCCACGGCAAAGAAAGTGCATTGTACCTCATGGTAACTGAAATGGCCTCTAGATAGAGCATCGACGAGAAATGATCTTCCCGCGATAGTCCACACAATTATACCCGTTTGAAACCGAATGTTCTAACAAGCTGATCCCGGAACGCGATATAATCATTAGGGCCGTGTAGTTTTAAACCTTGTGTCGAGTGGCCGCTATCATGGTGAATACAATCATCCTACCACCTACGATTTTTTTTTATGGCATTGTATGACGAGGCGAGCCTGCCGTTCGCCTGATGGTAAGCGATACGACCAACCATAAACAGTAGCAGCACCATCCAGCACCTTGAGTTACAAAGTACTGTGTGGCATTCCACTGCGCTCGTCATCCTGAGACATAAGATGTTAAGTCTCACTATATCCTGTAGTTCCACTGGCTACAATGTCCTTCAAACCGAAACACAACAATGCATGCACACTGCTGCTTGGAGGTAGAAATAGACATTGCGGTGGTACCCACCCAGACGGCCTCTTACATATGAGAGACCTACCACCAGTAAACCAATTATATATATTATACCATAGGCGTATAAAGAGAAGGGCCGGATGGGTCGTGCCCACCCCAGAATAACGTGGTGCCCTCCCCCTACTATAAATTTATAACTAACAATTTTTTCCAATCTGTAAGTAGACAGAAGAAATTTTATTATTTTAGTCTAGGACACTGCCCCCCTCCCTGGAAAATGACTAGCTACGCCCATGCTCATAACATCATAAATGGATCAGCTCGACCCTGTGGGTCAATCTCAGCAAAGCCATAGTTTCGTATCTTTTTACTGTTGCATTTCTTAGTAAGAGGAGGCAGAAATTTGTAGTATTTGTAAAATATCAGTTTAGTTCACTATTATTTACAAATATAAATGTGAAGATGGAATGACTCATAGTAATTAACCGGTGATAAAGGAAGCACAATGTTCGCTCGAGATAAAAACAATATTTTTAAAAGAGCATTGTATTATTATCTTATCTTTACGGTTGAATGGGTGTTCTTCATAGTTTTGTAAACAAAATGCCGTGTTTCCTATTTATGCTTAAATTGGTTTGCTGGTAGACGTCATCGTTAAAGTGTTTTGATTGTAATAATCAAATCAGAAACGTTTTATCTACTGTCCCAGTGTTTGGCACAGACGACTTGGTCTTTAGCACCCTGACAAGCTGGTTAATGTCGCATGCCTTCGAAATTCTTACAACATTTTAAAGTTTGCAGTCCAGTCGTCACAATTTGCGAAAAAAAACCGGTGATTAACAACATAGTAAGTAATTAGACCACCTGTACATGCTCTGGGAGCAATTTGGAACTAAGGCTCTGCAGTTTATGATTTATCCCAATCCCATGATATACATTTCTCTAATACTGAACTATGCTAGTGACTTAGGGATTAGATTACCTTATGCCCTGTGGTGGGGGGGAATTTAGAGAATTCCGTCACGGCATCTCCTGTCTGTCGTAAGACGCGACTAAATGGGGCTGAGAGAGTCACGGGGCGAGCGATGGGGGGCTGGTCGCTCGACTACCCTAGGTAGACGACAATGCGGGTGGTCGGTCTCCTGCAGTCGTAGACGCCAAAGGCGTGCTTTAGAGTTCGGGGGCTTCTTAGCCCCCGCATTTAGAGAGGGGACACAATTCGGCATCGCGCTGGGGCGGTTCCGTACAGCTATCTTAGTGCAACAAGATACCCCGGGGCCGTCCCGTATTTGCCGAAGAAGTCCACCGCGGGTTTTGGTTGGTATGCTGGTGTAGGGTGTACCTACATAATGTTACGGGCTCAGTCCAATGCTCGCTCGGTTGATGCTATACTCTCGAGTGTCGACATTGGGCCGTAAGATCAGTGAAACCAATATAACCATTCCACTCACCCCCCAGTGGTGGTAGCGATAACACGTTTTTCCCCGCGAAATAATAAAATAAAAAGGGCGTTATATTACCTTAAAAAAAAATAGAGATATCAAATGAAATATTTTTTTATTCAGGCATGGAATAGTGACCCTTTTGCACCATGGTATGTGAAGTAGAGTCCAGGTGGAGATCACTTGAGGGCAGGTAATCACCGACACCAATCATCAACCAAATTGATCATACCTCAGCTTCCAGTCAATCTCTCCATCCAGCTGATCGGTCCTGATGAACACAGTGCCCATAGTCTCGTTGGTCCGCAGCAAGATCATGTCTGCGGGCACACGCTGCCCCTTGTGCAGCATCACGATGTCTCCGACCCTCAGTTCTGACGCCGCCACATGCTCCATCACGAACGGCCTGTAGTCATCCACTGAGGAGTCCAGCACTATGCGCTCGTACTTCTGCCTGTTTACTTCTTTATCTCGCCTGCAGGATCACATCAGTCATAAATTGAATAAATATCAATAATATTTCAAAAATAATAAAGATGAAAAATATCTAAGCAATTTTGTATTCCGTTAGGTTTCTGTGTGGCTTTCGCGGATACCTTGGCAGGTGCTGCACCCACGGGTGTAAAAGCGGATTTTGTTCCGCATACATATTATGATGTACAATTTTTTTAAAAGGATACCTGGTTAAAGCGGATAATAACTGTTTCTTAAAGTCATAGGTTCGAATATGCAAAATCATTACCTATATCGTCTAAAGTCATCGACGGCCTCCCTGAACAGCGTGACAGCAAGCACGAAGCACAGCGGCCCCCAGTAGGTATACAGGTATCCTATCCGGATGCTCGGTATGAACTGGCTGACCGCCATTACGAGGAAGTACATGTTCAGGAAGAACCGGAACTGATCGTATAGCACCATCGGCAGGAATGTTATTATGTTGTATTTCTGGAAAAACAATAGTGTTCTAATTTAGACATGACATATCAACACTTAGGATAAAGAACTATAAATAAACGATGTTACGCCTCGGTGGCGTAGTTGTATTACGGTACGACTGCAATACTGAGATCTCAGGTTCGATCCCCAGGTCAGGCATAGAGATATTGGATTTTTCTAGAATTCAATATCCGCCCGGAGTCTGGAATTTGTGCCCGATATGGCGATAGGCTCGCCCTCTATCACATCATGGGACGGAATACGCACGGCGAAAAGTGGGTGCTCTAAGTTGCGCCTCTGCCTACCCATTCGGGGATAAAAAGGCGTGACTGTGTGTGTGTGTGTGAGAGAGTATCACACAGATACTCTCATACTATTATTGTTTGTACCACTGTGTAGAATTTCATAAAGGTTAAATGATGATTGTTTGAATAGTCAGTTTATACAAACCTACTACAGATTTGGAACTCAAATTATTATTGCTGTCAAGACAGAACATATTAATATTTATCTAGACGACCGTAGGTATACAAATAGAAGGTCAATATAAAACTACATCATTTGAAAATGCCAACAATATCACAGACCGATATAGATAAGTCACATGCAAATTAAATAGAACACAAAAATAAAAAATTATGAGAATACTAATACAAAGGTACTCAAAACAAAAATACATCTAAGGATGGTTGTTAACGTCGTAATCATTATAGATTGGTACAAGAATAAATGCTTTAAAATTAGGTTGCAGTGTTAAATATATAATTCGTTGTTTACTAATGAGCACTGAAGATACGCGTGTAAATTGTAACCAATAAGATAATGACCGCAGTATTATTTACACAGGAAACGATCTCAGATACATGACGCTGTGACTGGGGATCTATTCAACAATATGAAAGCCAATGATTTATCAATCGATTTTTTTACCAACTGAATGGTTTTTTATTACTGAGTGACATGAGAAGTAGCCTAGAATGTAAGCTGATAAAAAATGTATTCAACGATCTGAATTACAAGGCACTGCATTTATTACACTGTAAATTGTAATGGTCAGTGTCAGACTTTACCAGTAATTTCCCTGGTATATTATATCATATTCATCATATTTGGAGAATATTGTGTTTCTAGAGGTTTACTTAATAACGGAAATAAAGAAAGCAGTGACATATACCAAGGAGAAATTTAGCATACAACAAACTTCACTGGGAGATAATAGATCTCCGACATTTAAGTATCAGTATCATTATATATTTTAAAACAAAGGCCCTCAGCCGAATTTGTCTGTCTGAACGGAATAAACTCAAAAAGTACCAAACGGAATTCGATGTAATCTGGTAAGTTAGTTTGAGATCCTCAGAATATAGTACATAGGCTACTTTTATCCTGAGAAAACGTATAAGGGGACTTTTATTTTGGGAAAACTCTTTCATGCAGGTGATGCCCTTTAGCAAATGCTAGTACTTCATAATATATAGGATGCAATAAAATAAATGAAACACTAAACATATTTGTGCTATTATTAAGATTGCATGCTATGAATATAAGGGCTTTAATAATGACAGGTTTATTATTTAGCCTTATGGTAGATGCAAAACTTTGTTTCACTTTTATCATAATATTTTTATTAAGAAGATTAATAATATTAACAAACTTCCACAGCTTAGCCAGTTGGAATACACACATGCATGAAAATGTTAATTGGCAAATTGATTCACCAATATCTGTTTGACCTTCATGCTGAATTGCAATTATGTATAGCTTGATCTGCATTTGAATTAGGTAACATGCATTAGTTTCTATGATACTCAAATATGTTATGGCAAAGATTTAAGTATGACTGTTGGCGACACGACGAGCCGACGGCCGCCGCGGGACTGAAGCCCGCTGACAACACACCGAGCAAGCGGACCCCCGCCCGCACCCCGAGCGAACGAGACCCAGGCAGCACCCCGCAACACGACGCCCCGCCCCCTGCGGCGAGCTAGCGCGCTGAGGGCCAATCAGCGCACACCGCATCGGAGGGTCACCCGGCCAGAGTTGCGAGACCAGCACGGCTTATAAGCCGTGCTCGGGAGCGATATAATTGTAGTATCGTTTGGAGCTTTACGGAAGAAACATCGGGAGAACAAGTGAAAGTAGTACTGTGCGCAAAATTGTAAATCGGAATAATCGAAGATAATAAACGTGAATATTGAACAAGAACGAGTTTAATTGATTGGAAATACAGTCCCCCACAGTCTTGGTCCTTCGAGTGCCGGATTTGTGTGTGCGTGGACTTGCGACCGCGAACGTACGACAAGGCTACCGATCGTGCCTTACGAACTGTGCGCTCCGTGCAAGCCATATCGCTTCACGCTCTGCGATCTTGCACGCTGCAAATCGCCGTGAATCCGTGCACTGCGTACCTGTGCGCTTCGCGATCTCGCGCCCGGTGCGCTGAGTCATAAATCACACGTGGTGATTTTGTGTTGTGCTCAGTGACTGCACGTGGTAATTCAGTGACTGTGCGTAGTGTGATCCCGTGCTGTGAGTGACTTATTGTCAGTGTAATCGCTCTGTCTGCGATATACGGTTACGTTACAAGCCGCCGTCTACCGAACGCGATGGTGGTAACGAGAAGCCAAGGTGACGCAGCCGATATAGAGGAACAGAGGCGATCCCGTGAACGGCAAGAGGTTGAACGCCGTCGGGAAGAAAGACAAATAAGTCTTGAGAGACTCAGGCGCATGTCACAAAATCCGCCCGCTTCGCCTCAAGTGGAGAGAACCACCGACATGGAAATAATGTGCACACCCTCTACCTCAGCGGCACGTATTATGTCGGGTACGGTAACAAAAGCGACAGCGATACGCAGAGAACCACCCCGAGTTAGATCACCGTCACGATCCATACGTTCTGTACGATCTACCGCCAGCGTAACTACACGACTACGTCTGGCTGAACTTGAGGCTGCAGAAAAGATGGCAGCCATTAGAAGGAAAGAACTCGAGATGGAAGCCGAGCTAGTACAGAAAAGGCTAGCGCTTGACATGTCCGCTATCCAGGACGACGCGGAGAGCATACACCCGGAACAACCCGTCGAGACGGACAGGGTTAACGAGTGGCTAGAGAGAAATCCGCTTAGCTCACGGGAGGAAATTGGAGGATCAAGGGAGGAGCCGAGAACGCTGCGCTTCGACCTACCACGAGCGAGATCACCAACACCTCCCAGAGAAAGGAGCGACATCGAAAGATTAGCGGACACACTCGAGAGAATGGTGAGACCACGAACAAGACACGCGGATTTACCGACGTTTACGGGTGCAGTGAACGAGTGGCTACCGTTCAAAGCGGCTGTGCGAGACACAACAGAGATGTATCGCATATCGGCCGCTGAAAATATACAACGGTTAAGGAGTTGCCTCAAAGGAGAGGCACGCGACGCTGTGGCCGCGCTGTTACACACGGCCACCGATCCGAGCGTCATCATGAAGACGTTGGAACAGTGCTTCGGGCGACCCGAAGTAATAATAGATCGTGCATTGGACGAATTAAGAAAAACGTCCAAGCCGGGATCGACTGCCACGGATCTCAACAGCTTCGCAGTGAAAGTACAAAACGTCATCTGCGTTCTAAGAAGCATGGATCGCCGGGAGTATCTGTACAATCCGATGCTAACACGAGAAGTACTGGACAAATTGAGCCCGCATATACGGTCGCGATGGTGCGACTACGCATCCGAAAATGAAGGCACGGCTGATCCCGAGATAATGGTGTTGTCTCGTTTCCTTATGCGTGAAGCGGACAGGGCATTGCGATACACATATGCTCCATCTGCGGGAACGAGTCACGCAGTCAAGAAAGAGGTGAGACCCATTATCGCCGTGAGGAAAAAACCGAGCACCGTATACGCAGTCGAAGAAAGGACGGAGGAAAAGGAAAACTGTCCGGCATGCGGAGAGTTACACGTCCTAACGCAGTGTCCAAGTTATAAAGCGCTCAGCGTCGAGCAACGATGGGACCTAATAAAGTCGAAGAAAATCTGCTTTAAGTGCGCAGTGAAAACCCATCGTCGCATTAATTGCAAAGCGAAGCCGTGTGGTGTGGATCAGTGCCGTCGACCACATCACTCATCGTTACACCAGGTCGAGAAGAAACCTGCAGAAGCCGAGGTACGTGAGAAAGAGGCAGTACTGTCGGTAACGCCAAGCTTAAATACCGGACCGCGCACCGTACTTTTGAAAATGTGCCCGGTGATTGTCGCCGGTCCACGGGGGGAGGTGAGAACGCACGCCCTCCTCGATGAAGGTGCCACGGTCACATTGATCGACGAACACCTCGCAAAAAGAATAGGCGCAGAAGGCCCTATACAACCATTACACCTGAACGGCGTTAATATGGCCCAAAAGGAAAGAGCCAGCAAGTCGGTCGCGGTGAAGCTCCGTGGAGTGACAAAGAACGAGTCACACGAAATACGGGCCCGAACGATAAAGGGCCTGAAGCTTCACCAACAAACCATACCGGCATCATTCATGAAGCCCGATCATTTAAAGGATCTTGCGCAAGACGAGGTGTGCTACGAACGAGCACGCCCTGGCATCTTAGTGGGTTCAGACCACTGGGAACACATCGTCTCGCGAGAATTGCGGGTTGGAGGCCGAAACGAACTAGCTGCCTCAAGAACGCTACTTGGATGGGTCATACACGGTACGTTACCACGCAGCGTCATAGTGAACGAGGAAAACGTGCTTCACGTATATGAACAGGAGCACGAAGATCGACGACTGCACGAGCAAGTGGAAGAACACTGCAAAATAGAATCGCTCGGCGTTACACCAGAGCCAAGGGTGAGTGACGCCGACCAACGAGCGATCGTCGAGGAACTGAGAACGGTCCACGCAGCGGCGGGCTTCACCTTGCGCGGATGGAACGCGAACGACCCGAGCGTGCTGCGTGACGTGCCCCCAGAGTTGCGTTCGAATCAACCTACGCAACTGGGGGGAGAACAACCTGAGAGTAAAATACTCTGCCTGCATTGGGATCCAGAGCGGGATGAGCTCGGGTTCAATACCCTGATGAACCGAGTTCCTGCAGAGGTGCGCGCACAGGTCCGTGCGCCAACGAAAAGGGAAGCGCTCAGTGCGGTAATGTCCATATACGACCCGCTGGGACTACTGAGCCACTACACCATTCGAGCGAAAATAATACTGCAGAACCTGTGGCGTATCCAAATGTCATGGGACGAACAGATCCCGAAGGAAGAAGGTGACCTGTTCGCCGCGTGGTTGTCGCAGCTTACAACGGTCGCCCAACTAAAGATACCTCGATGCTACGGGTCGATGAGCTGCGAACGCGTCGAGCTCCATGTAATGTGCGACGCCAGCGAGCAAGCTTACGCCGCTGTGGCGTATTGGCGCATGTCAAGCCACAAAATCGACGTCTCCTTGGTGGCTGCCAAGGCAAAGGTGGCGCCACGACGGGTGCAGACGATACCCCGCCTCGAACTCCAGGCGGCGGTCGTCGGAGCTCGCCTCGCCGACACCATCAAGAAGGAACATCGCGTGGCAATAACAAGGACCATCTACTGGACCGACTCGTCGACGGTGGTTCAATGGATACGGAACGACGAGCGACGCTACACGCCATTCGTCTCGCATCGCTTGCGAGAGATCGCCGAACTCACCGGCAAAGACGAGTGGCGATGGTTGCCCACGAGGGAAAACGTCGCCGATGATGCCACCAGACTGCGAAACGACGCCATCCAGGAGGACAGCCGATGGTTCATGGGGCCTGATTTCCTCCGCGGACCCGAGGAATCATGGCCCACCGAGCAAGGACACTGCAGGGATGAAGAAGCCGAAGTCCTGCACGTCACCGAGAACAACGATGGAGATAGCTGGCTACCCGATCCAGCCCGCTTCTCCAAACACGAGACGCTGGTACGTGCAACGGCGAGAGTCTTGGCGTTCGTGGACATCGCACGACGCAAGACAACGCGTCTGGAGATGGAACACATCGAGAGGGCCGAACGTCTTCTGATCCAGCAGGCGCAGCAAGAGAGCTTCGGGGAAGACATAAGGAAGCTTAGAGCTTCCCATCCGGTCGCCAGAACGAGCCGCCTGTTCAAGCTGGATCCAGTACTGGAAGACGGCCTCCTGCGAGTACGAGGACGCATCGGAGCAGCCGATGTTATAGCCAGCACCAAGCGACCGGTGATCCTGGACGGTCGCCATCGCTTCACTCGTCTCCTCGTACTGCGAGCACACTGCACTGCGGGTCACGCAAATCGCGAACGCGTGACCAACGACCTGCGACAGCGGTACTGGGTCATCCATTTAAGACCCACTGTACGCGCTGTAGAACGAGACTGCGCACTATGCAAAGTGCGCAGAACGAAGCCTCAACCGCCAGCCACGGGAGACCTACCTCGCGCCCGGCTGGACCCGTTTCATCGGCCTTTCTCCAACTGTGGAGTGGACTACTTCGGGCCGATGATTGTGAAAATTGGACGCCGCAGAGAAAAGCGATGGGGGGCATTGTTTACATGCCTGACTACTCGCGCCATCCACATCGAGCTGGTCGCGACGTTATCAACGGACTCCGCGATCATGGCGCTGCGCAGAATGGCCGCACGAAGAGGATGGCCGAAGCAGATGTACTCCGACAACGCGACCAATTTCCGGGGAGCCGACCAGGAACTACGAGCCGCCTACAAGGAGTGGCAGCCAGAGCTACGCGACGAAGGGCTGCTGCGGCGGATGGAGTGGCGTTTTATACCTCCTGGTGCGCCTAACCAAGGAGGTGCATGGGAGCGACTGGTGCGTTCAGTCAAGGCTGCACTGAACGTCACTCTCAAGGAGAGGACGCCGACCGAGGAAACGCTCAGAACCTTGCTGACCGAAGCCGAACATTCGGTTAACGCAAGGCCATTGACCCACGTAAGCGTCGACCCACGAGATCCGGAGGCGCTTACCCCTAATCATTTTTTGTTAGGGTCATCAACAGGGCTACCGACCACCGGGCCCTGCGAAGAAATCGACCGACGAGCATGGCGAGCTGCGCAGGCATTGGCGGACATGTTTTGGCGCCGCTGGGTGACCGAATACCTGCCTACTTTGGTGCCCCGCGGCGAATCCGGTAGAAACATTCGGCCGCTGCGCGTGAACGACGTGGTCGCCATAGCAGATCATCAGCTGCCAAGAAACGTCTGGCCGTTGGGAGTCGTCCTGCGGACATTCGAGGGACCTGACGGAGGCATACGTGTCGCCGAGGTCCGGACAAAAAGCGGAGTGTTCCGGCGCCCCGTCAGCAAGATCGTCGTGCTGCACCCAGAAGAGGCTACGCGAGCTACGCCGGGGGGAGGATGTTGGCGACACGACGAGCCGACGGCCGCCGCGGGACTGAAGCCCGCTGACAACACACCGAGCAAGCGGACCCCCGCCCGCACCCCGAGCGAACGAGACCCAGGCAGCACCCCGCAACACGACGCCCCGCCCCCTGCGGCGAGCTAGCGCGCTGAGGGCCAATCAGCGCACACCGCATCGGAGGGTCACCCGGCCAGAGTTGCGAGACCAGCACGGCTTATAAGCCGTGCTCGGGAGCGATATAATTGTAGTATCGTTTGGAGCTTTACGGAAGAAACATCGGGAGAACAAGTGAAAGTAGTACTGTGCGCAAAATTGTAAATCGGAATAATCGAAGATAATAAACGTGAATATTGAACAAGAACGAGTTTAATTGATTGGAAATACAGTCCCCCACAATGACAATTGAATATACAGGGCACAATGTATATTATAATGTGTAACATCCAGAGCAGATGCAGTGGCATAACTACAACTGTGAAGGCTTGTGGCAAATTTATGAAATGGGGCCATCACCAGTGTAAAACCTGGCAACCTTATTTTACTATTCTCCTGAACGGTCCTCTTTCTCCTCAGGTTGGAGGCACATGGTATTTTGCCACCCTGTAGTTAAACCACTGAGTAGATGCAAGAAACTTGGTTTTATGAAATTTATGTGCATGCAAGCAATAAAATAAAAGTTAAGGATTAACTGTTACACTTAAGTTTAAGTGCTTCAAATACATAAAAAAAAGAAATGAAAATGTAGCCCTGGAATAAACACTAATGAATGGCTGAAGACAAAGAGTACCAAGAAAAGTTGCAGACAAGAGCTTTTGAAAAGATTAAAGGTATGGGAAATTAAAAAAGCATATTTTTACTCAGCAATAGAAATGAGAAAAGTGTTAAGAGTTACTTTTGGAACATCACTAGTAGTCTGCACATTACTATTAGACGCCAATATGGCGATACCGGTCTATTGTGCGTAATAATGTATAAATTAAAATAAAAACGAATAAAAGTAGTACAAGCCTAAGTATATTTTACTCTTTGTGCACAACTCAAACCGCAACAAAAAGTAGGTTTCCATTTTGGCTCAATCTGAATTTCTGTGCTGAATCAGTTATTATACTTCTGTAGCCAATAATTGCTTATCCAATGATTTTAAACAGTCATTATTTAACAATGACTACACTATCAGCTTTTATCTATAGTATCTTAATCCTAATATATTTGATATTATAAACAATAGTTCAATTGAATGCAATGTCAATTATGCTTTCACTAGTGTTGTGGCATTTATTTGTATATTTAATGTACAGTATTAGACAAGCAAACCCAATAATTCACATCAGTGCAGCTTAAGTCATGTTTTTGATAAAGTAGGTACCAGTACCTATCAAATGCACAGCTTTGATATTATGTTATTGTTGAAAGGTGGCACCACATATGCCTTCATTATAAAATGCTTGTCATTAGGCGTGAGTCATAACAGGCAAAATTAGATACTTGTTACATCTGTTCCAGTTACATTGAAATAGCAGTTCCAAAATCCTGTTACAAAATAACAAGTTGTTACTTCTTACTATATAGTGACTATTAGAACTTGTTACCGTTTGTGTTGTGATTGTACCAAAAAAGTAGTTAACAGGCTATTATTGGAAACTGGTTATCTCTTTCTTACTCATAGGAATATCGCATGTCAGACTGGACAGAAGCTTCAAAACTGTAAATCAAAATTTGTCTGCCGAGCCGCGGTCGCAGCTCACCTCGAAAATTAAACAAAATGAACGCAGCACCAGTGGTTTCACCTTGTCATTTGGAGTTTACCCTAGATATTAGTAGAGATATCCCTGAAATTCCTCAGATTAAAAAAAAACCTATATGAGCGAACATTATTATAAAAATGGTGTTTCACGTATTTAATAACGAAAAATAGGTACTTAAGTACGAATAAAACTTGTTCTATAGGGTCTCTTAACCTGGATCAACTTTTATATCGTCTAAAAACGATCCTTGCAACTGGCAATAGAAAAATTAACATGATAAATTTGATTTAATAGATAACATTTACAACAAATCGATTGAATTCCCTTCAAAACATATAAATAGAGTGGTGTCTATTAGTTTTTAAACCTTAATCTTGATTTTCCTCTAAATTTTCCTAAATCCCTTACTATGGCAAAAAATCCCTTACAAAATTAGGCCATTTCCCCTCAAAAAGGGATAAATCCCTCAAAGTGGAAACACTGACAACTACGCAAAAATGCTCGCCACACTGTTGCGGTCCAACCCGCCTATAATCGATGCTGAGCATAACTGGCTGTCACTTATCTCTTTCTTACTAAGACGAATGTCGCAAGTAAGACTAGAGAGAAGCTTGTGACAAAAGGTATAGAACGTTTTGTTATCATAACAAACTGGAACATATGGAACTGTCTATAACAGATTGGCACTCATAACAGATGTTATCCCTTTCTTATTAATGAAAATGTCATAAGCAAGAATAAAGAGAAGCTTGTTATTTTGTGTAAAGAAACTTTTGGACCGAAAGTTTTGGTCACTTTGTGAGGTGTGGAACTGGAACTGCTTTTTTCAATTTGTTCGAAACAGTTATCGATTGCTATTTGTTTATACCTGTTTTAAATAACTGTTACGATAAATACGCCTCACTCCTACTTGTCATTTTATTACTATGTTTTGCTAACCAAGACCATTGGAAAGGCTTAACAATTTTCCTAAAATTGTATGTGTAACATTAATGTTGACAAAATACACTCAATTTTTTAATTACTTCAAATATACAAAAATCTATGATTAAGGTTTAGGCTTCCAAAGGAATAAACTTTTAGATATTTGTATCTTGAAACACAGTTAACCTTTCTATTAAAACATTCTTATACTATACTACTATACATATTTAATGCAATTGTCAAAGTTAGTGGTTAGATAATATTAACGATTTTAATTAAGAAAAAGTAGGTAACATCTACGCTCTCACCTGATTGCATACATAGTTGGGAGGAAATTGTTCTTCTGGGAGATGACCCACGTATATCACCCTGGCGCTCAACCGATCCTTCTTGCGAAATCTTAAAAAAGGAAATCTAATAACAATTATTATCAACATTAACGGGGATAGAGATAGCTAAACAAACTTAAACAAAGAAGAAAAAGAAACAATCAATTTTCTAATTACCTTGACCATAAAGATCTCCTTTTCGGTCTAGTCAACAACGGTGTTGTTTCCATGATTAACTATTCCACGCACTGTTTTGTTTTTCACATAATTAAAATCTACAAATTGCTATTATATTATGTTGTTCTTAATTTAAAAACAATATACAGAACAATAAATTGAATAAACACAACACACTAGCAAGTGGCAGCAGGCAGATGTTTTTTGACAATACGTAATATTACTTGCCAACCCCAAGAAACAAAGAAACAACAGTTCACTAGTAGAAAAACAGTAATATAGGGGATTTTGAGCGAGGAGCAAAAAAAAAAGTTCCTCGATATCGATGTTTTCGTCGGTAACATCTAAAGCTAAGTTTAGACTAGCAAGTTCTCTCAGCAATATGTTGCGCAAGAACTTCCAGATGCGTTTACACTAGCGGCAATATTTCTTTAGCAACTCGCTTTTGCAAGTGACCCACCAAGTTAAGTTGCGCAAGTTCTCGCAAAGCTGTTTACATTACTCGAGGAATATTTATTGTTTGCCATGTTATTTTTCATAAAACTGAATGACAAGGCACGCAATCATTTTGTCTGATTTTTATGAATCTAATATAATGCACCGATTCCAAATAATTATTCATTGTACATTAATATGATCACACGAATGGCAGTGTATATAACATTGGTATTATAAAAATTTCCTTATAACCCATAAGCAAAGCACAAGTTATTTTTTTCCTTATAGTGGGTTTTGAAGTCGGTATTTTTTGTTAAAAAGTTTTTATTTTTCACTTTTTAGTAAATAGGTGATGCAATAAAGAGTTACATATTATAATTATTGCTATCATATAAGAAAATTTTGTAATTTATTATAATAGGTGGAATTCCCAAAGCTGTCTTGATTCAATATGTTGATGATCAAACAATAGATACAAGCCTAGAAATACTAGCTCAAAAATAAAAGACTTGAAAGTGAAAGAGATTTTATATCATTTACATCGACATATAAAACTCTTTAATGAAAACTGACAACTCCAAATTTTAAAAAGTAATACTTCTGACAAATTTCTTATGTCAATATAATGTACCTACTGTTTCAATTTTTTTCAGCACGCAATTACATATATCATAAAATTGATTTGAAATTAAATATAGATACTAGTGCGTTCATGAATTAAAGGAGGTATAAGACAGGTTCGTCTGGAAATCTTTAGGGGAGGCCCATGTTCAGCAGTGGAAATTATTCATACAGGTTCTCTCTTCTGTGTCTCTGTTGATAATGATAATTATGAAGATGAAGACAAATAACTCAAGGATACACTAACCAAAAAAATTGTACCAGTCCCTTTGGAAAATAATAAAAGCTTTCATTTTTATTTCAGAAAATTATAGAAGCATCAGAAGGAAAATTTAGTTAATATGTAAAACGGAATTCTACAGAAAGGTGCTAGAAAAAAGTTCGCATGGTTTGTATCTATGTAATCCTAGTCATTCTACGTAATAATAATAATAATAATACTTTATTGCACACTCATTTACAAAAGAAAGAAAAAATACTTACAGACTAAATAATAAAAAAAAACATGATGGTACAAGAGGCGGTCTTATCGCTTTAAGCGATTTCTGCCAGACAACCTTTGGATGGACAGAACACTAATTAATTATAAGGATGATGGTGCACAAAAACATATATACATATAGGTATACATATATAAATAAAACTATTAATAATATAATTATCAAGAAAGATAAATAAATATATATTATATTCATACATACATAAATATACATACTTAAATTATAAACATGAATTACATAAACATATAGCAGCGACTTCGTTTAAGATAGGGAAAGAAAGTGATTTTTTAAAAGCTTTTTAAAAATATGTATAGATTTTGCTTGCCTTATCGTAACAGGCAAACCGTTCCAGAGTCTAATGGCCTGTACGGTAAAAGATTTATCGTAGAAAGAGGAAGTGTGTATAGGAGTTTTAAGCTTATAGGTATTTACAGAGCGAAAGGAGCGCTTATTAAGTGAGTAGAGAAAACTAAAACGTTCTTTAAGATAGGAAGGGATAGTAGGATCAAAGAGGATTTTAAATAGCAAGCAAAGAACATGAGTATTTCGGCGAAGGCGGATAGGCAACCAGTTGAGTTTTTTGCGAAATTCAGAGACGTGGTCAAAGGACAATGGCAGGTCTCCATACATGATTTTAGTTGATGTAAATGTGTAGCGTTTAGAAGTAAAAAAAATATTTAACAATTCAGCAGCAATTCCTAAACAATTATGTATCAAGATTATTAGTGAAAAAACGTCTAAATCTAAAGATTATTTATTTTAAAGATTTTGAGGTTATGATTTAGTTGACATTTATGAATTGATTCTTACATAATAATATGAATAATGAAACTCATAAAATGTTTGGTAATCTGTCTATTGTCACGCGAGACCCTCCCTCATCACATTCGAACCTAACATTTCACTAAACATTGAGAAGGGTGATCTGCCACACGGCATACTAGCGCGCGGCATGCACCTTCCTCAGCTATACAAGCTTATATATTATCAAATCATTTTTTATTTATAGATACTACTATAGTAAATAGTAAAGGTTTCTTTGTTTTTTTTTTTAATAAACTCTGAAACTATTGGGAAAAATACGTTCAGACCCTAAGTCCTAGACTTTGGGAAATAACAATTAAATAAAAACGAGTTCTGAAAAAAAATAAAACACATTTGTTTTTTTTTTAATGTTTATTCATCTTCTTCATAATAATTCTCTCTGATAAATATCTCATCTATAGTCTGGCTACTGAAAGCTGATACTGAAAAAGCGCGGCAAATTTAAAAAATACCAGTAGGGCAACCCCATTATTAAAAGAACATTTGGAACAACCTAATTTGATACTTTGATATTTTTATATTTAAATTAATTTATGTAAAAATATATGGTACGTAGGAAGATTTTTTAAGCTACTAGGAAATAGTTCTTTATAGGTCGGTTTAGTGGATACTACGTTTAGACTGCAAGGTGTGACACAGGAACATATATAAAAATAAATAATAGTTAAAAAACTAAAAAACACGCTTTATATAGAAAAGCAAACTAAAAAATAGAAAATAAATTTTAATAAATTTGGATTGAGAATAGTTTAATTTTTTTTAATAAATATAAATTAAGAATAGTGTAAATAAGAAAAAAATGTGTTACTGTAAAAAAAGATATTGTCGAAATGATAATCCTTCTTCTCACATTTGTCAATGAAATGTTTATAACTATTGACACCTTGCACCCCACGCTTTTTTTTACAATAAAACATTTTTTTCTTATTTACACTATTATTAACTTATATTTATTAAAAAAAATTACACTATTCTCAATCCAAATTTATTTTCTATTTTTTAGTTTGCTTTTCTTTATAAAGCGTGTTTTTTTTTTAACTATTATTTACTACTTTTTAGTATGGTTTAAACTTTTTCACGCAAGTGGAGCCGCGGGCAAATGCTAGTGGTATATAAATTAACAAAAATCTCATTTTGCAAATTGAATTATGGCATAATCTTATCACATTAGTGTATTGTCATCGGTCCTCGACAAATCTACAAAGTTTGAATAAAATCTGACCGTTTAAAGTCGGTTACAAACATACAAGTGAAGCTGATATAAAGCATGTATATAACAAACATTACCCTCGTTAGGCAGGGTAGTGTAAAACATTCTAGTAATATTTATAAAATGTGATTTTAAGAGCAATCTGTATCTACAAGAAAAAAGATATATTAAAATTATCATTTATTAATTCATTCATTATAATCAAAATCAGAATCTAAAAATTCTGCTTCAAGAGATTCGTCAGAGCCACTTGTGTCATTGTCATTTCTAACATTAATTATAAATATTTCCAAACTATTTTCGGTAATCCTATCTCTTTCTTTGTATTTGTTTTCAACATGTAAGACATGGTCAGTCATTTTCTTCCAATCATCTGCTGTTGTGCTTTCAAAGGCGTCTCTTATGATTTTCTCAAATTCTTCGGAAGTCAGATTTACATTTCTGCTTGCCACTTTGCGTTTTGCCAAACTCCATATTAATTCTATCGCATTTAAGTCACAATGATAGGGGGGAAGTCTTAATACTTCATGACCATTCTGCCTCAAAAGTTCATCAGCTTCATAGATTGGCTCTGGAGTGTTTTTTTTCACTAAACATAGAAGCTCTGCCTTTGTGTGGTAGTTTTCAAATGAAATATCATTCAAAGTAAGCTAGTATATTATTTCAGACTTGCGATTTTGTGTGGTAGGTACTTTATTTACGATGACAGAATGGTATGATGCATTATCCATAACTATTACACTTGGTTCATTTAAATTGGGCAGAAGCTTTTCTTGTAACCATTTATTGAAGTTAGTAGCATTCATGTCATGGTGGTAATCGGCCATTTTAGATTTTGTACTAAAAACTAATAAAGAGTTTGGAACAGAGCCTTTCTCTGACCCAGCATGGACAATTATGTAACGCTTTCCCATTGAAATATTTTCAATAACACCACTTGTGGATGGGCCTTGCCAAGATTTTTTTGGTTTATATGATTTGTGAATATAAGTCTCGTCCAGGTAAACAATCTGCTTTCCCTCTGCACGCTTCAGAGCTATTGTTCGCAAGAAGCGATGTCGCCATGCCGAAATATCATATCTTTCATTTAAGATTGACCGTTCATTGTTGTTTTTTTTAAATTCAAATCCATTGGCTAATAGTATACGGCGAAGAGTCTCACGACATCCACTAAACTCAATGCTGTCTTTTAAAGCTGGTAACAAAGTTCTTAGTGTAGGAACTTGTTTTCTCACAATATAGAATTCATTAATTTTATTTCTAATGGCATCAATGTCAAAGCTATCTAAGTTTGACAATTTCTGTTGGTGTGGTCTTTTTTTACCTGGAGTTCTCCAGACACCTTCATTCACCACACCTTCCTTTTTAATTCTTTTTAATGTTGCAATACTGGTTCCTGTAAAAATACAATCAAATGTGTATGATAAATAATTATGATTAATAAATAAATTTATTTCATGGTTATATCAGTCACTAAACATTTTCGTATGCAGCAAACATAACATGTATCTTGTTGTCTTCCATTTATGACTACAAAAGTAACATTCTGAGTGAATTTTGTTTTTAACATGAAGAAATGACTAGCTGTGCACAAGAATGACTGAGATAGATAATTAAAGCCATTATATAACAAGTACCTACTAAATAAAACCTTACCAGTTAGTGAAGATATTTCTTCCATGTACTCGTTCTGAGTTTTAATCGTATCTTTTTCTTCTAAATCAGTTAGTCTTTTAATTGTTTCCAATACTTCACTAACCCCCGCTACATTATCGAGATTTTCTGAAAAGAAACATATGTAAATTATAATACAACCAAAACTAATTCTCAGAACTTTGTAAACAATGGGTAGGGACGCTATGCTTTATCATGTCATAAATCATGTTAATCATGTGAAAATTAAACAAAAGACAACAAACAGTATGAAAAGACACACAAAATCAGAATCAAAGTATCAAAACATTTGAGGCATACTAACCTAAGAAATTTACGACAATATGTAAACAATCCTGTTTCTGCCGGAATTCAGAAGCTTTTTTCTCTTGTTGCTCTTTAAATTTACACATCATTCGAAACAATAATTCTCGTACTCCACTCTTAATAGTTTTGTTCATTTTAACACTCAGAAATCCAAACAAATACAACTTAACTCAATCTCAACACAACAACGTCAAGGCGCCATCTTGTAAACATTAGATTTTAGTGATGCCATTGATCGATTTTGGTTCCCCGTTTTTGGGAAAAGTCCCGGAATTTTATTTTATTATTTATTATATTCTCGAAACATTTTTTGTTTACTAGAATGAGCAATTGTATTAATATATAGTTCTATATAGATATAAAGTTTTCTTGCTTTATTGTTTAAAAAAACAATAAATTGCATGTCGTACACAAACTCATAGCTACGTTGAGTTTGTGTACGCCTAGTTGATAAATACAATAATGGTTATTATATAATCAGGTTCATGTTTATATTTCATTATTATAACATTTTATTTATTTTAACCCTTAAAAATACTGTGACATCAAGGGAAAATTCTGAACGTTGGAACACTTAAAGTATTGCCATGTGAAAAGTTTGCAAATAAGTTCAGTATCAACTTTCTGTAGCCAGACTCTAAAAATTCTCCCAGGGCAGATACATTGCCTTGTCTGGCGGCCCAACCCAAATACCAGACAACTGTCATGGTATGAGCGCAGCAACCTACAGTACGGTTGCTCGACCAGGTACATTATTTTCAATCAAAACATATCACGCATTTTACAAAAATACTACATGCCAGAAACGAAATGTCAGAAATAGCTTTTTTTTCTAAAATGATATAAGCAATGACCGTAACTATACAGCCAACAGGCAGCTGGTAAGAATGTATAGAATAGAATATACATAGTAAAAAAAATGTGGTAAGAAAGCTGAAATCTTTGTTGTTATTCCTAATGAACATTTTATAGTTAGATATATTATATTTGCAATTTTTAGAGACCTGATGAAAATGATGTTTTGGTAGCCTAAATAATCTTATGTCATTCATAAAAAATGGCCGTGACACATTGCTAAAAAGTCAATTAAGTTTTTTTAATAATTTATGCAACTTATACACACTTGTACAACTAAAGTTAGTATGCTGAAAAATCATACAAAATAATTATATTGAGATTACCATGTATGGAATTTCTAAACGCATAATTTATTTATAAATACGATTTCGCCATTGTCCTTTGCGTAAACCAAATATGAACCGAATGCAGACGTTTTGGAGACGCTCAAGTTTGTTCAATTGGTTTTCAGATAAATCCAGATAGCAGGCATCGCCATAATCAAGTAAAGGAAGTAGTAAAGATTGTGCAAGGTTAATTTTAGTGGTAACAGGTAGGAAATTATGCAGTCGTCTGAGGGATGCAATCGAAGCAAATAATTTTCGGCTGACTTCAGTCAACTGAGGACCCCAGGAAAGTTGTCTGTCTAAGAAGACTCCCAAATTTTTGACGGAGTTGCTGTATTTAATGACGTTACCGTCGAAAATCACTTGTGGCAGTCGGAACCAATCAATTTTAGAAATCATGCGAGAGCTCCCAATTATGATTGTTTGAGTTTTCAAGGGGTTAATAGTTAGTCCGTATGATTTAGTCCAATCCAGTATTCGTCGCAGATCTCGATTATTATTATTATATATCTCTACGTATTTAAAAATAAAATATTTTTTGATAGAAGTGTTTCATTTATTCTTACCGCATACCGAGAGTATGAGCGGAGCGATCATAGGCTTAGAATGGTCTAATGACTCTGAACGTAAACCTATATAGGATCGTCGGGGTAGTATCACGCTAGGACAACAGCTCAGGCATAGAATCAGGTCTATATTATAATATAAATAAAAGACTCGCATCATTTGGTTAGAGCAGCCTGATGGTCACTGTTGAGTGGTTAATCTGATTTCTAGAAAATCATCACACAGTTCCATTAGATTTTGGTTTGGGGTATACATTCACCGAGTCTGTAGTAGATCCTGAAATCAGGTGGAACTTTGAATGCTCCCTTATGTGGCAATGATTAATGATTTATTAAATCAGGAATTAAACATCCTTTCCTTTAGTAGAATCACAAACTGGCATGGACGTTTTGCGTCACATACATATTCCGGTAATATACGTATTACGTACCTATTAAAAGCATCCTGCTCGTCATCCTAATATATTCGTTCTCAAGACTAAACAGCTCATATTTATCATACTTTGAGGTACATTAGAAGCCTATATTTAGATATTATAGCAAGATACTAACCACATTTTATCGAATTTGTCAAAAAGCGCCTACTCATTTTATGATAGCAATATGACAAATCTACGTTTTTTGCTATTTATTACTTTTTTTATAAATAAATGGTTTCATATACCTATTTATCCCTTACCATCAAGTGGGAGTCCCTGTTATTAGTATAACGGGTCACCATGCATATCGACGGTTAACGGCCAAAAGGGGATAACCGCCACTTTACAAATTTTACAGGAGAGTGGTTTAAAGTTGAAAATAACCGAAAAAAAATCATATAAATTTTTCCTTTGATTCCAAAAGTTTCAAAATTTAACCATATAGCTTTTAAATGGTTTTCTTCAAAACTGCATTGTTTAATTAATATAAATCACCGTTTTAACACTATTTACTGTCGCTTACCCTCAAATGTACCTGATTTTACTAACAGGAAGAACGTCGTAAATGAGACAACTCACTGATCCTCTTCCAGCCTAAATGATGTTACTGCCTTTTTCATTTTGTTTAAATGATGGAAAAATAGCATACTGTGAGTTTTTTTGTTTATCAAGTAGCACGAAATATCATATAACCGACTCTTGGGTAGTGACAAACAGACAGGGAAATTGTAATAAATGAACAGTTTATAAAACTTACATTCAGCTCTTTAAATACAAGAAAGCACTTTGTGTGATTTTCTTATAAAATAACCATAATTCCATAGAATCTGCACCCAGAGACCTGGGATATAAAAAAAATATTGTTTTTCTTAAATCAGTCTATATTTTCTCTAGATTATCGAAATAAAGTTTTCTTCGAGTATGGAGGCATATGTTTGATTTATGTAATGCTTTGCCGATAATGTCCGATGCCCGATGTTTTTGAGACAAAATGGGCTGCCTGAAACGGAAATATCTTGTCTTACTATAATATAATAATTATTACAACAAGTGTGTCTGTGGCGAGGAGGTGCTTAGCCCTCGATTTCTTTCGTTAAATGGTTTTTTATTTTATTTTTTGTACCCGTTATTTTTCGTTTTGTTTGTTTTTGACTTTATTTAACGCATACGCATACGCATACTCACGCCTTTTTTTATCCCCGAAGGGGTAGGCAGAGGCGCAACTAATGCACCCACTTTTCGCCATTTTTATTCCGTCCCATGATGTGATAGGGGGCAAGCCTATCGCCATATCGGGCACAAATTCCGACTCCGGGCTAATACTGAATAGAAAAACCCAATATCACTTTGCCCGACCCGGGGATCAAACCCGAGACCTCAGCATTGCAGTCGTACCTTAATACAACTACGCCACCGAGGCAGTCACTTTATTTAACTTATTTATTTTAATTTTTTGTCAAAAGAGTTATGCTCACACTCAAGTAACGTAATTTAATTCTATAACTGAGAACTTGTTATTGGCTTTTTGACACCTAAATTTTTGCTATTCCTAATATGATTATTAGCTGTAAGTTTTCCATGCTGAAAATAAATAAATAAATAAAATAAATTATTAATATTAATGCGAAAGTTTGTATGAATTTCAATGTTTGTGAGAAATGAGAAATAAACACAAACTGCTGAATGGATTTGCATAATATTTGGCACAGACATAGACCATATTATCAGATTAGCGTATGTTATGCTACTTTTTATCATGGTTAATTGCACTCGTAGGCAATTTTTTTTTTTTTTATCTGAGTATAGTAATTGATGTTGATGGCATCGTACCGATAACGCTATGGATAGCTACAGTGAAAAGTACACAGTAGGATTTTTACACCGTGAAATGTCTTTCACGCGGATGAAGTCGCGCAACACCTATACTCTATGGGTTTACGTACTAAATGGGTGTATGTAACTTAACTAATTAGGTATATACCTACATTAATACTACTACAGATAACTATCCAAAGCGATACATTATGATTTAAGTACTTCAATTTTTAACCCCCGACACAATAGCGGGTTGTTATAAGTTTAGGATGTGTATCTGTATGTCTGTCTGTCGCATCGTAGCTCTCAAACGAATAGACCAATCTTAACGCTGTTTTTTTGTTTGAAAGCTGATATGATCACGATGGTTCTTAGCTATAATTTTTGAAGATCTGTTCAGGCGTTTGAAGATTATCTGCTCGTTTCCAATTTAAAAAGCCCGATAAATTTAAATTTGGTGTACTGTGACTTCGGCAATATTTTTAAACATGAGCTGATGCTGCAGCATCAAGTATTCTGCGGGATAACCAACTCCTTAGCAACTTATAGCAGATATAGCGTGTTTGGTCTCATAAGGATGGTCTCATCGAGTAGGTGTTAGATAGTTCATAGATATCAAGGCCCCATGATGGAGAATAAAGTAATTTAAAAAGTTTGAAATAAAAATTAAAATAACCCCCGACCCAAAAATCTCTCAAAAGTAAAATAATAAAAGTGTCTTTGTCGTTTAAGTACCTAGTAATAGTTTGAGCCAAGTGTCTTCACGTCGGAGGGACCGAATTCAGGACTAGGGAGACGAAAATACTTCTTGAGCAGTCCCCCGACGCGACAATGCTTGGGTCAAAATATTACTAGGTACTTAACGACCAAGACAATTTTATTATTTTACTTTTTAGAGATTTTTGTGTCGGGGGTTATTTTGTCTATATAATATTGTATAGTATTATATAATAGGTACAATATCACAATCTAACAAGTGCTAAAACATCAAGGATACTCTCCAGGACTAGAAGATAAGGTGTCCTACCAATCTACCAATTACTAATCAAGTGTTTTTCAAGACGTCACTAATACTATGTAATAGCGAGGTATATAGGCACATATACAACAGTATACATACTTACTTACATTCGAAGGTAGGCAGAGGTGTTCTCACAGCAATTTTTCACCCAGCTATGTTAGGTCCCATGTAATAGGGGGCGAGTCAATTGCCATTTACCAGTCTGATACTGAGCATAAAATCAAAATATTATTTTACTCGACCCAGGAATCGAATCCGAGAGCTGAGCATGAGAGTTGTACCGCAATACAATAATGACATTACATCACCAATACACTAAAGCGTTCAAAATGAGTGAATCAGCTTCCTAGCAGAATGTTTTTTATCTCAATAAAATCGTTACAGTAACACAGGAAAATTGTATCTCCTCCTCCTCCTTGCATCGTTTTCCTCAGTGCTGAGGGTCGTGATCCCCTGAACATGGAGTAATCTTTGTCTTCATCAAGTTGCGCTACCTGTTACCACCTGTTCTAAAGATACAGTATACATACACTTATACTTCGTTTTCTAGCTAAAATAATGATGATCACAACCAAATCAAAGCATAGCAAAGCTACCTAACAAATAAAGCATTCAAAAACTAATATAGCGTATACGCATTTAACCACTCATATTGACATTATGTGTGATTTATATCTAAATAAATAAATGGCAATACTTACATACAATTATTATCGACGGTTAACGGCCAAAACGTCGTAAGCGACATTTTTTACGAAATAGAGTTATATATACCGTTAGAATCGGCTTTTTTTTCTCCGTCGTTTGGTCTAAGTTTCATGACGCTACAAGAATTTTTTTGTCGCTTAAGCGGGCACAAATTTAGGGCAATACCATTAAATTTGTCGTCGTAAACGACGGACTTATTTGTGTTTTTTTTTATTATGGTAGTTGGACGAAAACAGTTCTTCAAAATTGACAGTTATGCTATTTAGGCTTTATGTAAAATATTGTTTCTTGCACGTTAACCTGTTTGGGCTGGAAACATTTTTTACAAATAAATAGATTACTCCAATTATGCTTACATATTCTTGGTCTAAATTTCTGCTTAAGACATTAGGTCTCATTCTTAGAAAAAAATAATTTTCATTTAATACGTTTAGACCGAATTTTCAAGACTTTATTTGGCGTTTAGTCCTTTTTTTTCGAGTCCCTATGTCAATTATCCATGACGCTTAATATAAATCGCTCAAACAAACCTCACCTAAAATATTGTCGCTTATCCTTTTTTTTCCCCCCGATAAATTTTTACAGAATGGTGGTTAGATAAAAAGGTAAAACGAAAATTAATAGTTAACCCAATTCGAATAAATCTAATTGTAAAGAATTTGGCGATTGGCTTGTCCAACAAAAATGAAACTCTTTCACTCGTTTGAATCAAATGGGGTTATAGTTGAACAGCGAACATCCAGTGCTCACACGACTACGGCATAAGCACCACATGTGCGCGTGAGTCATTTTGGCACGCGGTCTTGTGTCTACGTAAACTGTTAAAAAGGTAAGTTCATAGTTTGTCTTATTGATAATAATTGTATGTAAGTATTGCCATTTATTTATTTAGATATAAATCACACATAATGTCAATATGAGTGGTTAAATGCATATACGCTATATTAGTTTTTGAATGCTTTATTTGTTAGGTAGCTTTGCTATGCTTTGATTTGGTTGTGATCATCATTATTTTAGCTAGAAAACGAAATATAAGTGTATGTATACTGTATCTTTAGAACAGGTGGTAACAGGTAGCGCAACTTGATGAAGACTAAGATTACTCCATGTTCAGGGGATCACGACCCTCAGCACTGAGGAAGACGATGCAAGGAGGAGGAGGAGATACAATTTTCCTGTGTTACTGTAACGATTTTATTGAGATAAAAAACATTCTGCTAGGAAGCTTATTCACTCATTTTGAACGCTTTAGTGTATTGGTGATGTAATGTCATTATTGTATTGCGGTACAACTCTCATGCTCAGCTCTCGGATTCGATTCCTGGGTCGAGTAAAATAATATTTTGATTTTATGCTCAGTATCAGCCTGGTAAATGGCAATTGACTCGCCCCCTATTAGATGGGACCTAACATAGCTGGGTGAAAAATTGCTGTGAGAACACCTCTGCCTACCTTCGAATGTAATTAAGTATGTATACTATTGTATATGTGCCTATATACCTCGCTATTACATAGTATTAGTGACGTCTTGAAAAACACTTGATTAGTAATTGGTAGATTGTTAGGACACCTTATCTTCTAGTCCTGGAGAGCATCCTTGATGTTTCAGCACTTGTTAGATTGTGCTATTGTACCTATTATATAATACTATACAATATTATATAGACAAAATAACCCCCGACACAAAAATCTCTAAAAAGTAAAATAATAAAAGTGTCTTTGTCGTTAAGTACCTAGTAATTTTTTGACCCAAGCATTGTCGCGTCGGGGGACTGCTAAAGAAGTATTTTCGTCTCCCTAGTCCTGAATTCGGTCCCCCGACGTGAAGACGCTTAGCTCAAATTATTACTAGGTACTTAAACGACAAAGACACTTTTATTATTTTACTTTTTAAAGATTTTTGTGTCGGGGGTTATTTTAATTTTTATTTCAAACTTTTTAAATTACTTTATTCTCCATCATGGGGCCTTGATAATCAACTATCTAACACTTACTCGATGAGACCATCTTTATGAGACCAAACACGCTATATCTGCTATAAGTTGCTAAGGAGTTGGGTATCCCGCAGAATACTTGATGCTGCAGCATCAGCTCATGTTTAAAAATATTGCCGAAGTCACAGTACACCAAATTTAAATTTAATCGGGCTTTTTAAATTGGAAACGAGCAGATAATCTTCAAACGCCTGAACAGATCTTCATAAATTATAGCTAAGAACCATCGTGATCATATCAGCTTTCAAACAAAAAAAAAGCGCGTCAAGATTGGTCTATTCGTTTGAGAGCTACGATGCGCCAGACAGACATACAGATACACATCCTAAACTTATAACAACCCGCTATTGTGTCGGGGGTTAAAAATTTAAGTACTTAAATCATAATGTATCGCTTTGGATAGTTATCTGTAGTAGTATTAATATAGGTATATACCTAATTAGTTAAGTTACATACACCCATTTAGTACGTAAACCCATAGAGTATCGATGTTGCGCGACTTCATCCGCGTGAAAGACATTTCACGGTGTAAAAATCCTACTGTGTACTTTTCACTGTAGCTATCCATAGCGTTATCGGTACGACGCCATCAACATCACTGCCTCGGTGGCGTAGTTGTATTACGGTACGACTGCAATGCTGAGGTCTCGGGTTCGATCCCCGGATCGGGAAAAGTGATATTGGACTTTTCTATTTAGTATCAGCCCGGAGTCTGGAATTTGTGCCCGATATGGCGATAGGCTCGCCCCCTATCACATCATGGGACGGAATACGCTCGGCGAAAAGTGGGTGCACTAGTTGCGCCTCTGCCTACCCCTTCCGGGATGAAAGGCGTGAGTATGCGTATGCCATCAACATCAATTACTATACTCAGATAAAAAAAAAACAAATATTGCCTACGAGTGCAATTAACCATGATTAAAAGTAGCATAACATACGCTAATCTGATATGGTCTATGTCTGTGCCATATATTATGCAAATCCATTCAGCAGTTTGTGTTTATTTCTCACAAACATTCAAATTCATACAAACTTTCGCATTAATATTAATAATTATTATTACATTATAGTAAGACAAGATTTTTCCGTTTCAGGCAGCCCATTTTGTCTCAAAAACATCGTGCATCGGACATTATCGGCAAAGCATTACATAAATCAAACATATGCCTCCATACTCGAAGAAAACTTTATTTCGATAATCTAGAGAAAATAAAGACTGATTTAAGAAAAACAATATTTTTTTTATATCCCAGGTCTCTGGGTGTAGATCCTATGGAATTATGGTTATTTTATAAGAAAATCACACAAAGTTCTTTCTTGTTTTTTAAGGAGCTGAATGTAAGTTTTATAAACTGTTCTATTATTACAATTTCCCTGTCTGTTTGTCACTACCCAAGAGTCGGTTATATGATATTTCGTGCTACTTGATAAACAAAAAAACTCACAGTATGCTCTTTTTCCACCATTTAAACAAAATGAAAAAGGCAGTAACATCATTTAGGCTGGAAGAGGATCAGTGAGTTGTTTCATTTACGACGTTCTTCCTGTTAGTAAAATCAGGTACATTTGAGGGTAAGCGACAGTAAATAGTGTTAAAACGGTGATTTATATTAATTTAACAATGCAGTGTTGAAGAAAACCATTTAAAAGCTATATGGTTAAAATTTGAAACTTTTGGAATCAAAGGAAAAATTTATATGATTTTTTTTCGGTTATTTTCAACTTTAAACCACTCTCCTGTAAAATTTGTAAAGTGGCGGTTATCCCCTTTTGGCCGTTAACCGTCGTTATCAATAAGATAAACTATGAACTTACCTTTTTAACAGTTTACGTAGACACAAGACCGCGCGCCAAAATGACTCACGCGCACATGTGGTGCTTATGCCGTAGTCGTGTGAGCACTGGATGTTCGTTGTTCAACTATAACCCCATTTGATTCAAACGAGTGAAAGAGTTTCATTTTTGTTGGACAAGCCAATCGCCAAATTCTTCAGGATTAGATTTATTCGAATTGGGTTAACTATTAATTTTCGTTTTACCTTTTTATCTAACCACCATTCTGTTAAAATTTATCGGGGGGAAAAAAAAGGATAAGCGACAATATGTTAGTTGAGATTTGTTTGAGCGATTTATATTAAGCGTCATCGATAATTGACATAGGGACTCGAAAAAAAAGGACTAAACGCCAAATAAAGTCTTGATAATTCGGTCTAAACGTATTAAATGAAAATTATTTTTTTCTAAGAATGAGACCTAATGTCCTAAGCAGAAATTTAGACCAAGAATATGTAAGCAAAATTGGAGTAATCTATTTATTTGTAAAATATGTTTCCAGCCCAAACAGGTTAACGTGCAAGAAACAATATTTTACATAAAGCCTAAATAGCATAACTGTCAATTTTGAAGAACTGTTTTCGTCCAACTACCATAATAAAAAAAAACACAAATATGTCCGTCGTTTACGACGACAAATTTAATGGCATTGCCTTAAATTTGTGCCCGCTTAAGCGACAAAAAAATTCTTGTAGCGTCATGAAACTTAGATCAAACGACGGAGAAAAAAAAGCCGATTCTAACTGTATATATAACTCTATTTCGTAAAAAATGTCGCTTACGACGTTTTGGCCGTTAACCGTCGATATGTATTATCTTTTATTATGCTTTTATTAATAAAAAATAGCTCAAATTTATGCGTTGCTAATAGACTTTCGTAAGGGCACTTTTAAGTCGTCGAATGAAATTAATCATATGATTCAGGTCTGTTCAGTCTGTTCTATAAAATGATGAACCCTATACAAAGATATATTGAAATGAGACAACTTCGCGACCCTTATTTACTAAATAAAGAAGGAATCAAGGAAATACGCTCCCAATTTTCAGAGAAATCAGGGTACATACATAAAAAAAAATACAAACACACGAATTGATAACCTCCTCCTTTTGGAAGTCGGTTAAAAAACAGTAAATCTACTGGTAAAACAGGAGCGTTGGCAACACTGGTTGCCTCAAAACTCGAATTTTCTGGCAGGGTTGCTAGCAGTCGACAAGTATACAGAACCGTATCGTAATATAGTTATTTATGCTTCTGAAATTACAAGTTATTGAAGCTCACTTCGATATTAATTTTATCTAGTAAGTAGTAATAAAAAACAATGATTATTAACACAGCTTATAATTGATATCTTTATAATAGACAAGACTTCTCGCGGCTCCGCCTGCTTGCAAAAGTTTTTCCGGGATAAAAATATTTTCCTGGGATAAAAAGTAGCCTATATGAAATGATATGAAATCATTTATTCGAATCCTTAAAATGTTAAACATTACTTAGATTCAGTCAATTTTACTCTACCACCAGTTTGGAAAGCAGTTTCCACCAGAGAAGAACGGGCAAGGGTTGCTCTTTTCAAAAGTTCAAAGGTATCAAGTACAGTGTATAAAACAAAAAGAAATATGTACAGATTTTTATTTTGGTTAGAGCAGTTCATATATTTACTTGCATAATAATAAATTCTCAATTCCCATCCGACTGTACAACCCTCTCTGGAATAATAATAATAATAAATAAATAATAAAAAATCTTTATTTGGCACAACATGGAATTAACAATAATATTCTAAACAATGGTTGACATAAAATTGTTGTTGCTTATACAAAAAACATTAAACTGTATTTGACAGGGGGCCCCAAACTAGGCAAAGCCTGTATCTTGGAGACCAGAATGGTTTTAGTTATAATCTCGCTTAGTTTTAGTCTTAATATTATACATTTTGTTTTACTTTAGTGGTTTTATGTATTCATTAAAAAAAAAAAAATTTTATCAAGTTAATCAACAAATTATAAATTCCAAACTAATACTAAAAATTATATTATGTAGTTACAGTAGTTCTTTGTGCTTAGGTACAGTAGTTCTAATTTTATATGTATTTTTATATAAAGTTTAATTATAATTATATATTATTTCTTAATGAGCATTAAATAAAAAACCTGTATTATGAAGTTAATTTTAACTATGTTATTTAAATCTTACTTAATTATTAATCACTGGCATTAAATTAATATGTTTTCGGTGTCTATATAATCTAATGACTGCAGCCATTTTGACACCTTTGATTTGGTTTCAGAAACTGAGAGGCTTTTCAGGTCGCAGTGTTTTAGTACCGAGTTGTATGTGTGTGCTCTGAGAAATTCCCCAAATCTACGTCCAAAACGGGTTCTTGCTCTGGGAAGTGGTAATCTGAATACTCTCTTTTTCAATAGTGTTTCGTAATCATAATAGGACGAAAGGCGTTTTTGGGTGTTAATACACATTCTGAGAATAAACAGTTGTCGTACAGTTAGGACTTGAGCTTCCTGATATAGATTTCTTGTAGGGTGCCTGTATGGTTTTCTAAGCATAATTTTAAGGACAGATCTTTGGGCCCTTTCGGCAGTTATAAGAGTTGTTTTTGGAGCGCTACCCCATACGGAGATACAGTAAGTTATAATGGATTGGCAAATGGCCGTGTAAATAGTTTTTAATATATTGTGACTAGCGGAATTATTCAGTTTTTTTAATATTGCAGATGTTTTCCTGATTCTTTTGGACATGTATTCAATGTGGTCTTTAAAATTTAAGTTTTGATCTATAATCATCCCTAAGTATTTTATTGTGTGTGATTGTTGTATAGTGTCGCAATTGCAGTTTTGGTTTAGGTCAAGTCTTTTACAGTTATGGATTTGGAGTTTGGCTGGAAGTGATGGTTGAGATGCAGCAGTTTTGTGAAAGCAGAGGTATTTTGTTTTTTCTTTGTTAAGGGTCAATAGATGATATTGCATCCACTTATTGATGGCTTCCATACCTCGCTCCGCAGCGAGGAAAGTGGAAGGCCAGTCTTTTTCAGTGAACAAAACGGCCGTATCGTCAGCATAGCAAATTATCTCAGCATTAGGTATTTTGATGTTGTGGATATCGTTCATATAAATGATGAATAAGGTTGGACCCAGTGTACTTCCTTGGGGAACGCCATATTGTATTGGAAGTATTTCACTTTGGTGAGCCCCAACCCTTACCAGCTGTTTACGTTCCGAGAGATAGCTCTTAAACCATTCCAATGTCAGACCCCTAACTCCGAATTTCTCCAGGTTATGAAGAAGTATTTTTGTAGAAATTGTGTCAAAAGCTTTTGCTAGATCCACAAAAACGCCTAAACAACAGTCGCCCTTATCGAGGTTTGCACTGACAATGTCTGTTAGTAAAGTTACGGCATTTTCAGTTGATTTACCCCTACGGAAACCATACTGACGTGGAGATAAAAGACTATTGGACTCAATATATTGAACAAGCCGTTTATTAACAATATTTTCAAGAATTTTAGATGGGATGCTAAGTAGGGATATTGGCCGATAGTTATTGGGTATGTCCTTGGCACCGCCCTTGTGAATTGGAGTGACCGAGGCCACCTTCCACATGGATGGAAACTTGCCGGAGCTTATGCTTGAGTTAAAAATATGTACTAGAGGCTCGGAAATATGTTTGAAGCATAGCTTTAGGAGGCGGGAGTCAATACCATCTAAACCCGGGGCACTATTCAATTTCAGGTTATTAATAATGTCCCTTACCTCTTCAATATCGGTAGGTGAAAGAAAGAAGGAGTTAGTTGGGGAGTTTGGAACATTAGATACTGCAACAAGCCTTTCCTCCGTTTCGCCGACCTGGGTTAGGATATTGGAAGCCAGGTCCTGCCCTACTGTTGAGAAATATCTATTTGTAATATTCAGTGAATCAGTAGGATTATTAGATGTTGTGAGTAACTCAGTTGCAGGTTCATTTTTGGTGTTTAAGTTGCATATTTTTTTTACAGATTGCCAAAGGTGTTTCGTGTTCGTGGAATTTGTCTGTAGTAGAGTTGTTTCGTAATTTCGTTTTACACTTCTTACTAAATTTCTATAAAAGTTTTGGTACCGTGTGTATGTTACTTTAAGAGTTTCGTTGTTGGGATCTTGTTTAGTTTTTAAATGAAGGTGGTCGCGAAACCGTGAGCATCTGAGTAGGCCTGGAGTCATCCATGGCTCCATGTTAAATTTAGTACGACTTATCCGTTGTAACTTTGAGTTATGTTCAATGGTATTTTTTATTACTGAGACGTAATTTTCAGCCATAGTGTCCACATCAGTTTCAATAAAGAGTGCGTCCCAATTGAATAGGCCTAGGTCGCGAGCGACCCCTTCATAATCAATGACCATTCTTTGCCTAGAGGGCTTAGAACGAGTTTTAAATGTTTCTCACGAATCACGAAATAATTAGATAATATATACTTGTCCAATACAGGTATTATTAATTATTAGTTGACTGCCTTGGTGGCGTAGTTGTATTGCGGTGCGACTGCAATGCTGAGGTCTCGGGTTTGATCCCCGGGTCGGGCAAAGTGATATTGGATTTTTCTATTCAGTATCACCCCTGAGCCTGGAATTTGTGCCTGATATGGCGATAGGCTCGCCCCCTATCACATCATGGGACGGAATAAGCACGGCGAAAAGTGGGTGCATTGATTGCGCCTCTGCCTACCCCTTCGGGGATAAAAGGTGTGAGTATGCGTAGTATGCGTAATTATTAGTTCTTAGACATAGTTAGTGAAATGGGCAGACCAGTCTCCAGAAGCAGCATCCGAGTTCACGAGTATGACGCATGTGCCAGCCATCGGCCTCCTCAACCATGTTGCAGGGAAGTGGCCGACCTGGCACATGACGCCACCGCAGGCACAGACAGTTAGTGTATGTCATACCCAAGCCGTTTACAATTAATTATATTATATTACTGCGGAAAAAATAAATATACGCATATATAATTTACTGGATCGAATGACAATGATTCCAAAGAAAATCAAACATAAAAAAAAACAAAAACTTATTCCCAGGCATTTTTATCATCTAGGTATTCCGAAATCTTGTAATAAACTTTATTGCACAACTTTCGCTTCATAGTTGCCTGGAATTTACTCATATTTGAGGACTTGATCTCAGTGGGAACTTTATTATAAAAGTGTATACAGTAATCCTTAAAAGATATAGCACTCAGGAGTAATGTAGCTTCCTATTAGTGAAAGAATTTTCAAAATCGGTCCAGTAGTTTTTGAGTTTATGTTCCCATAAAATGGATGCATACATGACATTAGACATACATAAATACAATAATTACCCTTCCACATTTCGCCATAATCGGGTAAAAAAAAAAAATGATATCTGCAAATTCTGCAACACTGATTCCTTACTTCGTTGGCAACATTGTACAGCAGAGACAAATAAACTAGATAGTAGATTGTACAGGTAAATAAATATGGCGATCAAGCCCTTTTAGGTGTGTGATGTATAAAAGTTTCCGCAAACATTTTGTGTGCAAGAAATTGTGTTGGTTATCTTAAACAAGCAAATTAATATTTGGTGATACTATCATGTTCTTACAATTGATTTATTATGTGTGTGTAATTGAAGACCAATTAGATCAATGACTATGTTTGACAAATCGCGAAGGGAGTAGGGGCTTCGCTGCGTCGGTCTCGTAACTCCTACATCTGCGCTTGTCAGAAAGTAAGATTTTATGTTTATTTGTAGAGAAACTGCGGTCTCTGAATAATATAATCATGCGCGTCGCAAAGTTGTAGCCTGATAATTAAATTTGCAAAAGCTTATTAGATTGTGATGCGCCGTTGTTGTGGGTGCCAGTGCGTCTGTCTGTTTCGCGGTGACCGGGCACACCTCCGTTGACCTATTTTCTGGTTATTGCATCCAACCTAACTATTTATGTCTAAGGGTGTAAAGTGGGGCGACGCCGGTTTGCATCTTGTGTGCTATAATTCGATTTGGTCTCTTGGTGCTTCAGGCTTTTAAATAATTTTTTGATTAATTTACGACTTGAAAAGTTCGTGTTTTTGTGAGTTCAGTGGGGTATTGTCGATAAATCCTGGGGATATGGAAGATCGCATTGAAAGGTTTTTGAAAATTAAGAGTATTCATAGAACTCGTGATAAAATACTAAAAAAAAATATTTCAGAGCCATTATATAAAATGCTTAGCAAAGTTATTACTAAGTACAGTTGATTTTTTAATAGAATGATGGTTATTGAGAGCTAATGTGTTGCTATTTATGGAAAGTAATTATACAAGTATTATTAGAATTGAAAACATTTATAGATGTTATAAAGTAAATTATGTTTTTAAAATAAAGATGTAATTATAATGTGACATGGATTCTATATTCAAACATTTAGTAATTTGCAAGTTGAGTTTTCTATTGGCTTATTTCGACTGGACAATTTATACTCCAATATATGTGAACAAGCTACATTCAGATATTTTAATACGTCAAATTTGAACTTATATTTTGATTTTAAATATTCTTAGTTCTATTTCTTACAAGAAATGTCAATGCTAGAAGAAATCTAACAAGATACCTATCAAATGCTTAGGTGGAAATAATTTTGTATTAAGTTGGTTATAAATTTAGCATATTTGTAGTTTCATAGTGATTCTGTTATCTAGATGCAGTTAGTAATTTTCACTTAGAATAGTATTGATAGCCATAAAAGCTAACTGAATAGTTACTAATAAGATTATGCTATCACATCTATAACAAGAAATAGCAGGTTTATAAGATTTAATTTTACTGTACAATTATTAATTAAAGATAATGAAGTTGTGGTCTATTATAGACATTTTTTTTCTTTATCTTTCATAATGTAATTTCAGCCGATTTTGTGACTTTATTTTATCCATAAACACCAAATCTTAGAGCTTCTAATTCTAATGAAGAATACATGTTAAAATGGTGCAATATAGACCTATCTTGGCATTGTGTTAACACAGTTATTTGATATCAGTGCTCTTAAGCCATGTATAGACTACCAGTTGGTTCTCCCAGCAACATGTTGCACAAGAACTTCCAGATATGTTTAAACTAGTGGCAATATCATTAGTGTATACAAATGCGACTCGCTGCAAGCTCAAACATTTGCAGAAGTCAGCTTACCATTATTGTTTACATGGTAAAAATCACTTGCGGAAGATGACTTCTGCAAGTTTTCTTGCCAATCTAAACCCCGCTTTGGACTCTCATTTAGTTAAAAACAGGTGTGTAAAAATGGTTGTCACACAGTGGATTAAAGTTTCTTTATTTCATTGTTCCCAGGGCTGTGAACACAACACCTCAAAAATAAAGTGTAAATGTTTAGTGTAGCTAGTAGAATGGCCACACAAGTGTTGGCCAGACAGTTTTGTTTGAGACGGAGTGCGCACAACACAATATGATGGACTCGGAACTACCACCTGGTAGCTGTAACTCCACTGGACATCTGTCCACAATTGGATACCATACTCTGCCAGGTAATGTTTATCTATACTTCTATACTAATATTATAAAGGGCAAAACTTTGTGGGTTTGTAGGAAGTAATCCCTGAAACTACTGAACCGATTTTGAAAATTATTTCACTAATAGCAAGTGTAATATAAAAAAATATAAATATTATATGGGTGTTTTAAGGTTAACAAACACCGGGTTTCGGGCGCCAGGCAGAGCAATCTCACAAGACTACTATTGCCGATTTACTAAACAAAATAAGCCAGATAATAGTCAGTCGGCGCATTAGCTTTTGATCTTAGGGGAGTGGAAAATTAAAACCAAATTAGTTTAATCAATTAGGCTATATTTCCGTAGACACTGTTACATTTATATATATTAAATTTATGATTATTTATAGAAATTTTGAGGTTATTATTTATCCCAAATTTACAATTAGTTCTAAACCAAGATCTGTCATTAGTGCACTCTTTGTGATTACGCAAATATCACGGGATAATCCAGTCCACTTTCGCTGAAGGCGTTCTAACAATTAAAAGGTACATACCTCATGGCAACAAAAAGGTTACCTCTAACATACTCATAGCGAGATTCAGAAGAATTATCCTCTTGCAATGAAGTAGCCAGACAGCAAGCCAGTTAACAATCCATGCAGGCCTCTTCACAAGATGGCGGATCTGCAGCCAAAGCGCAGATAATCCGACCAAGCAGATTGCAGAACATGCGATAAATTTCCAAGCAAATACGTAGTAAAACGTAGATAAATCCAAAACGTAACGTAAACCGTAACTAAAACGTAAACCAAACGAAACGTAATCCAAAACGTAATCCAAAACAAACCGACCGCAGAGCTGAAACAATATCATTACTTTAGTAATGGCTACAGCTGCGTGATTCACAATTTAATCAATATTTTATTAAAAGCAAAGTTTTACGAACCGGCCGTTTATTAAAAATTCTCGAATTCAGCCGAAACAATGGTGCTTGAGTTCAGCAACCAACTGCAAAGAGCACGACAACGTTAATTCATCAACTCGTGTTAACGTCACCAACGTTATATTCAAAATTTCGGAATAAATGGACTCACCATAAAAATAACACCGCACCACTTTGGTTTGTATGTTCTAATATCAAACTAAGCCATTGTAGGCTGTTAAAGACTATCAAAATCGAGGATCGCTTTAGATTTTCACATAGCGATCTTGACTCTCGAGCAAATGGAAGGAAAGTGACGTTTTTAGAGACGTCCCGCCGAAATGACACTCGCGCGCACTAGAGATGTGACGTTCAAAATCGTTAAATCAGACTAAATTTCTGTATTATCTGTGGTAACATAATAAATATGTTACATCACATACTTTCCCAAAAAATAAAAGAACAAAGTTCTTTTATGAACTTGAAATTTAAGATAAAATCCGAATAATTAAAAATGAGAAAATGCTAAATTAAGTTTTTCGAAATTCTAGGAAAATAGCCAATCTTATACTATCTTTATAAAATAAATTGATAAACTTGTAAAAGAAGATCATGCAAGTCAACTTCCAAGTCATCAATGAAAATTATTAACCTACAGTTAATCAAGACGTCTTCTTCCTGACTAAAAGTCCTTAACTAAATTACACATCTAACATAACCACCAGTTGAGATTAGCTAAACAAAATTGTCGCTAACTCTAACCTTTACGAAAACCAACTTATTCAAACCTAGGAGATTAGTTAGACAAAACTGTCACTAACTCATACTACCTACTCCAAACCGTTATAGTAAATTCTGAGATTAGTTAGACAAAATAGTCACTAACTCGTAATACCTCTACTCTTCCAACTCTCTTCTAAGAAAACAGTTAGGCTATTTAGCCACCGTCTCACCTACACAACTCAACACACACACCAATATCAGTTAGGGAAAATTCCGCTGATCTAAAACTCAAAAACATTGTGAAGCGAAGCGTACTTCTCAAAAGTGAAGCATCAAGGAAAAATGTTTCCTATAATAGAAAATGACATTCCGCGGTCAGCACAACTCTACTCCGACTTTCTGAACGCGAAAGCATTGCAAAAATATCATATTACGATCGGCACAACTCTACTCCGACCTTCCGAACGCAATAGATAAAATTGTGACCAGTCCAAATATCTGAGAGCAAAACATCTCACAAAAGAAACACAATTATTAGGGCCGACACACTCCGACTTTTCGTACCTAATAATGTGGGAACAAAGGTAACTTAAGCATAAGCTAAAGTTCAAAAATTGTTTGTCTGCCTCAAGTGAGCACAGCACAAACTTTGGTCTGAGACAAAAGTACACAGAGCAAAACCAAAAGGTCTGATGCTGGTGCATACAGAGCTTACATAAGTAGATATATCTAACTACTTCTAAAATGTTACAAAATATATATTTGTAAAAACAGAAAAGACAAAAAGAAAATATGTATGTATTTTCCTTAAACAATAATTATGTACAAAACGACAACATCTTTGTACAACAAAATATAAAATAGATATAAGATCTATTTCAGTTGGGAATTGAGCTAATGAATAACTCCTTGTTAGAACATAGCTGTTTTATTTATTCCAAAATGTCCTAAAAATCTTTAGTAGAAAATAAGTACAGAATTCTATATTATGACAAAAAGTTTCCTAACATACATCTCTTTCAAAGAGCGATCCACAAACATGCGTTCTTCTAATCCATCCACAAGCAGACGCTCGGCTTCAGTCAAAATACACAATTCAAAAACTTTAATTCAAAGAAATACCAAAAGTTTTAATTTAATATTTAATTATGTCTTTGACATGGTAACGACCAGTATAGCCTTTTGCCAAGTCTTTCAAAACATAAACGTTATCAGAAACTTTTTCTAAAACTTCACATTTTATAAATTTAGGAGCAAGTTTCGCCGAAAAATATGCCGGGGCATTAGAATGTACAAAACTACGTTTCCAACAAATATCACCAACCGAAAGAGAAATGACTTTCCTTCCTTTATTATAATAAGAAGCGTTACGCTTATAGGCTTTTAATAAATTCGTTTGCACCTTAGCGTAAACTTCACTCAACGAATTTAATGAATAAGCATAACAATTACGACTACCTAACTCAAGCTGCGCTAAATCATCAATCGATCCACTGAATCGATGAAGAGATGAGTCAAAAATAAGTTCACGACCAAACATGAGATAATTGGGCGTAAAATCAGTTGCTAAATTAACGTTATTATTGAGAGCAAGTTGTACATGTGGGAGAAAGTTTGACCAAGACCTATGGTCATCCTTAACATAGCAGGATATACAAAATTCTATAACTTTGTTATAACGCTCTACGGGATTGTTTTGAGGAGTGTATAGAGTGTTGTAAAATATTTTCGTTATATTATAGCTTTTTAAGAAATTCACGAACGCTTTATTAGTAAATTGAGAAGCATTATCAAGAATGAATAACTGAGGAGTTCCAAATTTAAGAAATATTTCTTTCTCGAGAATTTTACAAATAATTCTAGTAGTAGCATTTTTCATGGGGAAAATCCAACAGTATTTAGTGAAAACATCTACAATTGAAAGAATGTAACGATAACCGGAATAAGTTTTAGGTAAAATACCAATTATTATCAATAAAGAATTTCAAATAAGGTCTAGTATCTTTAGGAGTTGAAAAGAGAATAGGAGCAGAACTATGAATTTTAAAGAAAACTTTTAAATAATCTAACCAATCAGAAAATTCTTTTCTTCTAGTATTGTCATCAGGTGCGTATGAAGATTTAGCAACAAAATTGGAAAATTCATTTTTTAAGTATAGATTGGATTTTAAGTTTATAATTTTTAATAGCCATTGATACACTAGGCGATTTCTTAGAAATCCGTGATCGATGGAAACGAATTAGTTTTTCTTTTGATGGGGGCAAAGAATCTTTAATATGAGATAAAGTTATCAAATCCCTAGTATCAGGTAAAATATTTGAAATTTCAGGAGCAACAGAAGGTACCAAATTCTCCCTAGTCTCGAAAAGACCATCCGTCTGAGTCTCGGCATCCATATTTGAAATCTCAAAGTAAACTCACAATAATCTGAATTAAAACTTCTCAAGAATGCAATTAAGTAACCACGAGTAATATCAATAATTTTTGAAAATGTTTAAAAATGTTGTAAAATTGTTATATTAAACGTTAAGAAATTATATTGTTTAAGTTTAAAGAGTGCAGTATTGACTTACAAAATTGTAATATTAAATTAATTAAAATGTTTTAATATTATCAATAATAAATGGGAACAGGTTTCCCGGCTTAACAGAATTAACTTATGTTAACCGTGATCTAAAGTTTTAACACAGAAATATAAGTGTTATATTTAAGTAATAACAACATTAGTTGACTTGACACTGTCTTAATCATTATACACAGAAAGTATATTATGAGGTTAGAATAATGTTTAACTGAATCTACAGGTTAATTTTAAACACAAATGTTAAGTAACATGATAAGATCTACAAAGTCAGAAACTATTATACATACATGAACTGTTGTGCTGATAACGCCTTTCTCGAAGTAGTTGTTTTTATTTAGAGCTATGATTCTATACAATGCAAAGGAAAAGTACACAGTAACCCCGTCACATCCCGAACGTTATAATATGCAAATTATGCATTTTGCAATCACAAGCAATATTATTTATGGTCAAATTATTAAATATTAATCAATGACTTTATATAAAAGTCTCAAAAGCTAGAAATAAGCATGAACATGAACAGCAAATGGAGTTCTTAATAAATCCCTGCATAAGTGTCAGTCAACAATTAAGCTAGTTGCTTATATTATACAACATGCTAATAGCGTCAATAAAGCTACAACTATTATGTACTCACAATTATTAGAGTGCAATAATGACCTAAAATATGACAGTATCTACTCAAGTCCCTGAGCGTACAGCGCCAATTGTAATATAAAAAAATAAAAAATTATTATTATTTTGGGTGTTTTAAGGTTAACAAACACCGGGTTTCGGGCGCCAGGCAGAGCAATCTCACAAGACTACTATTGCCGATTTACTAAACAAAATAAGCCAGATAATAGTCAGTCGGCGCATTAGCTTTTGATCTTAGGGGAGTGGAAAATTAAAACCAAATTAGTTTAATCAATTAGGCTATATTTCCGTAGACACTGTTACATTTATATATATTAAATTTATGATTATTTATAGAAATTTTGAGGTTATTATTTATCCCAAATTTACAATTAGTTCTAAACCAAGATCTGTCATTAGTGCACTCTTTGTGATTACGCAAATATCACGGGATAATCCAGTCCACTTTCGCTGAAGGCGTTCTAACAATTAAAAGGTACATACCTCATGGCAACAAAAAGGTTACCTCTAACATACTCATAGCGAGATTCAGAAGAATTATCCTCTTGCAATGAAGTAGCCAGACAGCAAGCCAGTTAACAATCCATGCAGGCCTCTTCACAAGATGGCGGATCTGCAGCCAAAGCGCAGATAATCCGACCAAGCAGATTGCAGAACATGCGATAAATTTCCAAGCAAATACGTAGTAAAACGTAGATAAATCCAAAACGTAACGTAAACCGTAACTAAAACGTAAACCAAACGAAACGTAATCCAAAACGTAATCCAAAACAAACCGACCGCAGAGCTGAAACAATATCATTACTTTAGTAATGGCTACAGCTGCGTGATTCACAATTTAATCAATATTTTATTAAAAGCAAAGTTTTACGAACCGGCCGTTTATTAAAAATTCTCGAATTCAGCCGAAACAATGGTGCTTGAGTTCAGCAACCAACTGCAAAGAGCACGACAACGTTAATTCATCAACTCGTGTTAACGTCACCAACGTTATATTCAAAATTTCGGAATAAATGGACTCACCATAAAAATAACACCGCACCACTTTGGTTTGTATGTTCTAATATCAAACTAAGCCATTGTAGGCTGTTAAAGACTATCAAAATCGAGGATCGCTTTAGATTTTCACATAGCGATCTTGACTCTCGAGCAAATGGAAGGAAAGTGACGTTTTTAGAGACGTCCCGCCGAAATGACACTCGCGCGCACTAGAGATGTGACGTTCAAAATCGTTAAATCAGACTAAATTTCTGTATTATCTGTGGTAACATAATAAATATGTTACACAAGCTACATTACTACTAAGTGCTATAGGTTGTTTTTACCCGGAAAATATAAAGTGGGACCTTTACCCTGGATTTTTTTCACGCGGCATAGCCACAGTTTCTTATTTTTTTAATATTACAACATAGGTATATCATAAAGGTATAGTCTAATATTTTGGGAAATCAGTGACTCATAAAATTTTGCTTTATTATTTCACCTTTTATACCTATAAAGCATAGTGAATAAATTTTAATTCTTGTAATGAATACTATTAATATACCTAATCCTTACATGTTGGTCTGAAAGCAATAAACTCAAAAACGACTTAATTAAAGGACTTCGAAAAAAAAATTGGTATGGAGACAGTTTGTGACCCTGGGAAGGATATAGGAAAACATATAGCGGGACATTTATCCCGGGAAACCTCTTTCATTTGGGCGAAGGCGCAAGCAGAACGTAGTAATGTATAAAGGATTTGATAAAGTTATTTGTTTAATGCTGAATAAACTTTATTTTAATCTGATGTCGTTTCTACTATAATTTATATGCAACTAACAAATGGGTCTTTATGCAGTTGTATGCCTGAAAGCGCATCATAACTAAGTTACGCCACAACTCGTACGACAATTGCATGAGTATTGTGTACAGCTGTAAACTTTGCTGAGTTAGTTAAATACAAAGACAAGCTATAGTTTGTTTTCTATTAATCTCATAAATTATTCAATCTTATTGCGTTATTTGTCGAATAGGAACGTATATTAGGGTATCGGACTTATTTTTGTTTTTTACTTTCATCAATTATTTACGTTATAGGAATTCTAACACAGAAAGAATGATTAAACTCCGGTAAAAAATCAACAAGTTATAAGCCTTTGAATTTCGGTAGAAGGGGTAAATGTCGAAAAAAGAGAAAAGAGGCGCAATACCCACATATGACGTCATCGGGTATTACGACGCGTGCAAAAGACAGAGAAGAAGCGATAATCCCACTACTTTTACCGGTGGTAGGTCTCTCATATGTAAGAGTACATCTGGGTGGGTACCACCGCAATGTATATTTCTACCGCCAAGCAGCAGTGTGCATGCACTGTTGTGTTTCGGTTTGAAGGACATTATAGCCAGTGTAACTACTGGACATAATGAGACTTAACATGTCTCATTATGTCCAGTCTTATGTCTCAGGATGACGAGCGCAGTGGAATGCCACACAGTACTTTGTAACTCATGGTGCTGGATGGTGTTGCTACTGTTTATGTGTGGTCGTATCGCTTACCATCAGGCGAACGGCAGGCTCGTCTCGTCATTCAGTGCCGTAAAAAAAAAGCGTGCACTCCTGCACATTGCAATATTTGAATTATGAATGACTGCCTCATTTCTTAACCAATTTTAATGCCGTTTTCACAGAAACCCTTCTATTTCATGCTATTTACCGCTACATATAGAATAAGGTACAAAATAAAACCTAGAATGATCCCCTGCAGACTTTTCGGCATGAACGTATAATACCAAGTATTACCGGGATTAGAATTTGTGACTGATATGGTAGACCCATTCACGTATCGCATCATAACTGATTTAGGCGAAGGCTGCTCGGCGATGTTTAGGTGCATTCGCTTACCTATAATATAAGTAGGTCCTAACCTTCCGGAATTTAGGCTTGAACTTAGTTATGTCACAATGTATGATACTGAGTAACTAAAATGATGTCAACTAAATTCATGTCATGGTAACTCTGAAATTAATGACATGTTTAGACAACTTTATGATTTGTGTTATCAGTATCACGGTTAATTTCGTGTAGTGTCTTCATCTTCAGGTAGTAAGGATGTTGTAATACATGATAATCTTCGAATTAATTTATCTCGTGACTCCTACAAGGACGAAAAGCTTAAAAAAAATCGTTGTTTCGGTTTACATCCATACACGGGCGTAGCTATAGCTTTCACATGGAGGGGGTCCTACGATATAAAAAATTAGCGTGGGTTCTTGCCTTGTATGATGCCGTATACCCAACCGTCACGTAATATATTAGAGTTTGGACATGTTTGGAGTGACAGACGATGTAGTGACCAAAATTGAGAAGGGTATGCTAAGGTGGTTTGGGCATTTGGAAAGGATGGATTATAGGAGAATGACAAAGAGGATATATAAGGGGAGTGTGGATGGAAGGGCCGGCAGGGGTCGACCGCACCGAACTTTCGAATGTCAGATATCTAACATTCTAAGTAAGGGCCAGGTCAAAAGTACCCTGAACCGGCGGGAATGCATGAAAAGATTGATGAAGGTAGAGGAAGCGAAAGTGGTGTGCCAGAATCGAGCAAAGTGGCAATCCATGGTCTCTGCCTACCCCTATGGGGTAGAGGCGTGATACTATGTATGTATGTATGTATGGACATGTTTGGTAGCCCGATCATTTTAGAAGCTAAGGGGGCGGTCCAGATCCCCAAAATGTCAGCGGTCAGTGGCGTAGCGTGGTTTATTGTAAGCTAAGCTAAGGGGGGGGGGGGGGGGTCCGGACGAATTCAGGCTCCTGGCTGATACTACTCAATAGAAAAATCCAATATCACTTTGTCGGACCCGGGGATCGAACCCGAGACTTCAGCATTGCAGTTGTACCGTAATACAACTACGCCACCGAGGCAGCCAAACCAATATATTTGTTGTAAACCATTCACTTAGCAACACCTGTAAGTTGATGATGTGTTAATAAGTTTGCTGATTTACCCATACCTATGTTTGCATGAACAATTAGATTACTATTGTTATCCTATTGTGGGGAAATATATTTAAAGCACGTTGTTTAATAATATTGATGCGTGATTTTTAGTTAATAACTGTCTCCGTACAGCGGAATTTACCTGAGTGGGTAAAAATCGAAAAGTAAGTCTATATATCTTAGTTATATTATTATAAAGCAACAACTAAAATCCAAAATTTATGAGTGGTTATTAGATTTAAATTATGAAGATGTGGAAACCATAATAAAATAGTACTCACACACACACTCACACACACACACACACACTCACACACACACACACACACACACTCACACACACACACACACCCACACACACACACACACACACACACACACACACACACACACACACACACACACACACACACACACACACACACACACACAAACACACACACATAGATTAGATTTCTTTCTATTGTCATTAAATTCAATCTCATAATGGGAAGTATACTGACTCCTGATATACAGCTACGCTAGTTTGGGAGTCAGTGACTATTTCGAATTTGTACCACTATTTTAATGTACAATAAATAAATAAAAAAAAAAAAAAAAAAAAAAAATATTCAAGAAACCTTGGTAGTGTCTCAAGCTTATAGATCCTGTAGGGTATAAAAGGAAGCGTATTTCATATACTTACGAGTCTCGATATCGCTCTACATGGCAAATCGTAGTAACGTAGTATAAACTCAGTGGCGGAGCCAGGACGTGATAGTCTTGCTATTGTATATGTACGTTTATTTTGTTTTTATATAACGAATGCCAAGAACCCAAGCCTGCCTAATATAGTAGCAACACCTCACACAACTTAGAATCATTAAGTACGGTGTGGTTCCGCAGGCCGCACTGCGCTTGTCATATTTGAGAGTTGAGACATCAAACGTTAGGATCCATGACTTCCAGCAATTTCTCTGACTACCGTGTCTTCAAAACCAGAATACAGTAGAGGTTGTACGCCATATATTGTATGTATAATATAGTTTATGAATGAGAATTTCAGAAGGGTAAGAAATCCAATTGACAACATTTCATTTTTTCGATATACTCAAATGTTTATACTATATGATACTTGATCTAAAATTATGAGACCCATATTTTTTCTTTTTTCACACTTCAGATATTTTCATTCATGATTTTCACTTTGAATTTTGCCTTATTCTAAAGCGTCGTAAGCACCAAATGACGTCATATATACGGCTCAAGACGTAATAGCCTTTGCTTTGCAATACAAAAAACCGCCAAGTGGCAACTCAACAACAACTACTTTTGTAATTTGTCATCCAGTTGGCGACATACGATATACCCAGTACTCAGTATTTACATATCTACGTAAATAGTATGAATAGCCAGGAACCTACTTCATTCGACCGTATGTGTGACGTCATCAATAATTTTTCGGTTTTTATTTTTTATCTCCGAAATTAAGTATTAAAATAAAAATATAAAAATATAATCGTATTCAGAATTGAAAAATTAAGAAACGGTATTTTTGTTTTAGGCACGTTTAGATTTTGAAATGTTGTCAATTACTTAAAATTAATTTTCACAAATCCCAAAAGTTTCTCTCGGTACACATAATAGTTTTACTAAAACTGTGCTTTTTTTTTTTTTTTTTTTTTTTTTTTTTTTTATTGCATTGAATGACGAGACGAGCATGCCGTTCGCCTGATGGTAAGCGATACGACCACCCATAAACAGTAGCAACACCATCCAGCACCTTGACTGACAAAGTACTGAGTGGCATTCCACTGCGCTCGTCATCCTGAGACATAAGATGTTAAGTCTCATTATGTCCAGTAGTTATACTGGCTACAATGTCCTTCAAACCGAAACACAACAGTGCATGCACACTGTTGCTTGGCGGTAGAAATAGACATTGCGGTGGTACCCACCCAGACGGCCTCTTACATAATGAGAGACCTACCACCAGTTTAGCTTTTCACCAGCTTTACTATTAAATTGTTGAAAATATTGTCCTATTTCGATCTCATGCTAAATTGCAGTAATTACGGACTGCTTGCCAATTAAGAAGCAAGAGCTTAATTTTACTAATTAAGTTTGTTTTTCAAGTCAATGACCATGCATTTGTATCTTGAGTGTAATTTGCCTCAATGAACTGTTTGTTAACTGCCGCGTCAGTTCAGTTTCGTCTTAAAAGTTTAATAAAATATTAAATACATTCCGTTATTCACTCGTTGGTCATTGGGCTAGCGACAGCTGTTTTGGAATTGGTGATTTAATACGATCGCTTTCTAAATCATTTCGAAATTCGTGTGTTTTAATTTCGTAGCTCTGAAATCTAAGACACTCATATTATAAGATTATTCTCAAGACGATATTAAAGTTTGTTCAATTGCCAGGCCGCATGCACCACTCGGCCAGCACACCGGCGGGGGTGGACGGCGCCGGCGGGGGCGCGCGCACGCCGCCCGCCACGCCGAAGAAGGGCGGCAAGATGCTCGCCGTCAGGGTGCAGATGTTGGACGACACCATATCCATGTTCCAGATACAGGTGAGTCCCGCACGAATTACTACACAACCTCATGAAATGTTCAATCTTCAGCTTGCAAAGGGAATCGCTCGGGTAAGAAATTACGATGGATGGATGGATGACTTGGTTCCTACTTCCTATACTTTAGAAGTAATTGCAGGGTAAACATTTTGTGCTGGATGAAATGGTTTTTCAAGATTTACTCGATTTAAGGCTGAATATGTTGCATTATTATGTAGTCGCTAAACATCCATTAAGTTAAAGTAATGCTGTCAAAATATCTAAATAGAAAAACAACACAAAGTTATTTATTTATTACCAGTTACAGGCCTATAATAAATTGATTGCCAATTGGAATTATTAATGTGAGCAGATTGGATTGCAAGAGGTTAAAACCAATAATGTTCATTGATATCAATTTACATTATTAAGTAGTAATTACATTAAAAGTTATAGTAGGCGGTATGCATTATCATAAGGTATTAGGTGAAGATCCGAGTCGTAGAGGGTTGGTTGGTAAGGTTTTGGGTGGACAATTAATCTAACGCTCCGGCACGTGAACTGTCTGATACCGAAGTACTTTATATGCCTCATAATATAGAAAATATTATCAAGTTTCCGCTGTGTTTAACATTGTTTTTTTTAGCATTAGTCCTTAAGGAATGGGATGAAGTGCAGTTAGGCTGGGCTAATTAATTCGTCCACACAGAAACTTAAATTAGTGGCATACTGATCTCCGCACAACGCTGTGCACACCATCAGGTGGAGTGATATCACTTTGCTATTATCGGATTTAAAAAAGTCACACGCTCGTATTCTAGCTACGAACAGGAACAAAGCCACTTTGTCAACAAAAACCTGATGTCTCCTTTGAATCGCGTCGAAGTTAAACACCAGCGACAACCGCGTTTTCCAATTACAACTCCGCGCCGCTCGTCGGTCAACAAAAGTTGTTCACATTTGATGGAGTTGTCGTGAAGTGCTTAACTACAAAAGCAGTGTACGGTGAACTGTGACGACGGGCACATAAAGCTTACGGGTTTGGTTGGCAGTGTTGCCATCCATCCTGTTTTCCCTTTTACATTGCAGTGCAACAGAGCAATTTAATCCCGAGACATGTATATGGTTTGTGTGATGGAAAGCATTCGGGTTTCCAGTCGTACTTGTAGTAGTACCAATATACCTACACCCGGATCCTTGAGTTATGAGGCTCTGAATGAAATTGCACAGCGTTCGCCATCCAGACATATTCCTGTTATCCTACACCTTTTATTTACATTTGCCTAAGTTGACCCAAATGTCCGGTGTTTGACAATACTGTCTGGTCGTTTAATGATTGACAAATAAAATAGAAACCATATTGTATGAGATCAGATCGCTTCGATCAGTTAAAACGGATCACTAATGGTTGTTCAAGATATTTAAACAAGTAAATGTGTCGAATATTTCGCAGTCCATAACATTTATTTATTCGGCATCATAACCCGTAGTATATTCAAGATCAATAAAAGCTTTGAATACATTAACGCTTAGAAGCATAAAGGTTTGCTCAAAGGAAAGCATACTTAGCGTCAAAACTATGTAGCGCCGGCATCTCGTACTGTATGTGTTGCATACTTATTATTGTACTAAGCAGATACTTTTAATGAAAACGCGTACGCTAGGACATGCAGTATTTGGTAATTTGTTCTAATCACGATGCAAACAATACATCTGTTGTTTGAATTGGAGCGACATCGCATTATATTATCAGTACGAAGTGTTTAGCGCTATGCGATTTGACCACGCCTTTAGATTCTCAATTTGAACGTATAATCAGAAGATTTTTAACCCTTAAATGTTGAACGGCGATAAAGAATGATTGATGGACTCTTCACGAATTTATTAGGATTGATATGCATTTAGGGGCTTGAAATTGATATGATGAATGATTTGGGATATTCTTCAAGTACGTGTTGCCTTTCAATATTCAGCCTTGTATCCTTGAGATTAGGTGTCTCATCTATTTAATGGAGATGTTTGAAGTATAATCACGCTACGTTGATCAATGTGGGCTGGTGAACTTAAATCGTAAAGGATGTAATCATCATGATAACGTTGTGATAAGATGATACAACCTATTATATCAATATTGATCCTCTCATTCTGCCCTAGTGAGGATCGTGGTTTTTATTATGGTATGTTGTAATCAGCTGTCCTGAGGTAATCCTAAGGACAGCTCATTAATAGCATGTAGTTTAAAACATTCTACTAGGGTACGATTGGGTTTTTAAAAAGAATATTCACCTAAGTTTTATCATGCTTACGTGTTTGTGATAGTTAAATAGAGTTTCTTTTTCTTCTATCTGAACGGTACTCAGAACCTGCATCGATTCCTCGAGATTTTGGGAAAGAAATCTCTCATAAGTCGATTATTTAACATGACCTCGAATATTACTTAGATACCAATTTGCAATTTAGTATAGGTTTTGTTAGTGACAAACCGCTATGCTAAAATCACATAGGAATACGAGCCAGTTATACCGTTGACCAGTCCCATAGATTTATGTAGACGCTACCTCAACCAGTCCTTGATCATCAACAATAACCAGATAAGCCTACAGATCAAAGTAGTCTTGCAATCTCGTATCTGGACATTTGGTTGAATGATAGTACCGGGATTCAATTAATCCGCTAATCCGCTGTTGACGCTGTTGTTGGAGTGGGACGCGGGGGGGGGGGGGGGGGTGTCACCGGGAGCGGAGACATGATTGCGTTCGTGCTGCGATGTGATTGCATTGCGGAGATATTTGGGGATGTTCGATGTTTCGGTTTTCAAATACTACTTTTATGGTATGTTTCTTTTATGACAATGTTATCAAATAATGGACTTTCTTTAATGCTGAAGAAGTCGCTCGCTGTAGCTTCAACACTAATAACTTTGAATCACAAAGTACTGCATTGCGTTTGTCGCCCCGAGATGGAAGTCTCATAAAACTCTGTAATTTTGCTGTCGACATACTATTGATTACTGACTGGCCAGTTCAGAGATGAACAGCTGACAAAGAGCGGTCGTTGCACGATTAGAACGGATTTTAAAATTCAGGATCCAACAGGATATCTTAATTTTATTGAATTTCACAAGACATGTTCTCACCGGGGCTAGAGATAGTACTATTTTTTTTCTTTTAACTAGCACGCGATCTTCGAATAGCATAAAGTAAATAGTATCCACGTTTTTCTTAATCGCGTCTTACGTCATTGTTTCGTTTGTGTTTTTCGAATCCATATAAAGTTTCATGCCGCTGTTTTCTTTATCGTTATTTTACGCACCCATTCCAGCGTAATCAGTTTCTGCTCAATAGGTAGATATATAGAAAACTTTTTGTATCACGCAAGAAAATATATAATGTAGTGTAAATCTTTATCAAACTGGCTTAATAATATGTGGTCTTATTGCACAGAGTGATCTCATAAACATAACCTTAATTTTGTTTCTACTTTTGTTATGATTATGTTTGTCTACCATTGTTGTAGCTTCACAAAGTTCTCTATATAATTTATGTGGGCTTATATTATCAGATACCCAAACAACACACGCAATATTCACAGTTGACGTCGGGAATGTAAAATATTTACCAGTAATAGTTTCGAGCACTTTCTGTGTGTCGTTTGGCACTGGCCTTGTCTATAATGCTAAGAATGCGGACCATTTATGCTTCAGTTTGTGTAAAATATTGCAGGTAAGAGACTTTTTTGTTGATCCAGTTTTGTCAAAAATTATTATGGTGAACAACTTTAAGCGTAAATTTCATTGGAGCATTAGATGAAATTGAAAGATTTGAGCCAGTATCTATTAAGTAAGACCACAAGTTCCACGAGAGCTAGTGAAATCAATTGGGATACTTACCTTTCTCAATTAGACACCGTAATCCCATTTAGTCTGTAAGCGCTCATTACAGCCAGAGCATTTCTCTTTATTTATATTCTAGATTAAATAAAGTTCGTTGAACTGCTTCTGTCGAGCCTTTTCGCATACAAAAAGGGGTAATATATCATCGGATGTTCGCGCGACTGCTGATAAGGAACGATGCACAATACGTGACACACGGATGATTTTCGTATCGTCTCATCATCTCGTGTTGTAGTAAAATTATTTTTATTAGCACAGTATAAAGATTACACGTGTTTGATGCTGACGAGATATAGTGTATGGTCAACGGTTTGTATGCTTGGTTCCGTAGATTTATTTGAGAGGGATTATCTATTTTTTATAATAGTATTAAAATCAAATGGAATGCGATAAATTTTTAAATCCAGCTAAAATTTTACAGCACGCGCTTACTCGCCTTGCATCACTTCACTCGAGTTTCAATTACGTACGTAGTTTCCATTAGTCGACTTGCAATTAACTTTTTTGCATCAAAGATATAATAATTGTTTAATGGAAACACGATTTAACCCCGTTCTAAAAGGTAAAACTTTAATATTAATATGTGCTGACTGCTAAGGTCGGATGTTTAATTATGACAGGTACGATTGAATTTTATAAAAAATATATTCTCCATATGAGATGGGTTGTAAATCTATTTTCTAAAAAGTTATGTGTCTATTATTTGTGAATTATCGCTCGCTTCAAGGGTGAAGGAAAACATCGTTAGGAAACCTGCATACCTGAGAAAATTCTCTGAATTTCGAAGGTATGTGAAGTCTGCCAACCCGCCCTAGTCCAGCGTGGTGGACTAAGGCCTTAACCCTCTCGGTTGTAGAGGAGGCCCGTGCTCAGCAGTGGGCAGTATATAGTACAGGGCTGGTATGGATGGATATGGTATGGAATATTGCTGTGAGCTTAACAATATATCTGGTACAAAATGTAATTAAAAATATCTTGCACATTGTTATCGAACAGAAAATATACACAAATATAGATAATCAAACCTAGGGATCTGGAATCAGGGCCTCTTCGGTTACATAGTCTAAATACGCTGTCAGTTCAATCAAGTGATTTTATTATCAAAGTTGTAGCGCAGCGAGAGAACTGTACCAACTGTAAGCTGCTTTTGTTGCTGTAAGTTAGGGGCTGTATTTTATATCAGGTGGCTTGCTAGCGCTTATTACCTGGGAAGGCGCTAGGTTATTTGACACAAAAACGAATATTCCATTCATGCCACCCTTCGTAGCTACAGCGCTGTGGAAGACTAGGCATGTTTAAATTATACGACAAAGTTTTGATGTAGTTAATTAATGTAACGCTTATTTTCAAATCTTCCGTTGTCATTTACTTAGCGATGTCCTGACTCCTGGACTATCGTGGCATCGGCTGTTGGCTCTCAATCTATTTTTAAAGAATCTCTTCTTCACGTAAATTGCATCTTCTCAAGTTGTGTCCCTTGTATTTGTTCTACGTCCACTCCAAATGTCTTGATGTCTACTAATACAGTTACAACAATACCCACAATTTCACCATAAATCTTCAGAGCCTGCGAATCAAATTCTTCTAATACTGTTGTAAAGACCAAAAAAATTTTTATAGAAAAGTTCTCAATATCGTTTACCGTCGGGTCTGTGGATAGTCGTCACTCGTCCTGCGATATTGGTGTGGTCGACAGCCCGGTGTTTCATTAGTTGTCCATGGCGTTTATTAGCCGTTCGACCTCGTTAGTCGCCCGGCTGGCTGGAAATGTGCCGCCGCGCCGTTGTAAATGCTCTTTGGCCAGCTAATTGCTGCAGCGATTAGAGGGCGTTACAATTTTGGCGCTTTATGTCCGTGCTATGAGATTTGTTGTAATTAAGTTGTGGCGCGTAGATCAGGTTCGGTTTATTGAACGACCATGGGAATTATGATGCGGTGTTTGGATGAAGATAGCAATCTGGTAATATTTAAATGAGTGCCATTTAATTAAATTTTGTCTATTATGTGCCATATCTAAAGAAATAATCTTGATCGTTTTACTCCTCCTAAATGCATCTATAATCATACGTCGAGCTATTCAAACCGTGTCAATATCCAACCGTCAGTGTAGAATGTAATTCCCCCGAAGTTATTGATCACAGTTTCCCTGCTGCACTCAGCTGGTCTCATCCAGTGCGACCTTAACACGAGCCTTTCAAATCCGCGACTCATACTCGTGTTTATAATGAACGAGTCGAGATTGACAACTGGGTCAAATGTTACGTATTATGTATTATTTACTACATTGTACACTTAATGACGTGTATTCAGAAAGTTATAATCGTGGTGTGAAGAAATTAAGCCAATAGTTAGTGCAAGTTTATCTCGGTAATCTTGGGGCTTGATGGTAGGTATGGTATGGTTCGTCTCAAAGTCCACGCTCCTAACTATTTAATGCCCATTTTCTGAAGTTGACAGTTTTCGTTACTTTCAGTAATGATATGCACAATCATATAATATTATTGTTCAAACTTTAGACAAAACAATTTGTTGAGTTACTAAATAAATACTTCTAACAGTAAAGGTGCTTAGAAAATGATCAGTCGAAGAGTCAATATAAAAATCTACTTCATGAAATCTTTCGTCGTAAAATGTTTTATCAGTACGCCTAGTTACATGTAGCGGACATACCCTTGTCGTATTCATTGACATGAGTTATTTATAGCTTGTTGGGGAGTGCGGACACATTAAAATCGACCTCCAGTCGTTACTTCATTCAATTCTTCTAATGGTTGGGCTAGTGTCAGAATTTTTATGCTGCGTTTTTTATGTTAACGTGGGTTAAGCACATTTTAGCACTTTTACTCAAACTTTTTAGCTGCGTTTCTGAATACTACACTGGCAACAAGTAGGTACAATATCTTCGCAACCAGAACTAAACCGTGTTTGCACACGCTGTTACTTGGACAAAGTGATGATGCCTATTCAGTTATATAAAATACTAGACTTCTGCTCGCGGCTCCGCCCGCGTGAATGAGTTTTTCCGGGATAAAAGTCCCACTTATATTTCCCCGGGATAAAAAGTAGCCTATGTTACTCGCTGCTAATGTAGCTTTATATTGGTGAAAGAATTTTTCAAATCGATCCAATAGTTTCGGAGCCTATTCAATACAAACAATGAAATCTTTCCTCTTGATAATATTAGTATAGACGAGAGAACTTTTTTCTTTTTCAACATTCTAATTCCACAGCATTAATATTTTAACTAACACTTTTGTTATCATGTTTTATACCCCGCAAAGCGTCTAAATCATAATTTAGACAATGTGCTGTCCATTAAAACTACTTTAGACCTCACTCGACCATCGTTATGAACTACATCCCAAAGTGGTTTAAGTTTCGAGAGTCTTCTGCAATGGCGCGCGCATAATTAATTTTAATGCGAATATGTATGCAACATACATGACCAGTTGACCTCAGAAGTATCGCGGACGAGTTGGAGGCTGAAAATGGAGATCGCGGATTCGGGCACTGTCATATTAAGAAATAGGAAGTACGAAAAAGGTTACCTAATTTAAAGATATTCCGATTGAGTCTTGTGGATTGTCTCTGTAAAATGCTTTAATGCGTATTTGTTTTCTTATTTTATTTGACTGAGTTTTGGCCAATTTCACGATAGCGCTCATTAGCGGACATGACGGGGCAACTTACTCAGTTAACAGTAATATAAAGTAAACAACTTTTCAAATGAATTTAAAACATACTTGGTGTACAACTAATGGAACTTTGGTCAAGGTGAGATAGGCACATCGCGTCGTGGGCGCACCTAAGTCTTAATTGTGAACAATAAATATCACTCACAATCCTATACTATGTTTAAAATATTGTGTCATCATAATAATGTAATTTTATTTAACTATTTAGTACTTCGTTACTAGTACACTGAGTCATTAGCTGTCTCACTAATAAAAACTGTGATTGGGTCCATTTTTTTTTCTATCTTCGTTTAACATTAAATATCGCCTAACTTGGTGATTCGAATCTTGCATCATATTGCTCACATTGTAATAATAATTCATTTGTAGTAATAATATCTAAATCGAAGGGCACGATGTGTGTGTTGGTGCTCCTATTTTTGGTCTATCACCGTGTCTAGTATTGACCACATTTTTACAAGAGAATATTATCCTTAAAGATTAATTAGTGTGTTCTTTGTTTTGGAAGTCGAAATTCACGGGTAATACATACGATTTCGTACACAAAACGAAGGCCCTGGATGATGTCATGCTCTTTGCAGTCACCGCCCGTTTGGACACCATTGTATTCTTATGTAATGGTTGTTTTCGGGCCGCATAAAAAAGAAGTTGTTGGTACGCTCGTATGGAATTTTTATGAGTGAAAATTATTTGTTTGCATTTCATGGAAATGTGCATTTATTTTGATGGTTTAGTGGGATGGTATGATGTAAACATTGTAATGCATACAAACGCCATGCAACGCTTTGTAATTTGTAATTGTGATTGGTGTTTAGTACTCGAAGACTGGCTTGGTTTAGGCATTAAATTGTTTAAAAAATGTTCTCGGGGACAAACCTATTGGAATCATGGTAATTCCATTTTATAATTGACATGAGTTAGCGCTTTAAAGCACACTGCGAATTCAATTCGATAATTACATGCCGTATATTCATTGCAATTTAATGGATCTGTTGAAGTTACTTCATGATTATCCATTACTATTCAACTATCAATATATCTATGGTATTTAGTACGAGCTGAATAAATGATGTTTGTAGAAAACATTTACTATAGGTAGATATTTTTCTGTTAAACATACATTTACTATTTTGGTATTTTTTCGAATTTAACGTCCTAATCAGGGATTCAAAGTGTTTATAGCGCCAAAATAGACTTATTAATTCCGAGTAGTTAAATAAATTATGAGCTGTTTGTTTGAAGCGTAAGTACTTACCTAATATTAATGATATCTTACAAAATACCTTTGTGTATCTTGTTTTGAAAACAGAACAAATGGAAAACTAACATTCTATTGTCTACTGGTGATGGCAATGATGATCTGCGTCTGTGACGTCATTTCTCAGTGCTCTGGTGGAATCACGTTGAATCTATACATATAAATAAAATTGGAGTGTCTGTTTGTAATATTGAAATAACCGTTTTTTACTACATGTATATGAATATATATACGGTACATACACCAAAATATTTTTTTTTTCAATTTTTGTCTGTCTGTTTGTTCCGGCTAATCTCTGAAATGGCTGGACCGATTTTGACGGGACTTTTATTGGCAGGTAGCTGATGTAATAAGGAGTAACTTAGGCTACTTTTTATCCCGGGAAAATATAAAGCAGGACTTTTATCCCGGGAAAACTCATTCACGCGGGCGGAGCCGCGGGCAACAGCTAGTAATAAATAAAAGGCTTATAGCTGTGTTAGTAACGTGCGAATTGTGTTATTATCAATGGATTTACCACAGACATTACAGTTTGGGTGGTGACGACAACGTCGGCCATTTAGACAGAAATAATAAATATAATAGCGCATAATAGATATTTTGTATGTAACTAGATGGTACGATAAGCAGTAACAACACCATCGATCTTAAAATTGCAGAGTACTGCATTGCGCCTGTCACCTCGGGACACTAGATATTATTTCTGTTGATGCGAAGTAATTAAATTGCTTCTTTAAATCTAATATAAACAGTGTTTATCCAGGATGATGTTATCTACTGAGACCTACTCACGCATACGAAAGATCTACAACAACCTGATCGTCCATAATCGAAAATTGTCCAAACGTTACGTAGGCACGTTTCACATGCTTAAGCAACAACGGCACCAAGATAAGGAGATAAAACACGTATGTCCTTAGTTAACCAGCTTACATGGAACCAATTAGTGAGGAAAGTAGGAAGTTGTATCTTCGAGAGATACCTCCAGTGGCGTCGATAACATCGGACAATGTGGGACGAATGTACGAAATTAGACGGGACTTATTGACCCGCTTGCAATTTAGATTAGCTTTATTTTTGTATTTGGGGACGTGGAACTACATATTGCTTTGAGTGGTTGCTGCAAATGCCTTGTCTGCTTGAATTAAGAAGTTGCAAGTTTGAAACTTTACGCCCATGTAGCTCTGGAATTGCAATATTTGTTTATGCTAAATTTTTTATCGTATCACCTGTGTCCTCATTTAATATTTGTGTTAATATTTAAATCGTAGCAAGTGGGCCGCTTAATAATAACTCATCACCACTGGCAATATTTAAGCACCCACAATGTTCAAGGCATAAAATTCTTCGACTTCAAAAGACTAAATTGGGCAAACTGTGTGTGTCGTAGTTGGATCTCTATCTAACCCTCCGTGGACAGGTACATTTTTTAGCTTTTTTGTTATAATGAGATTTTTACGGATCATGTATATAAAGACTCGTCAGAAATTCAAAAGCTTTCACAAGCTATGAAACATTGCGGCAGTCGCTCGCGACCGGCCTAATCTGCTATGAATAACTGAACCATAAACATGTAATTTATATTCCGCCGTACAATCTTGATATTATGCACACAACGTCTGGAAGTCTGGTGAGCTAGTCTTAGTTCCCGCACGGAACCGGAACCAACGTGGGACACCGGCGTATTTGGAATATAGCTATACGTGATATTATGTATGCTTCTGGCTTATTCAATTTCCTTCATCCTCTCTCTATATAGCTGTAGCATGATTTATAAAACTTGCAGAAATGTAAAACATTTTACTAGATTGTCACGAAGTATGGAAGTTAATATCTAACATCTTATATTGAGTACTGCAGTGCAGTCGCATGCATCGAATGGCATGCTCCGCTAGACATTCGGTTGTATCTATTAATACTCTAATAATATTTTTAACACTGACAAATTTCACTTAAGGTGGCTTTAGAAGCATTAAATATTGTATATGGGGTTCTTTATTTATCGAGCATCAAGGAAGGTTTTTTTTTAATATGTGCAAACGGAGCGTTAAATCTCGTAGGGAACACCGCACACGGCTTATAAAAAAATTTGAAAGTTGCACACGAAACGATAGTGATCGATGATATCACTATGTTTATACATGGCGGTAAACATGTAATTTCTATTCCTTCTTGGCTTCGATCGAAAGTCTAACCCGTTAAATGTAGCGGGCACTTAAGCTTGGATTCACTAGTATAGTGATGCCAGTTACATAGTGGCCGCAGCCCGCAATATAGCGTCGATTCACTGGCGTAGTTTTGACAAGGTATACAATGTTCATTGGTGGGGAAAAGGCTGATCCTACCTCCTTTTGGGATGAGTGGTCGGGAGGACAGAGAGCATGCACGGCGGCTTCTCATACTGTAAAAATGCTCTATAATCACAATGTAACTTTGGCATTCAAAGTTACATTGTACATACAAGCATTCAAAGTATGTGTAGTCGTATCTATTGATTCTTCTATGTCTCCCATCCGACCTCGCCTTGTGCATTTATATTTTGCCAAGTTTCATTTCCTTCTTTACTAATGCCCACACTATCACAGCTTTACAACCGCTCACTACTTGTAGTTTCTGCCGCGTTGATACAAAAGCCGTGTAAAGCCTCGCTTTACCAATGCAGTAGATTCTCGTGTGGTGTTGACACATTGCGCTGCTTTACTTTGAAACGTATGTTTACGCTAGAGTGCAAGTATAGAGTTGTTTACAGTTCAAGATAGTTTACCTAGTAGTGGCAGACCCGTGATTATAATGCATTAGTTTGTGTATCGGTTGAACATTAAACGAAACTCTTGTAAATATTCGTTACGTCGCGACGTTGAAAGGACTGTAAACTGCAAAGTTTGATTACCTGTGTCTGTATTAGCTATGATAATCTATACTAATATTATAAAGAGGAATGATTTGCATGTAAGTATGTTTGTAACGAATAAACTCAACAACTACTGAACGGATTTCGATGAAATTTGGCACACGGTTAGATCATGTCCTGGATTAACACATAGGCTAATTTTATCCTGGGAAAATATTTTTATCCCGGAAAAACTTTATCACGCGAGCGAAGCCGCGAGCAGAAGTCTAGTACTCCATATTCTATAAAACTGTAGAATAGGGTAGTTGATTAGTTTTTTTATACATTTATAAAAAACGTATGCCATCTAAAATCAAACGTAACAAGAATTTTCAAAATTGGCGCAATAATTAGTAAGTTTAGCTTTGAAATTTGGTGGAAGGGGTAGTTGTCAAATAACAGTAATATCAGTGTGACGTCATCGAGTGTCACCGACCATAACGCTGCGTGCGCGCGAAAGAGATAGCGCGTTATCCCCTCTACGTCCCCACTTTTGCTGACAACAATATTATATTTAAAATATGAATAACTGCTTTATTTTTCAAACAATTTTGTTGCTTATTTCACAGAAGAATTTCTATTTCGTATTATTTGCTGTTACATATAAAATAATTTCAAACATAGGAAACTACCCTATTAACATCTAAACAAATTACTCGCTAATATATTAGTACACAAGTACGCCTACGGAACCAAAAAAATCATCCGACTTCCTATATTGCCGTATGTTTACGATATCTAAAGTCTTGCTTAAAAAGTGCTAGCTCAGTGCAGCGCCTACTGACCGCCAGACAGACAGCCTTTCTACTAATTTACAAATGCATGCCGCACGGCCGGACGCCTAAACTCATTTGTATTGCATATTTTAGCCTACCTTGGGATTACTTTCATTAATATTCCTAATCTGGTATGAAATGTCGGAAAATTAGATCATGATAAATAGCTTTAGCCGCCAAATACGCCGACAATGATATGGCTGGCAGTGCGCATATAGCACATGCTAGCACGCTATGGATTACTATATACGTATTACCAGGCATGTAGCCGTAGAAATACGTACGGTAGATAGGTATGCGTACATAGATTAACATCCCAAATCATGTTACTTTTCCAAGAGCTGATGCTGCAGCATCAAGTAGTCTGCAGGATACCCAACTCCTTAGCAACTTATAGCAGATATAGCTTGTTTGGGCTCATAGGTATGGTCTCAACGAGTAGGTGTTAGATAGTGGATTATCAAGGCCCCGTGATGGAGAATTAAGTAATTTAAAAAGTTGGAAATAAAAATTTAAATAAGCCCCAAGCCCCAACACAAAAAATCTCTTATAAGTAAAATAATAAAAGTGTCTTTGTCGTTTAAGTACCTAGTAATATTTTGACCCAAGCGATTTTTTGTGTCGGGGTTTATTTAAATTTTATTTTATAATAGGTAAACGCATTGCAAAATCCCTTTAATTACTGTAGTCTGTATCAGAAGCCCTCGTATAAAATCAACGGACCGGTATCCTCCCACTATAAGTTCTTCAAAATGTCAAATAAATTATTATGATCACAACGCGAAGCAAATATAAGAAATGATGTAAGAAGAAATATTATAATTAGCAATGATACACAGACATTTGAATCGCCAAGTACTGTGCTTGTGAACTAAAATCAAATACCATGTCTTTTTATGGCTAGTAATAACACTAACTTCAATGGCCTTGAAACTGAAACACAGCAGTGGGCTTAGAATGTGGTAAAAAAACGCAACTCGTAATACGATGTCGTTTAATTTCGATGTTTGTGATTGATCGAGAGACCAATACGTCGGTCACGTGTTAGTCACTCAACCAATCCCAATAAAACGAAACGAAGTCGTGTCGTGTTTTTTGGCACATTCTAAGCCCACAGTGGTTTACAATGTCGCTTGGCGAGCTAAATGTATCTACAAGGATTACAAGGATCACACAAGAGAAAACTATCAATAAGAAGATATTCAATTGGAACGTAATGTTGTACACCAAAACTGAAACTGTAAATTAAAAATATTTTACTACATGTATAAAATCAAAGAAATGTAATAATGCGATAGGCCACTTTGTTATCAATGGATATTTTAGCTATCAAGTTCTATGCTAAACAAAATGACAACCCTTATAAAACTTCGGCACAAAACAAAGTTTTATAAGAAACATGAAATTGTTAAATTTGTAACAATCTTAAAAGCCGGAGTACGCAAACTGTCCAGAGATATGGCCGAAGTATCGGATTTTGGAAAACATTCATTAACGGTGCGGCCTAGCCGTAGGGTTAACCCTTAGCAAAACTTTTATTTTTCATTATTTTCCTACTCTATCTAGCATGGGATGGAAAAAGCATGCATTGTGAACGAGGCGATGATACTAGTATGTAGATGCGGTGCGGCTTTTCACCGTTACTGTCGTAGTTTGTTGTTCATTCTAATCTTTATTTATTTTTGCATTTAAATGACGAGACGAGCATGCCGGTGGCCTAATGGTAAGCGATACGACCGCTTACAAACAGTGGCAACACCGCGCCGCACATAACTTTGAATTACAAAGTACTGCTTGGCACTCCACTGCGCTCGTCACCCTGAGATATAAGATGTTAAGTCTCATAATGCCGAGTAATTACGCTGGCTACAGTGTCTGTCAAACCGGAACACAACAGTGCATGCACACTGCTGCTTGGCGGTAATAGACATTGCGGTGGTACCAACCCAGTCGGCCCCTTGCATACGAGAGACCTACCACCAGGAAAATCTCCTTTCATCCACGACAAAAAATAATTGTATTAATTTGTAGAGCTGATCACTCTGAGCAGGTGCCACATTTTACCATTTTCCGGCATGCTACAATATAAAAATCTTATTTTTTTTAAAAGGAGTGTATTAGTGTATGTCTAATTTTTTTTATCGTCTATACATTTTCGAGAGTTATTAACGTTTAAAAAATCTTAATTTTTTAAATAAATGAGATACAATGTAGACGTTTGTTTCGTTGGATACAAATTTAACAGCATGTATCAAATATCCCTTCGGCTCCAAACGCCAAGAAAATGTAGGTCACGTTGTGCTCTTTGTTTACACTCGGGACACAATAATTTTTACGCAATTTATCAAAGCGCTCCGTGAAAATTACAAAAAATATTTATTTTTCTTTCATTATCACTCCACAACATTCTTTAGCGATCTGTTATGGTTCGTGTCACAATATTTTTTTTAGGTACGTATTATTTTATTTTTTCTTTTGTGATGTTATAGGACAATTCGCTATGAAAAATCTAAACACGATAGTTGGACAAAGTTCATGAAATTGCATAACACAATGCATAACAACCGATAGGGCGAGAAGATTCCAATTCCTTTAAGAGTAATGAAATAAAAGAAATACGCAAACAGCTCCAGTCAGCTTGTACGTTTGTGTCAGCCCTTATCTCCAGAATTCAGGGCTGGCCGGGCGCCAGAATTTATCAAATGTGAGCCCGTCGGAGGCAGTTTTGATTGCCTCAATGAGTCCATTGTTCTCTTTTCTCTCCTAAGTTGCGTCGATTTAGTGCTGCATTACTGGTTGGATTCAACGTATTTTATGTTAATGCATTGATTTAGCTGAATCTAGGTCAAATGTTTCATTTTGGGCAGATTTTGCATGGATATTTTATATTTAAAAGATTTACATCGTAAGTATCCACTTCTCTAAATACCGCGCAATCTACAGAATACTATGCCAATAGAAACACAGGTTATTGAGACACTTTGTTTTAATGAAGCTTCAAAAAGCGGTACAGCGAAACATACGAAGAAAGTAACCAGAATATAACGCAGTCGTAAAATCGTCGACCTATGTTAAAATATGCTTGGCGCTTACTTAGTTATCTACGAGTTGGTAAAGTTGAGAATAATTTAAATTCTTTTAATTATTTTTTTCCCTTGAAATGAGTTTGTGAAAGAAATCGTAACCGTAAAATGTTAAATTATTTTTCTGGCATCCGACATCGTATTCTCTCGGTGAAAAGGGTTGGTAAATGGAAAAAAACGTTAGTAATTTATTTTTAGTAACATTTATTTATTTTTAGTAGTATAGGTACAAATATATTTTTTTTTAAGAGGTGTGTCAAGATCGTAGCATGTGGCCCTCAATAGTCTCTGCCTACCCCTATGGGATAAGGGCGTGAGTGTGTATGTATGTATGTATGTATTATTTTTTTCGGCGGTTTTAAGACAAATTTCATACCTATCGTCAGTATCATGTACAACTGTACAAAGATGCTGGTTTTTTTACCTTCTCCCAAAGCAGACGAGTCGACTGACCAATAGTAAATAGAAAGAAAGAAAGAAAGAAAGAAAGAAAGAATTTATTGCTGGCACAATTTTAAATACACAAATATATATATTACCTTAGACTAAAACTACAATTAAGACCAGCAAAGGAACCTCTCATTCAGCTGGATGCTGCAGTACGACCTGAGTAGTACTGCAACGCTGATTTTCGATGAGAGGCCCAGGTGACGTACAGCCGCTTAGTCGGTTCATATTTACTATTCACATAAAAAATAAAAAATCTTAATACAATAAGAAATGAATTATATAAGTATCGTAATTTATATTTGTATTAACTTATATACATAATATGCGCACGGGCCGCGCACCGCTCGCAACGCGAGCGCCTACGGCTCAGCCTCATTACCGCGGCCGGCGACAAGCTGCGTGCACGTGCGTGCGGGCATATTTGCATTAATTCAAAAACACAATACAATTATTAAAGGTTTAAAATAGAAAAATTGGTACTCAGTATTGTACATTATTATGCAACCGTCCATTATAGTGTGTTCAAAGAAATATTGAGGTACGCGTTGAGATAATGTCACTCGCCATTCGGACACAATATTCTGCTATAAAGCAATAGGATCAGTCTGGCGCGCGCTACCACCGCTCGTGAAACAACATCCACCCCTGCCATTCGGTCGAAAGCATTAAGGTGAGTAGCAGATATCGCTACGCTATTAATAATGCAACTGTAGTAGGTACTGTTTGTATCGATACTTAAAGGTAATTATATTATTTTTAGACCGACACGGAGGAGGAATGTTGTTCCAGCAGTGCGTAGCGGCGTACCTGAAGGACCCCCGAAAAGCAGTGGTCCTGTGTCGAGGTGTCGTCAAGGGATTTGTTATAGTTCGGGTACCAAATGTGAGGTGATCTTGCCTCCAAAATATTTTTTTATAAAGGTACTCTGGCTTTTTTGTCTTTATTACGCCAAAAAGTAAAGTGGCCATGTGTAATTCTCTCCGTGCTGCCATTTTAAGAATTTTAGCATCATATAAGAACGGTGTAACATGGCTACGACTGGGAATATCGAAGCAGAATCTAGCGCAGGCGTTTTGCACACGCTGTATAAGATTAACGGTACGCGATAATAAGCAAGGTCCGTACACAGTATCACAGTAATTCAGTCGCGATAGAATAAGACTATCAACGAGCCTCTTTCTTATTTCAATGCTAAAATACTGTTTAAATCGATATAAGATTTTAAGCCTATAAAAGCAGTTTTTAATGACATTACTTATGTGCGATTCAAAGTGGAGTTCCGAATCGATAATGAGTCCCAGGTTACGCACTGTTTCAACTCGTTCTATATTTTTTCCCATGATCTTGATCTGTGGGTTAGCCGATAAAACATTACTAATTTGATTCTTGCTCCCCATAACTATAAATTTAGTTTTATCTGGATTCAAAACCAGGGTGTTACGATCAGACCAAGATACCACTGCATGAAGTTCCTTATTGATTTTAAGGATGGATGACGCCAGTTCATTCGATTTAAACGACATATATAGTTGAATGTCATCCGCATACATATGATATTTGCAATTTTCTAAGCAGCGGGTAATGTCCGCGCTATACATGATGTACAGTAGAGGGCCTAAAATTGATCCTTGAGGAACTCCCCTGGTCACGGGTCGAGGGGAGGAAATCCGCAAAGTTCCGTCATTTTGCTGTATTTCGACATACTGCGAGCGGCCGGTCAGATAGCTGTGAAACCATTTAATAGTGTTTAGCTCAAATCCGTAGTAACGGAGCTTAGACAACAGCAAATTTATATTAATAGTATCAAACGCTCGCGAGAAGTCAAGCAACGTAAGGATGGTTGCCTCTCCACGATCCCGTGCCTCAAGGATGTTACCCACGACATCCAGTAGGGCAGTAGTACAACCGCGTCCCTGCCTAAAACCAGATTGGAGGTCCGGGAGGATATTGTTAGTTTCGAGATACGTTAAAACTTGTGAATACACAACCCGCTCCAAAATTTTAGACAAACAGGGTAGAATGCTGATAGGTCGCAGTTCCTTGAAAGTTAGAGGGCTATTATTCTTAGGTATTGGCCTAACTATTGCACAATGCCAAAGACTGGGAAAAATGTTTGTTTTGATAGAGGTATTAATGATGGACGTTATAGCTTCTAGGGTTTGAGGGAGCGTGAGTCGAATCATATCCTTGGTAATACCATCAATTCCTTGAGCATTAGTCGAGATGTTTTTAATGATAGTAAGGATAGCATTCTTATCGACTTGCTTCAGCGAAAAAGTCGCCGGGCCATACCTATTAAACTCATAAAAAGTTAAGTTTGAGAGGGACACCTCCTGATTACCGGGAATGTCCAAAAAAGCTCTATTTATCTCGTCTGGGTCGCGTAGGTGATCAGGAAGTTCGTTAATTTTGGTTGACGGATATACTTGAGATTTTAGGTTTCTCCACAAAGATTTAGAATTACTTATATTTTGATTGATATATCTAGTGAAGTAGGCTTGTTTTTCAGAATGTAATGATTGTACTACCTGGCGCTTCAATTGTAAATAGTAATGTTTGTGGCTTTCCTTCTTGGTACACCGGTATCGGTTCTTAGCTTCGTCGCGTAATCTACACATTAATTTTATAGTTGGAGTTATCCAAGGTGTAGGCAAATTACGAAAAGTCTTGCGCTTGATTGGAGCATGGATGTCAAATAACTGTGTAATGTATGCGTTAAACAGTGATAACATTGTGTTAACTTCTTGTAAATTACATATAGAGTACCAAGGAAAAGAATCTAGGTCACGCTCAAACAGATCAAGCACAATGTTTTGTATTGGCCGATATACCACTAATCTACTGACGGGTTTTTCCTTCCTGAACACCAGTTCGCACGTGATAAATGAATGATTACCCAGCTCAGTAATGTGATGCACCGAGAGAGCCCTGTACCGAGCATCAGTGCAAATAATGTCAATAAGTGAGCTGCTATCATTCACGAAATGCGTTGGTGTAGATACAATTTGAACACATCCACTGTAGTGTACGAAATCCGTAAGGCGTTTTGATTTACTATTCCCTCCATCTAATAAATTTACATTGAAGTCACCGAGTAGGATCACGTGATCATAAGGCGCAAGGGCACTAATGCTTAGTGTTAGTGAATCAAGGAACAGATCAAGGTCCAGCCAGGGCGGTCTGTAGGCAGTGCCGAATAAGAGCATCTTTCCGTTCAAATTGAGACTCATCCAAAGTTGCTCCACTTCGGGTTGTTCAGGATGTGGCCGTATGCGAGCACTAATACCCGATCTGATATAAAAACCCACTCCACCCCCACGTCCCCTCCGCACCGTCTCTGGACGCGGAATATGCCGTAGGCGGTAACCAGGGACCGTAGGCGCTCGCCCTTCCTCGCCCAGTCGCAGCCATGTCTCATTAATTGCCATTATGTCAACCGAGTGGTTGCTCATAGCAATTAAGAATTCGTCCTGACCAGTCGCAAGAGAACCCGCGTTAAACAGACCGAACTTTAAAAACTTATTACTAGTCATATTTATTACTACTGTATATTAGTGTTGTATGTATATTAAATGACAAAGCAATATAGATTAATAACGAAAGAAAACTATGATGACAATAAGATTGGCATATTGTTACCTACGAAGAAATATGGTTCAAAAATAACCGCAATTATTATAATACAAACATTAATCATAATGGACGAGTAGCTGAGCAACTGAACATATCGTGTGCATAAAATATGTGCGTGGTACAATAAATTATATTGAGTTCCGTGCAGTACATTATAAGAGTGTGATTCCCAAACTATCCTAGCTGTTACCGGTTGCATTACAAAAAACTTTGGAAACAAAGAACTAATTAGGTTTACATGTTGAACAATAAAAAGATACAATAAATTACTATATAAGCCCGTCACTACAAATGAATAATTAATATGAATACAGATAGCATAACTGTATGAACACGAATAAAATTGAAAATAATAATAATAGAAGTAAACAATACAATTAGACACTATATAAAATTTTACACTATGGTGAGGAATTTTTCTCAGTACTCCCGAAAACCCTTGGTATATCGGCTTCACAGATGATGCGGCACACAGCATCTTCAGGTCTTTGTCGGGCAAGAATCCTGCCTTTACTCGTCCAGACAAACTTCCATTCTTTTCGTCGACCGGCCTCACGAGCTTGACGAAAAAGGACTCTGTTCGTCTTGGTTAAACGCTCATTTATATAAAAGCGCCTTGGCTGCCCAGGAAGGCCTAAGTCAGCTGTATTAGCCCCTCGGCGGACTCGTGCAGCTTTCATCAAAGTGTCACGTAGGTCTCGATGTGATAAGCGGACGACTATGGGTCGTGAGCGAGTTTCTGTAGGCCCGGATGGGCTAGTGGCATTAAGATGTCGACCTCCAACCCGATCCACACTGACAATGTCGCGGTCTTCCAACGTAACCCCTAGCTTAGAGGCAACGAGTTTGAACGTGTGAGTCAGATTCTCCCCAACGTTCTCGGGAATGTTGGTGACTTCAATATCGTTGGCGAGAAGTTCTTGATCTCTGTCATTAATATCGCGCTTAAACTTTGATACGATTTCCTCCAAATTCGGATTTGACGCTATCCGGTTTGCACTAGACTGCTCCAAGACATCGAGTCTTTTCTCAATAATGTCTACACGACCATTCAGAGCTCTGACCTCCGCCATTTCCTCTCTAAACGCCCGAAACTCGTTCCTCACTGTGCGTAATTCGTCTCTGATTCGACGCAGTTCTTGATCAAAGTCATTGATGGACTCTGAGATAGCGGATGTCGCATCCGATGAGATTACTGCCGACGCCACTACATCTTTTGCATTCCTCTTTTTGCAATCACAGCAACGCCAGGAGGCTGTAATAGTGCCTGTTTGCGGTAAGGCTGCACATACACGGTGGAATAGTGTACTGCATTTTACACATTTAGCGCCATCTGACGGCGACATGAACTTACTGCAGCCGCCGCACTTTACACCTGGCATATTGTATCGATCGACAACCTAATGCTCCAGATATGCTAATAGATGGCGCTGCCTCTGTACAGTGTACGTAGATACGTGTTGTATTGTATACTTTATAGCTAAGATCTATGGGGTGCAAACACCACAAGCTGTCACACTTCCCTAGGCTAAGTCCACACGCACTAATTAGAGAGCACTAATGCGAATCACTATTGTTTTTCAAAACACTTTTATTATTTATGTTACGGGTAGATAATGTCTAGTTATAATGTTTTATATATTTGACAATGATAATAGACAACCCATGGACCACCGCTATTTTCATTCAACTGCACGAAGTTAGTTGAATCAATGGCTTTCATGCAGACTGCCTGATAGCGCGTTTACTATACCTAAAAATAATATAAGTCTGCCCCCACATGAGCGCGCAAGTGTCGCGATTTGTCGCGGGTCGCCAGAATCTCTGGTAGCGCTACACCTACTCAATTGTTATCGCTGTGAAATAATACCGGACGGAGATTTTTTTCGCAGCGATTTTTTTATCATTTCACTCGAGTCGGGCATGCGAGACAAATTGAAGAGAGAAGCTATTTTCCAACTGTTTTTGTGCAATATACGGCCATATTAAAACTAGACTAGACTTTGAATCTGACATTTACGGTTTAGTTACATTGCATTGTTTATGGATGTGGCGGAGAGGTGATTTTAAATTTGCATGATAAAAGAAAAAATATTATGAGGCACCTATAAGGGACATTAGAGACAGCATGGCTGCATCAATTGCTCCTTGCACACGGAGAAACATTTTGTAATAGGTCTTGGGAAACCTACCTGACCGTACTAAACACGAGGGCAAAAAAACGCCTTTCGAATTTGTCTTATATCTATACTAATATAATAAAGAGGAAAGATTTGTATGTAAGTATGTTTGTAACGAATAAACTCAAGAACTGATTTCGATGAAATTTGGCACACGGGTAGATCATGTCCTGGATTAACAAATAGGCTACTTTTTATCCCTGGAAAATATTTTTATCCCGGAAAAACTTTTTCACGCGGGCGAAGCCGTGAGCAGAAGTCTAGTAAATATTAAATTGTTTGCTTGACCTACTAAAATTATTAGAATACGCAACGGATTTTCCTTTGGCCTCTAATGTTGTACATTAAATTAGCTTTTAAGATAACCACTACAAGGTTTACTTCGCTGCAGCCCGACCTTTCGATTTGACGTCACACGGACGGAGCCTTACAAGTCCGTAAATAAATAGCAAGTAAAAATAAAACGGGTTGGCCTAATTGTTTATGTTAAGAAGGTTTTATACTATTATGCGCTGTGGTTTTAATATTGACAAGAGGGGGTGCCAAGTCAGAGGTGGTTTATTTTAATATCTACTATATCACTATCTAGGTACCCTAGACATAATTGAAATTATTTTGTGTTTTAAGTTTTGATCACAGAACTTGTAAATTAACTGATTTTTTATAATGGTTTTTTACACTGTATGCACGTAAATATTGAAAATCTCAAATGAAATTATAACGCGCATTGGAATTGTGCTTAAAAAAGAAGTTTCAGTTGAAAACGCAACATCTGAATGCATTTTTTTATACTATAAATGCACAAAACTTATTTAATTCAGTGAGCTTGTAGTTGGTTGGTTAGTTAGTTAGCGGGACATACTGGCACAGTTCTTCAACAACATCAACGAGACTGGCATCCTTCCTGAGGACTGGCTAAAGTCTACGTTCATCACAATACCCAAAAAACAAAATTCTCGGAAATGCGAAGAGTACCGTATGATCAGTCTAATGAGCCATGTCTTAAAAGTGTTCCTAAACATTATATAGAACAGTATCAGACGGAAATGTGACGAACAAGTGGGAGACAGCCAATTCGGATTTCGTTCCGGCGTCGGCACTCGAGAAGCGTCCTAGTGCAGAAATGTAGAGACATGCAAACCGACGTACTTCTATGCGTTATTGATTTTGAAAAAGCATTCGATCTAGTTAAAAACTAACAACTCATGGGCCTTTTAATTGATATTGGTCTCGATGGTAAAAATATAAGGATTATCCGAAATCTATAAGAAAATCAAGTGGCTACAGTAAGGGTTGATAAGGAAGACACCGATGAAATTCAGATTTGTCGTGGTGTTCGGCAGGGATGCATTATGTCTCCATTGCTTTTCAATGTTTATTCTGAGGCTGTGATGTCTGAAGCTCTTGAAGATATTGAAGCTGGAGTAATAATCAACGACACAGTCGTTAACAACTTGCGTTACGCAGACGATACTGTTCTCATCGCATCTTCAGAACGCGACTTGCATGCAATTGTAGATAAAGTCAACGAGAGTAGCCAAAAAGCCGGTCTGTCGATAAGCATCAGCAAGACAAAACTGATGATAGTTTTCAGAAACCCAGATTTAAATCCTAACATATCAATAGCTGGGAAAAAACTAGAGCGAGTAGGACAATTCAAATATCTCGGTGCCTGTAACCGACAGTAAGTATTATTTTTTTCATTTGATATTTTCTCAGCTTTCTTTAACAGCAGTGGATCGAAAATATCAGTAGGTCACCTGATAATCGATGATAACCACCATTCACTAAAACCTACAAAGACAGAGTTGTCTGCAGTACTGCATTACCAAGCTAATTTATCGTATTAGGTTAAAAACACTTGCATTGTCCTAGTAGACATTTTACGGCACACTCTACAAATTTGCATGATACTTCGCTTCGTCGTTCGTTGTCGAGTGCCTCTCGAAGTCGTTATCTCGGCTAGTAGGAAACTGACATTGGCGAGTCCAATGACTAGGCAAGGAGTGCCGATCATGCGGTTATATAATTCTTTCTCTAGTACAATTTGTGCAGTATCATAATTTTTAAACAGTCCGTATTCTTCGAGATTTGAAATTAATCGCTCGTAAGTAAGATAAACTCAAAGTTTAGGATAATAGTACCTAATTTAATATGAAGAAAATTTATTAGTAACTTCCGACATCTAATAATTAATTTATTACACTTATTTCTATTGCCGTAGTTTTCGCCTTAAAATTAAAACAACTAAAAACACGCTTTATAGAAAATCCAACTAAAAAATAGAAAATAAATTTGAATTAAGAATAGTATAAATAAAGTTTCAAAGGGTTAGGTTAAGTTGAATGTATAAAATTAATTATGCTGTAAAAGTATAATTTGTCTTAAGTCAATGCTAAATGGTTTTAATTAGTACATGTAGCTTTCGTAATAATTTCCCAACATAACTATACACAAAGGGTTTATTTTCTTCGAGTGTTAAAAACTACGGTGAACACCTTAAAGTGAATCACCTGTGACTGTGTTTGTTAACGGGCGTTGAGTGTCACCAGAAGGCTTGCTTGCCCAAACTTTTGCCTGCCCTATGTTCTAAAATAACACTAATACTGTGCTAATACGATTTAGACATCAATTAGTATTACATCGGTAGACGAGGCCAGCTGAGCTACTTAGCGGGGCGAAGTTAAACCAGCGCAAAATTAATCACTCTGCTACAAATTACCTCCTTAAGCGTGTTCGATTTTATCTATTAACCCTAAGCTCTTGCCGGTATATGAAGCGGAAGATAAGATAAGATATCTGGATGGATAAAAAGATTTAATAGCTCATCAAAAGACCTGATTGAATCTTTGTATTTTATTACGTTAGAATTGTAATGTTAATAATTCTCTACAAACCTGTCTCCATGTACTAATCGCACTAAATGATGATATTCAGCGTTTACACTGATCATAGAGTTTTGAAACTCTGACAAAGAGAAATGGAACATTCGATGGTACATCCCCTTTACATATACATTCACTTTCCCATTCACAAACCTACTACGATTAAGATAAATGTGTTCCAATGTCAATTTATTTATAACATCTGCGTAGCGAGTCCTTGCGGCACGGGTCGGTGGGTGCATCTGATTCAATAACGCACAGTCCCCTGAGCATCGCTCTGGAGATGTGAACGATTGAGCCAATGTGGACGTGGAACGCCCGCCTGTACGACACACCGGGCTATTTAAAGTATTCCAATCTGGGGACGCAGTTTGCAGGATATTGCATATTACGTTTAAAGCTTACAAAGCCTTTATGTGTATTAAATTATTAAGGGTTGGAAGTCGTGTAGCTAATGTTGACGTATAGGTGTCGTCTGTTATTATGATATTCTTTGAGATAAAGCGAAGATATCTGTGGGGAAAATCAACGCCTTCTGTAAACAAAGCTCTATATAATATACCATTGGACATGTTACGAAAAACATCTTGGACAATATAATCATGTAATAATGAGGGAGCTCAGGTATAGCGATTTGATTTTTATAATTATCCTGCTAAATCCCTACGAGTTAACTATCACAGTGCGTGTTAGAAAATACGCTGACATTGTAAATTGTGAAGTCAGTTGAAATATATGGGTCGCTGTATGTAATACAGTTTGTGCTAATTCAGGTACGGTGCTGGAATTTAAAATATCGACGTCTGACTTCGGAGATCGACGTAACATATTTACTACCACCTCGTTTTTTCCTCGTTTTCATTTCTAACGTCAGACTGATCCTTAATGTAATTTTATTATAATAGGAGTGCATACGAGAATAATACATATTAGAATATATAACCTATGAGTCAACCAAATATCAAATGAATCTATACTTGTTATGGTTTGATTGAAGTTTGAACATCAAGATACATAATATCATCATGTTCATACTTTAGCAAACATTGTCGTGTTATTTCGGCTCATACTTGTGACTTTGATGGGCTGCGATTAGAATGATAAAGACAACACTTTGCTGTTTACCATTGAATTTAGTATTGTCTTGACTTGTTTAAAGTAAAGTAAATGTCGTGAGTGCATAGTCAATATTTTCATTTCTTTGTTAAATTTTGTCGGCTTGTTATCTGTGTAATCTATCTTTTGTATTTTTATTTTATGCTTTATTGAATGACTACATCTAAATGACTAAGACAGTTTTAGGTACTGTTCAGTATTCTGTGGATTTAGTGTTGTCTGTCTAACAGGCAACTAGTTCGAATTATACTGCTTACCAAATTGACTAAATATGTAAACACCTGGAGTTTCTTCTATAATATGGCTTGCTAGTCAATCAGACCATTGGGATAAGTTAGTCTATAATACTCAAAAAGATTTTCCCGTACGACAGACTTGACAAATATATAGAAGAATTCTTTTCCTAACCGTAACATGTAATTATTGTTACGTGCTGTTAATTTAGATGCCCTCACATGTGTGAAAACGAGAGAAATTCCCTATCTATATTAGACGCCAAAGCCTTCTTATCTATATGCATACTAGCGTTCTGATAGTTTTGTAACCTGGTTTCCTACTATAACACTTATATCACGCTGACATGATGGATGCTTGTTTGAGAATAGAAGCATATTCTTTGATGTTTGAAATACACAAAATATGGATTTGTCTCCACAAACAAGGTCGCTGTGGGTTTTAGTGGAATATATCATCTGCATCCAATATTTTTTTGTTTAGTGTTAAGTTATATACGAGTGGCTACAATAGATGTTCTAAGGAACATATGAGACCGTTTTTTGCAAGTAAAGGCCCTTCAAAGGACGCCATTACAATTAAATATTATAACCGAATTCCAAGTGTCTTGTTGGAACTCGTCGTTTTTGGACCGCACTAGGCTTTCAAAACTAAATCCGTTAATTCTATCGATTTTGTGATGGAATTCTATACGCGGTGTATGTTTCTTGAAACTTGATGATTCTGTTAATATTTCACACAGTCACGTATCTGTTTCGAATCGTTCATTGGACATGGTCTATTTGGTGGTCAAGTCTACAGTTATAGGGCACGACGTACCGCGCAATAGGAACATGCGTCACAAACTTACATTAGAGTCAAACATTTCTACCATCATTTCACACAACAACACGGAGTCCAGTTTCTTTTTGTACCCTTGTACAGAGAATTTTCTACTACGATTGCAATGTATTTCTATTAAATTTAACACTATATTTTTACTATTCTAAAATTTAATTGATCATACAATTTTGCATTAAAAAATCTTACAATCTCGTTACATTTTTGTGTAAAAATAGTCCCAAGTTTTCTCGTAACCAACGCCACTAACGAGTGTTCGTTAATGCTAAAACACAAGAGGGTCGTGAGGGTTAAAAAAAGCTGTGCATGGGTCAGGTCACACGTCGCGTCGGTCGTAATTAACTGCCAGCTAAAATGTGTGCAGTTGATAATGCACTGCACGGGTTAAACTAGTTAACGGGTCAACGGACACGGCGAGAGCAGCGGGTGTATAGGGATGTTACGTTACGAGAAGTAGTAGAATACAAGGGTTGGTCCTAAAAAATGTAACCAAATATTATGTTAAAACTAGTTCTAAATCCAAGTATGTTTGTTACAGTCCAAGGCGCTAGGTCGCGTGCTGTTCGACCAGGTGTGCCGGCAGCTGCACCTCCTCGAGGCGGACTACTTCGGCCTCGAGTACCAGGACAGCAACGGGACGAAGGTATGGGTACGTTGCATATGTTGTTTTCATTTGCATATTGATTTTATTTCATTGCTTTAATGTAGATGTAGTATTCATAGAATTGTGTTCTTTCGTTACATTTATGAATAAGAAATTAAGGAATAAATATTTTTATTTTATCTTTAAAAATCTAGGTCTTGGTTTTTTTTTTTTATAGCATAGAATGACGAGACGAGCATGCCGTTCGCCTGATGGTAAGCGATACGACCACCCATAAACAGTAGCAACACCATCCAGCACTTTGACTTACAAAGTACTGTGTGGCATTCCACTGCGCTCGTCATCCTGAGACATAAGATGTTAAGTCTCATTATGTCCAGTAGGTATTAGTATCAATAAAGTAAAGATTAAAAGTATGAAATATACAGAGATTCGTATTTTGTTATCTTCTCGAATTACCTTTTCTTAGAGCAGTATACATATTAGCAAATGCCGAACGATACTGCTAATGTCTGTGTAGTGGTCACAGCCCCTTCAGTCTTCTCTCCTTTCAGCGTGTAACAATGACATATTCACGTGTTCCAGGGAGCGCAAAGAAAAAGTATAGCCAATATTCATAGTATGCATTTATACATCCATAAGAAGTAAAGAAACTTAGTATTCTTAGAAATTGATGTAACATCTCCAACGCATCTGACCGTTCAACAATAAAACAGCGGCTTCATGAATAATACATGCGCACCGCTCACCGCACGCACACGAGTGTTTACATTACTGAGGGTAGTTGTAACTCGTAATGGAATGTGTGAATATTTTGTGTTATAGTACGCATATTAGGGGATGAATAGCTGTGGTCAGGACATGTCCAAAAACTTAGTTCTAACCAAGATATCTATACTAATATTACAAAGAGGAAAGATTTGATTGTTTGTTTTTTTTGTTCATAAGCTCCGAAACTACTGGAACGATTTGAAAAATATAAAGTAAAAATAATATAAAGCTACATTATCAGCGAGTAACATAGGCTACTTTTTATCCCGGGGAAATATAAAGTGGGACTTTTATCCCGGAAAAACACATTCACGCGGGCGGAGCCGCGGGCAGAAGTCTTTATATATATTTGGATAGTACTCCCAAAAACTAGGCCTTTGCAATATATCGTATAATTTAGAGTCCTCCGATTTTGATTTTTATTTAATTTTATTTTGCTTAAAAACTACACTTAATATGAACGTTTTAAAAAAAGTTACCTAGTTATAAATGAAGGAGTCTAAAAATATTTCTTGAATGGGTCCAAGATCCATATTTTTCCCCTTTTCATATCCATAAAGTTTAATTTTGAGGCCCAGCACCCATATAAAAAGCAGATATTTCCTTTACTAGGTTTTTTTATTCTCTCTATTATTTTACGAAGTGGTAATGCATAGTCGTCTGTTACACTGCATCAATATACATAATGCTTAATACAGAATATTATCTGATGTTTGTTGACTTATTTTGCATTAAATATAAGGTTCCGTTTAGCAATTAGTCTTTAAACCTAGTCTAGCCTAGACCAAGTTGCATGAATATTACAATAGCTTATTATTCATTTATTCATATCGGTTTGCCTGTTCTCTGTGGTTACTATTGAAAATGTATTGCACACTAATGTTTATGTTGTTTACCAAGATCACGGTAATATTATCTATGCAGTATTATGACTCCAGCCCTCTCCTTGAAATAATTACCTACAGCCGCGCGGTACGTAAACACGCGATAGGGCTGCCCGTCTACAGTATTTTAATTTAATCTAAGATACTTGAGTTTCTTTCTAGTTTTGAGATTGTAAAAGATATTATTTAAAAAATGAAATACTTTGTGAATGAAATAAGAAGTGTCCCTATCACATCATGGGACGGAATATACACGGCAAAAAGTGGCAACTAGTTCAGCCTCTGCCTACCCCTTCGGGATACAGGGCGTGAGTGTGTGTTTGTGTGTGTAAGCAGCTAAGTACATATTAAGTAAGTAGGATAACCTAGCCTAGGAACCTACTTACTAGTTATTTTTATCGTGAGCGTAGGTAAGTCACTCGTACGTCACTTTTTTCACCTTATCCACTCATTTATTTATTAATCCAGGTATTTTACTCGGTGGAAAAAGCGAAATACCTACCTATTAAAAAATATTCAAATTACGTGGTAGTGGGTATATAAAAACTTATTTATAGTCTTACCTTTCGGAGTTTCCAGGTAATTTAAAAAAAATATATCTCTGGGTGCGTATTCAAACAACCAAAAACAGCACAATATAGTCTATAATTGCTCTTTGCCATATTATGTAAGTACTTCTTCTTATTTAATTCAAATATTCACAAAATGCACGCTTACTGCTTACAAAACAATCACACGGTTCGTTCGTCACTGCGGCGCACTCGCGACTGTTTGTGTACTTAATGTGTACTAATATCGAGGCGCGTAGGCATTACTCGCGCTCCGACCGTTTGTATGAAGATATTCTACTGTATATCTGTGTACTGTGCCAAGACGCTCAAGGAAATGTGGTTGTAAAATGTTTCTTGAGTAATCGGGAAGGATGTTAAATGGCTATCGGACAATTGGATTATCTTTTCATTGTTTGATTAAGAAATTTTATGTCAATACAGCGCGCTAATTGCTTCTAAACATGGACTTCACTACTGCTTCCCATAAGGAATGTATTGTATGAGTAGGATAGGTCCAATGTTTTAGCTGCATTGTATTTTATCTTCCTTCTTACTAATATTATAAATGCGAAACTTTGTGAAAATGATTGGATGTTTGTATGTTTGGACGTTTGTTAGAAGCTGTAGGTAAATGCGTTTTTTTTATTAACACATAGACTACTTTTTATCCCGGTAATTTGCTCCCAAGGGAAATAATGGATATTTTAATATGATTCTTTAAGTAGATGGCGTTGGCGTCGTACTGTGTTTTAGGGACTTTTGTAGCGGGAAAGGATTTTCACGCGGGCGAACCCGCGAGCATCAGCTAGTAGAGTATAATTTTAAGACACGAGTCTCGTTACTGATTCGTTCTACTTTACCGTTGGGCGAACTGCTCGCTCCTTTCTTTGCGCTTGTTAGAAGAGATGCAACATCACATTGTACGTTTAATGTCCTAATCGATTTACGTTATAAATCGCAGACACCGTGAATCCTTAGCAATGGTGCAGACGGCTAATGGGTTTAAGTCACGCAGTCGATACTTATTATACAATGCATTGTTTATGTAAGAGCATTAGTAACGTGTTTTTATGGTGTAAAGTATCCTTTACGCATTACACTCAGGTGTCTATTATTTGACGTCTATGTAGACAAAACTACATGTAAAAGGACAATGCTGTCCGTTCACTGTCGTTTGGTTTTTTAAAACCAAATGCTGAACAGTCAATGTGGGAATAAATGTTTCAATCCACTAGCCATTTTAAACTCTTTTCCAATCAAAATAATGAAATTTGTCTTCTTATTTTAGCAAAGCAATATTAAACATAACAAACTGTAACTATACTTGTACATCGGAAATGTATAATTTTCACCCGTAAACAATGACGGACAAGTTCAAAATTAGAGATTTTTTTGCGGTCGCTTTCTATTGTTACTTCCAATTCTTCATTATTGTTTTTTTATCAGTACTGGTTGGACGTGGAGAAGCCGATGTGCCGTCAAGTGGGCCTCTCGATGTTGGAGCCGACGCTGCGGTTCTGCGTGAAGTTCTACACGCCGGACCCGGCGCGGCTCGAGGAGGAGTTCACGCGCTACCTGTTCTGCCTGCAAGTGAAACGCGACCTTGCGCAGGGATGTATACAGTGCAACGAGAACACCGCCGCGCTGATGGCCAGCTACATTGTGCAGGGTGAGTGTCATAGAACTTAGAAGCTCTTACGCAGATTTTAGCATTTTGAAGTCAGAATTATTGAGTATTATGATGCATAACATAATAATTTCTTTTGATATGGTCAAGTGATGCACTTACTATACAAGCGATCGGCTCGATTTGTTATTCAATTGAATAATGGCGTAATATGCATCACATGTCCGTCAAAATGTTGCGCAGCGCGCGCGGTCACTTGATAATGAGGATTGTGGAACATTATTCATGTATCGTTATTTATTAGCCTGGTCATCCAATGTTGGTAGATAAATGATCGGCATTACTCAAAATGTAATATTTACCTGTGCTAACAACATTTCGCGTCAATTATTGCCTAGGTTATAGACTTATTCATGTCATCCGTGTATCACATTCATTATACACGCATATTGCTAAAATATTCACAACATAATTACGCTGAAACGTGTGCGGTCACGTCCTTCGTGACGTCATTATTGCTCTTCCAACAGCGGAGTGCGGCGACTTCGTCCCGGAGGACTACCCGGACCACACATACCTCAGCGGGTACAAGTTCTTCCCGAGCCAGGACTCCGAGTCCGAGAGGCGGATCATGGAGAACCATAAGAAGCACATGTAAGATATTGTGTGTTTTATTGTTGTTGCTGATAGTTATACTACAGATAATTTGTTTCAAAAGAAGTCTAAAATTTTAAAAATTAAATAAAATGTATCGTTTCTATAAATAGGTATAACATGTATTTGTATATGCAGAGGCCAGAGTCCAGCGGAAGCGGATTTAAATCTATTGGAGACGGCGCGGAGATGCGAACTTTACGGTATGTCAATTACGATTACTGTATTATAAAACTGAATTGGAAATTTCCTGTAAAAAAGAAACAATGGTATTTATGAACAGAAAATAGTTTATTTATTTAATTGTCTACTTTAGGCAAACTGCTGGTAGAGATAGCAAAAAATCATTAACTTAATTAAAAGTATGACAGAATTTTAGTAAATATGTAATCTAATTTCTAAGAGCGAAGTATAATGCATACAATATCTATAAAAAAGTATTATATTTTACTATTCCCAGGAATAAAAATGCACCCAGCCAAAGACCACGAGGGTGTGCCGCTGAACCTGGCCGTCGCGCACATGGGCATCGTGGTTTTCCAGAACTTCACCAAGATCAACACCTTCAGTTGGGCCAAGATCAGGAAGATCTCGTTCAAGAGGAAAAAGTTTCTCATCAAACTGCATCCGGAGGGATATGTGAGTCGGTTTGACAGAGATCTATGGCATAAATATGTTATAACATGACAGTGTTAATCTGGTTGGAGTAGATAGACTTCCGCGATGGGGGTCTCTGATATATTGTCGACTTTGACTTTTCGAAGTGTGTATTTTTTTTTATTGCATTGAATGACGAGAAGAGCATGCCGTTCGCCTGATGGTAAGCGATACGACCACCCCATAAACAGTAGCAACACCGTCCAGCACCTTGACTTACAAAGTACTGTGTGGCATTCCACTGCGCTCGTCATCCTGAGATATAAGATATTAAGTTTCATTATGTCCTGTAGTTACACTGGCTACAATGTCCTTTAAACCGAAACACAACAGTTCATGCACACTGCTGCTTGGCGGTAGAAATGGACATTGCGGTGGTACCCATCCAGACGGACTTTTACGTAAGAGAGACCTACCATCAGTGAAATAAAATTACTCAGACATGTCGATTTAATGACGAAGGAGATCGTTGAAAAGTAACTGTGTTGTACGTGCAACTCCTTCGTCTACCAACGTGCATAAGGATGATGTGGTGGCCAACAGCCTAACCGTTCTTAGTGACGTAGCAGCCGATCAAGAATTTAATGATTTCACATCATACTCATCACATACAATTTCGACTTCCACAGGGATACTACCGGGACGTGGTGGAGTTCTTCTTCGAAGGTCGCAACGAGTGCAAGAACTTCTGGAAGAAGTGCGTCGAGAACCACGGGTTCTTCCGCTGCTCGAGCGTGCCGCGTCTGCCGCGACACAAGACCAGGGTCATATCGCGCGGCTCCTCGTTTAGGTGAGCTGCAAATCACGCCTAATGACGACGTTGTCTGATGACACATTTACTTAATGAAATGATTTTGCCCTTTTCAATTATGAACCGTGGAAAGTGGAAATTAATAAAATATCGATGGTAGAAGATATATAAAACAAGGTTAATATGTCTTACACTGAGCACGGGAGTATATTCAATCCTGAGTATTTATCAGTACGAAATGTTAACCAGGCATTAGTAAAAAATCGTGTTGTGTCCTAAATTATGTCTCTATTCTTGCAGGTATAGCGGCAAAACTCAAAAACAAATAGTCGAATTCGTCAGAGACAACTACGTGAAACGACAAACATTCCAAAGGTACGTACTAGATTACAATATAGTTATTTATAAGCTTAGCTGGCAAACGATAGCAATACTATAGACTCAGGCATAGCTCGACACAAGGTAAAAGTCACATGATCATTACCACACCTTTTATTGTTTGAAAAGTAATGTGTAATGTCCACCGTGACGTTTACGTTGTGTCGATATTAACTGCATGAACAAGGACTAATCGAGAGCTTAAGCCGCATAGTTATAATACAATAGTTGTGCTAATACTCAACGTTAATCATAGGCGTAGTTAGTACTGGCTTATAGTTGTAACTTAGATGTTTACGATAGCCTTATGATACGAACGCTTTCCATACTATTGCGATTAGAAGTTGTAAACGATCACATACAGTACACTATTTATTATTTATAATAAGGTGAGTGGTTAGCATGGGCTGGGAGACACTAGCTTTTGGTTTTGTCTTGTGGGCGTTTGTGTGAATAAAATCATAATTAAAATATAAACAAGCAACCGACGGATATTTGCATGATGTAATAGTAAAAAGTCCCTAAAAACGACTAAAACGAATTGGTTAGTGAGAGGCTTCGAATAGTATTGTATTTATCGATGGTGATTAGCGTTCTCGAGCATGCGCTGTACACGTTGACACTTTCGCTTCTTCCAAAAGACGAGACGAGAGACAAAGTGTGTTGCCTGGCAACGTCACTGTGACAATCGGTCGGAGGATGGTGTAGTCGTTCGATTTTAGGGATTTTTTCCAACACACGGTTTCGATAGAGACACTGTATCGCGTTCCGGAATCACGTTAGCATCACACTGACGATACGTAGGGCACACGGCTTAGTGTAGCTTTACGCACAACACGTGTTCCATAGATCGATATCCGTTACGAACGTACTTCAGGCTATTATTCAGACTTTAAGTACAACTTTGCGGGTTAAGTGAATTAAAGGCTATCGATATTTTTCTTTAAAAAACTTATATTGTAATCGATGATATGTATCGATATCGATAACCGCTCGGCCCAGCGGTGGCCCGCGGTGGAACCAAAAGCTGGTGTGTTTGGTCACCATCCTCTGGCGGACTGTCGGCAGGTCGGGGTCGTTCCGCGCGTCGCGGTCGGTGGGCGGGTCGCGCGGCAACGTCGCGGCGCCGCTCGCCAACATCTCGGGCAGCGTGTCCGCGCACCCGCTGCTGCCGCTGCCGCCCGGCTCCGACGGTACGTATAGGGTTCCCAAACAACTCCGACCCCAACACCCAAGTATCGATACCGACTCTTTATGCACTAACCGCTAACGGAACACATATATCAAACATCAAATACAGATGTTATCGAGTATCGAAGTATCGATACTTTCGGACAGAAATGGGATGAGGTTTATGTTTTTTTTTGCGTAATGGAAGTTGGAACGATAGTGTTGTTACCGATATAATATGATCATACGATCTTTTTCACTTTTACATAACTTTGTTGTAAAGTTTTTCAGACTGTTAACGTTTTTGGGATGGGTTAGTTTGATGAAGATTATAGAGTACCCGGTTATAATAATCGATACTATGAATTCCCGTCTCAGGTACTTATTATCAATGGCCTAAGTAGGTATGTGTTTCAATATCGATACTGTCGTTCGAACTTTAGATACGTGCCGCAAACACACTGCGCGACCCTCGCTCTCTCCCATACATGCGCTTACATTTAGATAGTAATGGCGATGACTTGCGTCACGTAAGGAAGTATATACATTTATTTAATACTGTTTCCGATACACGAATTGCATTTTTATTTAACACTTCTTGCTAGATTTGAGACATGTTCTTTGGTGTTGTTACATCGGTCAAATATTAGTACGGACCGTACTGTACGGCACAAAATGCAAGTCGGGTATGTACTGTATGACTGAAAACGAAATATTTTATAGTACAAATTCCCCATATGAATGTATATTTATACATCGCTAACTGCTATCGGTGGTATGTGAGTGATGTGCGATGTGCGTTCGACAGCGATTTCCCTGGAGTGGGACAAGCAGCCTCACTACCTGGAGGCTTCTCTGATGATGAAGGGGTACTCTGCGGAGGAGGCGCGGGCGGCGGCGGAGCGAGCGCGCACTCGCTCGGTCGCCGCTCGCCCGCCGCTACAAGCTACCGCCTTTGCCACCACGAGGGACAAGGTGAGCAACGCCATCTGTTATCAAAACACTAACACTACTGACACGTTTCACGCACAAAATAGATGGCGCTGAAGCGAAATCCTCGAGGTATTTTTACGCGATACGAGTAATCACAAGAACGTTTGCTTGTACAGGCTAATTCAATAATGAAAAAAATATTCCATTATTTTTGAAACACGTTAAAATTTGTCAAAGCATTGGCTTTTAGTAATACTTTAAAATTTATAGTTTTTAGCGACTATTAATGCCAGTTCTATATTATTGATATCAGATGTGGATAATTTTGTAAGTTGCCAGTAACCTTAGTTGTGTCGCGTGCGGTTTCATAAGCTTTTTTTTACGATTTAAAAAAAATAACGACAAAAATGTGTAATCGCGACTGACAATAATTGTATGGCCTACAGTAAAGCACGAAACTACTTATGGGATTTTTCCCAATATGGTGCAAAAATGCTATTCGTAACCTACAAAATTACGAATGTCTGGCCTTGGCCTTAGACACACTTAAATGATACGGCATATTATAGCTTAATTATTGACACGTAGAGAGCTTGCTATATAGTTGGCATTGCATTGTGTTTGTTAAAAGGTAACGTTTATAAAAGATTTCTAGCAGAATTACATATTAGAAACTGATAATCTATTAGGATAGCACAAATTCCAGGAAGTTGTCGATCTTTATAGATGTATTTTTTATCACTGATTTTGTGACTACAGAAAATTTATAACCTTTTAACTAACACGAGCATGTTCAACAATATTGAGATTTAGTGGACCCATTTTAAATAATATATTCGAAGAACTAGTACATCATATTAAAATCATGCTAATTAAATAAACTGCACATGTAAATTCAATAAATTTATTAAATATTTCACGTAGCTACTGTCTATTTGAACTGAACTCTAATGAATTTAGTTGCATTTTTTGTGTTACATAGAAAACAATATTTTTGTTTATCTCTTTCAGCTGACAAAACTGTACTGCAATCAAATCGTAAGAGCCTCATTAAATTGGCTTGTTAACGTATCTAAACTGTCTTATCATCTGTCTAACATGCGTCTCACACGGGCGCGTTTATTTGACACGAACTTGGTTACACGCTCGCGTATTTTATGCCAAGAATGTCAGTGAGAACTCTAGTATACCATCAATGCCGGCGCCACCGCGCACGTGTCTCATAATAGCGCCCTCGCGAAGTCTTGTTTGGTTGCCTTCAACATTTGAGCACATTAAAAGTTTAATTAAAATCATTAATCAGATTAATCCCAACATTGATTGTTTTAAGTTTGTGGGTGATGGCTATCAGTACTTAGTTTAGTTTCTTGGCCTCGCTGTCTTACAAGGAGATTGTAAAGACAACAACAACCTTGACAACAGCCTGCAGGATTTTTGTTTTAGAAATTGCATAACATAACCACAGAATACTGAACACTACGTAACATAACCACTAAACAAATATTCAAAGCTTACTATTGTAATCCTTTTTTTTATGATATTGGAGGCAAACGAGCATACGGTTCACCTGATGGTAAGTGATCACCGCCGCCCATGAACATTAAATAAATAATCATAATTAAATAACGGAACACATTGTGTAACCAAACAAGATGGCCAACATTTCATTGTACGTTTCAGAAATGAAGTTATTAGAAACTAAAATAAAGGCCTTTATTTTTTTATTTTTCCATCTTCACACCACCATGTTGTAAATGTGCTTTCACGGCAGGGAAAACTTCTAACGCTTGTGGCAGTAATCTATTGCAAGTTTGTATAGAAATCAAATAGATTACTGATGCAAGGTTTTGGTAAAGGTGTATAAATATATCTGTGTTGCACGCGTCAGGTCATACGCACTATTTCCGTTGCGCACTCGGCACCGGGTTTTACGTATAATATTATGTTGATAAAAGGTTTATTTCCACATATCCGTGCTGTGTTCGACCCGTGGCAGGATCGTGCAGCCAATTAAACACCCAGCGTGTCGTCAAAAATATTTTTAGTCAATGATAAGGTTTGCTCTCGCCCCGGCTAGAACGTGGTAGAGATATGTGTAAATAGACTATAATGCTAAGTAAATCTGTTTGGTGATTGATATGACTACTATACAGGGGGGTCCCGAGCTGGTGACTCATGCCGAGGTCAATCATCATCCTACGGAGGATTCGCCTCTGCCTCATCGGACGACGACACCATTGGTGAGTGTTTTAAGCTCGACTATAGTTAATTTATATAGTCTGTGACTTCTGTTCTTTTTGTAAATTTGTACGTGTGGAATAAAAAAATATTGTAGACGGAATCGAGACCCTAAGTTGTAACGTGTATAGTTACTCTGTTTTGGATTCTGGATTATTTCGTGGTTGTTTCGATCGCCTGTACAACACAATAGTTAATTTTGTAGTAATTTGTTTTATGTGTGAGTTTGTGAGAATAATGTTGTCCTATGTGTGTGTGTCAGGTTTCTCCGGAGAGTACATGGAGCCAGGCGAGCTTGGTTCGAGGCAGTGGTCGCGGGCGCGCGCCCACTCCGCCGCCGCGTGCCCCGCGTCCGCACGCACACACACGCACAGGTCAGAGCCCCGCCAACACGCGCACCACGCACACTGCCACGCGCCCTGTCGCCGTCTCCCCGCCGTCTAGCGCCTATCCGGACTTCGTGCTGCCCAAGCACTCCTGCAGCTTCAGGAAGTCCTCCGAGCGGCTCGAGTACGAACTCAGCCAGACCAACATCTACTCGGCGTGTCCCTCCACGCGCTCCAGCCGCTCCGGCAGCGAGCCCGCGCCGCTACTCGACGAGACCGACCAACTACACAGCCTGCGCGACCTGCACCACCCGCTGCCGCTCGAGCGCGAACGCGAGCGCGAGCGCGCCGCCTCCGAGCGCGAGCCGGCGCCTTTACGCGCTGCTTGGCGACGTAGCGCCAGCTGTCGCAATTTGCGTGATTATAGTTTCGACGATGCCGGCCGCGCTAAGCGGCGCCGCGACGCTCGCAGTGCTATTGCTGACTTGGATGCGTATCGCGTACGCACCGATGATCCCATCACGCGGTACGGTGAGTCGCGCACGACAGCGCTCACGTTCGGGCGCGGCGGATCGGTAGAGTCTCAACGCTCTATTCTAGGACGCGCGTATTCGGCGAGTTTTCCTGGTGCGGTGGGTGAGCCGCGTCTCGACCTGCCGACGTTCGCGCGTGCTGGATCGCAGGACGACGTGTCGCACGACAGCTACGAGGTTATCGAACGCTCAGACGACGAGTCCGAGGGCCGACGCGACAACAGGCGCGCGCGCTCGCCGCCGGTGCGCACGCGCTCCTGCTCGCTCGACTCGGGTAATGACCTGTCGGACGACGATCACTCGCTGTCTCATTTGTCTGAAGGCGAGGGTCGTGAGTCGGACGCGGCGGGCGGCCGGTACGGTAGTGAACCTGATCTCGCTCTCGACCCGTTCCTAATCGACGACCCGCGAATCTTGCCTCGTGAGAAACTTTCTGTACGCTCAGACGGAGCCTTTTATCGCGAGATAAAGCGTGCGTTGGGTTCACGCACGTCTAGTCAGGAATCGCGTAGCGACATATACGATCCTAAACTTTCAAAGAGCAGCGCGGAGTCAAGTAAAAAGTCACGTGATAGTGTCTATCATACGGACAGTAAGAAGTCCCGCGAGACTTTAAAAAGTAAGAGTTCCGACCGCTCAGGCTCTCGCACGTCCAGTCAGGACTCTAAATCTGATTATTATGACTGCAGGAGGAATCTTTATGATCCGGATGACATCAGACGACGCAGTATTACAAGTGTACAGCCAACATACATTGATCCTTTCGAACCCGTCTCACCCTCGTCTAGTCCGGATTCAACAAAAGACTTTTACGATACTCAGCCCACTTTCATCGGAATGGAGAAACCTGAGTATCGTGAAAGAACTTTGTTTGATAAGTCTCACGAAGACCTGATCGCTAATTTAGCTAATTCTCCGAACTACTATCACATTCCGACACCCTATTCTACGTTTCCGAGTAATAGTAAGCATAAAGACGCTCCCCCGATGCATTCAGCTAGTTTGCAAAATGTGGAACTAGAGCAATACGGTCAGTATTCGGACTCGAGTCCACCGAAGAAGTCGGAGGAATTCTCTACTGAAGAAGAAGATTTGCATCCGCAAACGACGCACATTTGGCCCGAAAAGATAATCGGCTTGGAAACTGAGATAGATAGCAGCAGGGCTGCTAAAATACACAGCTACCAACGTCGTCGTTCGTCTGATACTGTGTTTAGTTTTGATAAAGAAAAGATTGAGTCGTTAACGCGGTCGATAAGTAAAGAGAACACAACATCACATCTCGTAAAAGAGTCTTCGAACGAGTCCGACGTTAATGTTAGGATATTACCAGCTATGGACAGCATTGAATATGCAAAAAATAAAGCTAAAGCTGCTGCGATGCAGACTGAAACAGCTTCTATCCTACAATCAGAGTTTGACAAGCGAGGCAAAATGCACACTCACATGGTTAGGATAGACAATGTCAAAGAGGAATTGATGGCTAAGACCCATTTCGATGAATACAATCCAAAATTAATTTTAGAGACGAGCTCCAGTAGTCGCTTGGCGGATACAGCTGTGACGTATACGCATCCGACCGTTGAAAGGACTAAGAGCGATCCAAACAGTCTGGCTAACAGGCCCCGCTTTAGTAGCGTTAATTCTCGTAGGCATGTATTGATGCATCAAAAGTCTATCGATTTAACACCTGCTGAGTCTAGTGATGAGGATTACATATTCCGTCAGATACCAAGTGCTCCTCCCATAGCTACCAAAAGATCTCATTTTGAATTGCCTTCAAGACTTCCTGATCATATTCGACCTCCTTTCGACTTACCCAAGAACTATTTTAAAGAGTTTGATGATTTCAAGGCGGGATTTAAGGAGCCTAAAAAGTCCATGGAAGATGGATATGATATCCCCTATGTTTTGCATAAGCGCCATGTCATGAATGGGACAGCGCCGTCGCCTTTGGATGATAAGAGACAGCCACCTGATATAGTTATGCTTCCTCCGCAGAATGGAAGGCATGTAGTCAGTGCGCATCCTCGTTGTAAGTATCATGACCATCCCAAATCTCCGCGGTCGCCAAAGTCTCCAAAATCTCCCAAATCGCCGAAATCGCCTAAATCACCCAAATCACCCAAATCGCCAAAGTCACCAAGAAGCAGTATACAAGTAGATCACAGCTCTAAGTTCCTTGAAGTTGAAAATCGTGACTTTTTGTTTACACAAAATATAGATTTGTCAAAAGTGGACCCTGTTACTTTAGAAGTAGATAAAAGTGGACAGTTGCAACATTTGCCTAGTCCGAAGCGTGATATTACTAAGACCTTAGATCCCGCACTTCTTGAGACTTTGAATTCCAAACTAAGTCAAATAGAAAGTGATTCGGCAACTAGTTCCAAAACAGACAGCGTTATGCATGAGTCTCAGTATCCGCATGATATAAAATTCACGATAAACGGACGAACTATTCAGCAAGCACCAATTTGTAAAGAATCAAAACCATTAACAGCAGCAGAAAAATTACGTGCTGATATAAAATCTAAATCTGAGAAAATGCCACCGAAAAGAGGACCTAAAACTCGAGGCCCTGGCAAAAAAGGCACAGGTGGAAAGATAAAAGCAAAGAATAACAATAAGATTAGAATCACCTCTTTTTCTTCGGACGATGAAAGTGTTGACTCGGATGATGTATTCGGAACCACAGAAGCAGCACCAAAATTAGAATTCTCACCACCTCAATCCCGAAAAGACCTCGAACCTATATTGCAGATGGAGTACGACAAAATTACATCTGGAGCTTGGCATAGAGGTCAAACAATGAGTTCTACAGAAATAGAAGGTTCACCACCTCAATGCCGCAAGTTACTAGAACTAGAGGCGAAGTACAATCCTCAAGTTCTTGAAAGTGTAGGTACTGCTACCGAGTTAAGACGTATTTCTGAGCGATCAATATCGATCCCTAGTTCTGAAGACGACGTTGCCGCTATGAAATTGCCGGAAATTAAACAGGTTAGCAAAGAGAGTTCCACTTGGGAGTATAACGAGAACATTCCATCTCCGATATTAGAGAGCACGGAGTTTCTCAAATCAGATGATGAACATTTAGTTGATATGGAAATACAAAAGGTCACTGGGCTTCGGACACAATCTGACGAGCAGAGTGATGTTCCCAAAGATGAAACGCTGAAAGATGTTAGTAAACTGGATGTAAAAAAATCATTACGAGATGAATTAATCTCTCCCATGCTGCGAAAACCAGGTGGAACCCCGATTCTCTTTGCACATGCTAGGTTGAATTTATCAGAAGGATCTGTATTCTCCTTGCAAAGGCAAAAGGCAACCCAGGATTCACCAACGGCAAGCCGCAGAGCGAAAAGCTTAGATACGCCTGTTATACAATTACACAGATTGCCGCCAATGAATGCTTTTTCATCGAAAGATGACACTGTTGAGGATATTAATGAGGAAGGTGATATACTGGAAGAAAAGCCATTAGTTGATGACAAAGTGAAAACCGTAGTAGCGAAAAAAGATACAATTGAGAAAATAGAAGAAGTAGAAGAGGAACAGGCGGCTGATCAGCCCGAGGAATTAAAGTCTGTGGTGATCGATAACGAGGAATTGCAGTTACTTGAAGATCTAGTTGAACAAAGACGTCCGCGGTCATTCAAACGTCGATACGACTTGACCAAATTACAATCGCAGGCTAAATCTCCTTCGCGGTCACCAATGAGTAAGTCACCATTATCTCGGTCGCCGATTTCGAAGTCTCCGTCTAGATCGCCAACTTCTTCACTAAACTCTCCCAGAGGAAGTATTAGAAAACTGTCTGATTTGAGTGAAGATCAAATTGTACCTGACATTGAAAGAATTAAACGTAAAGAGAAGAAGAAATTAACCTTAAAAACAAAACCTGAGGATAAACAGAAAATAAGCAAGTTGAATAAAGGTGGTTCTTTTGATACTAATGCTACTAAAATAAGAGCACTGCAAACTCAAAAATCATTGCCTTCTTCATTGAAAGACCGACCTGATTTCTTAACTGTTCCTCCCTTGGATATTGCTCGGGCCAAGAGCCAAGAATTAGATCAGGCCACAAAGAAGATAGCTAAAGAAAAGTCAAAATCGCTGGAGAAAATGGAGGTTAAACGCGGTAGTAGCAAAGAAAGAACCAAATCTCAGGAAGATAGTGACACAGAAATTGCCAAACGTAAAGAAAAACAACAAATGCTCTTTGAAGCTGCTTTAAAACAAACGAAAACACTCATAAGTCCCGTAAAGGATTCTATACCGCCCTTCCCTCCGCCAGAAGATAAGATTTTGGTGAAAACAGAAGGTGATAAGATCATTATTGAAACTAAAATCACTAGTAAAGCGGAAGATCATGTCTTTATAGCTAAGTCTCCTAAAAAACTTGATAACAAATTGAGTGGCAAAATTAGTCGAAGTTTCGAAGATCAAAAAACTCCTAAATCGAGCACCAAAATCAACAAAAGCATGGATGATAAGTCAAGTCAGTCTTTAGAGGACAAATTCGATGACTTGGCTGCTTTACAAAAGTCACCAAAAACACTTTCGAAAAAACAAGAAATGAAACAACAAATTGAAGGAAAAGTTGTGTATCAAAAAATTCATCCAAGTGTAAAATCGAAAAGTTTGGATCGTAAGGTTGACCCACACCTCGATTCTAAGGCTAAGTCAAAAAGCCTTGATAGGAACTATGTAACGCCTTCGTCTATGATACCAACAGACCCTAATGAAAAGCATTTCAAGCAGGAAGTAGTTAAAGTTGACGTCCATCCAAGTGTATTAGAAGAGCCTGAGAATATCGTGCAAGAGGAAATTACGCCGGTCAAAGAAGTAAAAGATCCATCCCCGTCAAACAGCTATAAAGAAAAGACAGAAGACGATTCTTCCATGGAATGGATGACAAGTTCCCAACATACCGTAATAGAAAATGATACGCAAACTGTTATAATAGAGCGCCGGAAGATGGATATCTATAATAAACAAAGGCAAAGCGAACTTCAAGAAAGCAGGAGCAATCAAGATGTACATGAGCTGCTGAACGGTGAAAAAAAACCAGAGGTGTCTCGATTGACTAGCGAAGAAGAATCTTTGACTGAAGTGAGTGAATTGAAAGTATCTGATGAGAGCAATGTGTTGGGTCTATCATTGCCGTATATTGATGCTGACAGCTCATCTGACCAAGATCAAGCTTCAAAGAGGATAAAATTACCACGCGGCAAAAGTGATGACACTGGTTCATGGGTAACAGTTGATTATGACGACACAGCTGATACAGAGTTACCACTTTCTGATATGAGTAGCAAAACTACTACGAGAGGAAAAAGAGTCTTAGATCCTCAAGGAACCTTTGATGAATCTTCGGCTAGTTTAGTAGAGTTCTTAAAACATGAATCAATGTCACAGATGTTGTCGGACACAGAGACCGAACGTGACGGAAAGATCACACGAGATCCATCAAAAACTAAGGACCTTAACTTGAAGTGGAAAAATAAAAATAAAATTATTGTTACTCCGCCTCAGGAAAACAGCCCTACTATTGAAAATATACCATTTATTGATTCAAGTACGTCAAAATCTAATAAATCAGATACCGGTGAACATACCGGAAGCTCTGGAAGTGATAAATCACCTACTGAAAATAAGGCGGACCAAAGAGCTTTATTAACTGCTAAATCAAGGCGCAGTGAGTTACTCAAACTTAGCGCAGAACGATCTCGTAGCTCGGAATCAACATCATGGACTAGCATAGAAAAAGATGTAACTCCGTCAAGCAACATTAAAGGTAGCTCTATCGAAGATGAATCCAGTGTCAGTTGTTCTATAGCCAGACCATTAGGTATATCACAAGATATTGAAAAATTAAATAAAAAGGATCGTGAATGCCTTGAAGAACTCAAACAAGCAATGGAATACGGAGAGGAGCATCTTTTATCTCAACACACATTGTCTAGTGATCACTCCAAATCGAATTCGAAATCACCTTCCCCTATACCTGAGATGACACGTATTGAAAGTCCTAGGAGTCCAAGTAAATATGGAGCCAGAAAATCTCCCACACCTACGCTAGAAAAGCAAGGACAAGTAGATTCTTTGAAAGCTCCCACAGATTCAGATTCTAGCTCGGAAAGCATTGATAAAACGGTCGAGCAGCTATCAAAACCTAGTACAAGAAAAAGTGGCTTAGAAAAAATAGGTAAGTGTGTCATCGAAGAATCGGAGTCTAGCCAATCGGCAGCTTCTAAAGCATCAGATATCGCGAAAGAGTTACAGAGAACCGTGAAGAAGACTAAGATAGCTATTACCATATCGCAGGAAGATCAAAATACCACTATTGATTTTGATGATGATGGAAACGTTATAACTTCTTCGTTTGAAAGAGAGCTCATGAAAAAGAGGGCTTTAAAAGACACTGACCAAAAGAGTTCATCTAAATCAAGTATAGATACGACAACTACTACACCATCAAAAGGATCGTTAAGCGTCGATGATTCGTCTTCAAGGCGCAAATGTCGACTTGATGAACAGAAAAGTTCCTCTAAATCTAGCATGGATTCTAGAGGTTCTCTTAGTGTGGAGTCAAGAGGATCATTTGAAACAACAGAATCTACATCTGGCTCTTTGGGAGAAGCATATCGTCGTGGCGAGGAATTGAAACCAACTTGGAGACCATTCTTTGGTGCCTCAGGCAGTGAAAATAGTACAAGTATAGAGGAAGCGTGGATTCCACAAGACCATGAAGGTTACGAAAGCTTAGGTCTTAATAAAGATGTATTCGAATACAATAATCAAAGAATGTTAGATGACTTTCAAACATTTTCTAAAAATCCGCCACTGTCGGCGAATACTTCTAAAGACTCGACTGACGCGGACTTTACGGATGACCTTAATGATTTTCCAGTCAATTTCCTTTACCCGGCTACGTCATCAACAGCTGACGTTGTAATAGGTTATGGCCAAAATTTCGGCCGTACACTATCTCGTATATCAGAAAGAAGTACAGCCTCAGAAAAAACCAGTGCTGACGAAGATTCCACAAAGGCTTGCTCGCGGTCGGAAAGTTTGAACGAGGAGTCAATGAACTCTAGCGATCACCAAGCTAGCCTTAGTTCCGATCCGCCAAGCAATGCTAACGTTGCTTACATATCAGACACCGACAGAAGAACATCGGCGGAAATGCCAGATATACCCATAGATCAGACGAAAATTAGCGAAATGTATGAAGCTAAAAAAGATGTTGGAAAACCCGAGAAGAGTTATGAAGATAGCATAGAAGAGAAAAAGTTAGGTGAAAGTTCAACTGTGGCGGCTAAATCTAGCCTAAAAGTTCCTTCAAAGCAATCGTCGGCCAGTGATAGCCAAGAATCTGAAGATTGGCCTCTCCCTGAGTTACCTTCCCAGATAGTTGGTAAAGTTCAAGAGGATTACGATCAAATACCCTCCTCCGCCTTATTAGATACACCAATAATAGAAAAAGTTCATATCTACTATATGAGTAATGAACCAGAACAACCTATGAAGGTTACTTTACAGTCTGAAAGTTCGAAAGGAAATGTAGATGGATCGGATGAAGACAGCGATACTTTGAACAATGACGATGATTTAGAAAAAGACGTTCTGGAATCGAAGTCTGAAAAATCTAAAAGCGATGACAGTTCAAAGAAAAATGTTAAAGTAATACCTTACGAAATGTCTGGTTATATGGTTGATCCATTAGAGAAACATGATGAATTCACGTGCTTAAATAAAAATGTAGTACCTAATTACGACAAATCATGCTTAAGCGGAACCATTAGCAAGGCGACTTGTCTCATGGGAGACATGGGATCTTGCTGTTCTCGGGCTGAACACAAATCTTTTGCCATTAAAAGTAATCTCGAAGATAAAGTGATTATAAATCAACCCCAAAAATCGCCTACAAATCATAGTCCGATATTTGAAGATGATCATTTGTATACAGATGACGTGTTCGGTGCAGATAGTAAATCCCTTTCACCTGATATTGATAAAGGATTTTCTCAGATGGGTACGCAAAAATATTCCTTTGGATCCAACAATTCAGACACTTCCATTGATGATTTGCTTTCGCAGACTAACATTGAGGAAACAGTTCGCGCGGTGGCTAAATTGAGCACTGGTAGCGCTGGTGCTTGCAAGAGATGTAGCCATAGTAGCCATTCTGAAGAAGAAACTAGTTCCTTCGGTACAGATTTAGATGGAACTGTCAAAATTGGATTGCCACAAAAGAAGTGCACTCACAGTTCTCACTCAGAGGACACTTCTATTTGTTTAAGTATTTCTGAGTGGTCCACGGGTACTAACACTGTCCGTCAGTATGCAAATCTATCTGCCTCTGAAAGTATATCGGCCGTGTCGGTACCGAAAAGTGAAAAGTCGGATAACATATCAGCAAAGGCATATTCATCCTCTCATACAAGCAAAAAAGCTGACCAAAAGGCTAAAATGAGTTCTCAAGCAGAAATGAGTTCTAAGAGCAGTAGCTTAGAGAAAAGTTCAGATAATATTAAGTATGATAAATTGTGTAGTTCAGATACTACTATTACCAGAAAAGGTATAGATAGCAGTTCTGGAACTAAAAGCGATAGTACTTTAACGTTAGCACAATCCATATCCGATTGGTCTGCTAGTACCAGTCATACGTTAGTCGCAACGGCTCGTGGGGATGAACAAGAAGCTGACACTACGAAATCTGATCACACGTTTGTTGTAGAAACTCCTTCTTATTTAGAACCAGAAGAAAAGACTGATGAAGAGATAGTAAGAGAAAAATCACCTTCACATTCAAAAGATGTTCAGGAAACAAAGGAACCTGTTTTGAGACTGACTGCATCGTATATGGGCAAGCCGGATAAATCTTCATCAATTAGTTATAGTGATAAATCAGATAAGTCTAGTTCTAGTTCTTTGAGTAGTCTTCAAAAGCACTCCAACGGAGTGCTGCGGTTTGAACAAAGGTTGAGAGGTTGTCAACCACAGGAAGGAACCCACGAGCGATATTCAAAAGTGCCTCCGAAAAGTCTGAGCTATGAAGAACAATCGCAAAAGTTTTTGAAACCAACTTTACGGTGTCAAAGCGAAGACAGTGACTTTAAGCCCTACTTCGCGGGACCACAACCTGAATTAGACATAGACATGCCTTCACAACTTTATAGCCAAGAGGAGAAACACAGTGAGCGCTACCAGAGCCAAGAATTCTCCAATATTATACGCGAAGATCTAAGGGGTCAATTTATGAGATCTGATTATAAACCGTTAGCCAAACATGCTAGCTATGATGATAAAACTCTTTCAAAGAATCAAATAAAGGAGTACAAGACTTCGCAGCAATATCGTAGCAAACCAAAGAGTTGGTCTTTCCATGAACATTATTTAGCTTCTTCAGAGTTGCCTGTAATATCCGTACCAGAAATGCCTTCCGTGCATAGGGAGCTACAGGAGAAGAAATCAGCGGAACGATCTGGCAAGACGCCTCTTTCTCGTTGCTCTCCATATTATTCTAGTAGCTTGAGCTCCGAGTCTCCGCCAATACAGCCATTAAAAGCGCCAGTAAAAAAATCACTTCTGGTGCGGAATATATCGTTAAAAAGTCCCCCTAGTGGTAATGATACGGATAGTTCCCTGGATGTTATACGGGATCCTCGTGAACGTATGAAAACCTTTAGGCGCAAGAAGCAAGTCACAAGTGCACGTAAAAGACAAGAGAGGATTCAAGACGTGTTAGAGGAAGATTCTACTAAAAGCCAGTGTTCCTCTGAAAGCGACAAAGCTCAAGGCATAAGATACTTAGCCGTAGAAGAATCTTTGCGTCGTATGGAAAGTTCGGAATGCTCTGACAGTTACGTCCCAGAGGTAGAATCTGGTTCTTCTGAAGTTTCCAAAGGCGACTCAAAAAATTACGACATACAGGAGATAGCTAGTTACTCTGAGGACGAGGTGCAGGAGGAGTATACCAAATACAAAGCTGCAAATTATGAAGCGCAACAATTTCCAATCAGTATTACACCAGTACATTTCCAAGGGTTCGGTTCGTCGGCCGACGAGGATGAGATGGGATTCCCGCGTTTCGATAGGTTAGGTCGTTTGCGTCACCCTTATTTAGACTCTCAGGAGCCTCAATATGTATCTGAAGACAGCCCTCCCAGAGTATCTTACTCGAACAAGAGTAGTCGTCAGTCTTCATTAAAGAAGACTAAGTCTTCTTCAAGTTTCCGACAGTCCGAAGACAAATCGATGGGTGAGTCATCTGGACAACACCAGGCAACTGCTTACTACGAGGAGACTAGTGATAAGGACGACTCAGATGACTATGCCTATCCGATTGATACAATTAAACGTGCTCCTAAAGTTCCCAAGTCGGGTAGCTATTTGTTCGAACGTGGAGAGTCCGTAGCTTACTCGGACACTGAGCTGCCACCAGACAAAGATGAGTATGAAGAGTACAGGGGCAGCCCCTACCCTGAACACTATGAGGAGGTCGATATGTTCCAAACTCAGGAATGTTACCCACAGTACGATAACGATTTGGATGAGAGTAGGGACGGGAACGGGGACCATTACACCAGAGACCTGGACCAGCGGTTCAGTCTGAACAATGTTGAAAGGTTTTACTCGAGCCACTACGTCGACTCGCAGGCTTCTAGCGACAGCCCCGAGCAAAAGTTCGACGTTTCCACGCTACCTCCACCCCTTTGCTCCGACGATGAAAACGATTAAACGGTATCGACAGCGGTATATGCTTGCATTTGATTTATTCACATTTCCTCGTGGTCGATCCTCGTTCACAAGTCACAACCCTGTGTGCGTGCGCGGTGTCTGAGAGCGTTTCCAAATTTAAATTTTAATTATTGCAATTAATTGTTACATTGGTATTTGATATTAGGGTACTCATTATATTAAATAATATATTTACATTGTCACTTTGAATATTTAGCATACTAAAGAATTATACCTAGTGCCAATTCCCGGGTAGCGCGATCCCCTTGACTATCGTGTGTATGTCGACTTATTATACCTATAGCTTTTTAAGTACTTAGGTGTAGTTACGTATATCGATCGTATATATTCATCTTCGCAATCAATAAAGTTCTGATGGAATATTCTAAAATGAAATATAAAACTGTTCATAACCGTTTAATGTTAAGTTACGTACGTAGATCGGTTCGGGTATCTGGTAGAGCGCATGCTTCGAGGATACGCAAACAGGTACAGTAATGTGTTTAGTGCCAACTTCTTGTAGTCAAAATATTTTAGTGTTTTATTAAACTTTATAAAATTGTATTTAATATTATTCTATTATACCCATGATACATAGTTATTATGCGTAAAGGCTGTGATTTACTTTGTGTGGTGAGATCCAAGATCTGTTTTACGTTCTGACATTACAGCTCAGTACGGAAGCATTCACTGTTCACTTAATTATATATCCACACTACGTTAAAAATATTCTAAACAATTTTCAATACACAGTAGTGCCAAACATGCTCAATGTTTCCCCTAAATTTGTATAATTTACTACATATTATATACAATGTTTAAGAAATAAATATCGTTTTAAAGTATTAAAGATTAATTATATTTACGACACGCAATTGGATTGTTATTATTATGAATTTATGAAAATCATCGAAGTTTTGCGAACGCGTGAGACTTGATTCCAATAATATTTGTATTTTATTTAGTTAAATTGCATTAGTTAACAATACTGACTATTGTTATTTTCATTATATGAAAAAATACTTTAAGGGGCTATAAAATAATTATATTTACTTTTTAAAGTTGACAAAATCTAAATGATACTCAGATTGATTTAAGATGTATTGTGTGGATGGCTTCGGTAGACGCACCTGTTATAGCTGTGTTTGTGTGCGTAGCTGAAATAGTTTTCGTGTAATTGACAACAAAATCTATACATACTGCCAGATGTTTTTAAGATATCGGTGTTCATAACAAACTTTCACACATAATATTAAGTTTTGATATCTAGCTCTCACTAAGTTTGTTATTGCCGTTACTTGAAAGTTTATCTAATTTCAAATTAATTATAAGATAAAAAATGGTAAATTAAATTGTTTACAGTAATTGCATCCGAAAACTATAAATATTTTTAAATTCGTATCTTAAAAAAAAAATATTGCACCAGTATATTTTCACATTATTTTCATATTTAACACAATTTTCTGTTACAGTGTCGAAGGATTGGCTTCACGTTTTTATTTGTATTCTAATTTGCAATTTTAATTAGATAGGAAGAAATAATATCGAAAAAATAGACGAATTGTGTGTTGTCAAAGTAGTCGTGAACAGGTAGGTAAAATGTTGTGCTTATTGGTTTTCGGTGCGGCGTTATACGATAAGATGTTCATTGCACTGAGTTGCTATAGTACTAGAAATACATTTTGCCGCTTAGTACCCCATTCATGCAGATAAATTACGATCCAAGTAAGCTTTGTCCACATATTTGCGATCAATGATTAAAAAAAATCCTTGCTATTGCATCACATGAGCAGTCGTGTAGCGCAGTTGTACGCCATCCTGATCGTATAGATGTGTATGAATCTGACCATAAAAAATATTATTTTCTATGCATTGGGGTGGAATTGAACACGGGGGTAACTAGTAACATATTATTGTATGCTGTAATGGGTCCCGTTGGACATTATTCGATGTTTCGTGTGCAACTTTTAACATTAACTAATAAACATTAATTAACTAACATTAACAGTATTGCAATTGATTATAATCATTCGATAATATTTTTTGTGTTTTGGAGCGTGTTTTCATCGTGGTAGCTGGTTGTAAAGTGGTTGATTAAATTTAAATTATACAACGTAAAACCAAATCGGACTAAATTGTTCTACTTAGGGCGATATTGATAAATCGATCTCAAGTTTGAGTTACATCTCAAGTAGACATAATGTATTGAACTATTCATACATTATGTCTACTTGAGATGTAACTCAAACTTGAGATTGATTTATTAATACCGCCCTTAATCTATCAGCTAATATTAAAAATATAATTACTAAGTCCTAACGAGTTCCTAACGCTTAATTGCTCAAATTAGAAATGTTCATTTGCCGTCATCCTACTGTAGCTGTTTAGTACATGTCTATCCCTTTCAACCTTTTTAACCCATTTATAAGACTTAGACAATATTTTATTACCAAGACAGTATAAGCTTGCGCAATGAAAGCCCGCTTCATTTTTCTTTATAATTCGTCAATCCACTGCTGGATAGTGTTCAATTAATATTGAAAATAAATAACTTTAAAATGATGGTGTGCACGAAGCAATTTTAGACTATTAGCTGTAAGAGGTCGCCGACCACAATAGTTAGCGCAATAATGGTCGGTTATTATGATGGAAATACAAAAAAGTCTTAGATATTTAAGCACTTCGACTTTTCGATTGAAAGTGTACAATCCGAATAGACTGTAATGTTACAATTCCATTGTACTATTGTGGTTTTTTGTGACATAAACATTTTGCTACGGACTTCTATGAATGCTTTTGTTTGGTATCATATATTCTTGCTGTTATGTGGGGACGGTGACTAGCTACTCAGTAATGCTCCTATTAGTTCCTTACAGCCCGACTCGCCTCAGATGTTTGCATGATTGTTTGTGATTGGTATGATGAAAACGAAAATGCAGTTACTCGAATGGGTGTTACTATATGTCTCGTACATGATAGTAACTTGTACTCTCATATTATGGCGCAAGTACCCGTAGTACGGTAATTGATTAGGTCGATTCGTATACAAGCTTCAGGCTACGGGTCGTACTTATTCGTCATGTGTTTACATATCTAGAGTGTGCCGATTTGTATATCTAAATATTTTTTATAGGCGAATGCAATATAATCAGTTACTAGACTTCTGCTCGCGGCTTCGCCCGCGTGAAAAAGTTTTTCCGGGATAAAAAGTAGCCTATGTGTTAATCCAGGACATGATCTACCCGTGTGCCAAATTTCATCGAAATCAGTTCAGTATTTTTTGAGTTTATTCGTTACAAACATACTTACAAATCTTTCCTCTTTATAATATTAGTATAGATGATCGATAATAAGTTCTGCATACTTAAATCAATAATATCGGCGCTATAAAAGGTTTACCTAATTTTGTTTGCTGCTCTGTGCCATTTTGACATAGTATTTTTTTTCCAATTAAAGGATCTCATCTATTTGACTTAATATGTGGAAGTTGTCACATGTTCATGTCACAAACAGCCACCGGTTAAGTTTTACGTGTCACGTAATTATATTGTTTCGAATATTGAAACGTTACTTCCTTTTTGAATTTATATGTGAGTGTGTGTGTACTGTGCCCCTGCAATACACGACACTACCCCGCGTTTGGGGATAGTTAAACAATAAAAATAAATGAAATAATCAATTGTTATTTTCTTTGATATTTTTTTATTTGTCTCTAAGTTTGTTCCCTACAATATAATGCTGCCAGGAAATACCATGTGAGTGTGATATAGATTTAGGCATGTTAGACTTTTATTATGTTTTTCGTTCCAGCTTTTAGAAATGTAAAATATTTGTTTTACAGGTTATATTTTTAAGTTACAAATTTTAAATGCATGATTTTTTTTTCAGAATTTTGTTTTTAATTGTTCTTTTATATTTTATTCCGAATTCATGTTTCTTTTAATATTGATTCTCGTTTCATCTATACTTGTAAGCAAACTATATGAAATTAATAAATGTATCTGATGTTTCAAAGTATGTACCTATGTATATCTCGCATTGTTTTTTCATAAAATCATTAATTTGCTTTCATTTACTTATTATGTTTGCATAATGTATTTTTTTAAACCTCTTATAAATTATGATTGTTATTTTGATACACAGATTTTCTGTGAACACCAATTTTAGCCAGGTTGCAAAGTAAATTTGAATTTAATTACCATACTTTTTTTATAGCTTAATACTTCCTAAAATCCCAACGTTTTTTGTCCAATTAAGATGTTAATTTATAAAATACATGTGTCACAGACGAAACGTCAGCGGAAGAGGATAACACGGTGTCGTCAGCGAGCCTGTGCATGTCGCCGACGTCGACGTCGACGTGCGAGCGGGGCGCGGCGCCGCTGTGCGCGTCCACGCCGTACGCGTCGCACGCGCAGCACGTCACTAACCACGCCGCGTTGCACAACGGGCACGACGCCGTCGACAACGCGCCCATCGCCGACGTTGTTAATGGAAATGTTAACGGTTAGATACCATCCTTGTTTTTTGTTTGTTTGACTTAAGAGCCAATAGGTAAAGTGTTTCGCTTGAACGCGTTAAGCATCTTATGTAATGTTGTAGATTTATAACGCCACGTAATAGCGGTGCGAGTAACGGCAAATTGACATAATATTATACGTTTGTCACTGTCACTGACGCTTAAAAGGCATCGCGCTTTTGCATTATTACTGAGCTCTACGTAGTCATGGAAAACCCTTTAACGCTAGCAGGAAACGCCAATCGTTTGGATTTATATTTATTAAATTTGAGTTATAAATCTTATTCGCCCAGTATATTACAATCAAGTCGCTAGAATCTAATGTTTATTTTAAAGTATTTAAATTAAAGTTCTGATCGGTTTTTCTGCAGTTAACATAGTTTCGGAGTCATCGAATAACTTGGATGTTTTGAGCGGCGGCGAGAGCGATGCGGGTGATACTCTGTCCAGGCGGAACAATAACAGGTAAGGGGCAGGTTCAAATATTAACACAATACGATAGACATTATAGACTAAGCTGTGGATTCAATACGAGCTTTCTGTACAAGATACAAGTGACCAACCTTTAATATTGTAATGTTATTTCTATGACTTGTATTTGAAACGTCTCTGAAGAAGTATTATTTGTTTTAGTATATCCTCGAACGTGCTGGGCACACTGCGAGAGACGACGGGCGAGCACACGCGCAAGCGCAACACCGACATCACGTACTATATAGCCAAAGAGCTGCTGATGACAGAACGCACCTACAAAAGAGACCTAGAACTTGTTACTGTGGTAAGTGTTTGGTAAACGGCGATGTAACTACAGGGCAGCAACATGAATTTTAGTTTGGAAAATGAATAAGCTAATTTCCCAATGTTAGCTAATGGTACTATGGACTATGAAAAGGTCTATGTACCGGTTTTTTTTATCTTTCAGTAAACAATGATTTGCGATCCATTGGCAGCTTGTGTTTAAAGATTTTTCTCACGTTCCTTAAGCTTTTTGTAAAAATATATTGGGGATTAAGTTGACAGTCGATTAACCTCTTAATGTCATGGAGTTGGTGGATGGTGATAGATATTGATAACAGTGTTGTGTCTCTGCGCCTTGTAAGTGAGTTTCTTGCGCCGCTTCTTCACAGCAATAATCCCAAAGAGCATTATAATAAATTATTGAATAATTATTAATTAATTACCCGTCATTATTGATGCCAATTTCAATAAAGATGTTATAAAGTTTGTGTGTTGTGTGTACAGACGTGGTCGCGGCGCGTGTCGTCGCTGGCGGCGCGCGGCTCGGCGGCGGGGCTGGCGCGCGCCTGCCTGGCGCTGGAGCCGCTCGCGCTGCCCGCCGGCGCATTCCTCGCGCGCCTCGAGCGCACGCTCGCGCACGCCTCGCCCGCCGCGCACGCCTCACCCTCCGCGCACGCCTCACCCGCACGGGACGACGGTACGGCATCAGCCACTAACTCTACCTGCTATCATATAATACTATACTGAAAAAGACTCACTCCAAAGGATTGTACTTATTTAAAAAAAAAACTTGCTTGGAATGTAGTAAAAAAAATATTTAACTATATTTGTATTCAAATTTAGTGTACTATGTAATAGTCGATATTTAGACAACTAAAAGTTCATGTTAGCGTACGGCCCTGTTAAATTGAAAAATATGTTTTTAATTTCAGAATCGGAGGAGCCAGAGTACAAAAAGATAGCTGATATTTTACACGACTATTTATCGAGTATAGCTGAGGTAAGTTTTAATCAGTTGTTGGATACGATATAATCGTGTTGTATAATAGTGATGTTTGGTTGTATGTCAGGCGCAGACGCAGTACGTGTCGGGCGCGGGCGCGCTGGTGGGCGCGTCGGAGAGCGCGCGGCGGCGCGGGGGGGAGGCGGCGCGCGCGGCGGCGTGGTTCGAGGGCGCGGCGCCGCTGCCGCTCGCGTGCCTGCTGCTGCGCCCGCTGCATCGCGCGCTACATCTGCACACCCTCGCCAACGGTACCTGTACCTCACAATAGTAGTGCTCGCGGCTCCGCGCGCATGAAAAAGTTTTCCCGGGATAAAAAGTAACCTATAGCACTCAGGAGTAACGTAGCGTCGGTTCAGTAGTTCCTGAGATTAGCGCGCTCAACCAAACAAACAAACAAACAAACTCTTCAGCTTTATAATATTAGTATAGATTACTCAATAATATTTTATTTCAATAGATTAAAGTTATGAATAAAAAATACGTATACGTCGAATGAGGTCTTCCACCTCTTTTTTGAACCGGTTAAAATAACAGAAATTTTTGTACATATTTACTCGACATGATTTTTTAATTAAGTTTTTGTACGAATTATGACACATTGTGTCTTATAGAACTACACGAGCATTGCCGTAGCGAGTCGTCTGCGCGTGCGCTGGAGGTGGCGCGGGCGAGCGCTCGAGGCGCGGCGCTGCAGTTGCTGCACGCCGAGAACCTCGCCGCGTTGTGTCAGCTGCAGCGGGATATCGCAGGTACACACTACAAACTACACTACACTTGTAAATGCTATTGCAATATCTAAACATACCTAACACGTTATTAATTTTTATTATACTTAATACGGCAGGTTACGACAAGCTGCTGGTGCCCGAGCGAGAGTTCATACGACTCGGCTGCGTGTACAAACATTCCACAGTAGGATTACAACAAAGGATGCTGTTTCTGGTGTGTATTATATTATTATTATTATTTCAATATTATGTTCTGTTGTATTTAGTGAAAAATGCGTATGGTGTCAAGGAACAAAAAACATGAACGAAATGTGAGTTTTTTGTTACACATTTTACGTCGCTTGTTGTGGAAACAATTTGCTAGCCACGCAGCTAAATTAAAAAATAGTTACATTAAATTTGTTCCGTCACTAAACATTGTTTTTCTTTAAAGTGAGCATGGTTTTTACAGTTCAACGACGTGTTGGTGGTGGCGTCCAAGAGCGAAGGCAGCAGGTTCCGGGCACACACCGCGCTCGCGCTACACAACCTGCAGCTCGAGCGCGGTGATCTGTCGCACTCTTTCACCATCACTGGTTAGTACTGAGTACCATACCCATAGCTAGATAACGGCTGCTGCCGGTCTTACATGCGACAAAATAGGGATTTACTTTGTTCTATTTTCATATAAGTAATAACGAATAATAAGAAAAAAAGGAGCCTTTTTGAGAAATCAACAATAGAATTGGTTAATAAATGGAAGAGCGATTCATTTTCAAATATTGGAATGTGCGCATAATGGGGATAACGCGGTAACTCTTTCTTTCGCGGGCATCGTAAGGCCTGATGACGTTACAAGATATCATAGTGTCTCTTTAGTTTTTTAAAAATATGAGTAAAATGCCTGTTATCACGACTCCCCGATGGACTCATTTACAGCTCATTTAATGGCTATAAAAATGGGTGAACATATCCGTTGCAGGTGACGATGTGAATTTCTTATTGAACGCGAGCAACGAGCAAGAGTTCCGCGGCTGGTACGAAGCGCTCCGAACGGCCATTGACAACGCGCGTGACAAGTATACCGACGTCGATACAGAACTCACGCCGCACGACCAACAGATAAGTAAGTATTCATATTTGGAGGGTTTTCGGGTGCAATGGTATTGTGTAAAACATATATTTGTACGCGACATTTTGTTATTAAGATTTATTTGTGAAACAGACTGATCTTCAGGTTTGTTATTTGTTTAATGAGTTAATATTAATTATTGAGTAATAAGTTAGTAATTATTTGTTTTTGATCAACTGTGGTATTGTATTAAAAATGTTGTTGTAAACAGTTATCCCAAAACCCGTGTCGTGTGTTGCGTTTACAGATCAAGGCACGATTTGCAAGCACTCGTGATTGGTCGGTTTGGCGTCTAACTTGCGTTGTTTCGTGTGATTGATTGCTTAGTGGAACATCGTGCTTTTCCTCTATTGGATTTCGTGCGCTCGCTGGCCTCCTCCACTGTTCGTGACATATTATGCCTTGCGTCGTTTACTGTAATAGCAATGTTGATTTACAGCGGAGAGTGCGAGTGGTTGTGGCGGGTCGAGTGGTTGTGGCGGGTCGGGCGCGTCGGGCGCGTCGAGCGGCGGCGCGCTGGCGGCGGTGTGCTGGCACCGCGCCACCGCGCTCGGCCGCGACCAGCTGCATCTCGCCATGCGGGTACGGGTTCTCTTATAATTATATGCAATAACTGCGAGAAATGCACAATGCATATCAAAACTCATACGTCAGAGTGATCCGGTTTAGAGTCTGCGCATAACGTAAGGTGCACACGTGCAATTCAAATCATAGTCGACAAGAGTGATGATCATTATCTATTTAATTCTGTTTCATCATCGAGAATCACTATAACTACTTAACAATTGCAACTAATTTTAATCAAAACTCTGTATGCTATTCGACAGACGCAGCTTTCAGGTTATTTACTACGCAAGTTCAAGAAGTCGCCGGGCTGGCAGAAACTATGGGTGGTGTTCGCTATGTTCACGCTCTACTTCTACAAGGTGTGGCAGGACGAAACTCCGCTTGCCTCGCTGCCGCTGCTCGGGTAAATAAATACATAAATAATATCAGGGTCTTTTTCCTTTTCAGGGGTAGGCAGAAATGTTATCACACAGACATTTCGCCAGCTATGTTAGGTCCCTTGTAATAGGGACCATTTTATTACCATTCCATTTTTCTTGTTTAGTTTAAGGGCTATAATGGTTATGGTCTAAGAAGTGTATTTAACGTTTGCAGATACTCGGTAGGGCCGCCGGACTCGGGTGACGGAATCGACAAGGACTTCGTGTTTAAGCTTCAGTTCAAGAACCACGTGTACTTCTTCAGAGCGGATAGTCATTTCACTTACAACAGGTAATTAAGTTGTTGCGAACACGAGACCCATTAATCCCTATTATGCAATCTGCATAATAGGGATTAGTAGATGGAGGAATACATTCATGTAAAACGATATGTGAGAGTCAATATACGAACGTAATAAAACTAACGTAAAATAACTATCCTCTGATCGATCGCGCAAATGAACCAATCAGAATATACTTTGTTAACATGATAACAGATTACTTATTATGGCATTGCTCCGATGTTAAGGAGTGGGATCTGGTATTCAGCTTGTACATTTAAATCGCCATGCGATATTTCCTAGCCATGGTTTAAACCGCGTCCATCGAATTTTAGTGAACAACACACTCTAATTATAATTATACAGGGTCATTTTGACATTGTGTTACTAAATAAAACCACATAGTTTTCTCCTTGAAAATAACACTTTCCATTAAGTTATTTTCACTATAGCTGTAAAATGTTTCTTTGCCGCCTCGGCAAACGGTTAACATTGTTTACGTAATTACTCCGACTAAACTACCAAAAAAAACACTGAAAAAGTGTAAACTCCGTAATAAACTTATAATACTCAATGATATCTCACACCTACAATATTTAATAAACTTGATAGTGAGTGAAAACAGTGCAAATTGTATAAAGAGAGTAAAAAACGCAATTATAACCAACAAAACAACAGTGGTTACTGACTGGTGCGCCGAGCTCTGACTGCAAGCAACTTTCACGGTAAAGTACACTGCATTAGCGTCATTTTCGCATGAAGCGGGAAGCCGTGAGTCATTTAGCCGTAGTGCAGCCATTTTATCAAAGATTATTAATTGACAGACGAGAATTGTTCTTTGATAGTTCTCTGCAATCGGTACCGGCACGACTCGTGGGACGGGGATCGGAACCTGGTGCTATCCAATTTATTGAAAGGATAAATATTTTTCATTTTTAAATTTTCGACATTATTCATTGACTATACATTTGAAGGCAATTTTTTAATAAACAGTTTACAATGCCTTTGAAATTACCATCTTGGGGTTGTTGTACTAACGAAAGCGTTAAAGAGAATGATGACTATATTAATTGCACATCTTGCAAAAAGTCGTATCATTACTCTTGCCTGGCAATCCCAAAAATAGCCAAGAACTCTGATACCTACAAGAAATGGATATGTGGATCACCATCATGTATACTTGTATCTCCGAAATCCTCTAATCGTAGTGCAATTAATACAAGAGGAAATAAAAGATCTGCGGTAATTTCACCACCTGCACCAGGTATGATCACTAGCGACGAGGTACGCGCTATTGTAAAAGAAGTTATAAAGTCAGAGTTCAACTGTATGTTTATGCAGCTTAGTGATCGTATGGTGGATATTATCAATAAGGAATTGGATCCATTAAAGAGGGAAATAGTTGATATTAAGGAATCAATGGCTTTTATGAACAAAACTTTTGTAGATATTGAGACTGAACAAAATATATTGCGCGCCAAAATGCTGAATCTACAAGAGGAAAATTGTAAATTAACACCTACAGTTGAAAATCTGACTCAACGACTGGATTATCTAGAACAACATTCACGATCTAATAACTTGGAGGTACAATGTATTCCAGAAAACAGAAATGAAAATCTAAATTCCGTCATTAAACAACTTGGAGCCAAGGTTGGTTGCCCACTTCAAGACAACGATATTCTACACTGCAGCCGTATAGCCAAACAGAACACGAAAAGTACTCGTTCTCGCTCTGTTGTAGTCCAACTTGTTTCACCAAGGATTCGCGATCTTCTTCTGGCTGCAGTTATCAAATTTAACAAAGCAAATCCCCAGAACAAACTTGATAGTTCGCACCTTGGAATGTCGGGACAGAAATCTCCCATTTTTGTAATGGAACATTTATCTCCAGCCAACAAATCTCTTCATGCTGCTACAAGATTGAAAGCAAAGGAAAAAGGATACAAGTTTGTATGGATAAGGAATGGTAGAATCTTTGTGCGGAAAGATGATAACTCTGGATATATTCTGATAAGAAATATGGACACAGTCAATAAATTAGTTTGATCTGTTGTGTTCGCCCTTCTATACTTTATGTTTTATGTAGTAGAAAGTAATTTTTTAATAGTGTTTTTTTTATATAAAATTCGATACGTTAAATATATATTATCAAAACATTAGGGGCTTAAGAACCAAAACACATTACTTTTATCGTAACGTTTGTTGCAATAATTATGACGTTATTATCCTTTCCGAAACATGGCTTAATAGTACTGTTATGTCTGGCGAGCTGTTTGACGGTAGATATGAAGTATACAGAAGAGACAGGGAAAGTTGTACACTTCACCACGGTAAAGAAGGAGGCGGAGTATTAATAGCAGTTAAGAGAAATTTTAATTCCAAACGTATACAATTTTGGGAAAGCAACTGTGAGGACCTCTGGGTGACCGTAGAGGTACCTATTGCTCATACATTACGACGTATGTCACTCTGTGCAATATATCTGCCGCCACCAGTATCTCGTTCTGCTCTCAAGAATTATCTCAATAATTGCAGCACAGTCATTGAAGGAATTGCCGACAATGATATTTGTATTGTAGGTGATTTTAATCTTGGTGGAATAAATTGGTGCCTGGTTGGAGATTCGAAGGATAAGATCGCGTTAACTGGCACAGGCGAAATATTAGTAGAATTTACATATTTAAACGGGCTTAAGCAATTTAATAATATTCGCAATACTGCTGATCGCTTGCTAGACCTGGTTTTATCAACCATGCCTCTTTGTGACGTTACAGAGTGTGTGTCCTCACTTAGCAATATTGATAGACTGCACCCTCCTCTTAACATCAAATTTCATGTTAATAATGTTCCCAATTTAAATAACAATACATTTTGCATAAAGCCTAATTTTTACAAGGCTGATTACGGCCTAATACTTGACTATCTAAAGACAATAGATTGGGAAACATTACTTGACGGACAGAGTGATGTCAACAGAATGCTTGATATTTTTTATGATATATTGGATACGTGTATTAAGAGGTATGTACCCTTTTGTACTCCTAAACGTCGCAAATTCCCTCCCTGGTTTAGTTTTTCACTTAGAAGGATGTTAAATGAAAAAAATAAAATTAGAATACGATATAACAAATTTAAAAATCCTATGGACGCTATTGAATTCAGACTAGTAAGCAAACGATGTGAAAAATTAGCAACTACTTGTTATAATAATTATACTAAAATGTTAGGAGATGAAATCTTAAGAAATCCTAAGTTGTTTTGGTCCTTTGTAAAAACGAAAAAGGGAGGGGTTAGTTCATACCCTCAGGAAATTACTGATGGGACTACTACAGTTACTAATGCCTCGGAGGTTTGCGAACAGTTTGCTACATATTTCTCATCTATTTTTAGTCGAGATGAGGATCATAGTCCTTTTGAAACAGAGTCACCACTCCTTAATGGCGCAGAGAAAAATTGCCTGCATTTAACATTGCCCTCCATAGGACATGATGAATTGCTTAAGATGTTAGAGAGTATTGATGACAGAAAAGGGGCAGGACCAGATGGAATACCACCGTTTTTCATCTCAAAATGTGCTCCCGAGTTGATTCGTCCCTTGTTAAAAATCTATAATACTTCGCTGATCTCTGGCATTTTTCCAGTAAAGTGGAAATTGGCGAAAGTAATTCCCATCTATAAATCAGATAACAATAGCATCGTAAGTAATTATAGGCCCATTTCAATTTTGTCAGCATTTAGCAAAATCTTTGAGTCTTTAGTGTATCCTTACATACAATCCCACCTTGAACTATTTTTAAGCGAGCATCAGCATGGTTTTGTTCCTTCTCGATCTACAAGCACGAACTTAGTCACATTTACTGAATTTTTAAGCAAAGCAATTGATTCTGGTCATCAGGTAGACGTTATTTATACAGATTTCAGTAAAGCCTTCGATAAAGTGTCACACAAAACTTTGCTATCTAAGCTGCAAGTATATGGCGTCTACGGTACCACACTGAAGTGGTTTCGATCATATCTAGAAAGAAGGTCGTTTTATGTAGTGATCAATGGTTTCCAATCAAACCTGCAAAACATCTATTCCGGAGTTCCACAAGGCTCAAATCTTGGCCCTATCCTGTTTAATTACTTTATTAATGACGTATCAAATTGTTTTCATTATTCAAATTATTTCTTGTATGCTGATGATTTGAAATTTACTAGAATCGTATTGTCAGATGTCGACTCCAAACTTTTGCAAACAGACCTTGATAGATTGGTTTTATGGTGCAGAGACAACAAAATGTCTTTAAACTCAAAAAAGTGCACCCACATCAAATTCTCCAGAAACCTTAAAATCATAAGTTTTGACTATAACATTAATAGGGATATAATCACCGAAACTAATACTATTAGAGACTTGGGTGTCCTCTACGATGCCAAATTATCTTTCACATTCCACTTAGACAATATTATTAAAAGAGCATCTAGGATGCTAGGGTTTGTCATTAGGAATTGCAGAATGTTTAATAACCATGTAAAAATAAAACTCTATAATTGTCTGGTTAGAAGCACGCTTGAATACGCTAGTGTGGTATGGCGACCTCATTATGCTACACAATCACTTTGTCTTGAAAGAGTCCAAAAACGTTTTTTGTGGCATCTCACTTACTCTGCAGGTAAAGTTAAAGAACTACCCTCTTATAGAATGAGATTGGAATATTTTAAAATGACTTCCCTATCTACACGACGTCAGATTATCGATGCTAAGTTCGCTTATAAAATCTTTAGGAACATAATACGTTGCCCACAATTGCTGAACCTATTCCACCTCCGTGTTCCCTCTAGAATTCCAAGACACTTAATCACACCGCTCTGTCCGCCTCAGAGAAGAACTGTTCTAGGCGCAAATTCTCCTTGTGCTAGAATGTGTAATGTGATCAACGGTTGTAGCGATCAAATCGACTTACACTTCGACTCCCTTGCCAAATTCTCTAAGTCAATTTATGATGTACTGGATAACATGGCCATTTAATTATTATTATTTTTTTGTAACATGTATCTTTCTTCTTGTATCATTTTGCATGCTTTTTTATGTTATTTTTTTTTTGTTTAATGTTTATTGTACGGCGTTTGGGTTACTTTTTTCTTTTTCTTTTTTTAATTATTTGTACGCTTAAAAATATATTAGTTATAATAAAATTAAATTTATCGTTTATTAACCGTTTGTTATGTACATGTGGTGTTTACCTGTAAGTAATTGTTGCACTTAGTTCATAATTTCCTTTTTGTATATGTTATATAGCTATTAGATGTATAAGTGTAAACAAATGTTGGTAAACCTTTATAAATAAAAATAAAAAATAAAAATAAAATAAAAAAGGGTAAGTTTCGAATAAAATAAATATCAATAAAAAGTTGTTAAGTTTACACGCCCTAATGCCACTACTCCTACTCAAAGAGGATTCGCCGCAGCGGCAACATTACACTTTCAGTCAGAAAAACACTCACGCACACGCCATATTCGCACTAAACTACAAAATGATTATCATTTTTGATAAAAATATTCGTTTTTTTGAGAAGAGTTTTGGCATAATGGAATGGCAGAGGCAAATACGAGTATGTGGTTTCATTTTTTAACGTAATGTCAAAATAACCCTGTATAAGATACTTATATAACTTGTGAAACGATAATATTTTCACTTCCACAGATGGACAGAAGTGCTCCAGACAACGATGCTACACCCCGAACATAATAACATTAAGTTTAATTAGTTCAATTACTCGTGAATGTGCTCCGTACATTTTAATGTTCAGAGATGTCTTAATCTTGGTTGTTTATTTAGACTTCGGTTATCAAGAGAGTTTCTATCCACTGTACACTAATACGTTGAAAAAGTTTTTGAAGTTATACTTCTTTTGGCGCGTTAGGGAAAAATGATGAGAGTAAATTTTTACGATGCGCGCGCACACCGTCACGAAATACCGACACCCTGAAGTTAGCTATACTCAACATTTTAGTTTTGAATTTTGAACGTAGAATAACGCGAAAGATATTGAAGTTATACTTCTTTTGGCGCGTTATTTAAAAAGATTTTTATCTTGTTACGCCAAAGAAGTATTTCTTCTAACGCGTGTACATAAGTACACACACACTTTTTTATAACAAATAAGTTCTTGGTGTTATGTTTTCATTCAGAGTTGAATAACTTTGTCGTTTTTCAAGATATTCAAATATTTCTTTCACTATGGTTCATGTAATTTCATAAACTCACGATTTATATAAGATAAAACTGTTTCTGTGTCAGAGGAGAATTGCCTCGAGAGGAAACACATTATGGGATCTGGGTGTAGTTTACTACGCCGATCTTATAGCTCGAGCGTAGCTGAACATTGCAATTTAAGGTCGAAGTGAGCATTTCGAGTGCCATGGGAATTATATTTGAATAGAAAAGATAGTCTTGCAAATAAGTTGGGTCCTCGGTAATTTTCGTATTTCTAAAGTATCAGCAAAAGCTGGACAAAAACTCAAGCTCTGTACACATCATATTTTATAATAATCGTCTATTATTTTACTCACTATCATGTTTTATTTTTGATATTTTGAACAGCCGACGTTGAAAGGATCGCGCACTGTAATTTAAAATAAACTATCTGATTGAAACGATTGCCGAGGTGCCAAATTAGTTGCATTTGATAATGCTTATTTGTAAAACAAGGAAATGTTTCTTGCCCGTATTTATTTGCGATTATGAACTCGATTGTATGTAAGTTAAGACTTAGAGGCAGCGACGGTCGCTGTTTGGACTGTCAAAATGAGCAATAATATTTATTATGATGATAATCAAACTCGTGATATGATATTTTTAGTACCTGATGAAATAATCAGAAATATATATTTTTTCAAATCGTACGTTTTGTATCTTTACAATATATTTGTTGAATATCAACACTTAAGAATACTCTTTCAAGTTGCACCAATATGCTATATTGGATTATATACCTGCATGTTTGTAATACGAACCTCTTTTCTTAAGCTACTGACGCCCGTGTATTTTTTTGGATGTTCATAAATATCGGATATTCAGAGCCAACTACCAAGCATCAGGCAACTGGGATGTGTCAAAGGGCACTTCTTCCTATTTTTCATACAAAGTACCTTAGTTGGGTTTTCATCGACATATAATTTTAATGGCTATCATGAAATGAATGAATCTGATGTTAACTTTAGTTTTTTTTTACGTGGGGACATCATAATTGTGTTGTATTTATTTGCAATATGTGATAATGTACGTATTTGTATACAAGTATTTTAACTTGTCACATTTCTCTCACAAATACATACGGATGAATGATGAACGTGCATTCTTAAGCTGTGTATTCACTAAGCAATAAATTATGCAATATGTTGATTATATTTTACAATAGTTATAACGTTGTATGGGATGCATGTTGCAAAACATGTAGATACGAGTTATGTATGAAATTTTGCCTAGTGAATTCAGGATGTAATAAAAACGAAATAGGCGATACATTTGTATTGTTTAGGTACTTGACAGACTGACGAATATATTTTTTTTTATCATTATTGATAAATTTTACTAATGCTTCGCTCAGAGCGTTTGCGAGTCATTAAGGATTACATCATCACAATAATGTAGCTAAGAGATCGGCGTTGTGTGTTTTGTTTCTTCTTACGACATTCTCGGAAATTTTCGATGTGTGCGATGTACATAATTTTTTTAACATACATATCCGATCTCTTATTTTTAAAGATATACGATGGCACTCAAGTGAACAATACATTTAGTGTAGGGACGCTTTCATCGCATCACGGCATTGTATATGCATGAACGACGTGTGAGCGATTAGTCCCAAGGTGAAATATATTCCAAAGCTAAAAATATAGTTTTATTTATTAAGGTCACGAAAGTATTTTGGAAATAAAAAACATTATATACAAATACTAATCTTTTATTTCATCTGGCAACACCTGATATATAAATTACACTTACATTATTTTGGCTTTGGTAACACTGAGATACTACATCAATTATACATAGCCGTTGTGCTTGCTAAATCTCTTAAAAAATACTCAATGTGAGTTAACTATTTTTATTGTCACCTAAGTTTAATGGACAGGACATATTTATAAAGGCATGTGCTATGCCGCTATGGGTAGCAAAACAAAGATTAGGAAAGCGGTATTCTGAAGTATACCGCGCCTTATTTCGCTACACAGAATGGCAGCGAATCTGTTATTGCATTGGGATTAAATTCTGGCACAAGAGATTCGGCAGGCGCAAAAGCCACTTGTCAGATCTTGGTACCGCTTAAAGTACAAATAAGTTACTTACATCTAAAAGTAGGTCAAAATGCTCTCTGAGATCATTACATCTTTGGCTTGATGCGGCACATATAGGCCTATGCGGAAGACTTACCTACTTTATACATAAGGGACTAAGGCAGCGCTTAGGGAGGTCGCGAACGGCGACTTTTTGCAGCGATGCAGTAGCTATGCAACTAAAATACGCATCGTTACAGTCGCGATGCTGTCGTTGGCTGTACACCTTGGCCCACGCCCACGATTCTGTATCGCTATAATCGCGATGCTCTCACGCTGCAGTAGCGAAACGCGCAGCGATCGCGATGCAACTTCGATACGGAAATCAATGTGAAAGCCAAAGTTGCAAGGCGCGCGTTTGTATTGATACAGTACCTAGTAATGATGTCGCGCGTTTGTATCATTGCAGTAGACAATGATGTCGCGCGTTTGTATCGCTCCGTCGCACGTTGCAAACGCAGATAATTCGCGATGGCAGTAATACAGGAAAACGCGCGTCAGCATCACTACACAAAGTAGCAGTAGACGACCTCTCTTAGATGACATTATAATAAGCAGGACAGCTTTCTACATTGATTTTCTATAATAAAATATTAAAAATCATTCTAGAAGTGTTTACAGCTTACGTTTAGTTTCACAGCTGCACGCTTACCTACGTACATTAATTATAAGTGGTCATGCGAAACTACAGTTTTGGCCACAGAATGGGCTGGCTTGATCGTGTTAATTTTGAATCATTAAAAAACAACAAATCCTCCTCATTTTCAATACCCAGGCCTAAATGGTTTATGAACCGTTTTATAAATTTTCTATAAAATTTTAATAATGTACGTAGCCTTATGGCCGATTTCTAATAACGATCTTAACCGCTACCGAGGGATTCATAGCGAAAATGGACCAATAAAACATACCAACAAATGTGTTGTTTTGATTGATTTGTTCTTACCATTAACACAAAAATAGCGGTCAGAATATTTCTTGGAATCGGACGTTGGCACGTTCATAGTTACAATCATAGGCGACTATTAGTGATTCTATCTTCCAAAATATAAATCCATGGATTTTATAGTTGCCCAACCTTTACGACCGCCTTCATGCTTTAATAACTGAAAATAAATGCTGTATGCTGCACGTATCTTCAGCTCGACCAAAGCATAGAAAAATAATTTCCATTGAAATAAAAAAAAGGTTAAATTTGTTTGATTCGTTTAATGCCCTGCACCCAATGGAGAGACGGCTCGGTTTGACAGGGCATTTTAAGATGACGATTAGTAATTTAGGTACCTACGATATTAAATTTCAATAATAATGTGACTGTAAACGGCTCTGACTGTAAACGTTAAGGGATACCATACTAAAGTTACTGCTGAATAGAAGTTGCCATCAGACAGCCTCAGCATGATAGTATCCGAAGGATCCTTCGGTATGTCGTTTCACCAGCAGGCATCGGACCTTAGTTCTTTTTGAAAAATCTATACTAATATTATAAAGAGGAAAGATTTGATTGTTTGTTTGTTTGTAATGGTCAAACTCAAAAACTACTGGACCGCTTTTGAAAAGTCTTTCACTAATAGGAAGCTACATTATTCCTGAGTGCTATAGGCTACTTTTAATCCCGGGAAAATATTTTTATCCCGGAAAAACTTTTTCACGCGGGCGAAGCCGCGAGCAGAAGTCTAGTAATTAATAATCTCAGAATCTAATATAAAGACAATATTGTACAGTATTTACATTTTTTCTACCTAATTATTAATAATTTATATATTTGATCTTCACTAAAATTATGTCTTCCATGGCCCATGTGTTGTACATAATATGAGGGTTTGACATAAATACACATGCATATTATGTTTTGGCGGATAAATACAATAAAATATGCATCCTACATACTTCCCGGATATGAATTTCGCCTGACACAAAAAGCACTCAGTTAATATAAATAATACCATTATAGGTATATTTTTAGAAAATACAACGTGAAACGTTTTTTACTAAGTATTTGAAAAATACACACCCATACAACATTTGTGAGGTACTGTTATAAAACAACATTTGCACTTGTGTATGTATACATATGTCGGATTTGTGCTTTAAATATACTTATTATATCATAATTTATAAAATATATAGATTTGTTTAAAACATTGATTCTTAAATATTTTATTGTAAATAAAATACCTATTTACGTGACCAATAAATACGATTTACATAATATATTAATATAGGTACTCAAGATTTTTTAAAATCTACGAAGACATTTCACTATAAAATAATGAAATTAATAATTAACTACGAAAAACTGTAAAAGTTAAAAATCCTCTCAATATGGCACAAAATTTATAAAGTTCCATCGGTATATAATTTATTTACCAAATCATTTCGGCTTATTTCGCCACATTTTACTTACCTAGGGACAAAAAATTTGTCCCAAAAGTCCTTCGTATCCGTTTCTTCATACTTTTTCTATCTATATTCTTTTAATTACATTTTCTAGTTAATAGAGCGTTTGGGGTTTCGAGCGATCCTCTTGCGGCTCGATGACCCGGGCGACCGCCCGGCTGCCGCACCCAAAGCAGGTAGAACTTACAGACTCTATCTACATCTTGGTAGTGAGTGCATCCCCGTTCTCCTTGGTGTCAGTGTTCAGCTGGTCCCGGCTACGTTTGTCTTTACTTCGACTTTTGAAGAAGGAGGCGGTGGTACCCGACCTGTTGCGGAAGGACCCTGGAGTTCCGTTAGCTATGGAAGTGCCGGAGCCTTCATTGGTCTGCTCGCGGATTTTCGGTGACCTGTCCCGCGGTCGCGTGCGTGATGTAAAACTATTTGCTTTCAACCTTGCCCCTGAAAATGTGAGTAATTTTCAATGTAATTTTTTTGTTGTGTGAATGAAACACTGGACATAATGCTAGTTCTGACTGTTAGTGATTATTTTCCACCAAGAAAACAGTTTCGTCAATCTAGACCTTTAATCTATGAAAGAAAATAATTGCTTTAGATTTTTTATATGACGTGTAAGTTTTCTGGATTCTTTAATATAATAAAAGCTGTAACAAACATACCAAGTTTACTCATCATGGAGGAGGATTCGACGCGTGCGGGGTCGGTGGGCTCGGCGGCGAGCGCGCGTGCGTTGCGCATGGCGCTCAGGCCCAGCGGCGACGCGTGCGTGCCCGTGGGCGTGTGCGGCGCCGACACCGAGCCCGCCGCCGCGCCCGCCCCCGCCCCGGCCCCCGCCCCCGCGCGCGCCACCTCGCGCCGCACCACCAGGCTGCTCGCGTGCGGCCGCCCCAACACGTCCAGCTCTAGCATATCACTAAACAGCACATGGTTTTAATTCAGCTATTTATCAGTGAAAATACTATATTTAAGGGGATTGGAGTGGAGACCGCGTCTTGGCAAGCGTAGCGTTGGACGCCCTCTAGCCAAATGGTGGGACGACTTGCACAAGAGGGCCGGTAGCAACTAGATGCATAAAGCAGCAGACCGGGCTCTGTGGCGTATCTTGAGAGAGGCCTATGTCTGTGGGCTGATGATACGAGACGAGCATACCGCTCGCCTGATGGTAAGCGATACGACCATAAACAGTAGCAACACCATCCAGCAACTTGAGTTACAAAGTACTGTGTGGCATTCCACTGCGCTCGTCATCCTAAAACATAAGATTTTAAGTCTCATTATGTCCAGTAGTTTCATTGGCTACAATGTCTTTCAAACCGAAACACAACAGTGCATGCACACTGCTGCTTGGCGGTAGAAATAGACATTGCGGTTGTACCCACCCAGGCGGACTCTTACATAATATGAGAGACCTACCACGAGTATGAGAGACCTACCACCAGTATGATTTGTATAGATTTAGCTTTATTTCTATAACTGGCCATGTGGCTGACGTTAATCTCCTTTGAGTAATATCAAGGCAATGAAGGTTATCCGAATAATTTATCACATTATTATTGTCTCGTTCAACGATATCCTATTACTTATTCCAACTTTTAGCATTTAGGTGCCTCGCATTAGGCTAGTCAGGCCTGCCGAGTGGTACGTACGTGTGTTCGTCGAGCCTGGTGTGTGTGCGTCGCAGCCGGTGTCGCTGCGAGCCGCTCGGCGCTGTTCTGGCGCGGTCCGTCCTCATACTGCCACCACGACGAGCTGCACACATACAAAGACGGTAAATAATTAATCTTATCCAAATAATATTGTCATCTGTAGATAAAGAGCTACCACAAAGCTATTAGAGGTTTAGATGACAGCGAGGCAGTGTTGGATGTGTGTATTATTGATGTAGGTATGTAGTGCTTAGGTAATGTTACCAAACAATCCCTGGCTATATGGGGTGGAAACTGCTATCTTCGCCCTCTATGTATTGTGATCTGTTATTATGATACTAAACAGGTAAAAAAAAACAGTTTGATGACAGTTTATGGCTTTGCTAATATCTATTTTTTTCATATAAAATGGGCACTTATGATTATTTTAGTGTTGCGACTCGAGTGAATTTGTCAAACTCGTACTCGAGTGAAAAAAATATTGACTCGAATCCAATTGCATTCGAGTTGCCGCGCCAACTCGGCGCACCAAATAGCCTCGGTGAGCGCTAAAAATCACTAGAAGTCGATAATTTATTAGTTTCTGTCTACGTCGCGAACGTTATTGCTGCCAATCTAGAATTTTGGAACGAAGTTCCTTATCGCGCGTTGTGAAAGGGGGCTGGACGGAAAGTTGTCACGACACTTTTTTCTATTATCTTACTAATATGAACCTTAAATACAATGCGTAGAAGCTATAATTCTTGAAACGAGTATATTTTTATTTATTTTATTTATTAAAGTCATTAAAACCATTTCTTACTAATCTAATATGAACCTTAAATACATTGCGTAGAAGCTATTTCCCCAGCGTTGGCACGGCACGAGTACAAAAGAATTGAACGTAACATTCTTTTTTCAAATTTTGTTGATTTATTCTACTTTACTACTACTGACATTTATCAATAACAAGACTAAACGTGCTTTGCTCGCGTTTAAAAATCTACTTTATGTGGTAAGCGTAAGATCGAATTTGTGTTTAGTCAATCAAAATTTGTGATAAAAATGCTATGCAATAGCTTTACCGCGGCAGTCTCCGAGTGCCACACGTATTTATTTGTTTTTTTTCTCTAGAAACTTATGTATTGGAACGGAAATAGGAAAATATTTATATATTTATATATATACACACTCTGTTATATAAATTAAATTTTATTACAATTCCTTCACTAATTAATCGAAAGGAACTTCGTTCCATCCGGGTGTCCCTTGACACCTCTCATTGCTTTTTTTTATACCTAATTAATTTGGTATATTTCATACAAAAAAATCAATTTAACAACTGAAAAATAACTATTATTTTGTATATTATTTCATCTTCCGACATATTATTAGTAATTAAATAAAGGTATTTAAAAATACTTAAACAAATATTACTAGAGTTACATGGTGTGCAAGTAGTCAACTCGAGTGACGTAATTAAATTACTCGAATGACTCGAGTCATAAAATCCTACTCGAGTCACATCACTAGATTATTTTGACATTAAGTATACTGAATATGAGTGTATATGGGTGGCGGTGATGATTTACCAAGTTATTTTGTTTATTTGCTTGTTAATTTATTATTAAGAATACGTATTTGAGCTCACGTTGCGAGGCAGCATCAAGTGGATGTGTGTTGATGCGCTTGCGCACTTGCAGCATGGTGTAGACGATGGAGGCGAGCGAGCGCGGTTGAGGTGCGGCAGCGGCAGCCAGGCCCTGTGCCGCCTCGGGTTGGTCCACCACACACCACGTCTCCATGATGCCCTTGCCCTTCACATGCACCTTCCCGCAGGACTCCACCACATAACCACGCCGCTCCAACAACTAGGACCATTGGAACTTGCCAATTAGCACCACGTTGCCATTCCCCCTAATATCTCTGATTTTCTCCTAGTTTGCAAAACTTTCGAGGAACGCCAGGGGCGATTTATCTTATTGTTCGGGCGGAAGTAATTTTTTTTAATAGTTTATAAATGTGTCTACCGTTATGGACTGATTCTAACACTAAAATCTCATGATGATGAGTTTTTGGGTCAAAATCCATCATGTTGTTTTCAAGTTACAAGAGATAATAAGAATAGCTTGGCTGCTAAAATTATGTCAGACGGCTTTATCTCCTTCTTTAGCTAATGCTTAATACATCAGCTGATCAACTGACTGCGGAACGCGATTTGTCATCGCCAGAGTACTTGAGTACTGAGTTGAGTACCTAATAATAGACATAATATCATATAATATGCAATGTAATGCTTGGTGCTGTGCAATAACTTTTATAATTAGTAAATGACTTGCATTATTCGTTATTAAGTTGTGGGTGGTATTGCTGCTTACTTTACATGGGTAGTTTTGAACCATCAGGAGAGCGATATACTTATCTTAGTCGTTGTACCAATAAGTGTAAAGTCTAACCTGCTTGGTATATTTGGTTACTTGTATCATGCCCATCTCGCCGGTGCTCTCCATGCGTGAGGCCTCGTTGACGGTGTTGCCCCAGATGTCGTACACGGGCTTTAGCGCGCCAATCACGCCGCCCACCAGCGGACCGCAGCTTATACCTATAGAGGACAAAATCATACTATAAATTAACTATCGTAGTTTAATAAAAAATAAACTAATATTCAGAAAAGCATGTGTGGAAATTATAATAATTTATCATTACTGATACAGACAATAGACTTACCGACTCGAAGTCGAAACTTATTAAAGCTATGTTTGTTGACTTCTTCGAGTGCTTCCCGCATTGCGAATGCGTAGTCCACCAGCGCGCACAGGTGATCGCAGTCGTCGTCACCTGACTGGAAAAATTGGATTAGGTTAAGCATGTTTTTTATAAGATCAAACTCATTTTGGATGATTAAATAGTAAGTGATCTCCACTCGGTGGAAGGTTAACGGTGAAGGAAAACATCGTGAGGAAACCTGCATAACTGAGAAGTTCTCTATAGGAATTTCGAAGGTATGCGAAGTCTGCCAACCCGCACTAGGCCAGCGTGGTGGACTAAGGCCTAAACCCTCTCAGTTGTAGAGGAGGCGCGTGCTCAGCAGTGGGCAGTATATAATACAGGGCTGGTATGGTATGGATCTCCACTCCCATAAACAACCATACAACGAAAAAAACAGGAAAGCGTTAAGGATTCGGAGAGAAGAGAGTTTTTGGCTCTTACCACATTCTTGGGATTCAATCCAGAAGCCGCCATGTAGATTGCTCGTATAGTCTTAATCTTGTCTATGCTCTTGAACCGCTCTTTCATCAGCAAATTGTCGAAATCAACTGTGGATTGCAGCTTTAGTTAAGTTTTAAACTGAGCTCTGTTTATTAAAATATTAGCTATATTATGTCCCTTAACAACGAATAAATTGCCGTTTTTCCCAGGGCTTATTTAAAAACAATTAAGTTAAAAAACCTCTCAAATGGGAAGAATGAAATTTATAAGAATCAAGTATGCCCCTACAATCACTAATTGTGAGTTAATTTATATTGTAATTTGTAAACTTAAAATTTTTGTTTTCAGTAGCTACGGGACGAATTTCTTAAGGCATTATTATTAATTACACTTGGCTGCAAAATCTTGTCTTTGTTACTAGTTTTTGGATCTTCTCTTTATTCCTACAAATACACTACGTACACTCTTAGGATTTGAGAATGATATAATAATTTGGTACATTACTAATGATTTCATTGAGCAGCCGCATGCTCTCCACGCCCTTCTCTTCCGAGTAGAAGTCGTCGAAGTTGGCGATGCTCGCAAACATCACTCCCACCTCTGGCCGCCACTGGGAGTATAACTCCTGTGGGATTTATAAATCATTATAATTGTTTTACTTTAAATACGCGTCACGGCTTTCCACCTCTTTTAATTATTAAATATGCATAAAAAATCAATTAAAAAGCCTTACGTCTGGACGTCGATCCTTGCTCAAAAAGTGCGTGACAACATGATCTGGCAGAATATGTTTCAGCAGGTGCCTATTGATTCGCTGTGTGGCCTCCATCTCGCCTAGGTTTGTCTCCGCCTGCTGCTTCCAGAGGAAGTCGAGGCGTGACGTCACTTCCACCAGCCGTCCGTGGTAGATTACCACCAGCAGGAACATTGTCATCAGAATCAGCATTTGCATGTACGCCGGCAGCTGTCTGCATATAAAATTATTATCCCCTTTATCCCACTTGAACGTACAATTACGCAACAGTCTAGGCACACCTGTTGCAGAAAGGATTAATAATTCAAGGTGAAATCTTACTAAGCCTTACCTCGTTTCACCGTATTAAAGTTCCGCCTAGTGCGGTTTTGTATCACTACCGGCCGTCTATCACAATATTATAAGTATACGAAACAAGACGATTTGACAAAATAAAAAATCAAAATTTATTTGTAAAGCATTGTAAATTAAGTAAAAGTAGGTAAATAGGGTTACTTTCCGTTTCTTAAAATGCTCTTGAGTTGCCGAACCCACCTTAGTCTAATTTTATTTGACGATTTGATTATTTTATTTATTAGTGGAACATCAAGTTCACCATTATTAATTTCACAAACGAACGAGGATGTATAAAAAAACCTATTGTTAGATGTTAATTTATTTATTGAAGGTTATGAAAGCACCAACCAAATCCCTATAATAGGAATGGACATCTGTCGGTCAGAGCAAGTGCAGTGTCGGGTGCCGATGTAAATAATGCGAACTGATAGGATTAGGTCAAAAAACTTTCCCCCCACTAATCGTTGAATGTCTCATTCTCCCCTCAGCGACCGTCCTGAGCCGAGGTTCGTAACCCGTTAGTGGGTTGCCCTCAGCATGGTCACTTAAATTCAGGGTTGCGAGCGCGCCAGCGTTCACCCTAAAGTCCGGTGTGGCCAGAAAAGCCGACCCTCGTCAGGCTACTGGCAGATTAGTCAGGCCAAAAAAAAATAAAAAATCGGTCAGAGCATTCAGTCAGCAGACGTGCGCGCGTGAACATCATCATGGGAATTTTGTGTTCTGGTAATATTTTGTGACCTACTCTTTGAAAGTTATTTCTATCAAGTGCAATTTATGGTTTTTGTTAACAATTTAGTGTCTTTTAACAAGTTTTGATTAATTTTTTTTAAAATAAATTTAACTAAAATCCTAACACTATAAACAGAACCATTGATGTATTGGGTTTTTTTAATACATCAATGAACACAACACTAAAATACTCACGTTTTTTCGTTGTATGTGCAAGTGTAATTGTAATATCTGAGTAGCAGATAGCAGTACATGATTACATTGATGATCGCGATGAAGGTCTTGATCAGGTAGTAGAGCTTGAGCACGGAGGTGAGTGCGACCAGGCACAACACCCACGTGAACACTACGTACTCCGGTTGGTGGCATTCGCTCACTTCGTCAAGAGACCGGTTAAGAGTGTTATTATTGTTACATCCCGTCTTCGGTAAGGTGCAGTAACTCGGTGAGATCGCGAAGTCGCACAAGTTGAGTACCAGTACGCTGGAAAGACGGGGATAGTAAATTTATTAACCAATCATTCGTGCACTTGCTCTAAAATTGAGTTTATTAGGGACTACACTAGTTTTTAACCTCCAGAGTAAAAATACCTTGATATCGACATTATGGTGACAAAACAACAGATGTTTACGTTGCGCCGCATGCGTGTGCTACTGAGAGCGGTAGAGAAGCGCACCAGCCGCGGTAGTGGCACTTCAAATTCCTCCAACATCACTAGCACGAACGACAGCGTCAGCGGCACCGTCATAATTGCCAGCACAAGCATCAAACGGGTGCAACTACGAACATAATCGCATATATTAATATTCCACGTTATCAGTGAAAATTTCAAGTGATGGGGTCATGGGATTTGCTGAGTGATTTATCGTCTCACTTCAGTATGAGCTTACTTGTAATGAATGACAGACTGTACGGCGACGATGAAGAGCCACAGCACGAGGCAGCACAGCACGTTGGACTTGAACGTGCGCTCGTCCTCTTCGCTGAAGCTCTTCTCGAGTGACGGCCGCCGGAACCGCAGCAGCACCGTACGCATGTTGTTCACGCGCATCTGACGGTTGCTCTCCACTTCGATTGAGTTTATTAGGTCGTCGTCCTACAAAAGAAAATAAATTTATAATAAGCTTTCATAACAGCATTTCTGATTGCATCATTCTAGGATTCGTCCAATTTATAATTTGTATTTGTCCCCAATTATTTGTCAACGGATATATTTGCACAGTATTGGCTATCGTCATACCAAATTTTGCTAAAATCTTGTCAGTGGTTTAGCCGTAAATAAAGATAATAAATAAATAGGCCTAACATTTCCATTAAATTATAACATACAAGACACGCATACGCATACTCACGCCTTTTTTTATCCCCGAAGGGGTAGGCAGAGGCGCAACTAATGCACCCACTTTTCGCCATTTTTATTCCGTCCCATGATGTGTCCCATGATGTGACATACAAGACACGGTTATGTATTAATACCTATATGTTGAAATATGAGATTTTACCTCAATGTCTTCTGACAATGGAGCGCTATCATCGATATCCTGGTCATTCATGAACGGATCTCCTCGCCTTGAACACGGGATTCCACTTAGGTACTGCCGAAGATCCAATATTTTATTTTGGAATGTAAATAGGAAGATTTATGATTAAATTACTTATTGAAGACTTAGCTAAGATAATCTGTAGTTGAGAATACAGTCATATAGAATATGTCGAATGGATTCCAGCAATTATCGTTAAAAACGGAAGCTTTCGTACATTGCCTCAATTGAACACAAACATTTGTGTCGTGCATTTTTTTGCGACGAAAAGTTGACATAATTATTATGCGCAGTACCAAATACGAAATGCAGCTAATTAATATATATTCTGTAATAATTCGGTTTACATACATTTTGGAACGGCGTCTCTGGAATCCATTCGTTGACCATCTCATTCTCTATGATGCTGCTCGGTCTCCGGGCCACCGCTTCCAAAATGTGTTGAGATATTGTTAGTGTCCTGCAAAGAAATATTTGAGATGAACAAAATTTTATTGTGTGGTGAATCTTTCATACGGGAGAGTTAGTTTGGGTAAGTATCACCGCTTAATCTGTTTCTGTCAGTAGACATGTTGTTGTGTTCCAATTTGAATATTAGACATTGAAGCCGATAGAGTTATTGAACATTATGAAGTCTTAGCTGCTTTGCTGGTGGTAGGATATCTTCTATCCACCCTGATAACGACCAGTGTTGAAATAGGTATAGGGAAAGAGAACGATGGTATGTCTAATACTCTAACCCGCTCCTATTCCTGAATCTTTTGATCCATCGCGGCTGTTCGGTGGCACGGATGAAGTAGGTGGCGATGTTGTGGTTCTTGAGGTACGAGTTCCGAGAGCCTCCGTCCCCGGGCTCCACCTCGAACGCGCCATTCAAACACTCTAACGTCGCCGCTGATATGTGTACACGCCTGGTGAAATATACCAAACACTTATTACAATGACTATGCAAGTTAAGTAGAAACTCCGGCATGACAATCTCATAATCTCGAGACCCTCGGAGGTTCGAGTTTACAAATGAAAATATCAACATACCCGGGTAATCCGCCGCTCTCCATATGGTTAGCAATGGTGACATCATTCGACCAGAGGTCAAACTGCCACTTCAACCTACCGAGCACACCGCACAGCACTGCGCCGCTGTGAATGCCGATGCGCATGTGTAAATCCACCTGACAAAACGATATTAACAATAACATTTATATGTTAGAAAAAACAAGTTAAAAAAACAAGTAGTTTCACACAAATTTTGTTTCGTCAAAACAATTACAAGGAATGAAAAAGTCTTCAAGGAACGAAAGTGTGACGTAAAAAGGGGGAATCCAGTACCTTCATGTTATAGCGCACGTCGCGAATGGCGAGGATCATGTGCAGGCCCATGTTGACACACCAGAACGCGTGATCGGACCGCGCTGGCAGCCCACTCACGCAGAAATAACAATCACCCAGCAACTTGATGCGCAGGCAGAAATTCTCCTAACATAAGACCTTAATTATTACTATCACGGTATTTATATTAAACGTTATTTCATATATACCAAGTATCGGCTGGATTGAGTGAAAAGAAAAGACTGACAAGCAAAGAGTGATCACTATAAAATAAAAAAAAAACTTACTGAAGCTAATTTGTCAAATCTGGCGAAAAGTTCATTGAGCAGCTTCACCAGCTCCTGCGCACTGCATTTACTTGATAACTCTGAAAAGGGCCTCGATTAGTAAGTAACTGGCGAAGAGACTTTAATATAGTTAAACAGTAGTTCTTATACACATTGTATTATTGCATTATATTAGGTCGTTACATTAAAATAAATATATTGCTTTTATAATTTCTATCCAGTTATAACATTATAAAACTAGAAATATATAAATTAAACCTACCGGTGAACCCCTTGATGTCAGCGTAGAGTATGGAGACGTTTTGGTGGCTCTGTATGTAGAGATTGTTGAACTGCTTCTCATGGAAGTCACCGTTTACCTTTGACACGTCCAGGTAGATTTCGCGCGCCAGGAAATATGGAATCACTGTAGGTACACATAAATTACATGCTGTAGTAATCGATTGTGGGGTTATTTTATTAACAGTTTTATTTTGAATGATATTAGGGCGGTCTCATGATGATCGCCTAGCCACTTGAAATAAACATTGAGTTCGTTGCTTTATCTTGGAAAGTAAAGACTATTGTAATTTCCGGGCGTTTCGAAAGTATTGGTTATTTAAGATCAACATTATTCGAGAGTTATTGCCAGTAATTTTTGAACTTTTGGCGTAATAAAGAAGTCACGTAACATTTCTCTACTAAAGTTGTTTTGTGTGAAATGATATAAAATAAACTCTGATTGGTGGACAGACTTCACAATCCTTACCGCTTTGAAAAAGATCTCTTTGCTTGTCGCACTCGCTTTTGGTCCTCTTCCTTGTAACCATGGATCTTCGCGTCTCGTGGAACGCCTTTCTCTGGCTCCAATCAGCAAGTGACTTGGCGTACATCCCGGCGAAATTCACTGCTAAGTACAGGAGAGCGTTGGCTACTAAGATGCGCGTCGCACACGATGTCGGCTGTAACATTATAATGATTCTGATAATCCTAATATATTTTTTATTCCTTGTAAAAGCTAATACTGGAGATGCATAGGTATATAGGAGATTATATTTACAATCGGGTTTAGCCTTGGAGAGTCCCAAGAAATTAAGCAAATGGAATGATTATCGTGGTCGAGATACAGATCTTCAATGAGTTGGCGATATAGGAACAAAGCACTTACCAAACAGTTTGTTTCAGTGTAATCTTTGATGACGACGGCCATAGCGAGGATGTGCGACAAACCCGACAGCAGGCCGATTACGATGCACCACAATAACGACAGCGGCAGCATCGCGTACGGCACGAACACTATGAACAGCATGTACCACACCTGGTTCAGCGGATCGTCGTATCCTACGCCTAGGGTGCTAAGACCTGTTGGAAAAAAATAATAAATAACAATTACAGTACCTATACCTACTCTTTATGGCTATGAACTATGATAAATTAAATCATAATGAATGGCTAGAGGTCATCGAAATGTATGGCATCGAAAATTATACTTAATCATCTGGCCTAGATTTAGTTCTGTGGACTACTTGACGATTACCACTATCTCTTATGAAACCATAACGACAGGGAAATCGTAAATAGGAAGGTACCGTGACGACCTTATATTCAGGAATTTAAGCCTGGCGCCAAGTAGGCAACACAGCGACTCGGAAGGGAATTTACACGAGCGTAATACACCACAACATTATGCCTTCACCTTGAGCTATGAGCAGTATCCAGGTGGCGGCGGCCGCCCAGTGCAGGTAGCTGTTCGCGAAGCAGCGCCACCAGCCCAGCAGGCATACGCCTACGTTCAGGAACGCAAATGCGGCAGTCCACACCAGATTAGATCTTTCCACCTTATCTGTTTAATGAACATAACTTTTACTAGAATTTTATCCTACTAATATTATAAACGTAAAAGTTTGTAAGAATGTATGTATGGATGTATGTTTGTTACTCTTTCTGAAAAAAACTACTGAACAGATTTAGATGAAATTTGGCACGCGGGTAGACCATGTCTTGGATTAACATATAGGTTATTTTTTATCCTTTTAAACGCGGAAAAACTTCTTAACGCAGGTGGAGCCGCGGGCAAAAGCTGGTTAATTATATTGCATAAGCAAAACTTCAAAAGTGCGCGTAAAGTGTACTACGTCTGGAAACACTTGATACCGTTAATATGACATGACGAGGATTGAAGTACCTACCTAACAAATATTTTGTGGGCGATATGAGATTAGCAAATCGATCATCCAACAATGACTCGGATCGACGACATTTGGAATAAACGTATACTGTTATACTGGCCACAAGCATGTCCCTGTGTTAGTCTAAGATCCGGCTGCAAAATCTATACGTTCATCACGTAGATACTCAAACTCAAATTTCTACATTCATTTTTGAATAGGACAATACATTGATAACAGGTTGCCAGTCAAAAAGTGCCCGCAAATATTTTTAATTAAAAAAATGGTAATTAATTTTCCAAAAAAAATTTCGTTCATGTTGTTGTTAAATAAAATATCGTTCCTATTACAGCAATGTATGTAGGAAATTTGAAAAGCCATGGGTGCTGTTGCCTACTCGGCCGCAACTACTCATCAGCCAGGTGTAAGCAGGTAATACTTTGTTGTATTCATACGTTCATGACGTATAGTCATGTTTTATACATCAAATTAAAGCTTAATTTTTTTGAATTATGATGATATACCGCTTCCTGTGAAAAAATCGCCGCAAATTAGGGTTGCTAGCCGTTCAAAATGCTAGGTATCAAAGATAAAATGAAAGAGACTTATCGCGCAACGCTATTCGTTAGACGAGGATGGCGAGTGTCAGCTGTGAAAAATTCACTTACGGTCAGAGTTTTACAAAAATCCTCAAATTCTTGTTTATCTTTTATTTTTAAAACAGTTATTTTCTTCAAACATTCTGTATGGTATCCAAAATCATCAGTAGATTCCACAGTTAAAATAATATCATGGTATTTATATTTTTTTTTGCGCCGAAACATTAACATAGAAAGACACTTCTTAAAAGATATATTATCAAAATGTAGCACATTTTTAGTTTTACTACACAGAAAACACTTTTTCATTTTTTCAAAATGCAACTTTACTTTTATCAACGTAATAGTCGAATAAATAAATAATAATATCAACAACGTTGTGTATAACGAGCTCCAAACAGTGGTTAGAATATAACACGCACACAAACGTGCTGACACTCGCCATCCTCGTCTAACGAATAGCGTTGCGCGATAAGTCTCTTTCATTTTATCTTTGATACCTAGCATTTTGAACGGCTAGCAACCCTAATTTGCGGCGATTTTTTCACAGGCAGCGGTATATCATCATAATTCAAAAAAATTAAGCTTTAATTTGATGTATAAAACATGACTATACGTCATGAACGTATAAATACAACAAAGTATTACCTGCTTACACCTGGCTGATGAGTAGTTGCGGCCGAGTAGGCAACAGCACCCATGGCTTTTCAAATTTCCTACATACATTGCTGTAATAGGAACGATATTTTATTTAACAACAACATGAACGAAATTTTTTTTGGAAAATTAATTACCATTTTTTTAATTAAAAATATTTGCGGGCACTTTTTGACTGGCAACCTGTTATCAATGTATTGTCCTATTCAAAAATGAATGTAGAAATTTGAGTTTGAGTATCTACGTGATGAACGTATAGATTTTGCAGCCGGATCTCGTACTATGTAGGTTTACGAAAATTTGTAAAATCGCGTATACTACGACGTAACTAGAAAATCCTTTTATCGCCGCAGCAATATTGCATCTCTTGATGTAAAAAAAATAAAAGATCCACCAGATATACTGACAAAGGAAAAAATGGATAAAACAAAATCTATGCAAGACGCATGGAAACATAATATTGTACTGACTCCATGTTGTAGTGGAATAAATATACGATCACGATGTAGGGACACCTTGAAGAAGGAAGCAGAATATTTTTAGATTCACATAACTAGATTCGTTTATAAGCTATACATATTATATAACTCTTACCCGGTGCCGCGTAAACATATATTGCCGCGAGGCATATCTGTAAAATAAAAGATATAATCACTATTAGTTTGATGAGATAAGGGCCCTGTAGGTACCCTACATAATATTATTATGATCAGAACTTATAAATAATAAAATAATAATACCAGCCCTATATTACATACTGCCCACTGCTGAGCACGGGCCTCCTCTACTACTGAGAGGGTTTAGGCCTTAGTCCACCACGCTGGCCTAGTGCGGATTGGTAGACTTCACATACTCTCGAAATTCTTATGTAGAATTCTCAGGTATGTAGGTTTCCTCACGATGTTTTCCTTTACCGTTAAAGCGAACGATAATTGATAAACAGTCTAATATTTGTTTTGATCAGAACTTAAGTTAAGCAACACTACTACAAACACGCCAATAGACTTGGCTTGTTTGTAGTACCTAAGTGACAAAATTCGTCGCAGCTCGCAGAGCAGCTAAAGAAATATAGGGCCTTAGTAGGAATACCGGGATCTCGGTATTGCGGGATTGGAAGTCCTAGTGCGAACGACATGTCTTATCGACCACTCTAGCGTAAGGATACGTCATTCCATGCATTTGTTTCTATTCTATTGGCATTAATGCTTGTAGAAAAGCATCTTGGCTTTAGGCAAGGGCGTCGCCAAGGCGGGGCAGGGAGGGGCAGCTGTCCCACCCTAGAAATTTTAAAAAAGTTGCCAAATGCCAATTATTTATAAGTTTTAATTATTGTACAGTCAAGAACTCGTGAAGCTTTACACGTTGGACTCTGTACCGTTATTATTACAATCGCTGTAGATGTAAGGCTCGTACTACAAGTGAAAAGCTTCATGTGCATATCAATTTGCCCCCCCCTGGACCATCAGCTGGCGTCGCTCTTGGCTTTAGGCCCAGATACGTATAACAGACAGAAAGGGTCATAGAAAGCGTAGAGTTAATTTCCGTTGAGATTGAGAATTTGTTTTTAAGGTGCCAGCTTAGATTTATGTTAGAATTCCAATATGCTATGTGTATACATTAGAAGAACTTGTAAAGCATATTATAGCTTACTTTAAGAACTAAGTCGACTATGTTGACCATTATGAGTGATTTTTGCCGCTGTCTCCGGGAGTATCCCTGATATGAACATTCCACTTTTTCATCCTAAAACGAAATTGAATAGTTTTATGTTCACTAAATAAAAATATTGGTAAAGCTCATTTAGACGGAGCAACTATTGCTAGCAATATTCTTATGCAATTCGTGCTAGCAATAATCATTTTTTGAATATCAAAAGTCATAAGGCTCGTATGAACCTCAATGTGGGTGAGGATTGCCTCGCCATTGCTCATGTTGAGACGGGATAACTTTTTCAAGCAATAATTACGCACCATTATTGATAGCAATAATTGATACGTCTAAATGAGGCTTTAGTCAAAAATTGTTTTATATCGCTATATAAAAGAAAAATATGTCGTACCCTGAAGGTATTCGCGATTGAAGGCAAATGAATGCCTTTGAAGTATCGCGGAGGTCGCAGCAATTCTTCTGTAGGCACTGAAAATAATATCTTCACTTTATTACTAGTGTGGGAATCAAAATCCTACACTCAGTAGGTACGTAATTCGCACGGTGGTGTGCCGCTTTGAACGGCATTACCTGTAACTGCGGTGCAAATAAAAATAATATTCATTAACGAATCCAAGACTTTCCTGGTAAAGTTCATATAATATACAGTACAGTAAAACGAAGGAATAAAAATAAAACATAAACGGGATTTAGAAAACTTGCAGAAGCTACTTTCCACTAGCTATTGTTACGATGTAACAGTCACCGCAAACTGACTTCTAGAAACTTCGAAGCCTGCGAGACTTGCGGCAAGACGCATGTATATAGAATTATTGAAATATTGCTAGTGTAAATGCATCTGAAAGTTCTCGCGCTATATATTACTGAGAGAACTTGTTAGTCTACACTTAGCTTTCGATTAAAGTAAAACAGGTACCTAAACTGATATTTATTACGGATCAATGCCACGATGTAATTACCTTTTTGTCATTTGAGTAGACCTTTGGCTGCTATTGACATTTTTATAGTAGAAAATAGCACGAACTATAAAGTTTAGATACTAATTAGTTAATTAAAATACCTGGATCCTCAATGACACCGAATGTAGGCACACTTGATCGTCTGTCGTCACTTATTCGATTCTGAAAGATAATTACTTTATTTAAATACCATATTCGGAACTGCCTCGGTGGCGTAGTTGTAATGCGTACGCGTTACGAGTACAATTTGCGCGCTGAGGTCCTGGGTTCGAATCCTGGGTCGGGCCAAAAACATTGTGAACTGGGTTTTTCCATCTTAAAAAATTTCTCAGTCGCAGCTCGGAGTCAGGAAGTTGGCGGTGTGATACCCCCGTGCCTCGGAAAGCACGTAAAGCCGTTGGTCCTGCGCCTGATCTCTCTCCGGTCATGTCGGATTGCCGTCTCACCGGACTATGAGAGTAAAGGAATAGCGAGTGCACCTGTGTATTGCGCACACACTTGTGCACTATAATATCTCCTGCGTATCTGGCTGATCTCTGTTGAGATTGGCCGCCGTGGCCGAAATCGGCTAGAAAGGGTATATTCGGAAGTTATAATCCGTTTCAATATTAGAAGAAGATCTATATGCATTTATATATGAAATACATACGTAAATCTATGGACTAATTTAATAACATTCCAGATGGTGACATTAAACGGGGTTATAAGGTCCATTGACCTAACAGCACTCAGCACTCGTCAGTAGGCGCTGACATCTTCGAGTGTAACTTTGTCACGGACTCAAAAAACTAAGTTGCAGAACAATAAAAAATGTTGAACAGCCGATTAGACACATAATTATTTATTGCAATTAATTTTAAAGTTGAGATTAAAGAAAAAAGGGCTATCATTAAAAATAACTTTATTTGATGATTATTTCTTGCAAATAACGCATTGTTTGCCTTAAAGATGAGAGAAAACAATGTGAGAAAACCATTTCATAAAAAAAGGATTTTGTAAGAATTTTTAAAATGTGTGAAGTGTACCTCGCCTAGCATTAGGCCAGCAATGAATGAAAGTCAGAACGTAGGCTTTGTAATCGAATGCCATTGAATTATACGATACGGCACCGTAAAAATTTACTTACGTTGCTAGTAGAGGCGGTGGGTTGTAAGACATCTTCGTGTACGGAGCTGCTGGCGCCGTCGCCGGGCTGTCTCTCGCCGATGGGGGCCCGCGGGTGCACCAGCTCGTTCGTACTCGTCGCGTCGCCGATGTGACACTACCACAAAACACGTAAACATTAGCAATATAAGACATGTAATGTCACCAAAGTTAACCGTAAACCTCTGGCCTTATGTCAAATTTGTTAATAAGGCTTAAAACAACACTTAATAAACTAGCCCGCACTCCAATAATGAAGGCCTTAGACACGACTCTAATGAATATAATGTTCAATATGTTCACTCTATAGGACCTTCAAGCAAGAGAGCTAGTTCTACCTCAAAGGCCAGTATCGACGATTCCTATGATATTATCCTTTATGTGCAACGTTTTTATTTTCTTTTGTAAAAACACAGGCATCGATATTTTTAAAGTATGTACTCTATTCATTGATATATAAAAAAACCCCACTATATTCATTAACAATATTCTGTACTAGCAGTACAATAGGGTAGGCGTACCGATGGCTGACAATATTTACTTTAAGGGCTACATTTCTTATGAACAGTTAATATAATTAGTTAGAAATTATATGTAAAGTAAATAGTTTCTATAAAAATATATCATAACATTTTTTTTCGAATGTTATTGGAAGATATTTGTCTTAACTATATTATTTTACTTAGCGTTCTAATAACAATGTTTAAAAAGATGTGAATGTTTCTACGATAGACCCACCGATATGCTAGCACTTAAATTATCAGATGTCTTAAATGGTTAGTTAGTGGTGCAGCCACCTTACTCGATTAATGGTTTGGCGTCTCGCGTTATCAATAAGAGCTTCCGCTTATCGGCATGTTCGGTGCGATAACAGCTGTCATTCGATAGCGCAGTGGAAAGCTGAATTGCGCGTCATATTTCTGATTTTTGGTAAAATGTTCCTTAGTCCTGTATCTTTAGGGTTCTTGCGTAGACTATAACTACATAGTACTATTCAGTATTCTATGCTATAATAACGCTGTCACCAAGTGCGTTACATTGACGCATTTAATACTAACAGGCATGACCTTGTTCGCAAGAGTCCGGGGTATATGACGAGACATATTGCAACTTGCAACTGTGATCAAGGAACAAGATTGGGTTTGCGTTATGAACTCATAGACTAAGTACAAGAGCCATTGCCATCCAACAAAAATTTCCGATACCCACTTAATGCCAAAATAATGAATGGAGTGAAGTCATGTCTGAAGACATATATCAATGTCTTCAGACATGGCTCTTTATTAACCCAGATGACAAATCACCAATGGTTAATTTACTAAATATGCGATGAATTAGGTTCGTAGACTGTAATGAGACAAGAACGACACCGAAGCATTGACGTAGGATGACTCACTTGATATACTTGTATTATTTGTCATTAATTGTGCCAGGAATGGTGGATACGTTCCGAAACGCAATTCAGTTGCAGCATCAGCGTATATATCGCTCGTTTAGGACACATTTGTGGAGCGCTCAATAGCAAGCCACACTATTAGTCATATAGGTACTCATTGATATGTAAGGGTTTTTTTATTCCATCAATGCATAGACTACTTATCTTTTGACAACACACACACACTCACGCCTTTTATCCACCAAGGGGTAGGCAGAGGCGCAACTAGTGCACCCACTTTCGCCGTGCGTATTCCGTCCCATGATGTGATAGGGGGCGAGACTATTGCCATATGGGGCATAAATTCCAAACTCCTGATACTGATTAGAAACACCCAATATCATTTCGCCCGGCCCGGGGATCGAACCTGAGACCTCAGTCAGCATTGCAGTCTTAATACGACTACGCTACCGAGGCAGTCTTTTGACAAATATAGTAATATATTATATATTTTGTATGATTTGGTTAATTACACTTAAATTCCTTTGTTATACTCAATTTCCTATCCCATGACCTTAAGGTAAGTCCATTTATGTTTGTGAATATGGTATTCTTAGCTAAAAGGAGGGCAATATAAGGAGGAAAACATGATCCAAATGCTTGGAAATCATAAATCATAATATTAATATAAGTATATTAATATTTTAATTGCTTAACCACAATAAAACTGAGTGACCTGTCACGTGGTCCATACAGTTTAACATATTCTTTTGTTTATACTACTGCCGTGCTGTAACCGGCAATGTGGAATGCCACTTGCTCATTTTTAATGACTTCTGACTGAGAAAGTGACTGAGAAATATTTCGATATATGTTGCAATTCATACTAGAGTAATTTCTTACCTCGCTTTGTAGTGAGTTTCAAAGAAAGAAAACTCATAACAATCTTGGAATCGGAAGTATTTATGTCCGTATATTTTTTGCCGATTGTGAAGGCGTAGGGGTTTTCTGTCGGAAAGGTTAAAGAATAGCATGGGTACTGGGCTGGTATAAACGTGCAACATTTATAAAGAGTTTGCTTTACCTACTGACATTGTTTCTATCACCTTATGTCTTAAAAAGGCAACTGATAAAGTTCTAAGGTAACAAAATTAGTGCCGTCAGCGACAAAAGCTATATAGGTACATATGTACCAAATAATATTTAGTCCTGGAATCGTTCCTCAATTACATGAGTGAGGTAACTTACAGGGAAACAGCTTAACGGGCAAAATACGATGATATACACGCTATTAAGGACTTTGATGCATTTCGCTGAGCCGTTATTGCTTTGAATAATTTATCAATACTAAGGGAAATTACAAGCGTCGTATCTAAATCTGTTATATTAGATCTCCGCACGCGGGTACGCCGCGGGCGAATATCGAATCGAATTCCATCTGTAGGTACATGCTGGGTCGCAAACATGTTTTCTTAAGATCTAAAGTTATTAGATTACCTCGTCTACGTAATATGTGTAATTGTATGTATGTATGCTCGAAGCAAAGGAAGTTTTGCATACTGAGGCAATCCACATCTGCATAAAACAGAAAACCCTTCAACGTCATCACCGCATGCAGAGAAATTCCGTACTTACATAATCGTAAAACAAGAACGACTCAACGTTAGGCTAAATGTCTTGATTAGTGTCCTGCATACTGTAACAACAACACAAGTAGTTTTCAAGAGTGGTAAGTCCTCTAACAGATTAGAATCAGCGTATATTTTTCCATGACCGACTTGACGTCATCTTGATGGTGGGCAGTCGCCGTCCGATCGATATAGTGCACGGGGAGTGCAAATAAGCCTTTTAAATTGATTAAAATTTTCTTATTTATCCTTCATAGCAGCAGCTCATGTTAAGCATTCAATGGCTTAAATTTTAAACTGCTTGAATTTTGATCCCTATGTTTATGAGCTATGTGTTAAAATCAAAAGAACCGCCGCGCCGCAGTCGCTACAATAGCTAACTACATATCTTAGCCCCCCGAGGCAATTCTTGTGCTTTGGGTCTTCACACCCAATGCACGCCCATGCGCGGGGGAACATTAGTCGCGGGCCGAGGCACACAGTCAGTGTGTATACCTCTTGGTTGCATAACACATTGAGGCCTAAAAGGGCCCGCGAACATTTCCTGGCACCCTTTTCCTTTCCGCCCATCCTGAGAACCTTTCTCCACTCCCCACCTTTCCTTCCATCATCCTTTTCCGCTTCCTTCCCAGGCCCCTGCAGTCGTCAAGCCGGGGGACTCCAGTATCCCATTCGCAGGTTTCCCCCGGTGTTGACTGCAGGATCGCCTACCGAAAAAAAAAAAAACTACATATCTTATTACAAACGAAGACAAAAGGTCATTTTCTTAATTAAAACTTATAAAATTATCTGCGCTACACAGTAAGCCAAGAAAGGCTAACGTTGAATAATAAAAAATATTTTTGTCCAAACAGGACGACAAAAATCATAGGCGCTTCATAGATTTCGCACACAGGCGCTGTCTTGGATCGTCGCAGCCCTGTGTTTAGCAGCTAAATAAACTTTAGTATGTTTATCTACTAAACCATTATTAACTACATTTATAGATTTACTATTTAGTATAATGCAGATGGTATGTCTTTCCTACACGAAAATCCGTTTCTGTACGTGTAACTAAGGTCTACATTTCCCGTCAAGCAATAGTGTACAAACGCTACTAGCAATGTTATTTCCCAGTTTTTAAGGACACTGTAGCTAGGGTACTTATTGGACATTGGGAGTTTGCTTCTCTTTCAACACAACGAGAACAATATCATGCTAAAGTCTAACTTATATGCAAATAAATAAGAATAGCAGAACGCACTTTTCTTTTACAATCATCTATTGGTAATTTTACGCTTCTAAATGTAACACAGCAACATTATATATTATATATTGTATACTATGCCAAAATAAGAAGCCGTAACGCTACGTAGCATAAAAGTATTCACTAAAACATGCGATTTAACTAGGTACGGTACAGAAATGATCATATGAACTCTTCAGAATGCAATGCAGCGTCGAAGTCATAAATTGCTGATGGCCGATGATAAAAGTAATGTGCTACGAACTAAATAAAAAAAATGAACATAAATTCCACGAAAATCAATGAATGCAAAGTATCTCATTTACCACTAGAACGTTGAAATTGTTATTTATGTTTCTTCGAACGCTATCAATTTTATCTGTAAGCCTTTTTATTCAGATTAAATCGAGGTGAGTGGTTTCAGGGACGGTCTCGAAAGGTTACGAGACGTGTGGATTGGAATGGAATTAAAACATACCGATCCTTTGATTTGGTTCCATGTGACGAATATTTGTTTACGTGCAATTTAATGTTGTATATAGGTACATTTGCGGGGATTTGTCGTAATAATTAACTTTCTTATCATGTTGTCTCTTATAGGACATTTATAGACGAGTAAAAAAGTTATACCAGACTTTAATATACAAAAGTACAACGGCCGAATTATTGTAAAAATGTGGGCAGCCTGAGATCAAAATATATTTAAATAGCTGTTTTAAAATAAAATATCACGTTTTTTGTACCGTTTTTCATCATAATATTCATGTACATGTCAATTTAAAAGTCGATTTTGATAAAGCGATCGTGTCCAAATATGTCTGCGATTAGTTTTTTGACAGACACTTGTGATGCTCGATTTCACGCTAGACGGGGTTTTGATATTGAAAAAATTCAAATGTGAATCAAATATAAATTTTATTCTTTGATTAAAAAATAAAAAATCATTTGCAATTTATGGAACGCACTTTTTATCTCGACATTATGCTGTACCTACATAACTCCTAGCATAATGTAGCCACTGTGCGAAGATGAAATAAAAAAAATCTGTCGGATATGTTTTTTGACGCTAGTTAGATTGAAATAATGTAAATAAGTAGGGTAATTCTTTAGGTAGTCTGGATTTAATTCACAATTACTTGTTCTTTGGCATGACACAAACATACCCCTATATCTCTTAAGCATTACGCAGAGTAAGTAATCAGTACGTTGTACTCTGAACTTATTTCCGCCCAAAGTCGTATGCCCATCGCTATACTGAACATTTTTAACCACAGGACACGATGCGCTTCTGGAAAATATGTTTTTACAATTGATGGACTCACACAAAGATGACTTCCCGACTTACGGACCGTAAGTACCTCTTCGTATTCATAATCTAAATACGGTGTCAAAGAAAGTGTGCCAAAGTGTGTACCTATAAAATTTTAAATTTTAGAATAAATAGTTTTAACAAATTACTGTTTTGCCCTTTTCTCTCCTACAGTCTCAGCATACAACAAATAATTTGTCAGTTTCGTAACTTCTGAGTAAATGCTACTTGCCACATAAATGTATAAACCGACCAAATACAGAAGTCATACTTTAGACTATGGTACTCAAATGAGTAGGTACTATCTACTTCAGCTGTTTTATACGATAACTCTAATCGAATTTTCTTTATTTGAAACAATGTTACAGTTAACAGTTTAGTTGTCACTCATGTTTTCGCTGCTGCTACATGGACCGATGTAGACTACCAAAATTCTAACTATTTAACGCAATTTCGACCAAAATATGAAACTTTAGGACATCTATCATTTACTTTTCGATTTGCTCGTTTAGGCCTGACAAAGACACGAACGGTGAGCGCGCACAGGTTCGATTATGTGTACGCAAATATAGCGCGTGTTGACCCTTTGCTTTAACAAACCGTTCGAGGCCAAGTGGTGACGCTATGAAGCTTTTGCGTTGTTATTCGAGGTACCTTTCAATATGCGTAGAATAGTGGTAGCGAAAGATTTTCATATTTTCATTATAATGGCGATGCAAAATTATGTGTGTGTTGGTGGGTGTATTCCACAGACATTAATCTATATTCAGTGGCTAAAGCGTGACTCTATCAGTTGTGCGCAATTGTGCCACATAAATTCGCAAAGCGTTGACATTTCACTGAAGGTACGTTCAATCTATATCTATATATATCAAAGACATTAAACAGTATATTTATAGACCGGACATCAGGTCCAAATTTTTCGTCCTAAAGTTATTACTCGTGGATAATAAGTCGCTGTCTTATCTGACACATCCATGTGACCAGACGTCTCCGTATGCGTAAATTTTGTACAGAAAACAATATTTTGGGAGGAAATCTGCCAATTTGCAAAACAGCAATAGAACGCAATTTGATTATTGCGTAGAAATATAATATTACTCATATAAAATATTGTATCTACACGCATCAGAATACGAAACCATCGACACTTGAAAATCTAGGTATGTACCTATATAAATACATAATTGAAATACTGAAGAAATCCCTGCTTTATTAAGGCTTAGAGCAAGACAGGGTTTTATAGCTTAATAATATGATTAAAATAAGATTTATGTAGGCTTACTAAGATCTTAATTACACGAGTATAAATAGAGTACCTATCTCTACGTTTAGAATGAAACTTTGTCAGTAGGTATATTCACTATCTTTCTTAGTTTAGGCGCTTCGTAATTTTATATTAATTCAATCCATCCTATGTGGAGCCCTTATATATAGGTATGTACGAGCACTTTGTCTATTTTTGCACTAACCAGCAGTGTGTAAATACCGTTGTTTTCTGGTTTCAATGTATTGCAGGCTGTGGCCAATTTAATTACTGAGAATCTTCGTTTTTTGTGTGACGCAGTGAAGTTCCATGCAGTAGGTGGTGTTGACTGTTGCTGTTATTTAAAGGCAGTCGTAGCACTTATAATGAGACGAGCAACTTACTTGTTTTTTAGTATTTAGTTGTATTGCTCTCTTAGTAGGAGAACATAGAAATGTTAACCCTCATAAACTTCTATAGTTTTTAAACTTACATCTATAATTTATATTCAGAAAGCAAAAGCAAATAAAATTATTTTCAACGCCAAAAGCACTGAGCCATAATACCCATAAGTTATGAATATTCTGGTCACGAATGTGAACACGAATTCCAAATTATAAGTTATCATAGGGTAACCATTTCTTATTCCGGTTCTACTCGCAGAATATCTATATGTTTTCGTAATAATTTGTATGCCTATTTTCTGGTAGAATGAAGGGATGAAATATAATGCAAAGCGCATATTCCTCCCATGTATTGTTAAGTTTCTAATCTCTACCAGTTATTACACTAGCTATAATTATCCTTGACTACATATTGCTTGGTGCTCCGCCCGCGTAATTTTTTTTCCAGAAAAATTCCGCTTCCATTCAGTAATTTATTAGAGGCGTAGGCACAAAGAACTGACTATATACGCTTTTGAACGGGGTTGTCGCGGGGTAAGGGGACTTTATGCGTTAGTCGCGAGCCATATACGTGCGTACTTAACGATTAGGGAAAGTAGTGGGGCGCATCATCGTCGATGACATTATTTATACTGGTGAGTGGTATAGACGTTTTGTAAGTTAAAATTAAACGCTGAATATTAATCTATCCCCTAGGTATCACCCACTCTATCTACTAAACTAGATGCGAATTGTATCATCAAAATAACGTTATCTCACGCAATTTCGCACGATGTAATAAACAGCGAAGAAAAAGACCTAAATTGTGGCAACACTCCTGCCTGGATTACGTCTGTTACCTTTATTTCACCCCATTATAGAGACAGCTGTGAAGACAAATACCTCGGGCGCCACCGGGTCTGTCTGTTTAGTCTGTCTGAGCCAATTATATTGTTTATGTTAAGCGAAAAGGTACAAGGATTTTGTATACCTCAGAGTGCTGAAACAAATTCTTATTCGCGTTATTATATTGGCGTTTTTTATTCATATTCGCAAATCGTAAGCTATGTCATATTGTGTAAGTACGGCTTTCGCTCTGAGGTCACTGGTTCAAATCCGGGTCGGGCAAAGTGATTGGGTTTTTCGTCTCAGTATTAGCCCGGAATCGGGATACTCGCTGCATATGCCCGATGGTGACAGGCTCGCTCTCTATCACACCATGGAACGGATTACACACGGCGAAAAGTGGCTGCACTAGTTGCGCCTTTGCCTACACCTACGGGTGGTAAGTCTCTAATATGTAAGAGTCCGTCTGGGTGGGTACCACAATGTCTATTTCTACCACCAAGCAGCAGTGTGCATGCACTATTGCGTTTCAGTTTGAAGAACAGTGTAACTACTGGACATAATGAGACTTAACATCTTATGTCTCAGGATGACGAGCGCAGTGGAATGCCACACAGTACTTTGTAAGTCAAGGTGCTGGATGGTGTTGCTACTGTTTATGGGTGTTAGTATCGCTTACCATCATGCGAACGACATGCTCGTCTCGTCATTCAATGACATAAAAAAAAACTTATGGGGTAAAAGATATGAGTGCGTGTGTGTGTTTACGAATGAACTATGAAGCTGATTTAAACCAACTAGTAAGCGGTTCATTGACTGGCTGGGTGGTTTCAGCGTGGTCCTAATAAAACAATATAGGTACGGGGTACCTAGTCCCGAGACGGTTGACGCTATTACGCTGGCCTTACTTACCATTGGTAAACTGGGCCCACTTGTAGGGACGGTAAGTATTTTTCCTGTTCCAAAAAATATCTTGATTTATTTTATTTTTGACGTACAGTAGCGGCAACAGCTAGTCTACTGTAATTTGATAATACAATATGACAAATGGCACGTAAAATCAGGGCAAATAGAACGTTGGCTGTAACACGTTACACGACATAAACATGATCGTTATTATGCTTCCCACGAGGCAAACAAAAATAATTGCATTGCATGAAAAACAACATCATCCGAACGTGTTATATGATTGATTTATTCGTCATAACATTGTTATGGTAGTTTTTATAAGAGGTCGGCAAGATGGCAAATGGGTCACCTGATGGTAAACACATAATACAGTGGAATTGTGTGCGAGATTCCGAATTTTGTGAAATGGAATGGAGACTTAAATTTCGAAACCTCTTCGTCGGCTTTCCACCCATGACTCTCCTGGTAATGTGGATATTTTCGGATTGTGCTTTCATTAGGTGGCTTAAATGTAACTTGCCTTCCATCGAATAAAAAAAAATGGATGTATATTATCCATATCTACACATATCTGAGTAACATTACGCAAACCGGCACAGCATAGCTTCGGTTTTCCTGTTACAAATTTAATAAATTCGACAAAATGAATAGCTATATGGCTCCACCACTTACTCGAATTTAAAAGGGAAGCTACTTTATACCAAGTCGTTCATGAGATGCGCTATTAACCTAAAAACATATTTAGGTATTTACTACGTAGGTCCAAAATACAAAGCTGCCTTACCACTTTTCAAACGTTGGATGCAAGTTTCAGACCGTCGCTGTTAGGTGGTGCTGGTTTTAAGTTATTTGGGGTCGCCCAACATTAAGGTTACCCCATTATTTCACAATATACACGAGTTACAGTATCATATCAGGGCTGGCGACACACTTTCCTCAGCTTAGGGGCACTTAGCTATTGGAAAAATAACTTAACTGATGGCCCGCCCCCCGCCGCCGCGCCGATCTCGTGTCATTTATTGGTACCGCTCCAGTTTACATTCACTTACTCGCCATTGATGTGTTTTATTATCTGTGATCATACCAATACTGTGCAGACGTCTACTTTAGATTGTTCGAATGGTTTTGTGGCAAGCTCCTCCTATACTGCATTTACTTACAATTTACTTATAACATATTCTGGTTAACACTGCCTCGGTGGCGTAGTTGTATTACGGTATGACTGCAAAGTTGAGGTATTGGGTTCGATTCCCGGGTCAAATGATATTGGGTTTTTAAATTCAGTATCAGCACGGAGTCTGGAATTTGTGCTCGATATGGCGATAGGCTCGCCCCCATCACATCATGGGACGGAATACGCACGGCGAAAAGTGGTTGCACTAGATGCGCCTCTGCCTACCCCTTCGGGGATAAAAGGCGCGAGTATGTGACGTGTGTGTGTGTGTGTGTGTGTGTATATATAACATAGTCAGGCTTGAAAATCATTTTCCAAAATAAAATTAGAGAGAATGTATGTCCTAAATGAAAAATATAATTTATAGATAATTTCATCCACGATGACGGAGCTACAAGCTACTACAAAGGAAAAAAGAACTTAGATTATTCATTATAGTATGCGAGTACACTTATAGGTATTTAGTGTATATTTAAAGAACTAAAACACAAGCAGAAGGTTGCCCATTTTCACTATAACCGATTAAAAATTTTGTGGGGCGCGTCATCGTGGATGGCATTACCTATATTTAAGAACATCTGATGCTTTTATATTGTTTTAGATGAACAAAATCTTATTCCGGGAAGGAAAAGAAACAAGTCTATCTACTTTTCATTCATTTCTAATGTATTTGATCCAATTGACCGACTTGAATAACTGTATCATTCGAACAGAAGACACCGCTTGTTGTTTCCTTCCGTAAGTACGGTACAACGAAGTACCTATTTAAGAAACTATATAACCTAACTCTAACTACTAGACTATTACCTGTCAAAATATTATGTAAAGATTTACTCATGTACATTTTTGGTGTTTAGTGAACTTGTGTATAACTAAGTAATGAAACCTTAGAATATTGTTTTAAAAAGAAAAAATCTCCCTGACCAAGTGACATTAACATTAGGTATGTGGAAACTACAAAAAGTTGGCTTTCTGTGCGACAATGGACGTCAGTGAGTTCGCACTGTATACAAAATTAACCACAGCTTGACTACTACATATAGATAGGCAATAATTGCATTGACATTTCGCCGAGGTTATTTCCGTCTCAGGGTATTATATAAAACGACTTAGCTAAATTAATTTCTAATGCCATTGCACTTGTATCATATAAGTGAAGCGTAGCGATCGGGTAAAGGTTATTACTTATTAGCTTGACAGCCGTATCTCTTGGAAAAAGTATCTTTTCCGTAGTATATATTTGAAGTACCTTATTGCGTTTTTTTTTTCGAATCTCGAACTTGAATATTTTTAACATTGAGGATTATTCTTCCACAGAAGCTAAGAAGCAGAATGTATTGCTTTATACAATAAATAAGTTATTGTTATCATTTTTTTCGCGGTTGTCGAAACTAGACGGCGCGGCGTTCATAAACAAGTGGGCACTGGACCATTAGTAAGAAACAAGAGAAAAAGCCGCGATAATTTTTTTGTGTAATACTTTCCGTAGTATTATAAATGCTCTTTGCTGTAATACAATTTTAATTTTACGCCCGTGCTACGATTATTAAAACACAACAGGGTAATGTAAAAATAATGTTCTTTATTTTATGTTTCATAAGATTTAAACGTTTCACATAAAGTTGTATCAGTACATATTATTAAATAAACATCACGAGACGGTAAAGCTGCATGTCTGTCTCAGTACATTATAAAACCTAAATTTTACACAGTACAATCCAGAACCAAATTGAGCTTATTTTATTCTTAACATAGATAGTTTTCACAGCTTAATTAGGAACCAACAACTTATTGCTGAGAAACATTGCTCAAGAATAAACAGAAGTAGCTGAAGCCCACGTGAGTTTGATAATGGATGTCTTTATGCAACAAGTCATCAGCATCTGCACGAGTGAACGACACCTTAGAGTGTAATAAAAGTTTCCGAACAAAAAGGCCAGAATATTCTACGTGAATATTAATAAGCGTGACGCTAGCGCAAATTCATGTTCCCTTAGGCACGACTCACACGATCAATGTATGTAAGTATACCACCCCTAGCATGTTAATGAAGCCCAGATTTAATTTGAACCATAACCAGCATCTTGAGGTTAATAGTGTTACAGTTTCGGCCGGGTACACACATGCCCTGAATATTGAATGAGATTACAACCTTGCTTAGCTACGTGTCGCTAACCTGTTCCTGTTATTTAATTAGAGCTTACTAACTGAGTCATCTTATTCAACTAGTAGTAAGTTTTGTTCTGTTCGCGTTTGTGGGAGTGGTACGACCGAAGGAATAAAGTGCGTTAGAATTTAAGCCGGAATTAGAATTTAAGCCCGATTTAGCGACAAACCCGTCTTCTAGCACGTAATGGGATAGAAATAATTTCGGGTTACGTACCCTTTCAAGGATATTGCCGTATACTTTTATTATATTAACTGTACAACTTAGATCTCAGTGCAATCATTAAGTTATATAATCATTTCGAAGTATTCTAATTTATTTCTTCAATTTGATTAGACAAATTGAATATTTTAAAAGTCTTGCGCAGGGTGACAGCCGTGTAGCGTGTGAGTAATCTCCACAAACACTAGCATAGCTTCAGATTCAGATTATGTAAGAGGCCGTCTGGGTGGGTACCACCGCAATGTCTATTTCTACCGCCAAGCAACAGTGTGCATGCACTGTTGTGTTTCGGTTTGAAGGGCATTGTAGCCAGTATAACTACTGGACATAATGAGACTTAACATCTTATGTCTCAGGATGACGAGCGCAGTGGAATGGCACACAGTACTTTGTAAGTCAAGGTACTGGATGGTGTTGTTACTTTTTATGGGTGGTCGTATTGCTTACCACCAGGCGAACGGCATGCTCGTCTCGTCATTCAATGCTATAAATAAAAAAAAACGAGCAAGTAGAAATTATGTAATAATAGCATTATCATCATTGATGTATTAAAAACCCATTATCGTACATGCATAATCATATGAGTTAAATATTTAACGTCGTTATTAAGTCTCTAGTGGTAACACTATGCTGAATGAAAGAGAAGATGATAAATAAAATAGGGCTTTTAACATTTATTAACAAGTCCTTGATACTAAAATACAGTGAAATTGTGAAGAGTTGCCATTAGAAAGCTAACATCACCATGGAATATAACAGTTTGTTCGAGGTTTGGAGATGGTATTTAGACTTTTTGGCTTTTGTAAGTACTTTCACGGCAAAGTGACTCCACTACAGCTGTTGGCAAGTGGACTGGTTCCCAGATAGAATAACGATTAACGAGTGAGGATAGATGGTTATCTCTCGTCAGTCAACACAATAATTATAACACGTCCAAATGCGGATAGCCTGTACCAGTGGCGTAACCATATCATCTGAGGCCCGTGGCAAATTCATTGGATGGGGCCCCAGTAAAAATTGTGACGTTCACGGGTGTAACTATAGCTTTCACATAGGACCCCCGTCAAATAAGTCACGTATACACCCCCCCCTCAAAATTTTATGTTATATCTGAGCTCGCAGCCTTTCGAGTCAGGCCTGGGGGCTCGTGGCATTTCGCCACCTCTGCCACCCTATATTTACGCGACTGGCCTGTACTGATCTCTGAACTTACATGGTGGGAACAAAGGTCGCTATCCGGTCGGATTACAATATCCCCATCACCAGAACCACTAAGGGCCTCTTTTCCAAGCTTCAAGTAAATTTTGTTACTCAGTAATGTAAATAATAATAATGTAGGTTCTCTTGTTATTACCATTTATTTGAGAGCATAAATTAGAATGTGACTTTTGTATTTGGTCGGCTTATCCACTTAGGTGACGAGTAGCATTTACTTAGAAGTTGTGAAGTTAGGTCGACTTCCCCAATTTCTTATTTAACAGGCGCTAAATAGATGGCTATTAAAATAACGCGAATTTTAAAGTATCGTGCGTCCCATGAAAGAACGCCTAGTAATCACTTGTTAGGGCATGATGGGACACTCAAAAACCTTAACAGTCCATTAAGACAGTTAACAGACTGAAAAAGTAACTAACAAATCATGGTGAAATTAGGCCTTAATGTTCTATTCTTGTAAAGAACATTACATAGGTACTCACGTTTCCATTGACATAGTTCTCGACGTCTTCTTCGGTGACACCTGACGGCATTTCTATCATGGTCTCCAGCCGTTTGGAACCTGTAACAGTTATTATAAATATACTACGATGATACAATCTATCGATGTACTTGCAACTATTCAACCACAATCCACTAATGGGAGACTCAGCGGTGATGCTCATTTATCGTCACATAAAACATCTGTTAGTTTATTTACTTTGCAATAATCTTACAATGGCATCAAACCAATGTATCAGCAGGCATATCTTAGCAAAGTCAAGGGTGCTGGCGCTAGTAGCTAGATTTTTGGATAGCTTCTAGGACATTTTATAAAACTGGCCGTATATAATCTATTAAAAACACAAACTGCTTGAATAGATTTTATGTTGCATGTTTATTGTACACAAACGACGAGAAATTAGGCAGCACGGCAGTCGACCGGACGTCTATTCTCGTCGTAGGCTGATTGCATGATACTCTATGAAAACCAATGGACGCGATTAGCAGTTCGTGCTTTATGGATAAGATTGATAAGGGTAGAATTGTTTAAAACGTTATGCATTCAAACGTTGAATGGTATTAACATCGACTAGAGCTGCCTCTTTCTAACATGGGTCTTGGGAATTTGGTATAAAAAAAAATAGCAAGCCTTGGGCTTGATGATTAGGTACACCGAACAATCACACGTACACGACAGCCCTAGATAAATGCCAGACTCATGTGATTTGAAACTAGCAAGAACTCCCCATAACAATCAAATCTGAGTATTTGTTGATCAAATAGATGACCGAACGCGCGTCTTGTGTCACGTCAAGTTTTCTACCAACCGTGCCACAAAGAGTACTCGCTCTAGCGTCATGTGGACTTCATTTGTACCATCAAATAGCCACAGACATGTGTTCAAAAAGGCTATGCAATCCAATCAGCCCTGTATTATATACTGCCCACTGCTGAGCTTTGCCTTGGCATGGTCCTCTTCTATTACTGAGAAGGGTTAGGCCTTAGTCCACCACGCTGGCCTAGTGCGGGTTGGCAGACTTCACATACCCTCAAATTCTTATGGATAATTCTCAGGAATGGTGGTTTCCTCACTATGTTTTCCTTCACCGTTAAAGCAAACGATATATAAGTAATTGATGAACAAAAAACAAACAAAAAGGCTAGTAAATGTTCAAGTACGATGGGGATTTAAATATATTTTACGAGGCAGTTTTACTAAAAGTTTTTATGGTGTAAATATAAACACCATAAATATACCAGAGTTGTGCCAATATTATTTCGGTCCTGTGACAGTCGGTGGCTAAATTTATGGGGATTAATGTCGCGTAGTTACGCAGCGGATGTTATCTTCACGATTATGTAAAGTGTATAGTGAAAAATTAGTATTATAATTTTATAGATAAAAGCTTGTCGCAAGGTTTACTTGTGTAAATGATACAATAATCGATCTTGACAAAAGTAAATCTCGCGACAAACCTTTATCTCTACATAGTATTAAACAAAGTTTGATTCAATTTAAAGTTATTTTTTTCTTTGTAGAGCATTTAAATAAAAGCTAGATAAAAAAAAAAAAATTTATTATTATGTGTCCAAGGTTTCAAGTGATTGCGAACTAGGATGGTGGAGGGTGGCGAGGTGTCGCTATTTGATACCCTCTATCTACCGACTGTAGATATGATTAGACAGCTCGAAGCATATATTTTATCATGAACAATAGTTTAGTCTAATAGTAGTGTAATCTACAACATAAAATGGAAAATAAAAGGTCTAAAAGATATAAAACCGCATGCAAAGCGGTTCACTGAATAAACATTGGCAATTTGTGTATAAAAAGAAGAAAATACTCTATTCCGGTGTTTAGTGGGCTTTTTATGACTTCCTGTATTGTTTCCGGAGTAGTAAAAAATTTATGCGTCTTCGATTCGTAAATGCACACCTTCACGCTTGCTTTAGTTGCCCGCGATACGAATATAATACTATACCTGACCTGGCGATAAACCGTAGGTCGGTATTTGTCGACTAAAGTCTCAGTAGCACTATTGCTACCTACTTTTACCCGACTACGGCGAAGCAAGTTAGTGTTTGCCACATGGAATTTCTCGTGTCGATAAACGCTAAAGTATTCTAAGACAGGATAGTCAAAAAACGTATTTCGTTAAGTCGTCTACGTAAATTTGAAAATCGATGTAACAAACTGGTAGTATACACATATTATTTAGTATAATATAGACAGTGAAATTCACATTCCTTTCTCTATAGAGACCATAAAACTATAGAGGCCAACAGTTACCTAACCGCAGGATTCGTATTAAGTAAAATAATATCTACATTTACCTGTAATTACCTGTTTTTAAATTACCTACAACATTACTCATGCATATAAAACATTGAAGTAATATTATGACACAATAGGGAATATACATTACAGGGAAATACCGTGATACGTATAATATTCAGAGCTTCAATAAACTTTTATATGACTCTTGAATGTCTTTGCGACTGTCTCGCCATTATGACATGCACATTAAACTTTTTTTGATGTATTTATTTTAATTAATTTTATAATAATGAGAAAGTGTCTCTAGCAAAGTTGTACATATAGAAGAGATTTTTTAAAGTGTCTAAAGTCTAATTAACTAGGTAAGTACATTAAAGATGCGAAATTATTTTGCCTCTAATTTATATTAGTAATCTATCTATTCAAGGAAAATTAAAATTAATAAAATATAATTGTACATTAAAACTATTATTAAATTCTTCATATTATCAATATGAGTAATATTATACAAGATCTCCCATTTATCGGAACGTACATATTAATGTTAAAGTTTGACCTTGCATAAATAAAAGCAATAAATTATTCTGAAATCACTGTCAATCCATCGACACTATTCTAAGAAAACTTTTCACAGTCCGTTAAAACTGTCGGTTTTGACTGATCGAGTCACTTGCACTACCCATCCACAACGTGGATTCTAAATTTAAAATTGATCTTTCAAAAGTCAACTAAAATAGAACAGATGACATTTAATCTTCTTGCATACTTTATATAGCGCGCGAAGCAAAATTGAAGTTAGTGTGACCCGCTGACAAATTGTTTGAGACGATAGCATATACGTTATACAAGGGAAAATCCTGAAGGAAAATCCATTAACATAGGTGACAAACGGCTTTGATTATAACTAAGTGAAGTTTGAAAATTTAAATATACGAATAGAAGAAGAAAGTAAAGCCGTGGACTCCATTCGACGTAAACATATAAATAAGTATCATAAAATATAAATACATTTATAATCTGCAAATGGCTAATGTCTACACTTTACATATAAGCAATGCCATTCAAACGTACACATGATGTTAAAGCAATTAAAATATGTTGTGAAGACAGCTGATGTAACAACCAATATAGCAGGCCTACATAAATCTCACAACCATCAAGTTTTGTTGACGTTTATATTTTGCAGTTCAATCACTTCAAGCCTTCAAGGATAAACAAAAATGTGAATCCGGCAAAACTGCTGAAGTGAAAGAAATGATCCGAGTCAAGCGAGTACCCATTAGTGAAGAATAGCTATTTGAAGAGTGCATTCGGGTGAAAGGAACGGGTTTTATTGAAGTGTTAACAGAATATCGGTCAACTGCACTTAGCAATGGATAAAAACAACTCTTGTCGGACGTTTGGCGGACTGCAACATCCAAAATTACTGCATTTTGTTTCCGCTACTTTTCGCAAACTTTTTAGTTTGATATTTTGTAAACGCATTGATCAAATTAAATCATAGAGGTATGAAACGTACGCTGTAAATTATAATTCGGTGATTTAAAAACATTAAATTATTAGAATTAAAACAAAAACAAAATGGCGGTCAATGTTTGCTAGATGCTTTCCTATATTGTAGGTTTAACTGCCTCTTGGGTTTTTGGCGGGAACTTGGAAGTGTCATGAGGTGCTCTTGTTTTAATTCATTATGTTGGTGATACTTAGTGTTATATTGCATAATTATTGTGGTATATTATCCAAAATAGTTCTATTAAAGAGCTCAAATGAAGTGAATTGAAATAATTGTGCTAATCAAGTGTTTTTTTTGTTGCCGCCAAAACTCCTCGATAAAGTCTTGGTAAGGTAGCCACTGCTTTACTTCGACATACTACAGATAATAAAATAGACAAACCAAACTTGACATTGGCAAAATGTGAACACAAATGCCATTATAAAAAAAAAAAAAAAAAAAAAACTGCCTCGGTGGCGTAGTTGTATTGCGTACGCGTTACGAGTATGATTTGCGCGCTGAGGTCCTGGGTTCGATTCCCGAGTCGAGCCAAAAATATTGTGACTGGGTTTTTCCATCTTAAAAATTACTCAGTCGCAGCTCGCAGTCAGGAAGTTGGCGGTGTGATACCCCCGTGCCTCGGAAAGCACGTTAAGCCGTTGGTCCTGCGCCTGATCTCTCTCCGGTCATGTCCGATTGCCGTCTCACCGGTCTATGAGAGTGAAGGAATAGCGAGTGCACCTGTGTATTGCGCACACACTTTTGCACTATAATATCTCCTGCGTACCTGGCTGATCTCCATTGAGATTGGCCGCCGTGGCCGAAACTGGCTAGGAGGGTTACATATTGTAGGCATTTTTGTTAACTACAATAGATCTATCCTTTTGAAGTTGAAAGAGAAGAAAATTATAAACTAATATTACCGGTCCTTAGAGGAGGCTGTTCTGGAGAATGTACAGCAGTGGACTTCATGTGGAATGGTTGTAGGTATTGAAATAAAGTAAAATCGCTTTGCATAACATAATAATCGGGCATACAATCTGACGTAGCATTACGGTAACAAATATACCAATCTGCAAAATATAAAACAAATATAAGCACCGATAAAAATGAACATACTTCCTAAAAGAGTTATGTTCATAAGTACAAGAATAGCACGGAATTGTCGGTCGTCTATCATCGAATTCCCGCAAGTACATCGACTTCATGTTTATTTACTGCGGCTATTTCCAGCACTTTATTAACAACAACTATAAAAATATACCTACAGACTCTTTATTTATTTATGCATGTATTTAACGGGAAAGGTTAAGTGGATACTAGATTACAACGTGTATGAACAGGCAAAAGATATTTTTATTATGTCGATAGCAAGTTGAACGCACATGTTATTGTATTGCTTCGTAGCATTGTATATGTGCGTAGTAATAAAATTTATATCCCGGAGCAGATCGCAATTCCTTGAATGAAACCAATGATCTATATCACGCTGTCAGAAGCGTGTGCAACAGCTAATCCATTTCTGATATTATTGAGAGGAATGCATCTATATTAGACATAATTTTCTAACCTAGATAGTTTCTGGCATTCATACGTCAGAGCCAGAGCCGTTACGGCATATTGAACAACCTTCTCCTTTTGAAGTCAGTTAAAAGTTCAAGTCTTTGCTAGACACTGGAAATTGGCATAATAGATATTGTTCTGCTCACACGCCCGCCAGACTTCCGTGACCTGTATTCGATTTAGGCGAGCACTAACTTTCAAAGTGCCCAAAAAACCTAAAAAGGTCAAAGGGTTATTAAAACCTACAAAATTTGAGTATTCGTGGACTTATTGCTAACTTTAAGAAAAGGCATAAGGTGTTAATATAATTTATTGGGGGTCAGGCGAATAATAATATCATTGACTGCATAAAACAACATCGGAACTTGCTAATTAAGGTATTTAAGACACTTTGGCACTACTACTTCTAAAATGGACTTAAGAAATGAAGTTTATCTATTATACACATTGATGTATTAGGTTTTTTAATACATTAATGATTATACAGTAAAATAGAAGAGTGTAGAGTCTATCAATTAGATCACGCATTACATAAATTCGGCAAAATGGATTTCCACGCAGCTTTTGTAATTATTTTAAAACTCCAATAAAAATAATTTTATGGGCACAGTTGATACTAAAATGAAAACCCGAAGTGACAACTAGTCATACGAAAAGGGACTGGAATCGGATCATTCAATTCTCTCAAAGTTGTTTGGATGTGAAATGAGAAATTATGAATTCCCATAAAGTTCAATGTGCTGGAATGACTTCGTGATTCATTACCCGTATCTACTTACCGATGAGTATAAATTCCACCACATTGATGTTATAGTACCCTAATAAAAATTAATTGTTTTAGTATGAACGTTGCTCAATAGTACAGATGATAAAAGCAGAACAATTTTTACAATATTTATTAGATTCGATCAATATGTTTTAATATGTATAAAATATATAAATAAATCGCACCTTTAAGAAAAAACGACACAATTCAAAAAAATCGAATATTCAGTTATCGTCATAGAATTACTTTAAACGAAATTCTCAATACAGCAATAATTCATACACAACCATATTCAAGTAGGAACAGGACCAAACTATTATATCGGTCCCCTTTTTATTAATATATTTTTTATAAAGGAAGGACCAGTTTTAAGCCATTTCATGGCGATAACTCAATTTGTATTTCTTATAATTTAATTACCTGGTGTCATATTATCCGGAGACGGCATTTTTCTTCGGGTTTTTGATCTGCAAAAGAAAAGTAAATGATTAATAACACTAAAGATTACAAATTATAATTAACAAAATGATTAAGTATAATTAAGTCTCATTCCCAGGATAACGGAAAGTATCCATTAGGACCGAGGGATATAGCTTTGTAACAAAAAACAACATTTTGAAAAAGTAGGTCTATTTTCAGAGCGAAATCAGTAATTCCGGAAATTAATTCTTCCCTCACAGGGCATAATCTTACCTCTTTTTATATAATAGGGTAGTTTACTATGTTCGATTTTGTAAATTACTTTATGTAATAGAAAATAATACGAAAAAGAAAATTCTTGGGTGAAATCAGCATCAAAATTGGTTGAAAAATAAAGCAGTTATTCATATCGGTGACGTCTCAGTGTAATATTACTGTTATTTGACAACTACCCCTTCCACCAAACTTTAAAGCTTTATAACTTACGAGTTATTGCCCCAATTTTGAAAATTATTTTGCCGTTACATTTTGGATGGTATACATTTTTGATAAATGTATTAAAAAAAAAGTAGTCAACTACATATGCTATTATAGACTAACTAGAAATAACTCATAACTTTAGCCGTATTAAAATGACGGCGAACTCTTTAGATTCTCGTCAAAACGTTCTTAACGCCCGTAAAAGTCTCCATTAAGAACCTATCTATTATCTGTGAGGCTTAAAGTCAAATTCAAATCATTTATTAAGTAATTAGGCCCCTAAGGGCACTTTTACACGTCATTTTTTACAATGTTTTTTATCGTCTAAACGATTCTACCAGTCATTCTATCAGTCTATAGCTGTAACACGTTACTTCCTAAGGTTTATCTGACATACATATACCTAATATTAATTATTAAAGCATAAAATAAAGTGTAACAGTTGTATGGTTGATAAGATTATAGGACAGATTTCAGACTACAGTATAGTGACTACGTGAGTGGGCTGATATTGTCATTTCACTGATGTCACTACAGCAATTATTATGGATAAACCTGACTACATGATAAACAACATTTCGCGTCAATGCACAATAAATATCACTTAATCTATTTTAGGAAATAATAAGGCAAGATATTCATACGACACAAATAATAGGCGACAGCATGGTGGCATAATTGTACCGTCTAGACGTGTTTACAGCGTCGCTTCACTAATTGTTAATTAAACATAATCACTGGTGGGACGGTAATTACTAGAGCTCGAACCCACACCCCCTCGATCTGTGAATTATTAACGGCAAGTACATAGTCCATGTTTAGCGCGATTAATGGCGCGCTTTGTGTTTCACGATTTTATACAAATCCATGCTAGGTAAAGTTATTGTAATTGCGAAAATATTTCGCGTGTCTCCGATTTTAATGACATACATTCTACTCTATACCTATTATACTTTATCCATCTGTGAAAACTACATGAAAATCCGTTCAGTAGTGTCGAAGATGTGCACTACCAAACAAACAGAATAAAAAACAGGCAGAAATAATTCAAAAAATCGCTGATTTGTATTCTAAGGATTACTCTTCTATAGTCACCACCTTTCTTTGTTATTACTTTTCTTTAAATGTACAGACACACCGAGTTCTGCTGCTTTATTATATGATGTACAGATTTGATCTGTTTATGACAACTAATGTGAACTCAATGAAGCATCATTCATGTGTATTCGGCGTAAGTACAAAGCCCCTGTGAGAATTGACAAACTATACATATTAAATGACCCGCTCTTTACAAAAGTTTAAGAAAGTTCTGAAAGTCGTTTGCATTTATAGTATAAAACTTGATTTGGAAATCGGGACATACTCTCCGTAATGATTTGACGCAATGCAGAGATCCGAATTAAAATAAAAGACCGGCGTTAGGCTTTATATAGGGAAGCGCATGATAAGCCGGCAGCCAGCCGTGATAAAGGAGTACTCGATCATTACACCGTGACAAATATGTGCTATCGATGTGACGGCTCCGAAAGTATATCCTAGTTAATGACATCCATGACATAACTATGTGTTAATGTGAAAAACTACTTATTTGTGTAGCTATTCACTATTATATACTATACTAGTTATATTTCCTTTTGTCTGTGTCTCCGTGTGAAAAAAAAATCCGGGATAAAAGTCCTGCTTTTTAATTTCCCGGGATAAAGAGTAGCCTATGTTACTCGCTAATCATGTAGCTTTATATTGCTTAAAGGATTTTTAAAATCGGTCCAGTAGTTTTTGAGTTTATCCATTAACAACAAACAAAAAATCAAATCTTTCTTCATTATAATATTAGTATAGATAATACCAGCCCATTAGTTTATATACTGCCTACTGCTGGGCAAGGGCCTCCTCTACTACTGAGAGGATTAAGGCTTTATTCAATCTCGCTGGCCTAGTGCGGGTTGGCAAACTTAAAATTATTTTTGGAGAATTCTTAGGTATAAAGTCTATCCACGATATTTTCCTTCGCCGTAAAGCGCTCGATAATTTTTAAACATTACTTCGAAAAGTCCAAGGCGTGTGCCGGTTTTGAACGTGCAGACATTTGTTTTGGCAAATCTTTCCATTCCCACCTAGACTATCGTACACTCCATTTACATTTGCTACCTACTGTTTGTGAGTAATAGGTATAAAGGAATCTAGGATTTCATCGCGCGTGATGTTGATTACCTCTTATTAGATGACTTCAACGACTAATAAAGTTGTCATTGTAATCAGTCCCTGTGATTACAGCATTGGTTTTTTTTTAAATGGCAGATGAGACGCTTGCCTGGTAACTGGTAAGTATCACGACCATAAACAGGAGCAACACTTTCCAAAAGTTGAAATAACTAATGCACTGTTAAATACTTGCTGCAATGCCTTAAGACCATCGCTCGCCAAGACCTCCAGCCGCCAACCATGGCAGACACCACGGCCGGCAGCGAGAGATCTCCTCCGACGACTGCTCTAAGAGCGCTGCGTTGTAGATCCCAAGCTGGGCACTCCTCGAGAGTGTGTTGGACCGTGTCCTCGCGGCCGTTGCCACAGTGGTGGCACACGGCGGACTCTTCTTTTCCGATCCGACACAGAAACGAGCCGAAACACCCGTGGCCCGTCAGTACCTGTGTCAGACGGAATGTCGGCGCACCGTGGCGCCTGTCAAGCCAGCTTAAGAAGACAGGTCGCACTGCCGCGACGGTCCTCAAGCCCGCATTCGGGCTCTCCAGCCTGGTATGCCACTCCTCCACGGCGGCGTTGCGGATGGAGGCCAATTGGACCTTGACCTCCTTCGGGGCCAGTCTCCGCCCGAGACGTGATGCCTCCTCACGCCAGAAGAATACTGACGAGTGACATTAAGTCTTGCTTTTATACATTTGTATGAAAAGTGTTAAAAAAGTTGAATATAATTTCTTAGTCTTGTAATTTGGTCTTAGTTTAGTCTTATAATTTCTTTAAACTTCGCAGCGTACTTGGGTGGTAAATGGGAATAAACCATCAGTTAGTGCTAGTTGTATAATTTCTTATCCTCTTGGGAAAACAGACAGTTATGCGTGTAGTACCTAGTCTAATGCCCTGTGCTTAAATATAATTTAAATAAGTGTTAAAACCTCACATATCATGACTCACGAGATACCAACGCGAATTGAATTATTTTATTTGTTTTATGTTAGACTAGCTTTTGCCGCGGCTCCACCCGCGTTATAAAGTTTTTCCGGGATAAAAGTCACGCTTTATATTTCCTGGGATAAAACGTAGCCCATGTGTTAATCAAGGACATGATCTACCCGTGTGCCAAATTTCATCGAAATCCGTTCAGTAGTTTTTGCGTGAAAGAGTAACAAACAAACATATATACATACATACATCCATCCATTCTTACAAACTTTCGCGTTTATAATATTAGTAGGATGTGATCTTGAAAACCAATTATCTGAATTTCTTGCTATCTTAAAATTGAAATTCGATATCTTCGAATATTTCACGGAGAACATTTAATGGAAAGAACTTTTAAAGGCATTACAAAGTGAAAAGTAAAGAAATTGTAAAAACTCATAATATATTTTTCAGATAACACAACTTCGCTGAGATTAGGTTCCAAATTTAACTTTAACAATTTAAATGAAGCCATTCGATCTAGACATGATTTAGGAGATAAGTTTTAATTATGTTAATATCAAGGACAATTTATAAGCTAATATTTTATCAAAGTCCATGTTTTCGCTTATACACATAATTTAATTACGACACGCTTTAGATTTAGCAGCGAAATTCGATATTTTTTTTGATCATTTATGTAATATTATCGTCAAGCAACAGTGTAGAATTATTGAATTGTTATATTATGTGTTTACACAGGTACTGACGGGCCACGGGTGTTTCGGCTCGTTTCTGTGTCGGATCGGAAAAGAAGAGTCCGCCGTGTGCCACCACTGTGGCAACGGCCGCGAGGACACGGTCCAACACACTCTCGAGGAGTGCCCAGCTTGGGATCTACAACGCAGCGCTCTTAGAGCAGTCGTCGGAGGAGATCTCTCGCTGCCGGCCGTGGTGTCTGCCATGGTTGGCGGCTGGAGGTCTTGGCGAGCGATGGTCTCCTTCTGCGAGTGCGTCATCTCGCGGAAGGAGAGCGCCGGGCGGGATCGTGAGCAGAACGATCCCGCCCGTAGCCAGAGGAGACGTAGGAGGCGCCGGGTGGACGACTGACCGGCGCCTCGTGCCCTGTGGTCCGGGGGCATTTAGAGAGTTCCGCCACGGCATCCCCTGCCTGTCGTAAGAGGCGACTAAATGGGGCTTCAAGAGAGTCGCGGGGCGAGCAGCGGGGGGCTGCTCAGTCCAATTTAAGCGACTCCGAGGTGGACGACAATGCGGGTGGTCGGTCTCCCGTTGTCGTAGACGCCAAAGGCGTCCTTTAGAGTTCGGGGGCATCTTAGCCCCCTTGTATAGAGAAGAGCCGCAACGGCACCGCGCAGGGACGGTCCCGTGCAGCTATCTTAGTGCAACAAGATACCCCGGGGCCGTCTCGTATGCGCCGAAGAAGGCCACCGCGGGTTTTGGTTGGTATGCCGGTGTAGGGTGTACATAGTGTTAGGGACTCGATCCAATGCTCGCTCGGATGATGCTATACTCCCGAGTGTCGACATTGGGCCGTAAGACTGTGTGAAACCAACATAACCGTTCCACTCACCCCCAGTGGTGGTAGCGATAACGCGTTTTTACCCCGCGAAAAAAAAAAAAAAAAGACTTAATGTCAGAGACAGTTTCTGCCAGCCAACCTATGTATAGAGCAAGGTTGCTCAACCCCAGGCCCACGGACCACAACATTAATTTATATGACGAATTTTAAATGACGCATGCAAGCAAAAAATCCCTACAATGTTGAAAATGTTGAATGCCACGAAATAACGAGTCGCGCAGTAACGAAATCGTCTCCACTTTTCTTAATATTGGACTTGTCTTAAAAGTAATTAAAATTGGAATCGCCAGTGGCCCGCCAAAGTGGCAGAATCGTCCGTTTCGCCCAACTGGCAAAATAGTTGAGCAGCCCTGATATAGAGTATCGAATATAATGCTCTTTGATAAAGATCTTCTCAAAGAGTCAAAGTTAGTCGTCTGATAAAAGTTATCTGCAGATTAAAAATCAGCTTTTGGTTACCTTTTTTGGTGGACCAAATATTCCTTCGTGCTATTACTGTACAACTTATATCATTCGTATTATGATTGTGTATGTTAAAGAAATATTTGTTCTTTGTTACCATAAATATTTCTTTGACATAACGGCTATATAAACATAAAATTGATTATAGGAAAACCTGTAATTGTATCATCAGTAAATATTATTATGTATTACAGTAAAAAATATATATAATGCTTATGGTGATGAGATTGGTACACCACCAATAGTTTCATTGGTATTTTTACTTTTTTTTATTAAGACATACAATAAACAGGCCTTTGCTTGGGAAGCAAGAAAACCGAAGAGACCATAGCTTTTGCGGAAAACCGTTTTTTTTATAAATCTCCAGATACTTATTTATGAAGTTAAGTTCGTCTACGTCAGGCCTTAACTACCCAGGCACTCGAGTCAAACATGACGCTCCTTTCTAGCCCCTTTTTTTAGACACTGACCCCTTTTATCCCCGAACGGGTACGCAGAGACGCAACTAATGCACTCAGTTTGCGCCATGTATACCTTTCTACAATTTGATAGGGCACTAGCGTATTATTTTTTTGGATCGCAACAATATAGGTTTTCCTTCAACGGTACTTTGCTGGAGATTCTCCAGAAATCTCCGGATGGTTAAAAACCGCTGAAATCTGCGGACGCTAAAGTCCTCGGTGCAACGCCCTACAAGTTACAACAAACTGTCAAATGAACTTATAATTTACCGCTACGTTGATATTTATGGGTAGAAGACGAAAATAATAATTTATTCAAATACTGAGGATATCGCCCGCCCCGACGAATCCGATAAAATACCAATACGACATTCTTCAAAGAAATATTATGTCAAGTATTGTATTTTAAAATACATTTTAAAGAAATTTACGATGTTCACGTGCATACCGGAGCGCAGCTTACTTCTTATCTTCATCATCAGCCACACGACGTCCACTGCTGAACATAGGCCTTCCCCAAAGATTTCCAGACGACCTTCTTATCTTATTCTTATTAATATTATAAACTAGCTTTTGGTCGCGCTCCGCCCGCGTGAAAAAGTTTTTCCGGGATAAAAGTCCCACTTTATATTTTCCCGGGATAAAAAGTAGCCTATGTGTTAATCCAAGACATGATCTACTCGTGTGCTAAATTTCACCGGAATCCGTTCAGTAATTTTGGAGATGTGCAGTAACAAACAAATAGAAAAACAGACAGACAGACAGACAGAAAAGAATTACAAAAATCGCTGATTTGTGTTCCATTACTCTTCTTTAGTCATCCCCTTTCTTTTTATCACATTTCTTTAAATGTACAGGCACACCGGTTCTACTGCTTTATTATATGTATAGATGTGAAAATGTTTGGATGTTACTTAGAAGTAAATGTAGAAGCAGGTGTACGGATGCAGATTTAAATGATTTTTTTATCTGTTTTATTTTAGTAAATAGCGCTGGCATCGTACTGGTGTCACTATGAATCACTACAGTGATTTAGATATTTTTTTAGCGGGAAAGTATTTTCACGCATGCGAAGTCGCGAGCAACATCTAATATGACATAATATTATAATCCATATATCCCAATCCCATTATACTGAATATAACTGTAGCGTGACTTCAACTTTAAACATTTATACAAAGTCGAAATAATATTAAGCCCATCACTCGAACAGTTATTAGAACCTACCGCAACTTGTCTCTCAGATAATTTTGTCATAAAGTCAGTCGGTATTTGGCATCAAAAGTCATTAATGATACCTCTCTGTATCAACAGAGATATTGTATGTTATGTTGTTTCAAGCCACACCTGTTACACCGACTACTCGTTATAGACGGCGTCGTGCAAACACTAATAACTTTATTGCTGGAGGAAAAGTAAAAAAAAACTCTCTCGCTTTGTACAGGACAAGACATGACGGCAATGAAAGTTAAGTTTAGAGGCATAATGAACATCAGCCCATCAATATTCTGTGATTTTAATTTTTGCACCCAAAGGAGATGTCCGCTTTTTGTATGGATGCTGGGCCTCAAAATCTAACCAGGCTCAAACTTTATGGATATTAAAGAGGGAAAATATGGATATTGGATACAATTAAAAAAAAATTAGACCCCTCCATTTATAACCGACTTCCAAAAGGAGGAGGTTATCAATTCGTGTGTTTGTATTTTAAGTGTAGTTTTTAAGCAAAATAAAATTACATTATTCGCAAAATCGGAGCACTTTAAAATTTTACGATTTAATGCAAAAGCCTAGTTTTTAGACATGTCCTTAGAAAGTAGGAAAAAAACATTTTTTTAACTGTTGCCGTATTCGATTGTTTAAGTCCCAGCTTAAGAGACCCAGCTGTCATTTGTTTTAATTTTTGAATGTAGTTTACATTTGACTTCTAGATTCCATTTTCCGACTTTTAATGGATTTTATTTAAATACAGTTGAAAGTAGTTCAATATTGCTCATCCATTATTCATAGTGTCCACGCGGTAATCCCATGTTGATTCAGAGATGTGACGACGAAATTTACACTTCGTTGAATATCCTCTAAATGAGATTCTATTTATTCTGGCGTTTGATAAATACATCAATATCTTTGCAGGTGGAATTATACGTTTGTTGTTTATTGGATTTATTTGAATTCAAGATTCTCTAATCTTACCTGCGTTGCATTTGCATGGTCATTTTGATATTAATGTGTGTGACTACTCGCCTCAGTTGCGATTGCTGAAGCTGTTGTATAATGCAAGACAGTGACTAAGCAAGTCGCTAGCCTGATACTTAACGCCACGTCTGACCAGAGACAGCAGCAGCACACGCAAAAATTTGATATATAGAGCTTTATCATGGCACTGAACTACGCTCGTGACATTAAAACAAGTTGTTAAGTCTCATAATAGCTCATCAAAATGCGTATAATGCGGTCAATGCCCTCTACAAGACAACAGTAGGTACTTGCCGATTTCCTATTAAAAACTCTTTATAGTACTTTTCCTTTTAATTTAACCTATGTATAACATGCATATTAAGCATGGATCGTTGATGCTTAATATGCATCTTCGGGATCAAAGTATGCGAAGACGTTGAAGTATTAGCGCTTCCTACTTGCTTAAATTACGCTCCATAAGTAATGTACTCCAAGATTTTTCTAGCGTGTTTTTAGTAACAGAAGAAGTCCTATGTTACTTCAATCGGGCAATAATATTTAGAGAAATAAGAGAATCATAATCTTCTCCATTAGAATTACATCCGGCTATAGACGGAATGACGATTCCTTTTTCTATTTATAGTAATAAAATTGTTTGGTTTATCCTGGTACTTTGTTCATGTCAATATTTATGATTATAATTTTAAATAACATTCGCGACGTTAAGTTCCGTTAATATTTTAAATACCTATTATCCATATATTTTTGTATTTCAGTAACTGCCTCAGTGGCGTAGTTGTATTGCAGTAGTTGTATGACTACAGTATAGAGGTGTCGGGTGTTTTTTTTTTTTGCACTGAATGACGAGACGAGCATGCCGTTCGCCTGATGGTAAGCGATACGACCACCCATAAACAGTAGCAACACCATCCAGCATCTTGACTTACAAAGTACTGTGTAGCATTCCACTGCGCTCGTCATCCTGAGATATAAGATGTTAAGTCTCAATATGTCCAGTAGTTATACTGGCTACAATGTCCTTCAAACCGAAACACAACAGTGCATGCACACTGTTGCTTGGCGGTAGAAATAGACATTGCGGTGGTACCCACCCAGACGGACTCTTACATAATGAGAGACCTACCACTAGTCCAATACTGTGTAATCCCCGGGTCGGGCAAAGTGATATTGTGTTTTTCTATTCAGTATCAGCTCGGTGTTTAAAATTTGTGCCCGATAAGGCGATAGGCCTGGATAGGTGGGTGCACTAGTTGAGCTTCTGCCTACGCCTTCGGGGATAAAAGGCGTGAGTGTGTGTATCAATAAATAATGTTTAAGTTAGGCTAGGTCTACGCCAATCTACGAGTCATTTTACGGTAAATGCTAGCTACCCGTGTTAACCTCACTGCAAGAGGAATTGTGGTTTCTGACATGTTATCTGCTGGCACGGCACTAAGTAAGTGTTGCAACTATAGCCTTATTAAATGTCCAACAGCTTCCAAAAGAAACGCAAGTTCGGTTTCGGTTTTCTTGAACATATTTCTGGAGTGTTCCCATAAAACCTAACCCAGAATTAAAATTATTTCCCTTTCCAAAACAGTAGGTAAATAACAATTTATCATCCAAAAATAAAGCTGTATCTACACATGAAACTGTTGCGAAACCGCATACAGAATTAATTAATAACGAAACCGCCGACAAATGTAATTTAATTAAACGCACGATAAGAAGCATCACGTCACCGTGGCGGACAATTAGCGACCAAGACGAGCGAGCCTCGTCACCGCCATTAAAAACAAAACCCATATATCACACGTGGCCAGTGCTTATAAATGCTACTACCGAATGCAACAAGGCCTTTTACTATTATTTCCTTTTTATTTTTGTTATTCCTTGGGGATTGCCGTCAGGTAGGGGAAAAAGCTATACCAAATATTTGTGTAACTTATGACAAAAAGTGTTTCGTGACTTAACTTTCTAGAGTGACGGCAGGTAGACTCTCTACTATAATAATATTACTATTGCTATTCACAGATAGGTACGATGGGTGGAGCGTAGACGAAACTAGAGGACTAACATTTTCAATATGATTTGGAAGGCATGTTTGTTTGGTGATAGTCGAGTATATAAATACAATAGTGATATTACCTATATTGTACTTGATGTTTAGGAAACTTGAGTACCTATGTTGTATGTTTAGTATGTGTGTAGACTATGCCTAGATACATGAATTTCTCTTAAAATACTGTAGTCTGTCTATTCAACTCTTTTAGAAAAATAAACTACTTAGTTGTTCAACAAAAAATTCAGAACAATAACTAAAGCCAGAAAAATAATGTTTAAAAAAAACTATAATATAAACTCCACTTAATATTCGACCACGTGCAAGCACATAAAATGTGGTCGCTACTGTTGTGCAGCTAAATTATTTTCATAAACTCCGTCGAATGTAGTTTGAACAGGTTCGATACGAATAAGGTCAGTAGTATGTCAATGAGGGTGTGTCATGAGTACGAAAATCCCTACGTAGTCAGGAAAAAATAGTGTGTTTAAAATTCCTGTAACTGATATATTTATTCCATTTTTTATTTTGAGTGTATCGATTATCAAATATTGATAAATATTTTCCTTGTGTTTTCGCCTTTTTTCTATGATTATATAAAACATAAAAATCTGTCGCAGATTCAGCTGCCCGGCCTGAGAATAAAATCAGTACCCCACGATTCACAGACCAAGTGCGCTGTAAGTACTGGATCAACTTTAAACCACTACTTAAGTTACTACATTTCTTAATACTTCGTGTATATAAATGCTAAAAACAGAAATAAGTCGCAGAATTTCAGTAGTATTCAGCAGAAACATTCGATAAAACTAGTTAACCAGTCCTTCAGTACAAATGTAAACGACAAACTACAGGCATGGTATGTCAACACTAATAAATTAGAATTAACAATTACACACCGCGTATACACCAATCACACAATGAGGAAACTTTTCGATACATCTACGTACACATTCTGAATCACAACAGTAAATGTTTCATGAAAAGAATGCGTTGTTTTATAAAGCTGAATGAAACGTACTTTGTATTCACTAGAAAGTTGCAGAAATGTGAACGAATGACTCATTTATCGTTTCCATTCTTTCTTCCCATTATTACTACAACTATATTATGCTACTATATAGGGTCATTTTGACATTGCGTTACTAAATGAAACCACATACTTATCTCATTGAAAATAACACTTTCCATTAAGTTATTTTAAACATAGATGTAAAATAAAAAAGTATAAGATTCAAACAAAATAAATATCAATAAAAAGTAACTTTAATTTAGAACGCCCTAATGCCACTACTACTACTCTAAGAGGATTCGTCTCTGCGGCAACTTTACACGTTCTGTCAGAAATTCACTCACGCACACGCCATATTCGCATTCATCTACAAAATGATGAAAAAATCACAAAAGTACAATTGAGATTGTTGGTGAAAAAATTAGTTTCTCATGGATGATTTTTGACATAATGTTAGCAGAGGCAAAGACGAGTATATGGTTTCATTTATTAACACAATGTCAAAATGACCCTGTATAAAGTTACGATTGTATAGTAAATTGTACAATAATATTATGGCGTTAATTGCTTGTTGGTAAGCACCATATGGGCTCATAAACAGTAAATAGCACGACAGATGACAAGATACGATAGACTGACGTGTGTCAGTAGCTTAGAGATAGACGCCATTCGCATCCTTTGGGATCGAACCTAAAAGCAAACAAAACCATTTAATGTCACTTTGTACTATAACGTTCCTAAGAAAAACATCGCCGAAGATTGAAACGTAGTTAGAAAAATACTTTTTGTTCGGTCTATTCATATAATGTAAGATAACATCTACAATTTCTTAGGACTCGTATTTTAGTTTTTACTCTTTGATATTACTATTAACGTCTGCTGTATTAACGTGCTGTGTATACTATGTATAATGATTCGGTGGCGTAGTTGTATTGCGTACGCGTTACGAGTACGATTTGCGCGCTGAATCGAATTGCGGGTTCGAATCCTGGGTCGAGCCAAAAACATTGTGACAGGGTTTTTCCATCTTAAAAATTACTCAGTCGCAGCTCGGAGTCAGGAAGTTGGCGGTGTGATGCCCCCGTGCCTCGGAAAGCACGTAAAACCGTTGGTCCTGCGCCTGAATTCTCTCCGGTCACGTCGGATAGCTGTCTCACCGGACTATGAGAGTGAAGGAATAGAGAGTGCACCAGTGTATTGCGCACACACTTGTGCACTATAATATCTCTTGCATACCTGGCTGATCTCCGTTGAGATTGGCCGCCGTGGCCGAAACTGACTAGGAGGATTACACACATTAATGTGCTACAACATATCACAGTATGTATTATGTACATTGTAATGTACCTATTTTTGTATTATAACAAACTATATACTTAGGACTAAACTAATTACCAAAATACGACATGATGCAATACAGGCGTCACCCAGAGACATTAATTATTAAGTGCCACAATGGTTAATGATTTCACTGGCTGTAATGCCCTTAAACCTAAAAGATAACACACTAATGTTAGCGATAGACATAGATATAGCACTGTCTCGTTGTCGTCTGGAAACATAGAGCATAAAATATTCTCAATACCACCTACGTAAAATTCACGATGTGTCCAAAATGTATGTGTAAATTGACAGGGATTGTAAACGGGCTACGTCCCCGGGCACCAAGGGACGCCTTTGATTCACACCGATCTACCACGAACATAATTCGATCAATGTCGAAGTGTTTTGTATGAGAGTTCTCAGAGACAACAAAAGACTCGTTCTTAGATTGATGTAGGCATATAAGTTCCATTGTGATATGTCGAGGTACTAACAAAAAATATCTAGCTTATTGCGTATGATTTACAAACTACTACTCTCAGTCAATTCCATCCGTGTGAAAGTTTTCTTACGTAGTAAAAGTCTTATTTTCCATTATTCACTCCATTACACATATACATATTTGGGTGGTTTACCACCCGATTGAAATAGCAGACTCTTCAAATGGCGAGGCGCCTTAATTATACTCGCAACTATCACCCCCACTAACAATTTGACATCTTGACTTGTTTTGCACGATTACTACTTCAAACTACCCGACGCACCGACATAATAAAAGCGAAAGGTCACTCTCTCACACACTCATCACGAAACCTCAGAAACTACAAGTGCTAGGAGTGTCAAATTTTGCATGGGGGTTCTTTTTAGGACGTAGGTGCTCACTAAGATGGGATTTTGCGAAATTCAACCCCCAAGGGGGTAAAAAGGGTTGTGCGCGATGAACTCAAAAACTACCAAACGGATTTTGATGAAATTTGGTTTGGAAATAGTTCGAGACCCTGGGAAGGTTTTAGGCTTCTTTTAATCCCGGGACAATGTAAAGTGTGACTTTTATCCAGGAAAAACTCCTTCGTGCTAGCGATGCCGCGGGCAAAACCTAGTTAGGTATATGTATTTCCTTCAGAATAAGTCAAATAGGTCACCAACTATTGAAATGCAAGGATAACTTTCGATAATAAATCACGAATAGAAGAACAAACAGTTTTCTGACAAATATTAAGTTGATCTGAAGTTTACTGATATCGGTTTATGGTTTCCAGTAAAAGGAATACGAGATTATATTTCGGACTCATAAAACAAAACATTTCAGCGGTATCTTTATTGACGTACATATTTTATTTGTTTTATAATGTCCAGTACGTTGTCATAAGCACGCCTGTTCGAAGGCGGTAGGCAGCGTTACAACGAGTAAATCATATTTCCCACCACATGCTAGGAGACGAACCGTATGGAATCTTGTTCCGCGTCAATGTAATATTTTTCGAAACAAACACCTTATAAAATCTGCCCGGAGTTTTGGCGGGAACTTGGAAGTGTCATGAGGTGCTCTTTTTTTAATTTATTATTTTGGTGATACTTAGTGTTATATTGCATAATTATGGTGGTATGTTATCCAATATAGTTCTATTAAAGAGCTCAAATGAAGTGAATTGAAATAATCGTGCTAATCAAGTGTTTTTTTAGTTGCCGCCAAAACTCCTCGATAAAGTCTTGGTAAGGTAGCCACTGCTTTACTTCGACATACTACAGATAATAAAAAAAGACAACCTTAACTTGACATTGGCAAAATGTGAAAACAGGTGCCATTAAAAAAAAAATCCGCCCAATCTAGAAAACGAACACAGGAGACATTACCACCTAAGTACTAATGGGTTAGGTCAGGTACAATAAGTACACACAACTGTTGGTATCTTAATCTTTTATATTTCAGCACTTTTACACTTTATACAGTTTGCACTTCTTGCTATGTTCCCTGTATGTTCACTACTGCCCTGCTAAAGTGGCGTCTGTCATATTTAAGTGTCCCCACTGTTGTTCCCCACCGCTGTGAAGTCAGCTAATATCCTAATATCCGGTGGCGCCGTTGTAGTTCTCATTATAAATTATATTGTGTAAATATTATCTAAATTAATCAAAAATTATACATATAATTTAAATAATCATTAAAATAACGTAGGAGAATTATAACAACAATAACAGTTCTGTACAGTGGCGAAGGGTCCATACAACCCGATTCCTACCGGCTTCCCTTTTGTAATTTATGCAAGCAAACTCTTAAAATAAATGATATTATTTGCAAACCAATAATTAACTTCAACAAAATTCATCTTAAAATAATGTTAAGTAAACACTTCATTTTCATCGATCGACAGAAAATATTTAAATAAACGGTAATCGATTGCGTTGGCCTTCGCGCTAGCGATCTACGTTTTAAAATTCGCGCCATCGTGACCCGTGACCGCGGGGACCACGCGAGGGAACTCGCTCTCGTTTGGATTCCCCCGCGCTGTATCGTTTGTCTCTTTCTTCCTCGTACATGTTTGCGAATTTGCTATCTTTGTCTTAATTGTCCGCTCATACCGATACATTTTTCGTTCACGGGAAGATGCGTCAGAGGTAACCCGAAATCTTTTGGCTTCACTATTAACCGGCCATACATTATTGTCGCTCACCGACTACGACCAACTAAGATTTCCGAAGTATTTTTTAATTAGAAGCGTAAATTTGTATTATTGTCGTTTGAAAACTCAAGTAAACAATTTCGCCGGTTGGATAAGTTTGTTTGTAATTAGTAAATGTGGAATATAATAATGAATTGGTGTGTTATAAAGTGTTATCAACGTTTGTGTGTAGTGTGGAAGTATGTGTAACTATTAAGTTGTAATTTCAGACATTAGGATAATGAGATAGTTTTAAAATTGCGTTATTTATTTACAACCTAGAAAAAACTTTTTAATGTTTTAATAAATTGTGAAGTGTTGTTTCATATTATACATTGAGTATTATTAGGTACGTCAACTGGAAACTGTGTTTTCAAAGTTAAGTTTCAAGAGCGATAAAATACGTAATTTTTCGGATGCACTAACTTAGTTAAAAAGCAAAGGAGTAGCGCCTAGTTATTATAAGAGTATGTATAATGTATCTACTGATTATTTGACTGAACTATTTTAATCGTTTTTTTTTTGCCGTAATACGAAAATTATTTATGCTAACTAACGCGGAGTATGGTAGATACATAACCGATAATTAGGTATGAAATATGAAGTGATTTGCTTTATTTCTTGTTTAGGTGTTAATCACTTATCCTAGTAGATGTTATAATGATTTGAGTACTTATACAAAACCGCCTTCGTCATGCATAAGCTTCTATAATTTTTATAGCGTAATAGGCTAAAATTTAATTATCACTAGAACGATTTGCAGACCATATTTATGCATATTATTACCTATGTTTTGTGCCGGGTTCCCTTTCGGAAAATGTCACCCTTCGCCACTGGTTCTGTATATCTGGTAAGTCACTTAACAACAAAAATAAATACCAAACGCGGTATACCCAACAGTACACAGAAATACTAATATCGTTTACATATCAATAAAACTGTGTGCTAGTTATATAGACAGTTTCATTTAGTAGCATGGACCTATAAAAAAAGGCGGACGGAATTTCGCTATACAAAAAACTGAAGCACCCAAAGTATGTCAGCTTGCCTGTACGCACGAGTATCGCGCACACATTCACACCAAAGTATGTCGATCGGCCGCCATTACGCAACAAACCTCAATTGAATGAAGTCGTTGTAAGAATAAAAATAAATAATTAAAATATGCCGTCTTATGTGGTTAAATGCTGTCAAAATCACAGTGGTTCCAAGAACAAATGTCACGGGATCACATTTCATAGGTAAATTAGTAATGTATCACTTATTTGATCAACATTCATTGATATTTAAAATTATTTATTTTTGTAACACAAAACCTCAGCCTACAATTCCAGTGTTGTCAACTATTTGACGGGTAAATGACCCCGAAGTATAGGAGACGTGATTTTTGTTTGTTTCAAATACGATTTTGTTTTTTAAACTAAATAGGTATAGGTTGTTATTAGGTATATGTTTTTTTTAGGTTTCCTACAGGAAATGAAGTATGGAGGAGTGATTTAATTAATATAATAAGAGAGTGTAGATCATAAAATAAATCTTATTAAATATATTGCAGAAAAACATTTAACAATTAGATTTCATCACATATCGAAAGAAGAGGGCATCTCAAAGACCTACACAAGTAAGAGGTAGTTATACATAAAGTTAACGCAAGATAGAGAATTAAAAAAAAAAGAAATGCAAATTAAAGAAAGTTTAATTATTTACGTTGTTTGATTTATCCTTTTGACTGCCTCGATGGCGTAGTTGTATTACGGTATGACTGCGATGCTGAGGTCTTGGGTTCGATTTCCCGGTCGGCCAAACTGATATTGGGTTTTAAATTCAGTACCAGCCCGGAGTGTGGAATTCGTGTCCGATAGGCTCGCCCCCTATCATATCACGGGACGGAATACCCCCGGCGAAAACTGGGGGCACTAGTTGCGCCTCTGCCTACCCCTTCGGGAATAAAAGGCGTGAGTGAGTGTGTGCGTATGATTTAGCATTAGTTAGGAAACATAATTTTATTGTTTCGGTAAGACTCATTCATTTCTACACACCTACTAATCACATATGTTTGGCTATTATTTATCACGGTCATTTCAAATAAAGCTAAATAATATATAAATTAATTAATTATAATTACATCTTGCAAACAATAAAATTATTGAAAACACTTTCAATAAAACTAACCTAAAATTGGAAAAACAGTGTAGTGTAAAGTAGTGTTAAAAATTGGGGAAATTTTGTTTTTTATGGCAATCATTCATTTACGCACACATAGTTACGCCGCCGCCATTGCTGTGCTTCAGTTTTTGTTTAGCGATAGTCCGTCCGCCTTTTTTTATACGTCCATGTTTAGTAGTGCGTATAGAAACGTGAATTTGGCGTTATTTCAACACGGAATTAAATTCGTTTCGCCGGGGATCAGTCCTCCCTTTCATTACAATTTACGACCGACCCTGGGTAATAGCGTACATGAAAAAGTAATTACAATCATCATTTCATTGATGATGATAGTTCATAATATTATGATAAAGAAGTACGCACCTACTGTAACAAAATAGAATAAGCTTGCTATAGATTCGATTGGGACTAGATGTACAGAGTATTACCATGTAGTACTATTCAGTATTCTGTGCTATCCAGTATTACACATACTCTTCTGTAGTATTCATGCTAGTTTTGACAACATGACAGTCACAAACAGATGGTGTCAATAAACAAAACCTTTCATTGTTGGTGAACACTATTTCAAACTTCGCGTGAATAATGCGTCGCGCTTGTTGTGATTCGACCTTTATTGTGGCAACTTTTCATTCAGTCATCATGAATACATACTGTTTCTTTTCCTTATTTCAATAAATATTATGGTTTCCTGACGCAGTAACATTGAGCAATTGGCCGAACTTTGAGTAACAAAATGTCTACTGTGAGGGAAAGTTGATATTCTAAGCAATAAGACTGACGTAGGTATCGAAAACCACAAAACTTCAAGGCGATTTCCTGTGGTATTATACGGATATAAAGGTTACATCTATACTAATATAATAAAGAGGAAAGATTTGATTGTTTGTTTCTTTGTTTGCATTGAATAGGCTCCGAAACTACTCGACCGATTTAAAAATCTTTCACCAATATAAATATACATTATCACAATCATTAAAATGACAGCGTTAATACAAAATTAAGCAAAAACAAAATACGATATACCAAAAAATGTCTAAAAGCGTGACAACTGACACACCTTTTTGCTACGTAACGAAGTAAATGATTCCGTGTAAAAATGTCGCTCCCTAAATTCCTGTACGCGAAATGTGGAGTCGTAAATACGGGAACGGTAATATCCGGCCGGAACGTTCGGCCAGAACCTGTGTCACTTCAAATGACATTTCTATCTTTATTTTTCTCTGTGGCCAACTGATATAATCCGCAATTTATTCTTGACGCTCAGCAAAGAAATAAGTCAGGATAAAAAAACGGTTAATTTAGTCAAATACGATTTAGTTTTGTTTCATCCAACATAAACGTCTCTATACGCAAGATTGGTTTATGTCATCGTGAACATTAAATTGTGTCGTGTCACTTATCAGTCGCTAAATAGACGGAAAAAAATATACTCCGTGGGTTCCTATGAATACTTTAACGTGCAGTCAGCTACATAAGTAGCTGAACAAATTAAAAATTTCAAACCGCCTATACGCGTTCAGTTCAATTAAAACCATTTTTTTCTTTGTGTGAAGTAAAGTAAATATCTTTTATTTTATTTTTGTGAAGAGAAAATGAGAATTGGTAAGAACAGAAAAGTGTAGGGGCGATTTGAAGTTTTGAATTTGTTCAGCTACTTATGTGGCTGACTGTATAAAGTGATACCGCTGTGACGGCTCTGGCCCTTCGCAACGACGCTATTAACAAGCGCTCGCGTTTTGCTCGTCTTCAGTATGTTCAACACACGAGGTAACACGATGCGTCGACAACGCGTTTGACATCGGTCACACGCTATTGTTTTTGCTTGTCGCTAGGCAACGCGAGTCGAATACGCGTGGCTTAAAAATGGCGGCGGAACAATATCGCTTGGGCTTTATATTTTACAAGCTTTTATTTAACTTGCAATGTATGTATGTTTGTTCGGGTGGAATCTTGCAAGTCAATTTTGAAGCAGTTACCCTGACCCGATTGTGTTGAAATTTTGCACACACTTCAGTTTGGGTGACAATGCATTGTTGGCTTAGTGACGTCATTTGGAATCCAATATGTCGGACGGCCCAAGATGATGGATTAGTTATTTTTTGTGCACGTCCATAATATGGGTATCAAATGAAAAGGTTTGCTAAGAAGAACACAAAAAATAAAATAACCTCTCTAAATCCATTATGGCAGACGACCCAAGATAGCGGACTACGTGCTATTCTAAAAAGAATAAAATAAACTTTAAATTGAATTATCAAGATCAAGTTACATTATTATTGTATTATCTACACAAGTAAATCACGGGACAAGCTTTTATCTCTACATAGCATTAAACAAAGTTTGATTTATCATTCAATTTAAAGTATTTTTTTAGAGCATTTAAATAAAAGCTTCATTTTAATTTTTTTATTTTACTTTTTATTCTGTCTGCTTGAGCTCGACATTGTTTTTGACAGCTCAAGAAAAATCGAACCTTCAGTGAAAAGTAACAATAAAATCCAAACAGTAAGGTTAGTAAACTCAGACTTATAATAATTACAGATAAGAGACGCCATCTTAAACCATGATTTGGCTAATCGTAAGTTGTTAGATGCACTTTGATAATAATAAGCGAATAAGTATAAAATGGCCAGCTGTGGAGCTCCACACATAAACAAATTTGTACAGAAATGTATGTTCGCACGTCAATGATGAACCAGATTAGTCTAATATGTTTATATTAATATATTTATTTATTATTTATTTATAACTTTATTGTACATCACAATATAATATTAATGGGTTTATAGCTCTCAATCTCAGGCAATTTCTACAATTCTAATGGAAACCTCATAGATAAGATCAGAAAAGAACAGAAATCTGTTTTCAACGTTATTACATGACAATAACCTGAATTTTCCCTGATACAATGTCTCCCAGATTTCTTTGAACTCGCTTTCATTTGAATTTCATCCCACGGCGCGATATTGAACTTTGAAGCTTGTATAACAAAAGTTATGGAAACGTAACAAAACACGGTTATTACCTCCTATCGTGGTTAATACATTGTTACATAGATTAGGTACATAGGCATTCAGGATGATGTCGGTGGACAGCGAATACTTCTAAACGCAAAAATTAACGTTTGAGACAAATTGTAAAACATAGATACGTCGGGACAGACATTACAATCATCAGTGGGTTTATGCCATTCTTGCATAACATGTGGGATTTCCGTGGTTCCGCGAGTAACAAAACAGAGTATTTTTTTATTGCTACAGACTGACGAGACGAGCATACCGCTCGCCTGATGGTAAGTGATACGACCGCCCATAAACAGTAGCGCTAACAGCATACAGAACTTTAAAGTACTTCAAAGCTTTAAATGTTAAGTCTCATAATGCTCAGTAATTACGCTGACTACAATGTCCTTTAAACCAGAAAACAACAGTTCATGCACACTACTGCTGACGGTCGAGATAGACATTAGACATTGCGGTGGTACCCACCCAGACGGACCCTTACATACGAGAGACCTACCACCAGTACTCGCTGGATGTATAATTTAATTACAAACATCACGCTTCTACTTGTACTTAATAATATCAGAGCAGCGGGTTCAGGACCCCAGTCCATGTAACTTCACCAGATCATTAATAAAAACAATTACAATGTGCATTTCGCAATAATTACTCCATTGTCGTTCCTATTCTCTCTCCATATTATTGTATATAAAACATTCCATAGTCCATATTAAAACAGCTTTTAAAAGGAAACACCACAATGTAATATAAACCGCCCTCAATGAAGAGGCACAACCATATCCTCGATGGTTTACACCAGATGTCAAACATGATGATGTCCAAACACTGCTCGAGGCTCTGTGACAAAATAATAAATAATATATCGCTTTATGAAGGCAATATTTAAAGTTATTATTCTGAGATATTTAATTAGCTTGATCTGCGACACATATTACTATTTTTTTTAATTATTTTTAATATTTAATAGCAATAATGAAAATTAAGACTTTGACGCATAAACAACGTATTCCCACGTCTATTTCAAAACATATACACGAATCCCAACCGCAAGAAAATTATATTCCGCAACAGGCAAATTAAATCACTTAATTCCCGAGACATGTAATTAAGCGTTTCGTTTATTTATGGAATAACCAATCGTTTGGCGTGCAAACAACATAAATTATGTAAATATGTGAGTTCAAAAAGATGGCACATTACATGTCACGCTGCCTATCTGTTTATTAACGTAGTTTTTCCCTGCGCGTAACTGTTCCTGAAGTTATCAAATTTAATCCAAATATAAATAATTTTTTTCGGGAACATTGTACATTTTTATTGGTTAAAGCATAATTAGAAGTGATAGTTCCAGTTAGTTCCAGAATTTAAAAAAAATGACTGTGCGTTAACAAGCTTATAAATGTTTATCTCTTTATAATGTTAGTGTGGTACAATTACAATACATATGTCTAGTCTTGTAACCAAAAATGGCTACAGGTGATTTTATCTCTTACACATATTGCCGGAGTTCATTTGTTACTTTTTAGACAAGGTTTTTTGCTAGATATCATTTAAATAACAAAGAAAAAGAGTAAAATTGTATAAGATTATTTCAGCATAATATTGTTATAACTATAGTATTGCTAATTATTCCAAACATGTCATAAATTAAATGAGCATTATCTATAGCCATTTAATAAGTTCCTAATTTGGACAATATCGTAGCACTGCGTAGTAAGCGCTACGTACGTAGCGCTACGCGTGCTACACAGTAGTACGTAATTTTTTCATACAAGACGAGACGAATTCCCTGAACGCAATCCTACAATCTGCATTCATAAAGGTAGGCAGGAGAACTTGGCAACGGGCGAGGAATATATGAATATGAATATATTATGACGTTATTGTATTTTATTTTTTATTTTATTTAAACTACACTGTACTCACAATCAGGTGAGACACTTTACCGGTCCTGGAAAAAAGTATACCTTTACACAATACTAGTTTGCAACACTTACGTCAACTAACTCGAACTTTATTGAACAAACAAGAGAAGCGATAACAAAGACTGGGGAAGTGCGTCAATGGAGCTCGCCAGCATCAGTCGAAGAGGAAGGGACACAGACTTCCTCTTTATAAATTAACACTAGTATCCTTTATAATAAATATTTAATGTTGTAAATGCAATAAATTTTCTATTTACGCTAGTTTGGGGGTCAGGGACTATTTTGAATTTGTACCACTATTTTAATGAACAATATATAAAAAAATAAAATAAATAAATATAAATTTAAACTTTTTTATTGGGTGTATCTGTATCAGTTCGGAGTCAGGAAATGTGAGTGTGCTACACTTCTGCCCATCCCCGAAAGTATACACCGCGCTGAGGTGATGTATTTTATTTGTCGGGATTAAAATCGTCGCTATATAGCGGTAGGCTGATTACATTTGTAAATTTCCACTAGAGTTTTTTCAGTTATTCACTACTACTATTTCTCTATGTTGTATGTAGTAAGTTATAAAAAACACTATTATTAATAACGTTATAAACTTTTTTATATAACGTTATAAAGGATTTTATTAATTTTACGTTAACATAACCGCACCGGTAACAAATATTGAGTCAGAAAACCCGTAATCATGAGTATTTTTTAAGCTATTGCATAGCTTCTATCGCGGGCCTTGAGCTTGGAGACCGAATCCAGAAATTCCGTTACGAAAATAACCTAACATCTTTTTTATCTTACTAATATGAACCTTAAATACAATACGTAGAAGCTATAATTCTTGAAACGAGTATATTTTTATTTATTTTATTTATTAAAGTCATTAAAACCATTTCTTACTAATCTAATATGAACCTTAAACACATTGCGTAGAAGCTATTTCCCCAGCGTTGGCACGGCACGAGTACAAAAGAATCGAACGTAACATTCTTTTTTCAAATTTTGATTTATTCTACTTTGGTTGTGATGACCATTGCATTTCTGACATTTATCAATAACAAGACTAAACGTGCGTTGCTCGCGTTTAAAAATCTACTTTATGTGGTGAGCGTAAGATCGAATTTGTGTTTAGTCAATCAAAATTTGTGATAAAAAATGCTATGCAATAGCTTTACCGCGGCAGTCTCCGAGTGCCACGCGTGTTTTTTTTATTTATTAAGTAATTAAAAAAAGAATTATAAATGACAAATGATATAAAATCAAAGTGTACATAAACAATAATCCGTAAAAGAAATGAATAGTTACATGGGAATTATATTAAGTGAACTTGGGGATTTGGGAATTAATTTAATACGAATAAAATTAAACAGAATTAAAAAAATGTTGACATCAAAAACTGTCTCAATGGACGACCTGTATAAAATATTTTTTTCCATCAACCACTTATCGTGTTATGATGCGTGATTAGTTACCAGAATGGGAATTTTAATCCATATAACATATTAACTGAATCACCTGCCCCACATCGCTGACCTACGACCACCACTTTGGCCTAGTATGGTAAGCCTAATAATTAAAGAGATCTATGTCCAATTATTACATGGCTAATTTATGTAGTTTACTATGGAAATTTATGTTGCAATAGGTGCTGGTCGCAGCGCCGCCCGCGGAACAGTCTATATAAAAGCCTGTTTGTTGATCAAGGTCGCGAATTTTGCGGATATTTAAAAAAGATCAAAACATCTTCATAATCTTTCACATTTTTACTAGTAGTACGATTTATTTATTATCTATATTTATTTTATATTATCTACACCAACATTATAAAGCTGAAGAGTGTGTTTGGTTGAACGCTCTAATATCATAAACTACTAAAAGGATTTTGAAAATTGTACTACTCAGGAAACTGTATTACTCTTGAGTGCTATAGGCTACTTTTTATCCCGGAAAAATATATTTATACCGGAAAGTGTTTCACGCGTGCGAAGCCGCGACCAATACTAGTTTAATTAATGATTATAGTAAGTAATAGCGGACGTCATTAGTAACTGTTATCCAAGTGTAAATAAGTCGAACTTGTGATCCGTACATCGTACACTCAACTCACGTTATCGATAATGATATAGCGAGTAATAATGAACAGGTAAACTAAAAACTCAAAATTGTGGGTGTCTCTAGTTCCACTCCTTCCACGCTACCTTTTTATTTTTGAAACTGTAGTCACAAGCTTTTTAATTCAATTTTCCTGACTTTCCGTAATTTTTCCTGCTTGCAATATCATATTAAAATACCAAACTACTACGTTGGGATTCTAAAGTAGCAAACACGCACGACAAACAACTATCACAATAAGGATAATACCACTATTATTTCATAACACACGTTATATAAGTTTTAAACAACGCTTGTTCATTCAACTGCTAAGACGATGACTAACAAATTTGACATCTTACTAATATAAGTGAAAGATGAAGATCTCTACCATCTGTCACTTATATTAGTAAGATACAATTTGGAACACATTTAGATACAATTTGGCACATACATAAACCGTGTAATTTTATCCCGGAAATAACACGGTGGGTCTTTTTTTAGACCAGGAAAGTTTATTTACACGGGCAGAACTGATAACAATATCTAGTAATTAATGATTATGAAAAGTCAGTTAGAAACGCACGTCTCTGCAAGTGCTGTACTAGATAGATCCTCAATGCTATATTTTGAGGTAGAGGCGTAGTGGTGCTAAGTGCAACCTAGTGTTGGGATGATATACCTGCGTTAAGCTAAGTACATTATCTGTACAAGGAAACCCGAGGTTTAAAGTACTAGTCGCGAATTGTATTGATTGTGCCACGTCACGCGATACCATATCTTTGCACTCTACAGTGTACACGGTATGTACCTACTTACATACAGACTGTTGTTCGCTGCATCGCCACGCGCTCTAACATAGATAGAGACACTGGTCCTCTAACGGACATTTTTGCGATTTCAAGGAATCGTAATTGTAATGACCAAAATATGTCAACACAATATCGTCGTTTCAGTTTTGAACAAATAAGGTTCAAATTATTGTCATATTATATTTCACCAATAGAGCTGAAATTGACATGGCAACAATAATGCATTTTGTCGTTTGTATAAAATATAAGTACTGAGTAGACACGTCATCTAATCTAAATATCTATGATCGCACTATCAACCAACCCAGGATCAGCCTATGCTCAACAATGGACTTCGTGCCGCTGATGCTGATGATGATGAACTGAGGCATCTTTCTACTTGAGTATGTTGATCCAGGATCCGGGATTAGCGATTACTAGGGTGATGTAAGTGCAGTACCATGCCGATCATTATTCATTGTAATTTAAAGCATTACCCTTGTTTAAAGATAGTCATAGTGCCTGTCATGAGATGAGCAACTTGTTCCTTAGTTAATTGTAAAAATAAAACCGTCACCAAAGACGGAAGCAACAAAAATATTTCCGACGGCATTTACAGCGTTAAGTTCTTGAAGTATCTGAATGACATTATTTAATGTTATGTCACACTAGTTTTTGCTCGTGGCTACGCCGTGTGAAGAAGTTTTCCCGGATAAAATTCCCGGTTTACATTTTCCCGGGATAAAAAATTTGTCCTTCCCAAGACCTCAAACTATCTCCATACCAAATGTCATCGAAATATGGTCAGTAATTTCGTAGATGTGCAGTAACAAACAAACAGAAAAACAGATTGACAGACAGAAAAGAATTATAAAAATCGCAGATTTGTGTCCCATTACTCTTCTAGTTTCTTTAGTCACCCCCTTTCTATTTATCACAATTCTTTCATTGTACAGACACATCGGTTACTACTGCTTTATTATAGTATAGATCAGAACTTCATAGAAAAATATAGAAACAAGAACTTATGTATTATGTTAGTCATACAATAAACATTGGAATAACCAACGGGGAATACAGTATATTTCTAGAAAACGTTGCACATATTTAGGTTTTTTTTTCACATTAATTTCCCCTCGCAAAATATTCATTTTGAACGTTACCAAACATTAGGGGATGTATAAAGGCTTCGTATTGAGAGCTAACGTAAACCTGTTCGCTTATCTCGCAGGCCGATAGAAGGCTTTGGCGATTACTCGATTTTATACTACTAAAACATGAGACATGCCTGCCCATATACTGTACAGAGCCATGAAATATAGAGCTCTGGATTTCTATAGCACTCATACTAAAGCATACATTCGCATAATACCTGGATATTGTAGCGTGTAATTACTGGTAATTACATGCTACAATGTAAATCAAACCGCAACAAGACTTGCAATGCTTTCGACGAAAATAAATAATAAAGGCATTCAAAGGGAGTGTGCCAAGGCATTTAACAATGGATAATGAAAGTAATACTTTTATAGTCTCCATTATCAATAAATACCTAATAATCATAAAGCTACATCGTCTTTTAAATGCAAGGACTAAACGGACTTCGATGCAGATTTCAACATTGTGTTTTAAGCAATAGTACATCTAGAAATTAGGACCTATTGGGGAATACCCTACATTCTCTATCATTAAAAATCAGATGAGCCAGTTACTTATTAAAAAAAGGTTATTTAATTTAGCCCTAGCTTTATGCCAGAAAATATTATTTTAACATGAAACAAAATCAATTAAGCCAGCGAGTTTAAGCTCCCTAACGGCAGAATATTATCAAAGGGCACCGCTCGTAAAGGTCACGACTGAGTGTTTTCAGTACAATTCCATTACATCAATTGAGTTTTTTTTTCGTATGAACTGTCTACTTTTTTGGTAATTTCAACGATGATGCTATGATGTCATAAGTCTGGTAGCAAAGTATTTAAAAACTGTCAAAGCCCTTAATCGGTGCCTGCTCCGACAATCAAAATGAATGACATGTTCCGTAATGAGAGTTTACTTTCCTTTATTAGGTAGTTAACATTTTTCAAGCGGGTGGAACCGCGAGCTGCAACTAGTTTATATTCGTTATGGTCTCACCGGACTACGAAAGTGAGTGAATAGAGTGCACCTGTGTATTGCGCACACACTTATGCACCTTGATATCTCTTGAATACCTGGCTGATCTCTGTTGTCATTGGCTGCCGTGGCCGTAATACGGTTAGGATGGATGTCTGCCAATGTTCAAGTGAAAAATCTGATTGTTGTATTTATACACACACACACACACACTCGCGCCTTTTATCCCCGAAGGGGTAGGCAAAGACGCAACTAGTGCACCCACTTTTCACCGTGCGTATTCCGTCCCATGATGTGATAGGGGGCGAGTTTATCGCCATATCGTGCACAAATTCCAGACTCCGGACTGATTCTGAATTTAAAAAACCCAATATCAATTTGCTCGACTCGGGAATCGAACCGAAGACCTCAGCATTGCAATCATACCGTAATACAACTAAGCTACCGAGGCAGTTGTATTTATAAGTTTGTATTATTTCGAAGTAACTAGCTCTGATGCACCTACCTTGTTAATCTCTGCACCACCCTAAGGTTGACTGCGAGAGAATACCTGCGGCCTTAAGTCCACCTTTATACATTTGTATATGAAGTGCTTAAATAAAATAAATAAGTTAGAGAACACAACCACCCGTAATAGTTCACAACCCCAAAGAAATGGCGTCTATTTTGCCATCTGCCGACGACGGTCGCGTGAATGAATGTGTACTATGTCCTCGGTGTAGTGGGTAAGCTTACGCTAAAATTAGTAATCGCGAATTCGATTCTTGAAGCGTGATCCACTGTTTTATTCCTCTTCCAAAATTTAGAACGCCTGGTAATTTCTAATTGCCGGATTGTATAATATAATTTACGTCTCTTTGTAAATTAGTGGACTTAAATTCAGTTATAAATTGACCATTTTTTATTGACCTGCCGGTTCGTAGCCAGAAATTGTCCACTTAATTGCCATCGTAACGTAGAGATCATTTTCTTAACTACAGTGATATCAATATGGTTTAATTAACAATATTGCATAATTATGTAACATTGTATAATTAATAAAAAAAAAAAAGGAAAATATTATTTGACAATAAAAAAAACATAACTCATAAACTTTGATAACAGTTTATTACCCCATTGTCATGGATGATGGCGTTATAAAATAAAATATGAAACCATAAGACAGTCTGAAAGGAATTTATTGTTTCCTTAAACGTCGGTTCGTCCCCTCACTTTCAGAGTAGCGGTATCGCAATTTACATTATCTTAATGCGCGATGAAGGACCGATATTATGTGCTTGTTAGGCTAACTAGATGGCTAAAAATCTTTAATATTTATACCGAAATCTAAGAAACTTGCGTCACGAAAATTGAACTGCGTTCAAACTTTATCAAGATTCATGAAGCACTTGGTGCTGTTCGCGGCTTATCCGCGTGAAAGAACTTATCCGATCCAATTTTGTTTTTTTCCGGAACAAGTTGCCTATAAATTAATCCAGAACATGGTCTATGTATGCCATATTTCATCTAAATCAGTTTATCTGTTTCTACGTTTACTTCTGACAGAAATCAAAACATCTTCAGAATCTTTCGCATAAATACAATATGACTTAGATAAAAGGTCATGTTAATACGAGATGGTAGAAACAATACGCTTTTAAAAAATAATTTAATCTCGCCTAACTTTTGTTGTTTAACATGACCGTTATTTATAACAATACAAAACAAATTATTTATAAATATTTGGAAATACACATCCAAGCCGGACTTTGTTTATACTTTTTACACTTTAGTAACTAATTTTGTCAATGTTTAAGTATTTAACAACATACTATATCATACTAAATATAAAAACACCATATTAACCGTTAAAAGAATAAACTTCAAAACACATTACCACTCACCCGTCAATTACAACAATATTATCCTTTTAAAACTGTACATTGTACACTTCACTATTCAGAACGAACTCACTTATCGCACTATACCGCGGAGTCGTCACGTCCGACATGTTTCGCAGCCGGTGCTACACTGGCAATGTTTTCCTCTAGATAAAGCTGGGTTTGTCAGTCATGAAAATCGTTTATAATTTGAGTTTTCCTTACCACGAGAGGGTTTTGCGTAGGTACTCCGAGATACAGGCCATTTTTAAGTAATCATAAGTAGGTTTAATTAAATATTATTTGTAAAAATATTACAGATAAGTTTGAATTCCACAATATAATAATTATTTGTCTAATACAACGTTACGTAACTTTATGTTAGTAACATAGTCGTTAATTACTTTCAATTTTGTTAATTTTTCGGCAAGACTTTTACATGGGCGGGTTTTGGATCGAGGGCAAACACTAGTTGATTTATACGTACCAAACTTGACCACGAACTTTTCTAAGGTGTATAAATGAAATAGCCTTTCTTAAATTAACTTAATTGATATTGTGGGTAATGAAATATTAAGTTACTTGAAATATTGCACTTATTGTCACTTTATCATTCCCTCGCGGCAAGATAACATTGTTGCCATTTGAATTGATAAATCTAATATTACTTCAACAGATACTTTGTACAATGAATCTTCATAAAAAAGACCAGTTAAAGTTATAGTATAAAGTTAAGTATGTAACGTGCCGTGTAATCGTTTTCCAAAGCCTCCTCCCACGCAGTACACTCACTTCCGATACGCTTTTATCTACACTAGGCGTTAAATTTATGATACATGTACTTGTACCTGTACAACGTAACAGGAAAATTGTGATTGCAACCATTAGTGAAATCAAAAATGACTCTACATTAAAGATGTGTTGTGATTAATGGAAATTGCGAAAGGCTTGTGCTTTGATAATAAAACTCTAAGTCAGTGGCGTAACGTCGGTTCTTGCAGCCCGGGGTGGAGCCAAAATTAGCCGTCCCAAGGCACAGGGCGAAAAACACTCATTTCAAGAAGCAAGTCACGCGCGTCCCCCTTCGCCACTGGTACATGAGACAAAATCAAAATATTTGTATACGCTACGCCACTCTTCTGGGTCAAAATCAAAATTCAATTTGTCAACAAGTCGTAGGTCGTAGCAGTGGTGGCGCCCTTTAGTTATATTGGGTACAATCTTTATAAATACGCTAAGTACGAGTTAGACATAGTTATGCTAAACCGCACGTATTATTGACCTACCACATAGTGAATCCAGTATCAAAACCAACAATATGTACCTAACAGCAATATTTTCCGGCAAATATGGACTCGCTTAGTATATGCCTGATATTTTAAAATCAACATAACCTTTACAATATATGCAATAGAAATGAGTGTTTCAATCATCATCATCATCATCAGCCCGTTGAAGTCCACTGCTGGATATAGGCCTCTCCCAAGATACGCACAGAGCCCGCTCTGCTGCTTTATGCATCCAGTCGCTGCCGGCCCTCTTGTGCAAGTCGTCGCGCCATCTGGCCGGAGGGCGCCCCACGCTACGTTTGCCAAGACGCGGTCTCCACTCCAGAACACGCTTACTCCGGCGGTTATCTGTTCTGCGACATATGTAGCCAGCCCATTGCCACTTCAACCTACATGTAAAACAAATTATTGTAATTATGTAAAACATTTATTACAATAATTAGAATTATTTTCGTCAGTCTCCAAAACGACTGGGTAATTGTCACTTCAAGCCTGTCACAAAAATCGGACTTACTTTTGTTTCTTGGACGGGGCGACTGTTTACTATTTTTTTGGCTAAATGACTACAACACACCTGATGGTCAGTGGAGTAGCGTACAAAGGCCAAGGTGCCTTTCTGTAACCGGTAATAGAATCCGCCTTTTATCCCCGAAAGGTTAGGCAGAGGCGCAACTAGTGCACCCACTTTTCGCCGTGCGTATTCCGTCCCATGATGTGATAGGGGGCGAGCCTATCTCCATATCGGGCACAAATTCTAGACTCCAGGCTGATACTGAATAGAAAAATCCAATGTCACTTTGCCCGACCCGGGGATCGAACCCAAGACCTCAGCATTGCAATCGTACCGTAATACAACTACGCCATCGAGGCAGTCAAATATATATATTTTAGTTCCTTTCTAGAATGTTCGTCAGTTTTTTACATCCGATATGAATTTATCAATATAATTCGCATAGTTCAGTCTGTAGTTAACTCTGTTCCAGAATTGTATACAAATATCCACCAACTTTTCATAAGAGGGTCTCCCTTTCTAACGTATGTAAAACCATGTTTAGTATACACTATAGAGTTTCTCTAAAAGTTATGAAATCACACGGAATACATACAACGTAATCGATAAAAGTCGGTATTTGTTTACATATGCTACTAAATGGTGAATCATTAGGTATTCCCGCTAAGCTAATGTTATGAAAACTACAGTTCCATTTAGATCGCGTATTGTTTACGCCAGTGCTTCCCAAAACTGTTGGACCGCGACACACCTAACAAAAACTTCAAAATTCTAGTCTCACTTCATGGCTGTTATGAAGTTTTAATACTTCATAACTACAGACCGGGTTATGTGCAACTTGCAATGTCCAAAATATGCATAAAGATATGCACGAAAAATACTTAAACATCAATGCATGAAAAGTAACTTATTATTAGGTTTATTACTTAAAAGTAGCATACAATTTGTGGGAGTTAAAAAAAGTTCTCCAATTGCAACCAATTCGTACGCGGAACATGACTTTCCGTTTAACAGAGTGCTGATGTAAAAAAACTCCCCAATGTCATGACACAAAATGTCCAGCATTCATTTGTACCTATATCAATTGGTGTTAGTTATATCGTAATGAAAAGTAGTAATATAATATCGCCAAATATGTGCCATCCGATGATTTTAACCAATACATGCAAAAGCCGAAAATAGCCAAATTATGCAAATGCATATAATCCCGATTCTATTAGTTATATAAAACGAAAGCTTTTACAATGAAACTTTTAGTTACTTTCTCTTCCATCAGTACCCGTTATGCATCCTGAATGATGCCCTCCAATATTCCTTCGCAACCCATACTTTGGGAAACGCTGATTCAAGCTATAAAGACAGCAGTCAGCATCCAGTGACGCTAGTAAGGTAATGTCGAGCAAATTGTTATGTTTACGTAACATGTAGCGAGTTCGATTACCCCAGCTCGGGGGAAGTAAAAGGTTATAACATCTGTGCACGACAGTAACAGGGTTGTCACTATGTTAATTTTCAAGACAAAAGTGTATACACGTGGTAATGGTGCAGCAGTGAATTGTAAGATTTATAGATAACCTAACTTGAAATTAGCAAAATATAGACAATTGGCATGAAAAAAACTATATACATAACAGGGCTGAACATAATCAAAGGCCGTAGCCACGGTGCTTTTCTACAAGCGCTATTGCTAATAGAAAACAAACAATGTATGCGAATGACATACCCGATCGATAAGTCTATTGCAAGGATAAGTCAATCTCAGATTTCACAGCATCTTTATTCTTCAATTATTTTCTATTTTTTTTATTGCATTGAATGACGAGACGAGCGTGCCGTTCGCCTGATGGTAAGCGATACGACCACAAACAGTAGCAACACCATCCAGCACCTTGACTTACAAAGTACTGCGTGGCATTCCACTGCGCTCGTCATCCTGAGACATAAGATGTTAAGTGTCATTATGTCCAGGAGTTATACTGGCTACAATGTCCTTCAAACCGAAACATAACAGTGCATGCACACTGGTGCTTGGCGGTAGAAATAGACATTGCAGTGGTACCCACCCAGACGGCCTCTTGCATAATGAGAGACCTACCACCAGTAAATTATTTTGTGGTTTCATTCATAAATCGCACCGCCTCAGAATAATAACTTTCTTTAGGTTATTAATCTGAGCGCACGGCAAACTCGCGTCCTATTAATGTCTAGTGTACATACATTTACTTCCAGTTTAAGAATGTTTTGACAGCAAATAACTTAGCGATTTTTGAGTAAAATAAATACTCACACACAGTTCAGTACAGAGATGTATCGTCTGTACATTTGCCATTGTTTTTTAGGGTAAATTAAAAGTAGTGTACAACACTGTTATACAAATAGAGCTCAGATATCACTCAAATAAATTAAATTATTTCTTTTAAAATAGCTATCTCTTAATATGATCCTCAAATAGCATATTATTATGTTACGTGGCAACCCTAACACCGTCGTTCTAAAGAACCATCAAAAGTGCAATGCAGAATGCTGTAAACGATGCAACCAAACTACAGGAAAAAGTTCAGTTAAGTACTGACCCGCGACACGTGTTACTGACTTTCTTATTATCTCTTTCATTCGTTCTTTTACTTTTTACGATTTTCCTTTTAAAATTAACAGGAATATAGCTGAAGATGTTGTACATACTTATAAATTAGTATATTTTACAGTAGGAAATTATTTTATTTGCATTAATTATGTATCAGGTATGACGAATCTTTGCATGTGTAAGCCTTGATCATAAATCATAATAAAGGTCATATGTCAACTAGAAATCACGACGTCTTAGGTTCGATTCAGAAGAACTATAAAGGCTATCAAATATTTACCAATTTGATCTCCAACGTTTTCATATCTATGTCCTATAGATTCAAATAATTTAAAGATGTATTATATTGTACCTGGCTATAACCAATCGCAAACAAAAATATACTTGGTTATTTTCAAATCACAAAATAAAATAAAAGATCGTAAATCCGAAGACGCCATATTAAAATACTAGTATTGCTTGCGGCTCCGCCCGCGTGAAAAAGTTTTCCGGGATAAAAAGTAGCCTATAGCGCTCAGGATTAATGTAGCTTCCTAATTTCTATTAGTGAAAGAATTTTCAAAATCGGTTCAAAAGTTCTTGAGATTAGCGCGTTCAACCAAATAAAGTTTTAGGGAGCATTCAGGATCTTCGTAATAAAAACTAGCGCGTACAATTTGACTAGTTTAATGTCCGATACGTAGCACTATGTTATACGTCTATACTAGTACATAAGCGGAGCGGCACAAGCGTCAAGCGTCCCGCGTCAGGTACAAATTGCGACTGGTGCATGCGGTCGGCGCGAGTGTCGCCGATGAGCGGGGGCTCGATACCGTTATGTTCCCCGCCGCTTGAACGGAACTAGCGGTACATCACACATGTTTTATTATAGTTTTCATTTTACTTTATATTTAATATTTTAAGTATTAGTGTGCTATGTGGATGTATGTAAGTGTGTATGTACAATGTAGTAACACTGTAGGCTACATCACCCCCCCCCAGAGACCGTCAAGGGCGATAGAAGTCAGGAATTTTAACGTGCCGACCGGAACGGGTTTGACGTTTACCGTTATTATCGGGTTGGCTGTTAATGCCATTAGGAGTGGAGTCATAAGAATTATCACTACTACTATCCGTTAACAAATAAGCTGGTTTCAAGCGGTCTATTGACACAGTAACCTCTTTGCCGCGGAAAATTATTTTAAAAACTTTGTCATCTCTGGACAATACCTTATGTGGACCAGTGTAGGCGGGTTGTAAGGAACCGCGTGACGCATCCTCACGAAGGAATACGTGAGAGGTCGTTTTTAGGTCTTTGAAAACGAATATTTTGCCTTTACTATGCCAGGAAGTTGGCACTGGCTGTAGATTACGTGCGAATGAACGAAGTCTAGCAGTAAAGTCGGCGATATCTGTTGTACCGCCTGGGCTGGAGTGAAAGAACTCTCCTGGAAGCCGCAGAGTTTCGCCGTAGACAAGTTCGGCTGGAGAAGCTTGTAAATCCTCCCTAAAAGCGCTTCTTATGCCAAGAAGCACCCAGGGTAACGATTCAGTCCACTTTGGATGGGCGTGGCAAACAATGGATGCTTTTAGTTGACGGTGAAACCGTTCTATCAGTCCATTGCACGCCGGGTGGTAGGCTGTAGTCCTTTTGTGCTCAAATCCAGCTATCTTTGAGAGGTAGCTGAACAGAGCGGACTCAAATTGACGGCCTCTATCCGTGGTAATACTCTGCGGAGAACCAAACCGGGATATCCATCCGGATATTAATGCCTTTGCTGTTGTTTCAGCGGTAATGTCGACCATTGGGATGACTTCTGTCCATCGCGTAAAACGATCGATTGCCGTTAAGCAATAACGGTACCCTTCTGATAAAGGTAGTGGTCCAACAATATCAATATGTATTTGGTGAAAACGTGCTCGCGGTAAGCTGTAAGTGCCTAGAGGGGAAGACACGTGACGGCTCACCTTTGCACGTTGGCATGATGTGCATGCTTGTGCCCAGACTCGGCAATCTTTTTTAATGCCCGGCCAGACGAAACGCTCAGCAATTAATTTCGCTGTAGCGCTGACGCCGGGGTGACTCAACGAGTGTAAGCTGTCAAAAATTTGTTTCCTCAGCGACTTAGGGACAAAGGGTCTGGGAGTCGGTGTATTGACGTCGCAATACATAAAATTACGACTCCCCGGAACTTGCAATTTCTCAAGTCGAAGAGAAGATTTCTCGGTAAGGAATTTTGACAACTCTGAGTCTGTTGATTGGTGTTCAACCAAAACGTCCAAATTAACTGGGGATTGCAATTCATCCACCCGAGACAAGGCATCGGCCACGACATTATCCTTGCCGGAAATATGCTTTATATCGGTGGTGAATTGAGATATAAAATCTAAATACCTATATTGCCTAGGCGAGCAATTTTTTTTGTGTTCTTGGAACGCAAAAGTGGTTGGCTTATGATCCGTATAAATGCAAAAATGCCTAGCTTCTAGCATATGCCTAAAATACTTTATGGCTTCATAGATAGCCAACAATTCTCGGTCATATGCCGAGTATTTTTGTTGGGATGGGGTGAGCTTTCTGGAAAAGAAACCTAAGGGTTGCCATGCCTCGCCAGTGTTTTGCTGAAGGACAGCTCCAATGGCAGCGTCCGACGCATCGGTGACTAGTGCGAGTTTGGCTTGGAAGTCTGGGTGTGCCAATAGTACGGCATTAGTCAGACTTTCTTTGCAATCCAGAAAAGCTTTAAGCGAGTCGTCAATTAAAGTGATAGGTTGCGACCCTTTCGCAGCGCCTGTTAACAGGGCATGCAGTGGAGCCTGTGTACTAGCAGCTTTGGGTAAAAAGCGGCGATAAAAATTTATCATCCCCAGAAACCTTCTTAGCTGACGAATGTCTTTTGGCACCGGGAAATCTTTTATGGCTTGTACTTTAGCCTCAAGTGGTTTTGTGCCACGTTCAGAAATATTATGGCCTAAAAATGAAACCTGTGGCACACCGAAAATACATTTGGATGTATTAATCAGCATGCCATATTCCTTCAACCTGGTGAATATCTTACGAAGATGTTCCTTATGTTCCGCTTCGTTACTACTAAAGATTAAAAAATCATCTAAGTAACAATAACAAAAATCGAGTCCCCTAGTGACCTCATCAACAAAACGTTGAAACGTTTGTCCTGCATTGCGCAGGCCAAAGGTCATGAAGGGAAACTCATACAACCCGAAAGGGGTAGTTATCGCGGTCTTTGGGATGTCCTCGGGGTTGACGGGTATTTGATTATACGCTTTCACGAGATCTATTGTGCTAAAAATTTTACAGCCAGCGATATCATGTGCAAAATCGTGTATGTGTTTAATTGGATACCTATCGGGAATAGTCCGAGCATTAAGTCGGCGGTAATCCCCACAAGGACGCCAGCCATTATTTTTGTTAGGGGCTAAATGGAGAGGTGACGACCAGGGACTTTCTGAGGGCCTAGCAGTTCCATTTGCCAACATTGTCTGGAATTCCTGTTTGGCAATTTTATATTTATCGGGCGCCAAACGGCGAGGTTGGCACGATATTGGGGGACCTGGTGTCGTTCTTATGTGGTGTGTGGTGTTGTGCAGTATAGTGCGTAATGTACCAGCTGGTTTCGTGATTTCCGGAAATTCTTCCAGAATTTTATGGTAGCACGAATCACCAGTTGTAATTTTTACAGAGGAGATACTTACATCTAAGCTACATATTGAAGCAGATGACACAATATTTGTAGTACCGTCAACTAAGCGTTTTCCACGACAATCTACAACTAAATTAAAATACGAAAGAAAGTCTACACCTATTATTGGCTTAGTTACATCTGCCACTACAAAGCGCCATATGAAATCACGGCGTAAGCCGAGATCTAGGTTCAAACTTACATAACCGTACGTCTCTATGGATGAACCGTTTGCTGCACTAAGTTGATAGTTCACTGGATTGCGGGTACCACGTAACAAGGACCGCGGGAAAACACACAAATCACTACCCGTATCGATTAGGTACTGTATCTTCGTTCTTCGGTCTGTCACGAACAGGCGACCAGGAATGGTAGGGCAATCGTCAGTCGCCATCACCGACCGCCCTTTGGGTTTTCCGCCCTAAAATCGCAGGGACGAACGCATGTATGTGCCTTGTTCCCGTATTTCGAATGGTAAAAACACAACGGAAACTTTTTATAATTAGATTGGGAACGGCTTCTTGATCTGCGTCCAGTAGGTCGTCGACTACGCGAACGGCTTCTCCCTTTATCTAACTCTAATCTGAGGTCCGAAATTTCTTTGCGAAGATGTGCCAACTCAGCTGCCAGAGACTCGTCGTGAAGAGGCGTCGCCGCAGCTGCATGAATTTGCGGTGAGGGTAGAACGATTTCCATTATTCTGTCGGCGACGTCAGCCTGGATTTCCAACGGCGTAGATGTATGAGCGGCGAGGACCGTCTGGACATTTAAAGGTAGACGACCAAGCCAGATGGACTGAAGGTACTCGTCAGGAAAATCTGGACCAGCAAGGTTTCGTAAGTGCCGATAAAATTGCGAGGGCTTTCTATCCCCAAGCTCCTCATGATGCAACAATTGTTTTATCTTCGAAGCCTTAGAAGCTGTTAGTCTATTAATCAGCTCAGTCTTCAATGTCTCGTACTTATGCTTCGCTGGCGGCTTACCGATGAGGTCTTTGATTTCCTTGGCATATTGATGTTCGATATTACCAGTGACGTAGTAAAATTTGGTGGCATCGTTTGTAATGTTTGCCAGAGCAAACTGTGCTTCCAATTGAGCAAACCAAATATCTGGATCATCAGGGTAAAACGGTGGCACACGGATTCCAACTTTATAAATTTCTGGTGTCGGTATGCCGGTATTGCTCGGGCCGGGTTCGTCCTTTTGACCTTTGCGCACGTCACTGCGCACGTCGTTACTATCTTCGCTCAACATGGTATAAGTGTTCGACTCGGGGTCACCAGTTTAGGGAGCATTCAGGATCTTCGTAATAAAAACTAGCGCGTACAATTTGACTAGTTTAATGTCCGATACGTAGCACTATGTTATACGTCTATACTAGTACATAAGCGGAGCGGCACAAGCGTCAAGCGTCCCGCGTCAGGTACAAATTGCGACTGGTGCATGCGGTCGGCGCGAGTGTCGCCGATGAGCGGGGGGCTCGATACCGTTATGTTCCCCGCCGCTTGAACGGAACTAGCGGTACATCACACATGTTTTATTATAGTTTTCATTTTACTTTATATTTAATATTTTAAGTATTAGTGTGCTATGTGGATGTATGTAAGTGTGTATGTACAATGTAGTAACACTGTAGGCTACAAAGTCTTCAGGTTTATAATATGAAAATAATATGATAATTATTATATAAATATATTGGAAGTAGGTAATCAACATAACAAAATATCAGCCGATTGCTAAATGCTCAAAGGCCGAAATCATTCCAGTGACGTAACGGCGCACGTTCCATAAATGATTATAATATTTTTTGTAATTGTTCGCCTGGCGCTGAGGACGGAACGTGACATTAAATGCGTCGCGAAATGTCTGCCCAATACTGAAGGAAGCTTCCCCACTTATAACAGAGACGAAGCGGAAAATGGAATTAAATAGTGGGGGGTCTTGGCCCTATTCTCAATAATCTATCGTTATTATTTCCAACCTAATTAAATCATGACATTCCATTTTGAACTCTGGATTTTAGGAATACGAAAAAATATTATATATGACATTTTTGAAAATTACAATAATTATTTAGGTTGGTATTTAAAAATATATATACAATATACATATATTCTAAAATATAGATACTTGGCACTACGCAGTTAGCGCGAGAAACGGGACAAACCTGCGATTTTTGAAACGTAAGTACCAAATTCTTCTTAATATTATTAAAGTTCTTCTTTTTATTATTTATTTGACCTTTATTTTTTACACCTAACGGGGTAGTAAGTTTTAGTGCTTTGCCCAAATCTTCTAAAAATATCATTAAAAATAGAGACATAGGTCTGACTACGGCTCACGGAACGATTGTGTCGCTGGCTTTTCTTGTTATTTTAATCTTCGATTATTCCAAAAAACTGCGACAACACTAAAAGCTCTACTATTCTATCACTTCTAAATTTTAAGTATTTTGAGAGTTATGTTTTCTAAAGATTAGTGTCTTTAAATACTTATTTCAACTGTAAATAATTTCTATACGTTACTTTCAAAAAGATAACCGGAGTTCATAGGATCGAATTATTATATTTAAAATTATAATGTCTTCGAAATCAAAAAAATATTTGGATTTATGATAAGCGGAATTACAAAATATTTACAAAAAAAAAATGCATACCAAGAAACAGCAACTAAAAGGCAGCTGTGAATGTTTAAGTCATCGGCTTCTCTCTCTTTTCATTATCGCTCAGCGTATCCTTGAAAGTTATCATTGTAATTATAGCAACATGAGAATTGTCACAAAGAAACTCTAAGATGTGTGCAATCTATCATCCCGCATTAACCAGCATTACGTACGGAAAGGTCTAATCCCTCTTAATCATGGAGAAATCTCATAATACATATAGGTATACCTACAATTACTATTTATATAGAGACTAGACTTTTGCTCGCGGCTCCACCCGCGTGATAAAGTTTTTCCGTTATAAAAAGTAGCCTATAAGACTCAGGAGTAATTAGCTTCTTATTAGTGAAAGAATTTTCAAAATCAATCCAGTAGTTTTTGAGTTTATCTATTACAAACAAACAAACAATCAAATCTTTCCTCTTTATAATATTAGTATAGACAAGAATTAAAACAGTAATACGTCCAGTTCCTTAAATAAAGATAAAAAAAATACTCAAAGAACTACATGTGATTTGATTTATAATAAACACTGGATGCAGGCTGCCTTAGACAGGTCCGTCTGGAAAACTTTAGCAGTGGCATATGTTCACCAGTGGACTTCATGAGGCTGATGATGATGAAGATAGTAAAAGTCTTTTTATACCCACTAGTTACTACTGCATCACGAGACAAGCGGGTTGATCGTCTGACGGTGAAGCCTGTGTCGCATTTTACCCACAAACACTACAAATACCACACATAACGCTGAAATTAATATCTAAAGTTAAGGTTCCTATTACCCTGACATTTGCGATAGTTAGAACTTGACTCAAACCAGGATACAACAGTGCTTACACATTGCTGCTAGATGCATAAATAAATAAAAAACGATGATTAACAATAGCTGCCTACACCAAACTGGCGTACAAGAGACCTACCAAGGCTACCATCCACCTACTAATAACTTGATCAATGATCAATAGCCTTGTTGATTACCCAACAACCTAAAATTCCAAAAACCGCGGGCAGTCCCGAGGTTCGTATTCCGTATTGACGTAAATGGTGTAATAAAGCATAGTATCTAACAGACGTCGGATGGCGGCCGGTATCAGTAGCTTCCCGTATCTGAACTATCTCAATCCCCGAGTTGAGATTATGTGGGATATTATTATGGACTAAGGCCTTAACCCTCTCAGTTGTAGAGGAGGCCCGTGCTCAGCAGCGGGTAGTATATAATACAGGGCTGGTATGGTATGGTATGGGATATTATTGTGTATTTTATTTTTGTAATTAATTAAAGCATTATAATCAAGTTGAGCTTTATGGAGCGGAATATTGATTGCCGTCCTTTACCTATATGTAAGGATGTAACACGTGAATGTATTCAACCATCACTTGCTCGTGGAAGGATACCTGACAATCATACCTAACACTCGATATCTAACAATCATAATTATGATTACAATCATTGTGTATTAAGCTCGCCATGATGGCCTGTTCCAATGAATTGCACTCGGGTATATATTCTGGAAATCTAGAGGGAAGCCAAGGCGACGTTATATTTGGGCTCCATTACTCTTACCACCTTAGCCGAGCCATTACAAAAGCACTTTAGTGCACCGAATGGTTTTATCAGTTTCAAAAGTCATAAAACTGTATGATTTATAGACAAACATTGACCCATGTAAAATTTACACGAGATTTCCGAGTGGCCGAGATTTGGCATTGGTGCCACATGGCATTGATCATGACACCATTCGGCCAATAATGTGGCAGGTCAGACGTCAACGTGCTGCCAAATATGTCAAATACTTACAATGTAAGACTCAAAATAAAGTAGAAATCGGGACGGTAGACAGAATGTAATGTAGAGGTTCCCCGACCACACGTAATGACTAACTCTATTTTGCAACATCGGAAATCCCTAAAGGAAAATCTATGCAATAAGTACATGCCGTAACACAAAATTCGCTGCTAATTTGCTGTTCCTTTCTGCTCATTTAACGTAACAATGCATCTCGGTGCGTTAGACTGCTTTGTCAAGTTTAGTTTGTTATTTTATTGCCTTATTAGTTAGTGTGTTGCACGCGACTCCACCTGCGTGATAGACATTTCGCGATATAAAATTCTGTCTGTTACTTTCCTTTAAAAGCCTTTATGTTAATCCAGAATATGGTCAACCAGCTCGGAATTTTATCTAAATCTGTACAGCGGTTTCTGCGTTCACTTCTAACAAACATTCTGAATATTCATCTCCAAACATCTTCATAAAGTATCGCTTTTATAATTTTAAGCATGCTACCTTGGGGCCTTATGCCCTCGTTGTCGCTATTAGTGCTATTATGAAAACATAAACTACATGGCCAATATAAAAACACACAGATGTCGAACATGTGGCGGTGCGTGTTATCAAAAACCAATTCAAGCCGCAAGATCCACTGTAGCGTAAGTATAAAACAATGCCTATCAATTCATCGTCATATATTTGAAAGACCTAAGTTCTATTATATATTTAATCAGATTATAGGATAACATATTATATAGAAACATCTGATAATAGGTAATTATGAATGACCTCCCTTACACATCCACAAAAAATAGGAATCATTGATACGCAGCCCGATTTTTTAAACTATATGTCCTTTTTCTTACGTTTCGATTTTAATTCAGAAAATATATTTATTATAATTCAGAGCAATATTTTTTATACATTTAACGGATAGGCTACTTACATATCGCGGACTCAAAATTCGGTTACTGTGTTTATCTTTACTCGGCCTATCGTAGTAATATAATCGTCGTTGTTTTAAAATAAGTCTATAAAGAATCCAAAATAGTACATTTTAGTTTACGACATCTATATAACATTCGGCGAATTAAAGAATAGGGACGTTTTCATTAAGACGTTTCACATTTACAGGCAGTTTAAAAAGAAGTGGCACTAAACTTCTTTATCAAAAGATCGCTGTATATTCAAATTCATTTACGAGTCCGAGATATAGTACTAATTAACTTACTATAAAAATTTTCACTGCCACAAAAGCTTTATTTTATCAACGGAAAAAAATTAAGAGGATAACCAGGACACTCAGTACGACATAAACTGATGAAACTATACTTGAGTGAAATGTTTTTGTATTAGATAAAATAGGTGCAAACACAATCTAAAAGTTCAAAGTGCTTCATGCGGGAGTGGCTCGGGCGAGCAGTGTTTTCATTAAAACTTGTCCTGACACTAACACACTGCTTACCAAGTTATTGTTTGGCGTATAGGGTTGTCGGTCAATACGTATAATACGTATTTTATGGCCAGTAAGGCCTCGCTTTTTCACTGCTTTGGCTGCCTGTGTGATGGCGACGCTTTCGCTTTCATAGATGGAACTGTATTCGCCCAAGGCAATTGATATCTTGATGTTCAACACTGGTGAAAATACTCCTGCTCCCGATCTTGTCTTTGTCTTTGAGCCATCAGTGTATATGCGCAGTTCGTGCTTATCGGACCAATCATGTTGTTCTTCGTAGTTGATGGCTTCTTCCAGTATTTCGGTATGGGCACCATTAGCTGGACCGCGGAGCTTAATTGTCTTTGTCTTGTGTGTCGTTGTCTGATATTACCATTACTTTAAAGAAAACCAGCTCAATGACTAACCAGCTTAATTGTCGCGTTTCATAAAAATAGTAAAATACGCACGCATACTCATGCCTATTATCCCCGAAGGGGTAGGCAGAGGCGCAACTAGTGCACCCACATTTCGCCGTGCGTACTCCGTCCCATGATGTGATAAGGGGCGAGCCTATCGCCATATCGGGTACAAATTCCAGACTCCGGGCTGATACTGATTAGAAAAACCCAATATCACTTTGCTCGACCCGGGGATCGAACCTGATACCTCAGCATTGCAGTCGTACCGTAATACAACTACGCCACCGAAGCAGTAGAAAATAATAAAATAACTCATCTTTTTTATACGGGCACGGTAAAGTGACCGTGATGGTAAACGGATTGGAGTCCACATAGAAGGTCGACTGACGAGACATGATTATACCCAATGATTTATATATACATACACATTATACCTCACTAGTCGACATAATGATGTCGACCAGTACGGATATACCTAAACAGGTTGATTCCGGAACGTGACTCGCGACCGTTCATAGAACGCATCCATAGCACGCATCCGTCCATAATTATAAAAACATAGCTTAGTTGAACCCGTTTTCACCAGTGCTATGCTATGGGAACTAATGAATATTGTTGATGGATATCAAACGAATGGCAACTTAGCATAGCACATCTCTGTTGAAAGGCACTATAGCAATGCGAGATATTATTGCTGTTCGAGATATCGTCATCCAACGACCTGTCAATTAGGACGTGCCCGTAATAAGTCGTTATGTGTTGTTTCTCGTGTCTTCTATATTATTATATGCGATATATATATATTTTAAAAATAATTTTACTACCTACCTTAAAATAAATAATAGTTTAGGAAAGGATATATTTGAGGCTTCGTATAATATCCATTTTGGAATTACAAGTTTTACCTAAGGCAAGAAAACAATGGTAGCTACTGTCTTATCAAAATAATTATATGCGAGTACATAAGTATATTCATTCCCAACAATCTAAAGTAAACTTATAAATGCAATAGCAAAGTTAGTCTTCTAAAACATAAGTACGTATTGAAATCGAAATACCTATCACTTACTTATTTAGTAAACATCAGACTTCAATTTATGATTCCTTAGTATGAGCCTGCACACTTAAAATGTGAAAGTCAATACTATGTAGCATACGTATCTGGTAATTGTTAAAAAAATCCAACAATAAATGCGTAAAGTAATATTTAAACTCCACGCCAGAACTGACAAAAGCACTGTATATTAACAAAAAATGATCCGTCTAAGTCACATTAAAATTCCCGAAGCATGGGGTTGACGTTAATCAATCATAGAGCCGGGATGATTATTGGATGTCAGCGAGGAAGAGTCGCTCGCGGCCTGAAAATGGATGGCTTCTACGACATATCATAACGCATTTCATTTTACTGCTGATGTTTGACTAAGGTATTTTTATAATACCTACTTACACGTCAGAGTAATTAAATTTTATTGGCAGGTCCCTCGTATGCGAAGAGCCGCCTGCATAGGCGTATAAAGAGGGGGGGGGCATTCCGTGCCTACCGCAGAATTGCTTGGTGCCCACCCCAAGGATTTTAAGGCAGCCTACTACTACTATTTTTTTTTTAAACGAACTAAATTTACATCTCTAGCTACGCCAATGGCCGCCTGTGTAGGTAACGCACTCTCTAACAACAGTGTACGTGCACTGTTGTATTCGGGTTTGAAGGACAGTGTAGCCAGTGCAATTACTAGACATTATGAGACTTATCATCTTATATCTCAGGGTGACGTGCGCAGTGGAGTGCCACACAATACTTTGTAATTCAAAGTTCTGTATGGTGTTGCTACTGTTTATGGGCGGTCGTTTCGCTTACCAGCAGGCGAGTGACATGCTCGTCTCGACATTTAAATGTAATAGAAATAAATAACAAAACACCGCGGTTATCCATAAACAATAGCAGCATCAATAAGAACTATGAAGCATTGCACTCTTCAAGTCCTCACTGTCTAGGAAAAATGCGATAAATAATTTTTACCCAGTAGTTACCTAATTAATCTTAGGTACGCCGGCTGTCGAGTTTTGCAATACAGAACATAACTAGCGATAAATAGTAATTTAAATTTGTAAAAATAAGGAAGATCGGACATAAACGCAAAATAAATCGCGAAGACCGAGGAAAATAGGCATCCAAAATGTATACAATATACATTAGGTATACGGTACGTGTCTGTGGGTACCAATAAGTTATATAACAGACATGTAAACAAACTTGGACCCGTTTTTAAAACGACTTATAATATGATTCGCTTTGAGATAAACAGAAAAGTTTTTAATTAAACGTCAAAGACTTCTCTAAGCTTAATTTAACTTTCTATTATTTAAATATTGTAAAAATTAAAAACGAATAAATTATTTAACACCATAATAAATCAAATATGTAGGTATCTACCAAACATAGATCGGTTAAGAATACAATACATCATTTCCTCAATTTAAAAAAAAGGCAAGAAGAACCATACATTAGCTTAAGCAGAGTAAGGGCATAGTAAGGGTTTCCTATTAAGATCCCACCACGTAACAGGTCATTTCAGTAATTATCACAATAAAATAAAAAGCAGGTAGCTCTACATTGTACATACGCCGTCCAGCATTGAGAGATTTCTAAAAGATTTCTTCGTGATTAAAAGTGAACAAAGGCATTCATTGAACTGCCAAGACTTCTGATTAAGTGACGGTTCAATAATACTTTTTTCTTCGTTTGTCAAGGTGAATTATAGAGTGCTCGCTATAGCGTAATTTATTGAATTTAAAAAGAAATTCTATGTAAATTTCCAAGTCCCAAAAGCATTCACACAATGCGGAGTGCTTTTCACCTGTCAGGAGTGACAAGGCGTCACTGTTATCGAGGAAAAATTATGGGAAAATGCGAACAAATGTTTTGTCCGCATTTTTGTTTGATAATTCGGAGAAAGGTAATGGATTGCCCAAATATCACAAAAAGTTATTGAGCGATTTATATATTTTATCAACCGGTTTAATGGACATTTGATATAACAGTTTATATTCAGTTTCAATTTTATTAGTTGTTTGGTCAACATGTGTTTACTCTCATTGTTTGGTGACAGCGTGTTAGACTATGATACAGGTAAATAATAGGTAAGTTACATAATTATTATGTTATTGGACATGTAAGGCACACCTTGGGCCGTAGCCAAGATGCTTTTCTAGAAGCGTTAATGCTAAGTAGTTAGGTATTTTTTTTTTATTTGCAAATAACAGGCATAACACAGAATTCAATCAAAAGTAAATACCTAATACAGACATTTTACTAACTATAATCTAGATTGAAATTCCTTAATTATATGCCCTAATTGAGCTTACTGCGGAAAATAAAACTTATACTGACAATTCAGTTACAAAAGAGTACGCAATGTTTGTTTTTTACTCTTTACTGACTTCGTAGACGCCAAAGGCGTCCTTTAGAGTTCGGGGGCATCTTAGCCCCCCTTGTATAGAGAAGGGCCGCAACGGCATCGCGCAGGGACGGTCCCGTGCAGCTATCTTAGTGCAACAAGATACCCCGGGGCCGTCTCGTATGCGCCGAAGAAGGCCACCGCAGGTTTTGGTTAGTATGCCGGTGTAGGGTGTACATAGTGTTAGGTCCAATATTCGCTTGGATGATGCTATACTCCTGACCAACATAACCGTTCCACTCACCACCCAGTGGTGGTAGCGATAACGCGTTTTTTCCGCGACGAAAAAAAAAACAGATATTGAGTACCAACCTATGGAATTTACGCTTAACTGACCTGCTTGGGACCAATCGAGTTTACTTAGGGTACGGTTTGATCTGATTATGGTCTAGCATAAAATTGACTTATTTTTGTAGACCAACAGAACTACAAGCTCTTCAGGCATTCACATTAAATGCAACAATCAATTATAAATATCTGTGCTTGTCAGTTGAGGCGCAGTGATAACCTAGTTGGGATTTGGGAATGGATCGGACTGCCGAGACGAATGTCCGCAGGTTCAAAACACAAGAGCACACGCCTCTGACTTTTCTGAAAAAAGTTATGAGTGTATTCTCTGTGAATTATCGCTCGCATTAACGGTGAAGGAAATCATCTTGAGGAAACTTGCATATCTGAGAATTTTTCTATAAGAATCTCGAAGGTAGTGAAGTCTGGCTACCTGCACTAAACCCTCTCAGTAGTAGAGGAGGCCAGTGCTCAGCAGTGGGCAGTATATTACAGGGCTGGTATGATATGGTGGTATATAAAGTGTCAAGTGACAGAAACAGTGCTCTCATTTCAGCGAGGTTCACATATATTTAGTACACAAAGCTGTAAAACACAATTTTACTGATTAGTGATGCGCATATTTTCTCGCGTCGTTTAGCTGCGGTGATAAAATATAGCGGCGGTTTATGTCTGCGACGAGACGCGATTTGTTCTCTACGATTAGTCTCACGAGGTTTATTGATAGTTCACTTACAGAAGTGGATATTACAAAAGACGGTTAAAATTATTAAATCTACTTTTTGGAGTCTGGAAAATCTCCTTAATTTCGCCTTTTATGAAACATTTTTTTCACACAATTTTGAAGTGGTAGTGACCTAGTTTAGCCTGTTTTATTTAGAGCGTAGATGGTTGGCAGTTGTGGTTGTACAACGACTTACTTATGTAGAATTTTTAGGCCCTGTTCCTCATCTTCCGAATAAATGCTACTCGTCACATAAATGCCTAAGCCGACCAAAATTAAAGGCAGACTCTAATCTATGTTCCCAAATAAATGGTATTCAAATTAGTACTATCTACATACGATAACTGCCAACTAAAATTTACTTGAAACTTGTGTATCTAATAGCTCTTAGTTACATAATAATTCAATATCAAAATAGGAACTTACATTTTTACCCTTAAAGGGTTAGAGGCGCTACTAGTGCAACCAAATTTATAGGAAAGTAGAGGGCAAAGTTTTGTGAATTATCGCTCGCTTTATCGGTGAAGGAAAACATCGTGAGGAAATCTGCATACCTGAGAAGTTCTCTGAATTTCGAAGGTATGTGAAGTCCGCCAACCCGCACTAGGCCAGCGTGGTGGACTAAGGCCTTAGCCCTCTCAGTTGTAGAGGAGGCCCGTGCTCAGCAGTGGGAAGTATATAATACAGGGCTGGTATGGAAATGGTATGGAGAGGGCAAAGTAATCGCAGTAAAAGAAAAAAAATTGCTATCGATAAAGCAGTTTGAGCAGATAAATATCGAATATATATTTTTTAGACAGTATAAGTTAATTGTTTTTACAGTTTAGGGCTGATAATAAAACAACAAATTAAGATTTACGATAAAATTCTTTCTATCCCACTCCATAACAAAAGACTTGGTAACACATTCACATATTTGGAGCGATAAAATCAACGGAGCGTGTAATCAGATCAACCATTTAACGGGTGACAGTAAAAACGTGCGGTGAAACTATCTAACAGCTTGTTACCGCTTCATCTAGCTCTTGTTGTAGACTTATTTGTCTTATATATGAGCATATGCCTACGATTATATGATGGGGAGTTTTGGCAGGAATTTGAAAGTGTCATCAAGTTCTTGTTTTAATTAATTATTTTGGTGATACTTAGTGTTATATTGCATAACTATGGTGGTATATTATCCAATATAGTTATTTTAAAATGTTCAAACGAAGTGAATTGGATTAACTGTGCTAATCAGGTGCTCTTTTTGATGCCGCCAAAACTCCTCGATAAAGTCGTCATTAAGGTAGCCACTGCTTTACTGCGACATACTACCTACCGAGGATAAAAACACAACAAAGTATGCATCTGAAGGACTTGTATCCATGAACAAGAATATATTAATAAATAAAAAAGTTATATGATAGTTTGAGATAATTTGATTATAACATGATTATAAAAATTATTTCGAGTTTTGGCGGGAACTGGGAAGTGTCATGAGGTGCTCTAGTTTTAATTGAGTATTTTGGTGATATTTAGTGCTATATTGCATAATTATGGTGGTATATTATCCAATATAGTTCTATTAAAGAGCTCAAATGAAGTGAACTGAAATAATTGTGCTAATCAAGTGTTTTTTTTTTGTTGCTGCCAAAACTCCTCGATTAAGTCTTGGTAAGGTGGTGGCCACTGCTTTACTTCGACATACTACTGATAATAAAATAGACAAACCAAACTTGACATTGGCAAAATGTGAACACAAATGCCATTATAAAATAATAAAAAAATAAAATTATTTCTTAAATGATCATAGTTCAAATGCCAGGAAAATCGTATATGAGCTCTTGATTTAAACATAGGCACTTTTGATCCCGATAATGCCTTGACGTGTTTTTTTTTCAAGCATTTTTCCACAGGGTGTAGCCACGAGCATAATCTTGTAGTACTTACCTATTTAACGCGCACACACACGCCTTGTATCCCGGAAGGGGTAGGCAGAGGTGCAACTAGTGCACCCACTCTTCGCCTCACTTTTCGCCGTTATTCCGTCCCATGGTGTGATAGCGGGCGAGCCTATCGATATATCGGGCACAAATACCAGGCTCCGGGCTGATGCTGAGTAGAAAAACTCTATATCACTTTGCCCGACCCGGGGATCGAACCCGAGACCTCGGCGTTGCAGTCGTACCGTAATACAACTACGCCACGGAGGCAGTATTTAAAGCGATTAAAACAGTAAAGTACAAATAGCTAATTAAAACTAGGACTGCTTGTTGTGCGCCTTCGACGTGAACGATTAGCTAGAGATGTATTCTGAACGAAATAAATATTTCTAGAGGCATGCGCAGTTGTGATACAAAACAGTAAAAAGCAGTATATGAGCTAGGCCAGTATTTTAGATGTCCATTTTTATCGAATCAATGTAATCCTTCATAAAGCGTAAATAAAACGTAGAATTATTATATTAAGACATGGACTCCAAGATATCACGCGTTAATAAACGTCTCGATATCGTTTCAAAACATCTCGATAAAGGAAGAAGCTGCCTGGGTGTCTTTCTTGACCTTGCGAAGGCGTTTGACACTGTGTCCATTCCGATCCTTCTCCGTAAACTGGAAAGCATTGGAATCAGAGGCACATGCTTAAACTGGTTCACGAGCTATCTTAGAGGACGAAAACAACGCACAAAGGTGGGAGACATCATCAGCGACCCCCTAACAGTATCTTTTGGTGTCCCCCAGGGTAGCATCCTTGGTCCGACACTTTTTCTAGTCTATATTAACAACTTCTCACGTAGTAAATTGACTAACGCAAATATTATCAATTATGCTGACGACACCGCCATAATTTTTCACGATACCTCCTGGGAAAGTTTACAACTCACCACACAAAAAGGCCTTCAAGTCGTAGCTGATTGGCTAAATACCAATCTATTAACATTAAATGCTTCCAAGACAAATTATATCTGCTTTCATAAATCGGCATCTTCAGCCCCGCCAGCACAACTTTCCTTGGCAATACACTCATGCCCAACAATTGATACTTTAGGTCCAACTCTTCCTTGTAACTGTCCGAAAATCTCTAGAACTACTTCCACTAAATATTTAGGCATAATTATTGACGAAAAATTATCCTTCAAAGAACACATTTCCACCACTGCAGCCCGTGTCAGGAAACTAATGTACACATTCAAAATTCTTCGGAACATAGCAAGCCCCAACCTTCTGAAAAGTATTTATTTCTCCTTATGCCAATCTATCCTCTCGTACTGCATATTGGCATGGGGCGGAGCAGCCACCTCACACCTACTTGGCTTGGAGAGAGCGCAGAGGGCCGTCATTAAGGTCATACTAAAAAGACACTTCCGGTTCCCCACAGACCTCCTTTTTAGGGAATTCGAGGTTCTAAGCATCAGAAGACTTTTCATTCTTAGGGCACTTCTTGAATGCCACAGAGAAGCTCCTTCCATCCAAGAATTTAATACCATAGCTGCAAAGCGAAAATTTATTATTCCAGTTCCTCCGGTTCAAACTGTTTTCGCTCGTCGCTTTAGCTTCTACTTGAAATCATATTTATATAACAAATACAATAAAATACATAAAATCTACAAACTAAACTATTGGGAAGCTAAACATAATATCACAAAAGAATTGCTAAATTGGTCCTACTCACACACTGAAGACTTTATGAAAAGCATGAACTAAGTTTAATATCGTGGTCAGTTATTTTACTTGATTGCATGGATTTTATCTTCTATTCAAGTTATTATTAGCTTTAATCTGAGCCTTTTTAGTAGTCTTTTTTTTTTTTTTTTTATATTGTATTAAACACGGCACACCTGTCCAAAATGCCACTCCTATGTAATTCACTCTACGAAACAGGCAGTGCCTAGTGTAGAGTGATTTGTTATATTTACCCGTGTAATCCTGATACTTTGGAAATAAATTATTATTAAAATTATTATTATTATTATTAAATTAAATAAACGACTTCGTACCATATAAATATTATCGAATCTAAGTGCAGTCGCTGTGTCAATGGTGAACAAAGTAACCACGCTGAACCCGAAAAGTATCTATGGTTTAATATAACTGGACAATTTGCTGTAAAAACATCAATCGCTGAGTGCATTCCCAAAGGCTTTGCAACCGTTCCTTACCTATTATTAAAGGTAAACGACTCTCTTAATGGACGGCGACCACAACAAACTCGTATACTGCCATTTTGTCAGGCTACGCCAGGGTCGGCTCTACCTAAAAATAAGTCAATTTCTTGATTTTGCACCTCAAAACTTCAGTAATAATGGAAGAATTGCGGCACTTTGATGACAGAAAGCACCGCCAAAAGGTTTGGTGAGGCATGACTACCATCTTGCTGCCCACACAACGCAACGGTAGTCTTCATGACAGTTTTGGGATGATGATGGAACTACGACATTATCGCCTATCTTTATATCGTAGGTATATAATACCTTCCCCATCACTCTAATACAAATGATCTACTTATCTTTAAAACATTCTGATTTTAGATAAGTCATCAGTTTATTAAAATAATCTGATTGGGGACGACGCGACAGCGCGTAAGGCCCTGTTACTGCGAGGCTATAGCCAATTATAATTAAACAAATCCTTTTTTATAACCTTCCCTTCCCGAGTTCCTCTCTGCACCACTCAGCATTGCTCGACAGCGGATCCTGAATTGACTTGACCTACTGTATAGTGTATCTACACCGTCCATTTGTTCGCGCCGGGAGAGTTCGATATTTTCAATCAATTAAGTTAAAATGGCCCTACATGAGTGGGTCACCACAACATTAATGGATTGCGAACAAAATTGATACTACTTACCGTAAAAAATGTATAACTTACCTACATTACCTACCTATAATAAAAACCTCGCCTTATTACTTTATTAACATGCATATTTTTTGGAATATACAAAACAATATGGCCATTGGTATTGTTCTAGTTGTCGATTCTAGTTTATGTGACTAAATTGATGACATGCAATGACTTCAATATCCATAACCACCATAGAAAACTTAACAATCAAGGTTATTTCCAACAGCAACTTATTGACTAAACAAGAAAGTCCTTATTTAACGTGCATTAAAGCACTCAAAGAGCTCCATTACTTGGTAAGACCCTCTTAGACGACGTGCATCGCTGACTGAAGATAAAAGCCTCAGTTTTCAATTAATTTCGCTCTTCGATAGTGTCTGGCGGCAATTACTTCGACTTCTATGTAGTTCATTTTTATTAGTCTTCAAGCGCGCTCCTCGGGTTATATTCAGTATGTGACTCTAGCACTTAATTTATTAACCTTTAATGGCACCATTTGCATGAACAACTTCGTAAAAGTTAAATTCATTATAGGCGCTTAAATTTAGGTTTTAAGGAGTAAAAAAGTAATGATGTCTATCGTTATCTTTACCTTTAAAATCTGGCCAGTTCCAAGATTTACATCCAGACCAGCTTTATTAAGAGATTGCATAAATGTCCATCTGGGCTATATAAATAATAATAAATATCTTGCATGCAAGAGTTTTTCTGGGTAAGAACCTACTTGTCCAAACGGTTCGAATGACATTGCAACCAACGGAATAACTGGGCTTAAAACTAATATTTAAAGGTACCTATCACAAGACTAAGAGTGCAGTGAAGTCCTTTTTAGTTGAAAGTTCCGAGTAGTGGCTACTAATGGGCTATAAACGGAGCTTGAAATCCTTGATGAGCTACTTAGGTATAACGTCGTCCTAATTCTTATTTACATGCATTGCATAATTCAAATTGCAGACGCAAACACAGTGAATTGTTTTCTAGGAAGTGATTTAAATAATTAGTAGGTATAAAAACTCTTTCAGACTCATTTGCCGAAACATTTGGAGGAAAAAACCTAATTCCAAGACGAGGTAAAAACAATTCCACAGCGGAAACATCGGGTGCAGTATTTGCACGGCCTTCTGGGCGGAATATAAAGGTTATTTTTGATATCAATCATTCTAATACTATTGTTTGTTTCTATTTACTTAACAGAGTCTGGGGAAGAAGCAATCGGTGTAGGTTTTATTGTTTTCAACCCTCGACGAAAAATAAAAGTATTGTAAGTCTGACTATCGAAGCTCTCAAATGATGAATCAATTTTCGTTTCGTTTTTTATAACTTATTGCAAGTAGGTACAGGGTCTATCACATGATCCGCAGCATTAAATGAAAACAGTTCTTCCTTATTTAGGCACAACAGAAATATACCTACACAAAGAACTAAAGTAAGTACAAAGGCCAATTGAAACTGATTATAGTTTGAACGCAACAATTCTTAATAATAATAAAAAACCCCAACTTTAACTCAGACTTAAAATATCCACCAGCTCACAATTCTTATGAAAGCGGCTGTATTACCCGTCAAGGCCCGCTTATATATAGATATATACGTGGTTGCCCTATATACCCGGACGCCGGCGCACGCCGCGGGCGTTGACGAGTCAAATTGATAACTACAGCCTAAGGTTTTCCCTTACAAACAGACCTCTTACACACTGCGGTGGTCAGGTCAAGTGAAAGTACTTATTGTCTGAGATCGCTGAAATGAACATCAAGCTATTGTGTACTACTATTCAGTATTCTGTGCTATTATATAATTTTGTGCGCTCAATGAATATCATTATTCAGTCTATTCGAATCCCATTCAACTGTGGGGTCAACGTAAGACACTTTTCAAGAATGTTCCAGAAAGGATTTGCCTTGGCCTCAACACTGGACCTTGACAGCTTCCTCTGGACTTGAGGAGACAGAATTATTAAGATCGTCCAAACTGCGGCGAAGACAAGGATCATCTTAATTGCACGAGTGTAATGTACATAGACGCGCCGGTGCCAAGAATTGCATTCCGACGAGCGACCACTATTCACAGAGAAGCCCAACGTTGAAATCCATTTGGCAATAAATATACATTAGTTAAATATCTTTCTCTTGATTACATAAATCATTGCTAATACTATTCGCTTACTCCATGGCGCCACTAGAGGTGTTATATTAAGAACTTTCGAGCGGTATTTATGAGTTTTCTAGGGCTACAATGAAAATATCATTTGTAAAGGATAAAGTCATTAAAAGGAAAAATAACGGCGTCTTCAAGAGTTAAGAATAATATTACGCATACGCATACTCACGCCTTTTATCCCCGAAGGGGTAGGCAGAGGCGCAACTAGTGCACCCTCTTTTCGCCGTGCGTATTCCGTCCCATGATGTGGTAGGGGGCGAGTCTATCGTTATATCGGGCACAAATTCCAGACTCCGGGCTAATACTGAATAGAAAATCCAATATCACTTTGCCCGACCCGGGGATCGAACCCGAGACCTCAGCATTGCAGTCGTACCGTAATACAACTACAGTCAGGCAGTCAGAATAATATTAACCACAATCAAACCGCGATTTTTCGTCTCTCAATGAGTATATGCGGGATTTATCATGGACTTTTATAATATAATTAGTTGGGTCTGTCTAATGAAAAAATATCAATTTAAAACGAACTCTTACTAAGAATCCAACTAGGTTGGTCTTCTTTTCCTGTATATAAAACAAGAAACCCCTTGTTTCAGACTATGTTTACATTCGATTTAATGCCATTTACCATGGCATGGCATGGTTATAGGTATACGTAAGCCCAACAGTGATCGTGCGCTGAACTAGGACGGGATCTACGTGCACTCGTTCATTTTGTTCTATTTCTGATGCCGAATACACGGTGTTATCTTTTATCCGAGCCATATCGTATGATAATAAAACCCACTGGTTTGAAAGCTTTCATGGATAGGTACTTATAAGTAGGTACGTGTATATCTATAGTTGTATTATATGAGGTGTACCGTGTAGTATAATAGCGACGATAGCCAAGTTGGGAATGGAACGGTCTGCCGAGACAATGTCCGCAGGTTCAAAACCCAAGGCACACACCTCTGAATTTTCGAAGTTACGTGTGTATTGTTTATCAATTATCGTTCGCTTTAACGGTGAAGGAGAACATCGTGAGGAAACCTACATACCTGAGAATTCTCCATAAGAATCTCGAGGGTATGTGAAGTCTGCCAACCCGCACTAGGCCAGCGTGGTGGACTAAGGCCTAACCCCTCTCAGTAGTAGAGGAGGCCTGTGCTCAGCAGTGGGCAATATATAATACAGGGCTGATGATGATGATGATGATGATGTGTAGTATACTCGCAATAATCATATAAAACAAATATGGACCTGCCTATTGACCATAAACTGTCTCAACACGACATAGAACTCAATACCTACCAAGTAGCTACCTACTGCATGGTACTGTTTTAAGGTCGTCGCCTTGAGATATAAAACCTTAAAATACAAAGTGAGCCGACGGTCATATTTGGCAGAAGTCACAACCTTAAATCATAAAGGCCACACCAATTTGATTGTCCGGTTTGCTGATTTAACTCGGGACCTTACCGATTTTACAGCTATAGTAGACTGCTTCTATATAATGTGACGTTTCCCAACATTGTTAAATAAGGCAAAATCAAACTAAAAGAAATGACCATATAGCGGTTTTCAATACGTATTTTATATCACACGTTCATAAAATGTTTACTCTAGCGCAATTACAATCAGTTTCCAATTTCCATCAAAGAAAAGGTTCATTGTGTCTTCAAGTATTATACAATATAGAATTATCACATACATTTTTCATTTCAGCCATTTCAAATGGATAACTTCAGTTTTCAGAACACGTGTTGATTTTGTTGTTTACAAAACGATGCGCGACATTTTGAATTATTGATGATGTAATTCTTCACACACACACACACTCACGCCCTTTATCGCCGAAAGGGTAGGCAGAGGCGCAACTAGTGCACCCACTTCTCGCCGTGTGAATTCCGTCCCATGATTTGATAGGGGGCGAGCCTATCGCCATATCGGGCATCAATACCAGACTCCGGGATGATACTGAATTTAAAACCCAAGACCACTTTGCCCGATCCGGGAATCGAACCGGAGACCTCATTGCAGTTATACCGTAATACAACTACGCCACTGAAGCAGTGATGTAATTCTCGATTTTGGTAAATTAGAATATTATTGTATGATGATTTATTACTATTAATCAATAATAAGAACTATTGAACTCGAATAATGCACGTATACTTCAAATAAGTTTCTAAATATTCAACTTCAAGTGAATTTATGTATGTTTTGGGATCATTATAAAGTGATTAATTTAAATTATAAGTGAATATAAAAAAAATCAATAATTTGCTTGTATTGTTTTCTCTTTAATGAAAATCTTAGTCAATGACAGCGCATTTCGGCTGTTAACTGGGGAAGTCCTGGGTTCAAGTTCACTTAGTGTAGATATTTATACCAAGGATTGGATGCTCCAGAAGGGTTTCTTAGATTGTCGGTCGGCCGTTCAAGCAAAGCCAAATCATTTCTGCAACGTTTTGTTTGCGTTGCAATTCAGAATTGCATTAGTACATCACCGACTCTACATTGGATAAGGACAGATGGCAGGGTCATATAAAGTTGATCTTGAAAATATAATAATAGGTATTGTCATTTACCGATAGTCATGGATTACTAAGATTGCCAAAGGTCTAAAAAATCCGTGGCCATTCATCTATATAAATATACATGCTAAAAATCAATCTGGCTATATTTGTTTAGATCAAAAATTTCTTGTAGTTTCTGACACTTTTGTTCTTACTTGAAGATTAACTAAGTACCTCAGTGACTAATCCTATATTTAATCAGTTCAATACCGAAATTGGTGTAATAAATCCACTACAAAACTGAAGGGATGTTGAGACCGCTGATTACCCCTCATGGCGCTCAATTCCATGTTTCAGACGAGCAGCAGGGTGGTAACGCAATTAATTATCAATAATTACTTAATGTGTCTTCGCGGTGGTGATTAAGGTCAATTGGTTTCAATCCAGAGGTCTTCTTACAAATTTCAATTTGGAATAACTTCTTGTTCAATTTACAGTTCTTTTTTATTGTATTTGAATGACAAGACGAGCTAGCCGCTCGCTTGATGGTAAGCGATACAAGCGCCCATAAAAACCACTGTTTATGGTGGCATCACCATACAGGACATTGAATAACCAAATACTGCGTGGCACTCCACTGCGGTAGTCACCTTGAGAAATATTTAATTAAGATGTTTAGTCTCATAACGCCCAGTAAATACGTTGGCGACAATATCCTTCAGACTGGAACAAAACAGTGCATGCACACTGTTGCTTGGCAGTAGAAATAGACATTGCTTTGGTCCCTGCCTGTACCCAAACGGCATCTCGCATAGGTAGTAGAGACCTACGGCCAGTAAACTAGCAATATATTCGCTATCAATATATAGGTATTGTATCGGAAATAACATAGTATCTACTTTAGTCTCAACTCTCAGCCTTATCAAAACCAGATGAAATAAAGGCAATAAGAAAGAGAAACCAAGACCTTTTAGTTCTCATCATACCTCCAGGTATTTTATGGATATTCAAATATAAATAATTTAATCATATGCTTTTAGTTATCGTATAGTTTTCTCACGTTTATAACATAACATAATTTTAGTATGTGGTAAACAAATCCAAACTTACCACTAACCGTACATCACAAACAATCCATATTAAATGTTATTTTAGCATTATCACAATTTTCCGAGTAACGGCAGCGCGCACGCGAGCGTCGATAGCAGTCGACAACGCTGTACTAATGTTACAACAAATGAATACCAGTAATTGCATTGTTAATGATAAGGGAGAAATGCGGGAGCAGAGGATATATTTTGTTTTATGTTGATGGTAAGTATTTGGGACTCGCCTCATCGCAAATGTCACTCATTAGATGGTAGTTATTACGTAGAGTTTGTAAGCACCGCTGACCGTAGGCGTATATAGAGGGGGCCAGGTGGTCCGTGCCCACGTCCAAATTGCCTGGAATTCACCTACAGGATTTTGAAGCATCCTACTACTACTATAATTTATTAAAACGACCAACAAAATCAAATCTGCAAGTAAACAGAAGTCATTCTATTTTTTTAAGCTAGGACACTGGCCCCCTGGAAAATTACTCTAACTACGCCCGTGCCGCTGACCTTAGTTTCTTTTCTTTGTACCGATATGGAAAGGCAAACATTTGTTCCGGTTTCAAAGATATTGAAGCCTGCGCAACTATAGGGTACATAACATCTTGATTGCCTCATATTTAGCAAATAGATATAATTCTATTTACGTAGGCAGAACATGATAACGCAAGCTTGACCGCGCAACTACTGTCTAGCAGAGCGCCGCCGAACGTAGGTAAAGCTGCCAAAATGGATATTCTATATCGTATTATCAGTAGCCATAAAAATAAATCTATATTCATTTCCTGGAAGATCTGTCTTATCCACAATTCTTTCGATTATGGATAATACAATTACAATCATGACCAATGTGAAAATTAAAATTACGTGCTATGCAAATTACTAACAACCAACAATTGATATAGGTATATAATAATTTCTTTTTTGTGCCTTACTGAAAGAACTAAAATAAATAAAAAACACCAGCCACGTAATGTTTAAAATAGAAGACATTAACAAGATCACTTATAAAGGCGGCATCTTAATTTTTCCTGTTTCGTATTTATTTTTGTCTCCCAAATTGTCCAATTACCTTAATTGTAGGTACTTAAGACATTTACCACTCCTACTTTTGAGACCCATTATTGTAATTAAAATCATTTTGAAGACTGTTAGCACATTTTTCTAGTCCGAGTAAATTCAACTCGTGAAATATAATAGTCACCTGGCTATTATCCTCGCAAATAAATAATCATGAAATTATTATACAGGTGACTGGAAGTATGACCTATTCCCACTAAGAGCATATAGACGGTCGAAAGGCATCGATTTTGTCCCATGAAGCCCTATGCGGAACAAGATAGACAATTCCGAGCAATTTAAGATTTTTAAGATAAAGCACTTTTCAGACCAAATAAAATTCAATAATAAAAAACTACTGAATGGTATCAGGGTTTCACATAGTTTTCTAGTATTTAAGATTCTAGACTTCCATAGTAAACAATGAAATGTTTAAAAGCTACGATAAGTTTGATATTATAGCCATAAACCTATAAATTTCGTATTTTATCAACTAAGTTTTCGACAAAACCTGCAATTTATTTTAGAAAAACTCTCCTAGCCACTAAATGTGCAAAACATTCTTGTTTATCCAGCTCTCTAATGCTACCCACGCTTGACAACGTGTACGGTACCCCCAACACGAACATTTTGCGCTATACTTGGTCGCTTTTTCATTCGCTGTTCAAACCAAAAATTCATGTATAGCGAAATAAGTACGTAAGTATAAGGTGGCATAATGGCAAAATGCCACGGACCACCGGCTTCCGGGGCCCTCGACCCCGAGAGGAAGAGGACCGTTCAGGAGAATAAAAAAAACTAAGGTCGTCGTATTTTGCACTGGCGGGGAGCGCCATTCTATGAATTTGCCACGGTCCTTCACGAATGTAGTTACGCCACTGACTATAACGTAAATGTTGTATAGTTGTATTACAGGGGTATAGTATCACAACACATTTGAAGGTGTATACAAATAAAACAACAGGAACACAGTTAACTCTCCATGTAATTGTATAAACAGTAACACAAGCGTACAATCACGTACAAAGCTTTTACGAACACTGCCTTCTACGTGACAATAATAAACATTTATTTTGTATAAGACTGCCTCGGTGGCGTAGTTGTATTACGGTATGACTGCAATGCTGAGGTCTTGAGTTCGATTCCCGGGTCAGGCAAAGTGATATTGGGTTTTTAAATTCAGTGTCAACCCGGAGTCTGGAATTTGTGCCCGATATGGCGACGGGCTCGCCCCCTATCACATCATGGGACGGAATACGCACGGCGAAAAGTGGTTGCACTAGGTACGACTCTGCCTACCCTTTCGGGGATAAAAAGGCGTGAGTGTGGGTGTGTTGTATAAGAAATATTATATTGTAGTTAAACTATTTCGTAAATGTATTATTACTTTGCTAGCATTTGCCCGCGGCCTCCGTTTAAGAACATATTGTTCGGTACAAAAGGATTCAAAGGCCAGGGGCAATCGACAAGGCATACAAACAAATTAACGATTTTAGTTACAAATAATTAAAGATCTCCACTCCTTATAATATAGATCAGATCCAAAAAGCTAATATGTGACGTAGGTTGTGCGTTATAGATCCTTGCTGGTAACACTTATGGCTAGCTGTACTTTAGACCTAGTGCGTCTTTCGACTTAAAAACTAAAAAAATTGGCTCCTAACGAGTTTGTGCATGCAGTGACATGCGTTAGTAATTCATACACAACGTAATGTGCATTTCGGGTATTTTCTTTTTAACCTTATCAAGATTTCATTTTAATGGTTATCATAACTCCGAAAAAAGTCAACGCATATCTTTATCACTACATGCACATTTTGAAATGCCACTACTATTGTCCATTACATTAAAATAAACGGTACAGTCAACCATATAACGACAATAAAATTCCGCATAATTATAAAAAAGTGATAAAACTGAGACATCAAATAAAAAATATATGTAATGGACTATTGGTAGCTTACTAAATGGCTCAGAACAGTAATTTGGTGGTGATACTGAATAGATTGCCCACAAATGACTGATTTCCTAATATTTAGCTCACACTTCAACGTAGCCGACGTCTTCGGTATTAAAGTTTCGCCCTTTCTATCAAATAAACACCAGGAATTAGTAAAATTTTCGTCAATAGGTTAGTTTCCTATGTTTGATTTTGTAAATTATTTTATATGTAACAGAAAATAATACGAAAAAGAAATTCTTCTGTGAAATCAGCATCAAAATTGGTTGAAAAATAAAGCGAGCAAAGTGCGGACGTGAAGGGGATATCGCGCTATCTCTTTCACACGCACGTATCGTTATGGCCAGAGACTCTCAGTGACGTGTAATATTACTGCTATTTGACAACTACCCCTTCCACCAAATTTCAAAGCTTTATAACTTACTAATTATAGCCCCAATTTTGAAAATTATTATTCCGTTAGATTTTGGATTACATACATTTTTGATAAATGTATTAAAAAAAGTAGTAAACTACCCTATTCTATCTGAGACGGCATTTGAGGACAAGGACAAAATTATCTCGACATAGACGCAATACACATAATATATTTTGTTGAAAAAACTTACATGACTAGTGTACATTAATCCTTAACAATAAACAGCCAGCATCGGCAAAAGCGCCGTCTCTAAAAAATAGGTAACAGCACCAAAAAATATTAAATCACATTTTTATGAAAAGCCTTATCTAATATTTGCGGATACGTAAGGTACCATTTACGAATGCAGAATGTCATTATAACTTACTCTGATCTGGTAGCTCATGATATTCTGACAGTTTGTCTGTAAAAAAACATTTTGATACTAATGCAGTTACTGTATTGAATGTATGTTACGATACTCTTGAAGAAAACTTTTACATGACGTAAATAGACGTCAAATATGACATCTTCAAAGCCACCTATTTTTTCTAGAAAAATCCGTTGTCATACCGACGTTGGATTCATACGGTTACAAATGTGCTACTGTGTTTATAACTGATTCAGACTTTTGTGGCTTTGAAGGCGTTACATGTGAATTTATAGGAAAAAAAGGTTAAATAAAAACGAAGACATATTATTCTAATTCAAACGAAGACTGTAAACAACATAATATTATATTTACTTAAAAAATGTTTGCGTTACATAATAATCATATAAATAAGAGCAACAGTTATTTATAAAAAAATTAACGCTTGTGACTTTTCAACGTGTTGGCTACTCACAGCCTTGCAAATTCGGGCAGGAACGGGTCATACTATCAAGGCGTTCAGCTACAAGAAATCAAAGCCACTGATACACACCAAACGCCATGTACATTGGTTACATTTACGTGACCATTACACGTTCAATCTGGTAGCAATTCCATCTGATAACCTTGGATAAAGTTCTACCAAATATTTTCTCATCCCACTTCAATCCACGTTACACGATCATTCTGACATCAAGCACACTGATAAAGCGGGTATGTCAGATTGAACATGAAATGCGTGAATTGATCAGAACACAAAATATTTGGAAGAAACTTGTACCAAGGTTTCAGATTAAACTGATGGTAGATTGGACGTCTAATGGTGTCCTACGAACGCGTCTACTTATGAATCGCATTATTTTATACACATCCGCCACAGTTTACTCTGCAAGACCGCGTACCAAACTCAGCTTATTTAAGAGCATATTAATAGTCCTCTTTCAAGTTACTCATTAAAAAGCTGACGTAAGACTACGTTTAAGCGAGGTATGAGATATTTGTAAGCATCGCGCAAATCTACGAATTTGGTAGAGTGCAGATAAAAAACTACTTGATGTAGAAATTAATTTGGCGTTAGACTCGAGACAATTTGAAGTCGCGTATATTTTAGAGTGGTAGTGAAAATGTTTTTTTCGGTTATAATAAAAAAAATAATTTTCTTAAAAGAGACTCCTAAGAGCCAACCATTTTAAGATGTTTTGATACGTAGCCATTATTGACCCTTAAAATGAATTCGGGTATATAATATGCTCTATATCTACGCCTTAGATATATAACTTACGACTCCATACGTTATGACGTCACACGAGTGAGTTCGTCAAGTAAACTATTACATTCATGCGACGTCATAACAAAAAAAATTAAATGCTTAAAGGCAATTTGATTAAATACATTTTAATAGGCTTGTTTCCTTATATAACGTATATATCCGTCGTGACTGTAACCAGTTAAACCTTTATTATATTTATTAACAAATCACATATCTTTTTTTCTTTCTTTATAAAATATGTGCCTACTAATAAAAACTGTGGAAAGTACCTATCTTAAATTTTGTGGAATAACTGATACACAAACACACGTCATCCTAGGTTTATAAAAATGATATAAAAAGGCTATATTAAATTGTTTACTGTATATGAGACGAGTTTCCTTCCCTCCATCATAAAGCATGCCCATCTAAATATGCAATCTCTTAAGTTTCACGACATGGAAATTTTAATATATCTTTTGCTACATTATTATACATGTATATAAATAATTTAAACATCACTCACTACAGTGCTCTTTGGATGATGATAATATTTGGACGTCAATATACGTCAACAGAGTCAATATCAGTCGATAGTCTCAAAAACGAAAATAAAAACTGTATATGGATGGAATCACATCGTCACAAGTATACGCATGAAACAAATTTTGTATGTAAGCGATCCTTGCGATTTTCAGAATAGACAGTTAGTTAATAACAAGAGATGTTAATAATGATTCTTCCATAATAACTATCTTTATGAAAATTGACTGCTACTTGGCGTACAATTATATCACATTTTTTTCATAGCAAAAAACACCTATGACTGTATAATAAAATCTGCTGTAAATATAGATACTATATTATATAAGCTGTATGAGATTCAAAAAAGTCTTGCGCTTCACAAGATAATCACTGTTTATATTTATAAACAATTATAAAATGAGTAAATATTATATAATTGTTAATGAAATACCGATGCAATGTTAACAACAAAAGCGTACTGTTTTTATCAAATATTAAGCCGTACTTAAGCCGTCGACCACCATGTGAATCACCGGTGATTCGCATTAACCTTACTTTCACAAGAGAGAACACCAAAGAATAAAATTTGTCCCCGATACTTACTAGTTAAATTAATTATTAAATAAATTCACTTTATCGCTGACAATTTTTTTAAAAAGATTGACTAAAAATATAGCTTGCTCACCAGAGATACTATAGTTTGAAAAAACAGTAGTCGACGCTCTAAATAAGCTATATACCCTCTGTCACATCTCTACTCTATTCTTTATCACACGTTTGAAATGTGTACATTTCCACGATATGTCCGGAAAACTCTTTCCCTTTTAAGTACATTATTCGGAACTTTATGCAACTTCTAGTGATTATCATAGAACATTGTTTAGGTAATAACTATTAAACATGTATAATAAAAAACATTAGTTAACTCTCCAGTACGCTACGAACACGTTCAAGGCTAATATATCGATTATAATCGTTATTTTTTTATTTATATCGAATTGATAATGTAAAACTCATTCTTTATAAGTATTATGCCTTATGACTTATCTATGTAACAGTAATCGAAACTGAAACCGAAATAAATGTATCGATCATATCACAATAACATCGATTTATAGATATCGTGATATCATATCGATATTCGAGACAAAGTTAAAAAGCTATTTATCGATTTTAACAGAATTGGTTAATTATTTCTAAATTGATTTGCTAACGCTCATTACGTAAAACATCTTAAATTAAAACGCGTTCTTCCTCGCCTTCATTAAACGTTTCACCGAACTATAAAAATAAACCAAAGTTCTACATCTAACTTTTGCAGCTTACGTAGTTCATACGAATGAAGTATACAAGAACCTAAACTGACTTGAGAGTAGGTTAATCTTGACATCACTTACTTATCTCTCCAACGTTACCAAGGACATTGATATTTAAAAAATTAGACCTTTTTCAACACATAACCGTTATGTAAAGATTAACTCCTCCATAGGCATAAAGAGTCAAATACAGCCCAATACAAACATCGTCTCCCAAGAGACATGGCCATGAGACATTTACCTGGACGCCAGGCGGGACGTATTTATCTCAAGCATTGAGATGCGCACATGGTTATTTATGGCCCTAGACATGCGCCGGGCCCGGCCTGCCCGGTGGGTCGGACTCGGGGAGTCCCGCCACCACGTGTTTGGAGAAGTCGGTGATGTCCTGGTGGTCGCCGTGAGCCGCCAGGTCGAAGTCGGACCCCGACAGCGACGCTATGTGGTTCCAGTCGGGCTCTGCACCGTCCACTGTTTAGTACAATACGACAGTTAGTGCAATATTGGCGGCGTTTGTAGGCAAATGTTAATTTTGTGTATTTTTAATATTAATAAAAATATGACGACTATTTTCGTCTAACGCGCGAGATAACAATAATTATTGAATAATTTAAAACTGTGTATGTTTTAAGTATGATATTCCCAATAACAATAGAAATAACCAAGGACCTAATTTAATAGTAATAACGACGAGTCCATCACAAACACAAGCACTTTTTTACCAAAAAATGTGCGAGACATGTGATGTGAATGGGAATCGTTAATAATTCATACCTGGGTAAGATGTAAATTTGACAAATATTTTTTTTTATCAATTAAATTGGTGGGAACAGACACAAAGGATAATATTTCGCAAATTATTTTACTTCAATATCTACAAGCCTCCAAAAGCCGCCTGCATACAAATGAAGCTAATAATAAGCAAGTAATTAATTAGATATGTGTTTGTGTGTGTGTGGGAAAAATGTTATTTAGGATATTAAAAAATTTATATACTTCATACATTGTCTATTTACCTATTTAATAATACGTGCTTGATTATTATAGAAGATCAAAAGGACTAACTTGTACATACTTAACGTGTGTATGTTTCTAACTGTGAAGTTAATTAATGTAATGAGGATTTTAGACATCAATATTTATTTAGAGAAAGTTAATGTTGCTGTGATAAAAGTATATTAGTGAAGGCGTTAACAGTGTATCAGTGTGATGCTACGCGTACAATACGCAAATATTAATGTTAGTCTAACTACGCATTTGAAAGCCAATCTGTGAACGCAACCTTCAACCCGTTTTTGATTTCGAAAAAACAATTCAAAATTCATTGAGCATCCATAATATAAATTTTTTCAAAGTTATTGTATTACTTTACTTAAATTATCAAAACTCGAAAAATTAAATCACGGTTCATAATAAATAGTTTCTTGTCGAAGGTTTAAAATCAATATCAAAGATTCAGTTCAACTAATACAAAAAAAATATTAATACGAAAATATGACTCAATGTATTTTGAATTCTATGGTTAGTGTATCGCACCGAACGACCACAAGGTCATGTCCAAACATGCTGTTATGGTCAAAATCATTCCAACTCACTCGTGTTTCTCTCGGCGAGCCTGCTACACACCTATAAATCTTTTAGTATAAAGCTAGCCTTAGTACGGAAATATCGTATTACTAGAACTTCGCATATTATTTTAAATAAAATATTCAACCTATTTTTAAAAAAAAAAGTTGTTACTATCATGGTCGTAAATATAATTTGCGACCATGGTCGCATTTTTATGGAACATTTAATATTGGAAGCTCTAGCAAACGACTAGGAGACTGCGTCAGACATGTATGATACAGTTATTTATTTATTCATCTGTAATTGTAAACAAACTAAATAAATCAAATATCACAAAATATGGTTTTTCTACTACCATAGATTTATAGCCGCTCAACTCTGTCACAGTTATCAACTCCTATCTCGTGAAGAGAACTCCGTGACCTCCATATTTCCTTTCTCGCAAATATATCTGAATACCAATCCCAAATTAGGAAAAAAATGGCGACTTATACAAACCACTTACATTTTGTCATCTTTGGCTAAGGTGCGACCAATATTTGTCAGTGTTGTATCAAAGCTGGGAATTATTTAATTACGAAAATAATTCCTTTATTTAAGGACCTGCATATTTTCATAGCAAGCAAAATTTTAAGCACCATAACCTTATCCACTTTAAGTCTACTATAACCCGCGCACGTAAAGTATAGGACCTGAATATTATATAAAGAACTCCTGTATTAAATTGTCCCACTGCTGAGCGCAGAACTGCAATACTATTGAGAAGGGAATATACATTAGAAACTTGAGTTTGAGGAACCACAGACCCACGTGCCCTGGGATTAGACCCGCAATTTCTGTTTCGCTATTCCAGTTTTTAGCCAGTCTGATTTATGGAGCCCATGGTGCTACATTTGTCATCTTTATGACACAAAAGAAAACAAAAATAATATTCCAAATCCCTTTCCTTAAGTGCACGAGTAATTTTATTTATATTAAATACTTAATTATCCCTAAATTATGTCGCAGTTGAAACTACAGTTAGGCTCTAATGAGATCAAAGTTATTATTGTTATACAAATAAAATAAAAAAACTCATTCCTCTCAACGTATAAAACACACGAAACACAGTCTTCTAATATTTTACGCTCACTGATAAACTGCTTCGATGCCATCAAAGTCACCAGTTGCCCGGGATTAGAGGTTATACCCGATATGACGTTAGGCTTGCTTCTTGTCACATCATGGCACAAAAAAAAGAGCTAACCGGCAATGTACCAGAAATTATGTACCAGCGTCTAAGCCAAGCCTTTCAGGAGTAAAAGGCGTAAACTTGTTTATAATTATGTGTGTATGTACGTATGTATGTATGTATGAGTGCGTTTTTGTCGAATGCTGCGCGTGTGCGCGTGCATTTCTGTATTGACATATACGCGCACATGCGCAGTTTGTTATTTTGACATTTCATGACAAGCTAACTCATATCAATGTTCAGTAGAACCAATTTAGTTTTTTTTTTCACTGATACGAAGCTACATTACTCCTGAGTGTTATAGGCTAGTACTTTTTACCCGAGACATGTTTTTATCCCGCAAAAATATTTTTCAGGCGGGCGAAGCCGCGAGCAATACTATACTCGATAAACAGAGCAGCAGTGAGCGTAAAACATAATTAGTGTAAAATAAATAGTATGCGCGTGGATGCAGGCGTCTGGCGTACCGTAACCGCGTTACTAGACGGGCGTGGAGGTGGAGTGACCTGGCGGACAGGGTGGTGAGGGCGGGTAGCGCGGGTCGCGGGGCGTGTGCGACGCACGCGACAGGCGCGAGCGGGCGCGCGTCTCGTCCAGGATGAACGAGTTGATGACGTAGGCCTCGCGCCGGATGCGGTCGCGCAGCTCGCCGGACATGTCCGGGATGGCCCAGCGCACGATGATCATCACCAGCGCCACCACGTTCTGTAACAATATTTTTTTACATCTGATGATAGGTGGAATGGCATAGAATATCGACTAACGAATGATTCCCTCGCCACAATGCCAACCTGGGTGCACTTATTGGCCACTATGGTTGGTTTCACAGTGTGGTTACCAATAATTCCTAATATTAAAACAATAAAAAAGTTTCAATAATAAGAGAATTTGCTAATTTACCTCAAACACAACGACGAAGGCCAACCGAGCTCCAATGATGTGCCAATACCAGTTACTATGCTCGTAGTTCTCACCCTCTTTGCCTGCCTTCCACCAATAGCCAGGGAAACTGCAATCAAATACACAAATGTATGGGTTACGTGAATTTAACTGTACTATTGTTATTTTCTATTATTTTTCCAGTCTGTGTTCTGACCTACTGAACAAGTCATGGTGTTTTCAAATGATAATATAATTTGTAATGCAAACAATTAAAGATGGCCAATTTACTTGAGAACTAAAATTACCGATGATAAAATGGCGCCTCTGCTCTAGCCTTCGAGGATGAAGGCCTGAAGATAATACGTTAATGTAAATAGAATTGACCGCCATTCTCAATAAACAATCCCAATCGCTGAATTCGATCCATCGGCCACGTCGGAAAACGGCCGTTAACAATCAGACCGATACCAAGAATAAACCAATCATAATAATTCATTTGTAGGCATGTCAACATCTTTCTTCTGATTGGTCCGTTTTCGGGATTGAGCGGTGATAAGATTGGGATAGTTCGAAATCACCCATTAGTGGAGATATGGATTGTGGAGTAGTCGCGTCACCTGCACGTGGTCTCGTTGTAGTGTGTCCTGATGGGCGGGTGTTCTAACACGGAGATGTTGAAGTCAGCCAGCGTGTGGTTCACGTACTGGTTCATAGAACCCATCGAGAACTGGTACACCAGCCTCGGTATGAAGTCCGATGTGAACGCTATTATGAAACCCTGGAGAACGTTGAATCTTACAATGCATGACCAAAATGGATTAGTTGGTGATAGATTACTGTACTATTACATGGATATTAGGTTGATTAGGAAGATAGAACGAGTATACAGGGTTATTTTGACATTGCGTTAATAAATAAAACCACATACTCGTCTTTGCCTCTGCTAACATTATGCCAAAAATCATCAATGAAAAACGGAATATTTTCACCAAAATTCCGAATTTTACTTTCATTTTTTATGATTTTGTAGTTTAGTGCGAATATGGTGTGGTGTGTGTTTTTCTGAGTGAAAGTGTCATGTTACCGCTGCGACGAATCCTCTTAGAGTAATAGTAGTAGTGGCACTAGGGCGTGTAAACTTAAAGTTACTTTTTATTGATATTTATTTTGTTCGAAACTTAAACCTTTTTTTTACATGTATGGTTAAAATAACTTAATGTAAAGTGTTATTTTCAAGGAGATAAGAATGTGGTTTCATTTAGTAACGCAGTGTCAAAATGACCCTGTATATTCACTTCACTGGTGGTAGGTCTCTCATATGTAAGAGGTGGTAGAAATAGACATGCGGTGGTAACACCGCAATGTCTATTTCTACCGCCAAGCAGCAGTGTGCATGCATTGTTGTGTTTCGGTTTGAAAGACATTGTAGCCAGTGGAACTACAGGACATAGTGAGACTTAACATCTTATGACTCAGGATGACGAGCGCAGTGGAATGCCACACAGTACTTTGTAACTCAAGGTGCTGGATGGTGTTGCTATTGTTTATGGGCGGTCGTATCGCTTACCTTCAGGCGAACGGCATGCTGGTCTCGTCATTCAATGCCATAAAAAAAAATATCTTACTGTATGGAACGTAACATATACACGTTATTCACCGAAATCAGTGAGACCACTGTTCAACCGGAGGCCACTGTTCGACTAAGGGAGGTGGGGGTCTACTGATCAACCTAAAAACAACTGTTTGAACGGCCCGGTTTCGGTAGCACCATTGCACTACCCCAGTCGAGCCGGGCCATTCTTGTTGTAGAAAAATAAGTGTACAACATAGCTCAGCAGTTATAATCGTAGTGTGCGAGTATGTGAAGAGATTCCTTACGTTGGTGATGATGCTGAGCTTGCCGATGGAGTCGAGGATGCGGTACCAGACGCCGATGTCGGTGACGCGCTGCGGCACGGGCCGGCGGTAGCACGTGAGGAACTTCTTCGCGTCGAGCCGCATCTCCAGCACGTTGTTGATCAGCGCGAACAGCGGCGCGAGCGGGAACGCCGCCACGAATATAGTCACGAACCCGTACTGCAACACTGCAACATGCAACGTGCAACAATGCCCTTTTTATTATGTACTAGTAATATGTTACCAAGACTGACCGAGTTGAAGGCGTAAGAGTAACAATGCGGTCTCTAGAACTAGACCAGGATAATTCCAGGTAAAAAAAAAGAAAACCGAACCAACGGTCGCTGTGGAACTATCGTTTCCGTTGACTTTTTTTTTTTTTTTTACTTCGCTTACAGTCGTACATGTAATCAAACACAGGGATATAAAAGAAGAAAGAATAAGAATGAATACTGACCCATTTCCAAGTATTCGGGAAACAGTCCCATGTTGCCGAAGTCGACCAGTTTGAAATCTTTCACCCACTGCAGCGGACTCTTTATGCTAAAAACCAATAATACAATATTTATGGTATTTTGAATGTGTTTGTTACCTATCTGTAAATATCGTGTGTACGCCAAAAACACAAGGGGATCGGCACAATCATTATTTGAACTTCAGGCAAGTATTTATTTTTGTCGGTTGGCAACAAGATACCCCAGTGGGCTTAGAATGTGACAAGAAAACACGATACTACTTCGTTTCGTTTTATTTGATTGGTTGAGAGATAACATGTGACTGACATATTGGTCTCTCGATCAATCAAAAACATCAAAATTAAACGACATCGTCTTACGATTTGCGTCTTTTTGCCACATTCTAAGCCCACAGGGCGTCTCGTATGCGCCGAAGAAAGGCACCGCGTGTTTTGGTTGGTATGCCGGTGTAGGGTGTACATAGTGTTAAGGACTCGGTCCAATGCTCACTCGGATGATGATATACCCGAGTGTCGACATTGGGACGAAAGACCGGTGAAATCAACATAACCGTTCCACTGACCCCCCAATGGTGGTAGCGATAACGCGTTTTTTCTACACGAGACAAAAAAAAGAATATACTTACTGTTTCTTCCTGCCGATAGTCCGTATGACGTACCACCACTTGAGCAGGTAGGGCATCATCATCTCGACGATGGTGTTGATGAACTGCTTGCCCACCATGATGATGGCGAGTTGGATGGACAGCTCCAGAAGGCATCCGCCCGGGGCACACTACACATTATACATATTTATAGAGGTCGGGTCGTTAAGATTATAAGCACTACAAATTACACAATAATCAATAATTTTTATAGGCAGTGCCTTCGGTTTAATCGATTTTTTTTTTGTTCTTATATTGCGAGGTAAATTAAACATTCGATTCATAATCAGGGCAAATAATTTTAAGCTGATGACGTATGGACCAAATTGGGTCATAGACTAATATTTATCTGTAATTATATTTGTATCGATTATTGACAATAAAGGCGGATTGATATTAAAGAGTACCTATGATATTCATTTACCTACTACACCATAGCGATCTGGTGGCACAAAACTTAGTGGCTCATTCAGCCAGCTTTCACACCAGTAAAAAAATCACGTGGCTCAATTTCAAAGGCTTTTACATCAATCGAAAATAGCTCTTATTTATAAGTGCATAGAGTAGCGTGTACCTCCTCCTGCCTGTGCCCGAAGAGGCGCACGTACCCGCCGGGCCGCCCGACGAACTTGCCCTTGAAGAACGCTATGTAGAATATCGACGCGTAGTAATTGACGAACTGCAGGAGATATATCTTGAGAGTGAGCGAGTCGTCGAACTCCGTCTGCGTGCGCAACAACTCCTTCTCCGTCAGCCACTCCGCTAAGTACTGGTATATCTGAGAAACAAGGCAAGTAGCTCGGATTGATATATTTGCGTTTCTAGTGTGGTATTTTTTTATTTTTGTAAAATAATGTGGATCGTGGCATCACCCGCGTCTAAGACCTAGTCATGTCATGTCGCAGTGTGTACATTTTGGGTATATAAAGTAAGTAACTAATGATATGTAAATCAAGGACATGATCGGTCTATTTGCTAAATTTAATCCGTTCAATGGTTCTTGCGTTTACTACAAACAAAGAAGCTTTCGCATTTATAATATCTATACTATTATATAAAGCTGAAGTGTTTGTTTGTTTGTTTGAACGCGCTAATCTCAGGAACTACTGGACCGATTTTGAAAATTCTTTCACTAATAGGAAGCTACATTACTCCTGAGTGGTATAGGCTACTTTTTATCCTGGAAAAACTTTTCCACGCGGGTGGAGCCGCGCGCAATTCTAGTATCAGTAATATAAGTGGATACTCACATAATTGAACATGCATATGAAGCAGAGATTGATGCACGCGGCGGTGGCGGTGGTGAACATGATGGGGTTGTAGGTGATGATGACGTTTTCGTTCTGCCGCAGGATGGCGGCGCCGAGCAGCGACATGCGGTAGAGCACGACGCCCAGCACCGTGGCCAGCGCCAGCAGCACCAGCAGCGCCACCACGCTGAACGACATCAGCGCCGCCGGCAGCCGCATGCGCCAGAACGGCACCATCGGCTCGCGCTCGCCCGTCACCACGTTCAGCTGACATCACCACCACGCCCACCACACCCATACACACATATTAATATACACACTCACGCCTTTTATCTACAAAAGGATGGGCAGAGGCGCAACTAGTGACGATGTGATAGCGGGCTATATCGGGCATAAATTACAAACACCGAGCAGATACTGAATAGAAAAGATCCACTTTGCCCGATCCGGGAATCGAACCCGAAACCTCAGCACTGCAGTCGTCCCGTAATACAACTATGCCACCGAGGCAGTCATATTAATACATACTCTTAAAAAAACCCACATGAGGTTTACATAGGCGAGCTCCAGCCATGAGCGTACTCAGGATGCAAACGGGGACAAGCGCCCCCAATTTTTCATTTCATACTGCGTACACCAAGCTGAGAACTGAGGACCATTCATTAAAGAGCAAAGTCCATCACTTATAGAATTGCATACTCCCATCAGACCATTGTTATTAATCAAAATGCCTTCATAACCTAACAAATGGTAAAAATCTAAAGAAATAGTTACAAGGTGCACCATTTGATTTATAACATAAAACCAAATTCTTAATTATTGTTGAATTTGATGTGATTTTACTGACATTTATTAATACAATACAAAATATTTTTAGGTTAAAATGCCTGCTTTTGTATTTCCGCTAATTTGAAATTAACAATTAGCGGCGATAGCCTAGTTGGGAGTGGAACGGACTGCCAAGACGAATATCCACAGGTTCAAAACCCAAGGGCACACACCTCTTACTTTTTTAAAAAGTTATGTGTGTATTCTATGCGAATAATCGCTCGCTTTAACGGTGAAGGAAAACATCGTGAGGAAACCTGCATATCTGAGAAGTTCTCTATAGGAATTTCGAAGGAATGTGAAGTATGCCAACCCGCACTAGGCCAGCGTGGTGGACTAAGGCCTAAACCCTCTCAGTAGTAGAGGAGGCCCGTGCTCAGCAGTGGGCAGTATATAATACAGGGCTGGTATGGTATGGTACGGAAATTAACAAGATCATTTGAATTTCTCAACATATACATAAAATATATAAAACAACCAATAATTGTAGCAGACTTTTAACAATGCTTAATTTTTTTTTGTAACTAAAATTATGAGTAATTCGATTGAATGATGACCACTAACTGGACCTGAAATGGGCATTGCTCTTTCAATCTTATGCAATATGAAAATTAACTATGTAAACTGGAAATAAGTAGATATTATGGAAATATTTGGCGAAAGTCGGTGTAATAGCATAAGTATTTCATTTTGAACTCTTTGCAAATTGCATAAGACCGAATTTGAATTGTCCATAGTGGTTGCAGTGTTTGTCGAGTTCTAGTTGGAGAGTATTCGCTACCTGCGTCCGTTTGACGTGCGCGAGACGCGCGAGGTACTGCGGCCGCGGGTGCTCCTCGTACACGTCGAACCCGGTCAGGTCCCAGCGGTGCGTCATCTCCGCAGAGTACCGCTTCCACAGCTCCAGGAAACACGCCCCTGGGGGGAAACCACACGGCTACATTCGAATGCGGCTCAATGACTGAATAGGGTTGGTCTTTTGCTGGTGGTAGGACATATTTTATATCCGCCCGGATATCGACCACCGTATATAAAGTGTTAAAACCCACGTATCCAGTTCAAACAGGCCAGCATAATTGTGTCTACTGACGAGGTATAATCATTGCTCGTCAGTAGACAGTCTATCTGGACCCCTCTGCTTACCGCCAGGTGACGAAAAAAAAAGTAAAAATCTCATCAAAATTCAAAATGTCGCAGCAAACAAAACTCACCCCAGAAGCTCATGAATATCGCGAAGAATACGGTGGTGGAGTTGTCAAAGAGGTACGTGATGCGCGACTGCAGGCAGGTGGCGCGCAGGTCCCAGTACTCGCAGAAGTAGTCGCATTGCGGACACATCTTGATCGACGACGTGTAGTTACAGATGTCCTCACTGTACATGTCATCCTCGATTATATAATAGAGCTAAGACCAAAAGTGGATCCTGCTTTCAATTCAAGGGGGGAAGGTTCATATAGTCGAGGTCTAGTCAGGACGGACTCCAAATCGATATAAAATATTTATTTTATTAAATGTGAATGAGAGTCTTTAATTATCAGTAGTCACCTAGAGCCAGCCTAGGGGGGAGGGAGGGAGGCATGATCCCCATGCCCCCCGTCTGGATCCGCCCTTGGCTAAGATAAGCAATGTTTGGTAAAAACAAGCATCATTCTCACCTCGGTTTGTTGGAGTAGACGGTAGCTGCTGAGTATATGACGCAGATGAGCCCCACCAGCGAGGCAGGTATTAACATGTGAGTGTAGAACCCGAGCCATGCGAAATACAACCCTGAAACCATGATGAAGAGCTCAAAATTCATCTTGGCGTCGCTTTACGCGGTAGGAATTAAATTGATATTCTAGTATTTAAATACATTGCAGACCATTATAAATGATACCTACCAATCTTGACTCCGAAATAGTCTTTCACATAGTCAAGAGGTTGGTATTTGAGGCATTTGGACACGGCGGCCCACTCCGTGTACAGCAGGTGTCGCATCGAACCAGGAGTTTTGAGATCACCCTTCAAATAAAATACCATGAAAAATAAACACACACACACACTCACGCCTTTAATCCCCGAAGGGGTAGGCAGAGGTGCAACTAGTGCACCCACTTTTCGCCGTTATTCCGTCCCATGATGTGATAGGGGGCGAGCCTATCGCCATATCGGGCACAAATTCCAGACTCCGGGCGGACACTGAATAGAAAAACTCAATGTCACTTTGCCCGACCCGGGGATCGAACCCAAGACTTCGGCAATGCAGTCGTACCGTAATACAACTACGCCACCGAGGCAGTCAGGCAGTGTGAAAAATAAAAATATGTGTTAATCCAGGTGATGAACTACCCGTGTGCCAAATTTCATCTAAATCCTTTCAGCTGTTTCTAGGTTTACTCCTAACAAACATCCAAACATTTTCACAAACTTTCGTATTTATAATATGAGTAAGGAGTAAGAATAGAGTGCAATATTAATAAATATTCAACATCCCCATCATAGAGTGTATCACGCTGCGTATTGTAACTAAACAAACTCACGTCGTGGAGCGGGTACGCGGCGCTGTAGGTGCAGTTGGAGATGAGCCGCGTGACACCAAACGCGAAGTCGTCGTGTGGCTGGTTCGAGAACTTCTTCCGGTCCAGTATGAACTGCACGATGCGCGACCGGATCGACGGCGTCCAGAAACACTCTGCGTTCGTGTCGAATCTACAACATAAATTAATCACACTTCAGGACGCCTTCAGATTAGTCACGCGGCAAAGTAAATCCATAAAAAAGGAACGAACGACTGCAGCGCTGCAGCCGCGCGGCACTGAGCAGCAAAATGAAGGTGCTCTTACGTCTTTTACTTTAGGGTCATTTGCGTCGTGCCATAAACATTACATCCGAAATGTACGTACTCAGTCAATGACATACAATAAATTTACAACGCAAAATACGAAAACAAAACGAATCGTACAAAATCTGAATTCGCTTCTGGTTGTTGTTCTGGTTGTTTTATTTTTATTTTTGTTTTGTTTTTTATATACTACGGAATTGTTCCATATCATATACTGACAACGTATGTTTCAGAAAAACAGTGAAATAAATTCCACCATGTATAGTATTATATCTTGTTGCGTTGAGTGACATTGAATGCCAAAGGAAGAAAACAAGACATTACTTAGCTATGTCAGACATATAAAAAGCCCTTAATATTTGAGCCAATCAGTATTTCGTTTAACTACAAAACTAAAAACGACAGAAAGTAATTTATAATATGTTTCCTTACAAATACTCCTTGTCTTTTGAATAAATGGCGGTGAGACGGTGCTTCCTCTCGGGGAACATTTCGGGGTCCACTCGGATCCTCGCCAAGAGACGGTCCCAGCACGCGTCGATGCGGTCAATCAGGCTGTTCGTCTTCTCATGCACGTCTTTTAACGCTGAGAACTGCAAGAGGTGCAAGTAAGACACGCAACTCTACGTACTGGCATAGTAGCAATATTGATCCAATTAAACCGCCTTCAAAAACCACTAAAAACTTAAAAACAATTTAACATTACCTACATACTGATATTAAATTATTTTTCGGTTTTTAGTGGTTTATGAAGGCGGTTTAAATTTTGTTAAAAAGTTTTTTTCGCTTTTTTGTGTTAGAAAAAGAAAGTACCTACATGAAAAACATTGTATATGCGCATCTTAATCCCAATATGTATAAAATCGAATAGGATCCCAATCGATTTCGAGAATAAACCAATCAAAATAATTTATTTATAAGTATGTCAAAAAAAAGCTTTATTCTGATTGGTCCAATTTGACAATCGATTCAAAAGTAGCGCTTGGGTTTGAGATCGTTAATGAAATCAACTTTAAATAACATCCACGATAAACTTCGTGGATGTTATTTACGGTCGATTTCCGGACCGAAGTATATCATTTCCCCCGCCCTCTACGCTTTCTATCAACCTTTAATCTCTGAAGAATATACGCGGGGTCCGTTACCACTTCAAATTAAACAAGTTAAATGAGTAGGAATCTTGGAGACGATCAATCGCATTGGTTGCTCAAGAACGGTTTTTGAGATTGCCCGAAGAACGCCATCCTCACAACTCACAGCTCGTGCTCATGATTGTTCTGGCTTTGTTAGCGTTCATAAGCGATGAACACAAATAATAGATAATCCACTTAACTTGGCCAACGTTCTAACGCAACAAAATGGCATTTGGCCGTCTCGGAGACTCTTGTGTATTTCCACTTCAATTATGACCATAGTTGTTATGTTTAGTGCGTTTAGTGCGTGCTTGGGTTACTGCCTTTATGATGTCGCTTATACCCTACGAGAAGTATCATGGAAGTTAATCTTCCATGGAGACTTTCTAATAACAGGGAGACAACAAAATAACCTGATATTAAATCCAAATCATTTCGGATTTTTGCTCAGTATGTTTTATCTGTGGTGAGCTTCGATATAAGTATTACAAAGAAACATAGTTACAAACCAACTAATAATGGCCATGCACAGGACTAACACCGGATGTTACTAATTCTACGAAAAATTAAATACATTTACTTCATAAAAGATACAATGCATCATTATTCTAGCGATAAACATAGAAAAAATACATATAATAACTCTGTTAGGGACTACTAAAATAACAACCAAAAGCAGTTGAACATAACATGATAAGGAAATGATGATAATGGCTTTGTTTGAAGTTTGAACGCCGTACAAAGAGTTAATTATTATATCGCCTCCTTGGCTAAGTAGCAACCTATATTATAGGCTATAACAAGGGTTATCAAATGGTGTACTGCGGTACAGGCAACGCATTATGTTAATGATAAATATATATTTATAATATTAAAACTACAATTAAAACATGCACGAATTTAGCATACTAAGGCCCGATTATTTCATCCGTGGTCAAGTAAAAGGTTCTTATCACACTAGCGAATTGCGACCTAATTCATAGCGAGGCGAAGGCGCTGCGCGTTCGCTGCGATTTCATCCAGTGTAACAAGAGCCTAACTTTACTTTACCAATGATGCAACAATCGGGCCTAAGATAAAAATTTCTACGCTCGCAAATCGCGAGCTTTTCGCAAACTCGCACATTCGTTAGATTAGGACGCACGCATTAAATATGCTTTCATGTTAAACACTGTCGAAGTTTTTTACAAGCTTTTATTAGTCATCAATCCTCATCAAATAAGCAGACCGCAGCGTCACGCCGCGCCGCCGCGCCAGAACATTTTTTTTGTTTTTGAAACAATCTTCAATATCTAATTGATGATTCCTGACCAATAGTTTGTAAACTAGGAGGCCACGGGTTCGGTTCCACGGCCGGAAAAATATGAGATCCGCCGCGTCGCATCATATATTGGAGATCTTTGTGATAAAATCGAGTGCTATGAACATATACCTCCTGGTGTGCCGTTAATATGTGAGAGAATCTTTAGACCGTGCATGAATAAAAATAATACATGTTGACAAGGATCTTCATTATTATGCTTGAGAATTTAATGAGGGCATAATGGAATCATCTGGTCTTCAAAAAAATATTCGCTACTAGGTCGTTCACGAATCGCGACTTGATCTCTATAGTCTTACTGAATGTAAAACATAATCATAATCTATATAATATTATTATCAATACATGAAGAAAAAACTTTGTACCCATCATTTGTACCCCTTTTTAAGTACATTGCCCGTACGAAGGTGAGTGATATTTGGTTTAGGTAAAGTACATATATAGGAGTTAAGAAACTAAATTTATGTATAACTAGATACTGCTCGTGGCTTCGCCCGCGTGAAAAGCCTTTCCCGCTACAAAAGCAACTTAAACACTACGCGACGTCAGCGCCATCTATTTAAAAAATCTGATTAAAACATCCATTATTTCTCATGGGAGCAAATTACGGGGATAAAAAATAGCCTATGTGTTAATCTAGGACACACTCAACCAGTATGCCGTCATTCATTAAGGTCCGTTAAGTTGTTTCTGCATTTATTTCTAACAAACATACAGACACTGTTCACTGGTGGTAGGTCTCTCATTATGTAAGAGGCCGTCTGGGTGGGTACTACCACAATGTCTATTTCTACCGCCAAGCTGCAGTGTGCATGCACTGTTGTGTTTCGGTTTGAAGGACATTGTAGCCAGTGTAACTACTGGACATAATGAGACTTAACATCTTATGTCACAGAATGACGAGCGCAGTGGAATGCCACACAGTACTTTGTAACTCAAGTTGCTGAATGGTGTTGCTAATGTTTATGAGTGGTCGTATCCTTTACCATCAGGCGAATAGCATGCTCGTCTCGTCATTCAATGCAATAAAAAAAGAATACATTTTGACAAACTTTCTCATTCTAATATTAGTAAGAAGTAAGATATGTGTTACAAATATGATGAAAATTCGACAATTGAATATCGACCACTAGTAGAATATAAATATATTTATTTGCTTAATAAATAACTCGCATATTACCATACCAGCCCTGTATTATATACTGCCCGCTGTTGAGCACGGGCCTCGTCTACAACTGAGAGGGTTAAGGCCTTAGTCCACCACGCTGGCCTAGTGCGGGTTGGCAGACTTCACATACCTTCGAAATTCAGAGAACTTCTCAGGTATGCATATGATCGCTTGCTCTAACGCATATTACAAAACATAAACGTACAAAAATAGAAAATTACTAATGATACTTAAACATCGTTGCTGTTACAAACTAAATCGACTTCACGATATACCCTAATTGAGATGACTCAGCGGAAAATAATTTTTAAGGAACTTATTGACATAATTATGCTTCTAGTTAGTGAGGTTTACAATAAATCAATACTATTTTAAAACGGTTGATTACTTAATGATAATAATTATAATGTGTTATTGATGCTATATAAAAGGGTCCCCTTTTGTTGACTATGTCGAAGGTTTTAAGTTTAGCATAAAGCTCAATATAAGCAACTCATTGTGATGAAAGTTAAGGTGATGACTTTATTTTCTCGCAGCTGCGACCGCAATACTGTCCATTCTCTGGCTCAAAGTAGTATCTAGCCCTGTCGTGTAGCTTCCTATAAATCGTTTTTGACTTTATCCATTGCAAACAAACATAAAAAGTTTGTATAATAGACATTATATTCTTACACACGCAGTGCTGAGCGCTGTTTATTTTAATGATACCTTACGGAGAAATAAAACTTTGTGGCATGTATTTACAGTCCCAATTGTTCAACGAACGTTTCGTGGAAGGAAGTTGCTATTATAATACTCTTAATAAGAATTATAAACAGTTTTGGTGCAGTTTCCACAGCAGTGCAATATGATTATTTTTATGTGTTGTGTTTCTTCGCAATATTACGAATTAAACTCAGCATTTATTTATTAGACACACTTTATTACTTAATGACATTGTGCTTAACCGACATAAGGGATTATCTAAATAATTATATACTAACAATTAGTAATTATCATGTTATAGTACTAAGTAAACTAGCATAATCAAATATTACTAGAAATAAAAAAGTTATATTATTTGATTTTGCATCAAACTCTATATCTAAATAATGGCGGGTAGCATAAGGCACCCGTTTCACTTGGTATAATCCACGCGCAAAATGCGTAACTAGAGACACTAAACACGCGCTAGCATATACAAAATAGCAATATTTATTTTTTATTTAAAGAACATAAATGCCGACTATATAATAAATTGTTAGATAATACAATAATAACGACAACATTGCAGTACGCGGCATAACTCTTCATTCATTAATTAGTTCTTGGTAAACCGCAGTTGCCACTAGTTCTCCTTTATTTTTCCAAATATCGGAACGCTTTCCTACCCAGTGTGCCTTTCTCATGTGCGATTTGTCCATTCCTATCTTCTTATCAATCAAGTACGCCATAGCGTAACACCCTATGTGGTTTCTATAAAAAGCGCAGGACAATTCACCGTGATATTTCCCGTTGAGAACTCTGCAGTACGGAAAAAGAGTGTAACTTTTCGGCGGTGTATGATCTTCGCCTTTACGCTGCATGTCATAGAAATCGGCCAATGCAAACATCGCTTCACACGACTCCGTGTAAACAGTAAGTGCGTCCCAAAGCCGAGCCGCAGGCACTTGATACACTTGGATGAGTTTGTCGAACAACATCGGCAATCCGAGCCCGGTGTACTTCATATCCTCGATGCAAGTGGCGACCAACACTCGCCTCGTCAATCCAGTGCTCCTCAAATACGCGTACAAGATGAGCGTGAATAATTTATCTCCTTTCGTAGACACCTCGTTGTTGAGAAGCGGCGTGTCGTCGGGCAGTCTCTGGCACAGCGGTCGAGGGCATAGCTTCACATAATCCACGTGAGTTTTTGGCTTTCTCAGCGCGTTGACGTAGTATGATTGGGATTTGAAGACCTTTCTCATCATGAAAAGTAACAAATATGTAACGTTCAAGTTGAGCTGTTGGTATTTCATCTCGTCGTGATTCACCAGTAAGTCGTCCATCAGGGTCACCAGCTGCGCAGTGAATGAACACTGTCCGGACATCGAGGGTTTGAACTCCTCCCAAGGCTCGAATGTTTCCACTTCGACCGTTCCGTGATCAGAGAATGTAAACAAATTGTTTCGTGGCGCTGCAAAGTCTCTTGCATGACACAACAAATACAAAAGTCCGTCACCACTAACGTATGTGCTGTACAATGACTTGACGCACGATATATACGTTTTTAAGTCAAGCTTTGGCCGTTTAATGGCGTTGAAAGCATTTACTACGATAGAATCGTCGAACGGAACAGATGACATCGTGCTACTAGGAAACAAAGGTCTCCAGAAAATTTCATCTAAAGGTAGATTTTCATCATCCATTTGCGCGGCGGCTATGTTGTCAAGTTGATCGGTAGCACCAATAGCTTTAAGAAATTTAATTTTCTTTGCGGCTACCACTCTCGGTAGGTTTAACAAACTTTTTTCTTTCGTATCTCTATATTCTTGTATCAAGGATTGAAGCCCCATTATTGGTTTCTCCATAACAATGAATCGCTGACAACGTCAGTAAATAACTTACTACGCGGGCGAAACCACTGTACCAAGAATAAACTACACTAGAGCACTGCGCAGCGCCAACTGCAAATTGTAAACTAACTGAGGCAGGGTCGAGTAGCGTCTTTTATAGGTAATAGTCGTAGTTCGTAAACAACTCGGCACTTGTTTTACGAGGGGGATGTCACTCCACAGTTGACAGTTGTCAAAGTCACATTTAAATTTTGTTGTCAGACATCTACACTAGGTAGCACTATAAATGACATTTTTTTTTTTTTTGAGCATAGAATTACGAGACGAGCATGCCGTTCGCCTGATGGTAAGCGATACGACCACCCATAAACAGTAGCAACACCATCCAGCAACATGTCTTACAAAGTACTGTGTGGCATTCCACTGCGCTCGTCATCCTGAGACATAAGATGTTAAGTCTCATTATGTCCAGTAATTATACTGGCTACAATGTCCTTCAAACCGAAACACAACAGTGCATGCACTGTTGCTTGGCGGTAGAAATAGACATTGCGGTGGTACCCACCCAGACGGCCTCTTACATAATGAGAGACCTACCACCAGTAAATTTCTTTCAAAAGAGTTCAAAGCAGTAAAATCTATTTTGTTGCAAACTCGTTTCGTCTACCGGTTTTGACATTTTAAAATTTATTTTCTTTTGTTTGTCTGCATCAAACTGACAAAGTCAATTAATTAATTTATCTTCTATCTATATATATAAAAGAAAGTCGTGTTAGTTACACTATTTATAACTCAAGAACGGCTGAACCGATTTGGCTGAAAATTGGTGGGGAAGTAGCTTAGAACCAGCAGACGGACATGGGATACTTTTTGTCCCGGGACTTTTATCCTGTTATAATGCTCTTTGCAAAGTAGGGTAATATTGAGGGTTGCCAGATGTAAAATGGGCACGATCAAGAAGTACAAGACAAGTAGAAAGCCGTATTTTGTGGAAATATACACAAAAATTGAAAAATATCTCTTGCTCTTAAACATTCCAATGGTATGTTTATAATTTTAGATGAATGTCTTTTATGAGTTCTATGGCAATGAAATATATACGTCCATGTTTGCCTTTCCGACATGAACTAAGTAAAATTGAGCAAATTCTGGGTTCATAAAACTCATCAATATCATTATGTTAGATCAATCTAAAAACATACATTCTAACTGTACGATCTTAAACTTGCGTATATTCGTAAATATTAAAAATAATCTTACGAATACGATTTACATCGTATATCTGGCAACCCTGGTAATAGAAGTTCAATATCAATATGCCACAGAGAGAATAAAACAACTAAAAAACACGCTTTATAGAAAATCCAACTAAAAAATAGAAAATAAATTTGAATTAAGAATAGTGTAAATAAGAAAAAAAAATATTGTACAAAAAAGCGTGGTTGACAAATTCGATAAAATGTGGTTAGTACCTAAATATAGGCTTCTAATGGACCTCAAAGTATGACAAATACAAGCTGTTTAGTCTTGAGAACGAATATATTAGGATGACGAACAGGATGCTTTTAATAGGTACGTATATTACCGTAATGTATGTGACGCAAAACGTCCATGCAAGTTTGTGATTCTACTAAAGAAAGGATGTTTAATTCCTGATTTAAGAAATCATTAATCATTGCCACATAAGGGAGCATTCAAATTTCCACCTGATTTCAGGATCTACTACAGACTCGGGGAATGTATACCCCAAACCAAAATCTGATGGAACTGTGATAATGATAATCTAATGATTTTCTAGAAATCAGATTAACCGCTCAACAGTGACCATCAGGCTGCTCTAACCAAATGATGGGAGTATTTTATTTATATTATAATATAGACCTGAGCAACAGCTCAGGTCTATATTATATCATCATTATCATTGTACATTAATATAATCACACGAATGGCAGTGTATATAATATTGGTATTATTAAAATTTCCGTATAACCCATAAGCAAAGCACACGTTATTTTTTCCTTATAGTGGGTTTTGAAGTCGGTGCTATTTTTTGTTAAAAAGTTTTATCAAATACTTACATCATATAAATTCTAACTCAGAAAGAATTATTAAAATCTAGTAAAAATAAAAAAGTTATGACGGCAATACCCAAATTTGACACATCTAGAATTGCAACGCGTACGAAAAAAAGAGATGAAGCGATAACCCCACTACGCATATTAACAACTCCCTATCATTCTATTTGATTAATTTCGTTGCGGGTTACAGACAGATTAGTGTTCCCTAAGACTCGCCGAGCTTCACCGCTCGGTGTCATAAAATGCGTGCCACTGCTGATCCTGGCTTACAGGAGTTGCAGTAGCGTGAGGGCGGGATATTCTCTAACCCCACTCACTACGCACCCACTGCAATATTTGAAATATAAATGACTGCCACATTTCTTAACCAATTTTAATGCAGTTTTGGCAGAAAGGCTTCCTTTTCGTAGTATTTACTGTTACATATAGCATAATGTACAAGATCAAACATAGGATGGTCCCCTATTAGGTATGTGAGTGCCTACTTTTTTTCGTTGTAGGTACTCGTTTTGACTTTTGATTAGTTAAAAGGTTACATTAAAATATTTATTTAACGAGTACGCAATAGCATTTACTCAAATATGTTGAGCCGCTTTATTAAAACCCAATGAAATATATCTGTTATTGTTAATGCCAGGGAAAAATTGTTAATAAAATTGTGAATTATATTAGTATCAGATGTCTTAGTAAAACAATATGACATATTAATGCGCCAAGCCCAAATGCCAATAAAACTTCTAATCGGAAAGAATCAATCAGTTAGTGCCTACGGTGTTAAATATTAATCAAGCAATCATCGTTAACGACTTTTTTTTCTTTGGCAGGCTAAGTGACAAAAAATATTTCTTTGCTACATTGTGTTTTATGCATATCGATTTAGAATCAGCACATTTATCTCTATTTTTTTTAACATAGTTTCACACACACAAACACTCACGCCTTTTATCCCCAAAGGGGTAGGCAGAGGCGCAGCTTGTGCACCCCATTTTTGCCGTGCATATTCCGTCCCATGACATCATCCCATGATATCATATCACATGATAGGGGGCGAGCATATCGCCATATCGGGCAAAAGTTCCAGAATCCAGACTGATACCGAGTAGAAAACCGAATATCACTTTGTCCGAACCGGAGATCAAACCCGAGCCCTCAGCATTGCAGTCTTACCGTAATACAACTACAGTTTAATTTTTCCAAAAAGATGTCGCTTAAGTCAATTAGCCTGCCAACGTTTCTGGTATTTGAGTTTGATATTTTTATATATCTTTTGGAAAAGAACCAACGAAAAATCAGTCTGTATATTTCTTATGTTACATAAAAAATCACAAACATGAAAGATAATATGAAACATTGAAAACTTTACAACATAAAGAGGAATCCAAAAAGCGCCATCTACGTTAGAAAAGCGAGACATGCGCACACGCAGCCTATAACGTTCGTATGCATACCTTAGACATATACAACGCAGCATTCAGTATGGCATTCGTCCGGCCACTTTTTCGTATCTTACTGCATTCCTACGGACGTACACACAAATGTTATTGTGCTTCCTGTTACACATAATATTATAGTACTGCCTCGTGAGTGCGCAAAACAATGACAAAACTGAATTTATATATATATATATATGTACTTTATAGAATATTCATTAATCAAAGACAAGTGCCATCAAATACATTCTGGTGTGTTTGTTCAAGCTTTCATAAGTGGGCAACTTTGACAGACACCGCCGAACTTGTTAAACTCTAGTACCCAAGATAGAACATATAAACAAAACAAGACGATTTATAAAAACATTCTACCATTAAGCAAGAAAGCCCCTGGATTTAACGATACTAAATAAGAAAGCCATAACAGGGGTCTGCGGCGGGAAGGTGTCACGATTAGTGTAAGTAGACAGGTATACATGATCATGCCACTCACCTTCATTGGCATCCTGAGTTTCAATATCTCGCTGTAGTCTCGTAACACTTGCAACGGGGCGTGTATCTGATCGACAATATGATTTTATTTATTTCCAGACTTCAGCGTACACTAGTTTAACAATATTGTACTCGGTAGGTAGTAACAGAATTTAATTAAAATTAAAATAGGCTATCACCAAATTTGACGCCGGTTTTATGTGTGTCGTCAGTTAAATTCCCTGACACCCAAAAGGTAAAAAACCAGCGATGCACCTACGATTCCTCTGACATAGCAAGAACTATGATTCGTGAGGGTCACATCCCATTAGGGCAGTCGTATACTATGAAAATATTAATAAGTTGCTATACCTTAACAAAGTTCAGCCCGTAGAGTTCCTCGGGAGCTTCCTTTTCGAGTTGCAAGCCATCCTGCTCGAGGTTGTACTCGAATATACGCCGCTGCTCGTACGCCTCGGGACTAGTCGCGTCCTCTTTAAGCGACTCCCACACCAACACGAAGTCTATAGACCGGACGCCGTCGTTGAACGTGAGGGAAGGGTTGTTATGTATGCCGCCCATTACGATCCTAAACAAAAGAATTATCACTGGATACTTCAAAACTTCTGTGATCAACAATTTCACACATTATAATCATTAAATCGAGCCAAGTCTTCTAAACTATGTGATGATACTTGAAGAGTGCCACTAGAAAAAAATTAGGAACAGTATAGCCTACTTAGTCCAAATATTTGTCGAATTTTCAGTATGAGACAACACCGATCAGTTACGTTGGGGATTTCGACGAGTATGCCACTCGCCTGATGTTAAGCCATACGACAGCCCATAAACAGTAGTAACACCATACAGAACTTTTAATTATAAAGTACTGCGTTGCACTCCACGAAAGGCCTTGTTCACTTGTCTTGTACTTCAGGTACATGCGAAATTTTTAGTCGCTGTAAGTAACGAAACAAATAGTAAGGCTATTGAGTATTATATAATTGCGATAAGTATTTTAATACAGTAAAAACTTTTTAACAAAAAATAAAAGCGACTTCAAAACCACTACAAACCAAAGAAATATTTAACTTTATATACGTATATTTGCAGTCGGTGCCTAATTGTGTGCATTACCGGAGTTAGTAGAGGTGTGAGTGAGTAGCGCCCACGCTTTGGAAAACGTATTTCCGACGGATGTAACTGAGGGCGCGCTTATCGCACTAATTCCGCTCTCAGATCTACGCGCTCTATAACTTGTTCGCTCTATAATTTCGCTAACCATAAACCACAATTTGAATTTTTTAAAATGTGGTCTTCTAGTATATTCATTTAGTGTTAAGGGTAAATGTTCTTTTTAATTATATTTTTTAATTTGTGAGCTGCTCGAGTATGATATACTCGCTTATTGTCAACTATGCCTGCAGCGGGCGTCGTGTGCCGAGTCAGCCACTTCCTTGCAACATGGTTGAGGACGCAGTGGCTGTTACTTGCGTCATACTCGTGAACGGGCTCTTCTTGTGTGGACTAGTCTTCCCAATTCGTTTACTAATTGTATAATTGATGAAGTAAATAAACTAACTGCTCGAAACAAAATATAAAAAAAAGCCCCGACACAAAAAGCCTCTAAAAAGTTAAAAAATAAATTATTTTGATTGTCGTGTAATCCTTGGACGCCCGCGGTGGACACCGGTGTCCATTTATATAAGGAAATTAGCTTATAGCTATATATAAGCGACCGGTACCTAGACTACCTAGTAATATTTTGCCCACAGCGCCCTCGCGTCGGGGGACCGAACTCCGGACCCGGGAGACGAAAATACTTCTTTGGCGGTCCCCCGACGCGACGACGCTTGGGTCAAAATATCACTAGGTACTTAAACGACAAACAAAGACTTTTATTTTTTAACTTTTTAGAGGCTTTTTGTGTCGAGGGTTATTTTTTTTTTTTTTTTCAAACTTTTTAAATTACTATACATGATGGGGCCTTGATAATCAACTATCTACCACCTACTCATTGGTACCATTTTTATGAGCCCACACACGATATATCTGCTATGAGTTGTTAAAGAGTTGGGTATCCAGCAGACAACTTGATGCTGCAGCATCAGCTCAAGGTTAACATGTCTTTAAAACATTGCCGAAGTCACAGTACAGTAACTATTAAATCAATCGGAGTTGTGAAAGTTAGAAATGAGCTGATAATTTTCAAACGCCTGAAGCGATCTTCATAAATTAGGTACCTATAGCTAAGAACCATCTCGATCACATAAGCTTTCAAACAAACAAAAAAACGCGTCAAAATCGGCCCATTCGTTTGAGAGCTACGACGCTACCGACAGACATACAGATACACAGATACACACCCTAAACTTATAACACCCCTCTTTTCTTGTCGGGGGTTAAAAACTAATTGTAAATTTTTTTTGTATAATGTATTTATTGTACGTAGGTACTAGGCACCTAATTTATACAGTTGAACTGATTTTCAATAGAGCAATACTAAGTTTTTTGTCCGATGCTCTAGTATAAACTACTTTCTGAACTTGTGGTAGTATTTTTTTTATGGAATCTAAATCATGTTTAACTATTTATGGATTCAAATACCTAAATTATCTAATTACATTTAACGACGATTCCGGGGAAAATCCTTCCTTGAGCGTTATACCCACATAAGGTAATAGGGTACTTATATATTGAAACAATATATATACAAACATTGAATTGGGTTTCAATGACGAGTACGACGTACATATGTAGGTACGTCGTACTTGTCTGCCTCTTCAAATGTGTCGAAAAGGGCGCAAAGAATTAATATTATAGTCCTCTAATCTATACTAATATTATAAAGAGGAAAGATTTGATTGTTTATTTGTTTGTGTGTAATGGATAAACTCAAAAACTATTGGACCGATTTTGAAAATTCTTTCATCACTAATAGGAATCTACATTACTCCTGAGTGCTATAGGCTACTTTTTATCCCTGGAAAATATTTTTATCCCGGAAAAACTTTTTCACGCGGGCGAATATAGACTTCTGCTCGCGGAGCAGAAGTCTATTGCATATATTCGCATTGGCCATAAATAAAGCAATCCACTTTTTGTCGTCCACGACTCACTTTGGAAACCCACCACGTTTACCATAAACAATTCCTGAAATTTCATTAATATTCTTAACGTGTTAATGTGAGCGCTTAGTTTTTGGATTAATATTGCCACAAAAATGCATGCAATAGTTACACCCCCATATCTCCCCTTAAGATCAAATACAAAACAATGACGAAACAGACACGAATACACAACCACTTACAGATTAATTTTTATACACATGGTCGCAGTATAGAACCACAAAAACACAGCATTTAAATATATACGGTATATATATTGTGTGTATCATGTATAATAATGGCGCACCATATAATAAGGACCCTTATTGACGTCACAATCGCTCTAGGTGAGTAATTAAATTATATACGAATATGCATAAAAATAACTAATATTATGGTTCACTGATGTTTGGTGTTACCTTAAAACAGAATATGTATATATCTTAATTCCGTACAAATTGATAAGTAATTAATAGTTACGGTGCAAAAATGTTGGCGCTTGAATCACAAATGTTTCATCAAATTGTCGTTATTACTCACGAGCAGTGGTTTGCGACCGTCTTGGCCTTGCCGTTTACCCCTCCCGGGAGGGTGGGCGCCGGCTCCCCGCAACCACACTCCTCGGCAGCACGCGTTGACGCTTCGCTACCGTTGTCCCTGCAATTATCCTTCATTTGGGGACCAGCGAAATAATTCCTGTTCTTTTAGCACACATGTCTCCATCCGGAATAGGTTTAGCAACCCTATTAAGCCATGAACACTATGACGTCACATGACATGCAATATACAAAAATGTTAACTATATAGGTAATTTTATTAGATACAGATAAATTTTCGTTTACATATTATAGGTATGTACACGGAAATAATTTTGTAACAGCCGTATCCACATCGAGCGTATAGGGCATGATCAGGAACAGAATGTCTGGCAACTATTTCCATATGACTTTTACTTAATAAACTGAATACTGTTTTTTCCCAGCATACCAAGCACATCGCGTCGCCCGTGAGTACGTCGCGCGAGCCCGCGTTCTCGGAGTGGACATGGCTCATAACATCTGTCGAGGCATCTATTGCAATACAATTATGGTAACTATATCCAAATATTATTTAAGTATTTTTGTGATGACATGTGTTGTACCAATCCGACGACAGATGTCACTACCAGTGACTTACATTTCCATTTGTATAAAGAAATTACTCCTGCTTGAGAAATCTAGCGTGTGTATCTCGATCCTGGACGGCAGGATCTCGTTGCCAATGTAAGGTAACACCACCTTGGGGTAAAGGCTACCTGAAAAACGTCAGGTTCCTAGGCTCTGTGCTGCAATTCTAAAGCGCTTTTACCATTCTGAGACAATATTGGCAGCGAAACAATCGCTTTATTGTCACAGTAACAATGCTTGGGACATGATCTCATAGTCTGCATTTAATAATAAAAGGGTTCACATCGTGCAATAAGGAAAACAAATACTTTACACTACAGTAATTAATATAATTAATTCATATTAAACAGTACCTATAATTTGGATAAATAAATAATATTACTGAATATATTACTAAGCGTAGTGTAACAATAAATATAACAATGGAACAAATTAGTATTATATACATGTTAGGAATTAATGGGCAAATAAAATGACGTTAGTTATGAAAAAGTAAAATAAAATACACCAGTCGCCCGCAGTCTTAACTCTTAACACCATATGGCTATATACAAAATATCTTGTCGTGGATGAAAAACTAATGTAAAATTCTGTTAACACAAGTCCGAAACCCAAAACAATTACAAACATAATATTAACGGATAGGCAATATCCATTAATTAACTGAACACAGTACTTCATTCGTATCAATAATAATAATCCCTTCCTAGCCGATTTCGGCTACGGCGGCCAATCTCAACGGAGATCAGCCAGGTGCGCAGGACATATTATAGTGCACAGGTGTGTGCGCAATACACAGGTGCACTCACTATTCCTTCACTCTCATACTCCGGTGAGCCGGCAATCCGACATGACCGGAGAGAGATCAGGCGCAGGACCAACGGCTTTACGTGCTATCCGAGGCACGGGGGTATCACACCGCCAACTTCCTGACTCCGAGCTGCGACTGAGTAATTTTTAAGATGGAAAAACCCAGTCACAATGTTTTTTTTGGCCCGACCCAGGATTCGAACCCAGGACCTCAGCGCGCAAATCGTACTCGTAACGCGTACGCAATACAACTACGCCACCGAGGCAGTCAATTCATTCGTATCAAGATCTATAGAGCGTCAGTTATAGTAAATTTCAGAAATTTATAAAACCGAGCCATAATAAGTAACGATTAGGTATTATCACTGACGCATTTTCTTCGAATCTCTACAAAAAGTGTCGATTTCTAAAAAGTTGTGTGCAAAAGACAATACGTACTAGCCTTGGTGTACCGAATCCATCGCTCGTCAGGTGGTAGCCAGTACCACGACTTTCCATAATTTATGATTCTATAGCAATACCGCCCAGACTGCAGTGCATTGCAGAATTAGCCCGCCTCTTGGGAGTTTTCTCCGACTAAAATTTTCCTTGTACCGATAGACATGTTTGCTTGCAAACTACTAAAAGTCTACGGCGGACTCTCAAGTAGTTGAGATGTACTAAGTAAGATCTATACAATAGAAATAACACTACAATGCCTCCTTCGATACAGTTGTAGTTGATTAGACAAACGAAATATTCATCTCAAGCATGGGCGTATATAAGTGGGGGGGTCCGGACCCCCCTTTAGCTTACAAAAAAATAATCCGGGCCACAAAACATGCATACACGAACTTTTGGAGACAGGGGAGAGGGGGTATACGTGACTTATTCGCGGAAAGAAGGTTTTTTGTGTCATGAGGCGGCAAGTACCCACGCTACGCCACTAACATTTTGGTATCCTCGGACCCCCCTATCTGAAAGCTATAGTACGCCCGTGCCCTCAAGACTGACTTGAATTAAATTCGTCTTCCTTAAAGAGGTCTACGTCCTTTTAATACCTACATTCCTATAATGACCTTTAAGTATTGTTTACTAAGAGGCAAAATATCCGATTCAATGAGTATTCTATACGTAAGTTATTAGCACATATACTCTAAATTCCTTTCATAATAGCATTAGTACGGAAAATAGCAAACGAACTGAAGCCGCTTGCTGAGGTCAATGTTACTTCTTTCCTATATTCAGATATTACTGGGGTTATACAACGGGCGTGTTTGTAGCGCGTGTTAGCTCGTGTGGTTAGCCCATCTAGGCACTTCTTGGTGACATGCGAAGCGACTTTATGGGTCGTAACCAACATGCTTTTCTACAAGCATTAACAGTAACAGAAAACAAAATACTTCATTCCCATACATTTTTTGCTTTTTTTTTCAAAAATGCATGTGACATATCCTATCGATAAGTATAAACTTATATGCCGCATGCATTTTTTTGTTTTCTATTGGCGTTAACCCTTGTGGAAAAGCATGTTGGCTATGGTCCCTGGGGTTAATAAAAACGAGCTCATACCTACGCTCTGTAGAAACACAATTTATTAAATTTCACTTCATTTATTTAATTTTACAATAATTAATTAAAAATGTTTGAGGTGCCACAAACAAATAGAATAATTATAGCGTGCAATATGTAGCGATGAACAGAATTATATTAAGGGTTATTACGTACTTAAAGGAAAAACATACGCTATTTTCAAATTGTGTGACATTCCGCTCCATCACATCTATGTAAACTGCTACTACTACTAACGGACTAAGTATCTAAAAACATATGTTTAAAAATGGCTATGGAAAAGACTTTCACAATCTTTTCATGGGAATTATTATCGCGAAAAGCACGAAGAGCTAAATAGTGTGAGTTGTACCTACACACTGCCACCCGTCATATTTCTTTATTCTCTGTATTCCATCATAGCGATGGCAACGGGAAGAGCGGCGGGGGAGAGAATAAATATTTATTTATAGAACTATATAGAGCCGTTCTCGACGACGGTAACAAGGGGCGCAAGTGGAGGCTGTGAAGGCTTCATGCTAATTAAATGCTATTTTGTGTCGCAAACGTCCCGCCGTTGCTCCCGCTCTAGTCAGGAATACCTTACGTCACCTACACCATTTGAACACAGCCATTCAACGCCAAGTGCAACAAACATGTGCTGTCTACAAATACACGAACACCAATCCTAAAATTTTAAGGCTCTAGCATACATTAAAATATCAAACAACACATAGCTAAGCGAACATTAGTCACATATTTAGTGATGACTCAGGCGCCTTAGTCAACTTGTGAATTGATGCGTGTTGCGTGCTCTCCGCTCTCGACTCACCGGTCGGTGTTCATCTCTTGAGACAGATTGTCCTGGTAGTTGCTCAGCACGGACATGGCCTGCAGGTCTCCCATCTTCTCCTGCTCCGTTTTCTCCGTCTGACCCAAATATAAGAGCCAACATCAAACACATACCCACAGTATTGGCGGAGCTCGAAACGATTAATATACTTAACTTTAGTTTTTGTTATTGTTTAGCAGTCGTTTTGTTGAAAAATAACATAATAGCATGGCTGTCGATAGTATTTAACTTTAGATTAATATAGTTAACTTATACAAATCGCATTACTACCATACATGTCTCTTAAGAAATACTATAGGTATCTGTTTAAGCTAAACCAACAAGCGGGAGAAAGCATGTCTTTCAGTCGCAATTTTAACCAACGAGACGTATTATTTTCGCAAAATTTGTAATACAAATCTATTTTGTTATTATAATTTTATTCTATGAAACTAAACAAACTGTTGCTTAATTCACGTCTGTATTCTATTGAGACTGTGACGCTCCTACAGCTTTGCTGACCCCTTCACGCTGTAGATTCTATAAGTATATATGTCTACAAAGCAGCGCTATGACATTCCAGAACAGCTCTTCCTTCCCCAAAATATTTTTTCTTTTAGTACTAGTTTTAGTAGTAGTATATTAACACCATGTTAAGGAGGTTTATTATTGTTTTTTAATTCTATTCTAACGTTATAATGACGTTGCCGCTAACTATTTTTCTCATGCAGATTTTGTCACGATGCGGTCACGGTCTGCTTCATGTTGGACATATTAATTGCATTAGGCATTTAAAGTACAGCGTGATGATACGCTTGAAGACTAAAATGCCTAAAGCTACGTTTAGACTAGCAAGTTCTCTCAGCAACATATTGCGCAAGAGCTACCAGATGCGTTTACACTAGCGGTAAAATTGGAATAATCCTATACACATGCGACTTGCCAAAAGTCATGCAAGCTTCAAAATTTGCAGAACTCTGTTTGTTTTGACTGTTTACCTACACGGTAAAAATCCCATGTGGAAGATAATTCCGGCAAGTTTTCTTGCTAATCTAAACCCCGCTTAGCAAAATAATTACGACGCAAGCGGCCATTTTTATGGAGGACCTGTACAGTAACATCATAGATTGAATATGTGACGTGTATAACAGTTATCTATTTATATACATTCAACATTTTATTATTTTTACAAAAAATCATATTATATTAAGGGCCGATTTCACCGCTGGCTGATAAAGGTTATTTGTCACACAAATGCATAAGCCGACCAAACACAAAAGTCACACTCTAACTTAGGAGTATAGCGATAAAATCGACCCTAAACCATTGATGTATTAGGGTTTTTTAATACATCAATGCCCTAAACATATTTAGTTATTGGAAACTGGCAGAAAATTATGCAACGCCTATTCTGACTTGTTGCAACTTTTTAAAGTAGCTAGAGAAGACAAACGAAGACACGGGTTGATTGACGGACGACGGTGACTGATTACTTCGACTGTTCATTTTGGGAGCGTTGCCGTTTAAGGAAAGTGAAGAGACCTGTGGAGAGATATGTAATAAGCTAACGCAAATCTTATCGAAAAGGTGCCAGCCGTGAGCTGCGATACACAATATGTCTCACCTTACCGATGCCAACAAAGTGGCTAACACGCGGCTCTACCTTACGCTAAAACCCGTAATAACAGAAAATTAAAAAAAAATAAAAGTATTTTAATCACTCGACCATAAATAAATTTAAAAATGTACTTTTCAGGTGCTAAAGAGCATTAAAAAGATAAGTTTTTAGGTGTAAGGTCAACGGCCTCAATATTACACCTATTACAATTTGTCGCTTTAAACAACCTTGTCGACACTCTACAAAAACGCACTCCCGGCAACATCCAGTATTATAATGAGGTGCACGGACGTAGTGCGTCACACAATTACGGAAAGATTGAATTCCTCGTAGACGGATTAAAATAAATATGATTGAACTAAATGGATTTATCAAGGCATATATTTTTTTATTCCATCTATAACGCTACACCGAAACTCTCTGTAACAAACTAATTTCCTGTATTACTTTCTTAACTAAATAGCCACGAACCAACTTGGCGGTGAGTTCAAAACAGTTCAAGTGACAAAAGATACCCGTCGCCGTTCACTCGGCATCGTAAGTCCGACCTGTAGACACTGGTAACAACACTATAGATGTCAAACTAGTCAAATAAGTCGTCGACTTATCAAATTAAATGCTGGCGTTAAAATTCGGTGACAAATGTCAGATAACAAAGAACCTTAAAAATGTGATAGCGTACTTTACGTTTCGCGCCCGCATGACGCTGATTCATTCTCAAAACGGTAACGTCGTACATTAAATAGCACAGGACTTCGACGAAATATCTGTACATGATGTTTGGTTTTAAAAAAATCTGCACGCAACCGGCGCGAGCAATACACAGCGACCTTGCGCACTCGACTGAGCTCCGTCACTGAGTCAGTGTTTGAACAGCCATTTGTAGAAGATATATCATGATAGCCATCACATTTTCCGACTTATAGACAAATCTTATGTAACAAAAATTTCTTATCACACTCACTAAAATTTTTGGCAACATTTTTCCAAACACCATTGCGTTTTCGTCGCCATTTTTTGGAGATCGGTGAACGTTCGCTTTGTTCTGGTGTCAAACACTAATTATGTGTGAAGGTAAATACTTTAATGGTTGATAAGCGTGCACTGAACAACTTTCGGGGGCGCGTTACGTTTGGAAAATAATTTTTATTATACCGCGTTCACATGAGCGTTGAGCGTCACACATCAGTTAATACTATAAATATCTAGTCAATAATTTATCTCACGTCTAAGGGGCGTGTTGCAAGTTTTTTATAAACATCTATACACGCTTTGTTTAATAACACAGTATTTATAGAAATCTCTCAATAAGAATTCGAAATATCGTAAATGACAATATGACCATCTCATTTTGTGGTAATAATAGCGTTTTACCAACAAGTTATACATTCAAAAATAAATAAGTGGCAATCGCTGAGACAAGAGAAGAGAAAGTGGACGATAGCCTAGTTGGGAATGGAACGGTCTGCCGAGACAATGTCCGGAGGTTCAAACCCAAGGCACACACCTCTGACTTTCGTAGTTACGTGTGTATTGTTTATCAATTATCATTCGCTTTAACGGTGAAGGAAAACATCGTGAGGAAACCTGCATACCTGAGAAGTTCTCTGAATTTCGAAGGTATGTGAAGTCCGCCAACCCGCATTAGGCCAGCGTGGTGGACTAAGGCCTAAAACCCTCTCAGTAGTAGAGGAGGCCCGTGCTCAGCAGTGGGCAGTATATAATACAGGGCTGATTGCATTGCATTGCAATCGCTGAGAAAGTGTTCCATTTACGTTTACTATACTTATTTAATGTCGTTTAAAAGCTTCAAAGCCTAAAGGTTAAAATAAATTTGTAAGTCAAGGTGCTGGATGATGTTGCTACTGTTTATGGGTGGTCGTATCGCTTACCATCAAGCGAACGGCATGCTAGTCTCGTCATTCAATGCAATAAAAAAAAGACATTACATTATCCTGCGATTCATCATCATCATCATCAGTCACATGACATCCACTGCTGAACATAGGCCTCCCCTAAAGATTTCCAGACGGACCTGTCAAAAGCGGTCTGCATCCAGCGTGTTCCTGCGACCTTTATCAAGTCGTCTGTCCATCTTGCAGATTAGAGATATTTAATTTAAGAGTATGAATTATTGTTATATTATTATATTACTTAGGGCCGAATTAACCGCTCGTTGATAAATGCTACTCGTAACATAAATCTATAAACCGACCAAATACAAAACACACACTCTAATCTGTGCTCCCAAAAAATGGCAATGAAATGCATACTATCCGCATAAGTTGTTTAATACGATAATGGTAAAATAAAATTTTCTTGAATCTATGAAACAGGTCCTAAGCATGTTTCCAAAAATGAAAGATAACAACGAAGCAGTGTATACAAGCCTTTATACAGTTAAAAACACTTTACTATATTAAAAGAACGCCTTCGGGAATTGAAATGGCAGACGAAACATTACACACTTGATAATATAAATTAATTGACATATTATAATGTACCTATACATACAAATAACATTATAAGCATTGCAATTATCAGCTAGTAGTATATTTTGATGGTAGTACAGCAATTAGATTATTAACTACGTAAGTGCTTACGAGTCTTTAATTTAGCAGGTACAGTCATCCTCAAATAATAATAATACGTAATATATGAATTACAAAATAATATGGAACGCCATCCTGTCTACATATTCATTAATTTGGGGCTGAAATTCCTGTTTTATTTTTACACTGAAATATCGCTTGACGCGCCGGGCTATAAAAAAAATTACGCTATTATCTGTGGTAGACTGAGAATCAAAATACCACAAGCTCGTTTGGTATTCACTGGACTCATTTAGACATTTTGAAATTGTAAAACACAATGCCTGCTTTCATAATTTCAAATTGAATTCGGGGGTTTATAGACTGTTAAAAGTTATGAGTCTAATTTATGTTTCCACTACAAGCGGATATGATACGTCGTGTGCTAATAATATTATTACCTCAGAGGAAATAGAATACGCATATTTAAAATAAAATGACGCTACTGTATAAGTTTTACAATTTGAGCATCATATTCTTTAGACGAGTGATTTAGTTAGTGAGGATTTTGCTTGACCTTCCCAAGCATGACACATCTACTCTCCTCTAGTTACTACCAGCTGATACTCGTGGATTCTCATTTCATCATACGTATAACAAATGCTTCCCGAAAAACAGTGGCGTAACTAGAGGGTGGCATAACGGGCAAAATGCCCACGGCTTCAGTTTTTTGCTTATTGGGTCCTAAAATTACAGTAGAACAGTTTTCTCATGTTAGCAGGGGCCTCATTCTAATAATTAGCCACGGGCCTATATGGTGTATTTGGGCTACTGCCAATCAACATGTAAATTAAACGAGATGAAAAGAATTCGGGTGAACGCAGTGGCGTAACTATGGGGTGGCATGACGGCAAAATGCCACGAACCCCCGGCTTCCGGGAATGGATTTTTTATGCAAGTGAATGACGAGACAAGCAACCCGTATGCATGATGGTAGGCGACACGGCCATTTTAAACAGTACCAAGTACCAGTCCCATCCAGAACTTTTAATTATAAAGCACTACGTGGGTGACGAGCGCACCTCGTGCGACGACACCTCAGGAGGCGTGAGATGCTAAGTCACATAATGCCTAGTAATTACGGCGAGTATCAGGCTACAATGTCCTACAACCGAAAAACAACAGTGAAAACATACTGCTGCTTGGCGGCAGAAATAGACATTGGGTCTCTGAGTGGCTGGGGCTACCTGCCCAGACGGACCTTCGTATATTAATAGTAATTTAAATTTAGGGAAGACGACCGACCGATCATTTTGTTGCGCTTGCCTTTATAAGTTTCATTTTATTAAGAAAGTAGGAAGAGCAATACAACAAAAATAATTTTGTAAATGTGGGCGAATGCACATTGTACACCGTTATTTTATTATTTTTTTGTGTTATGTCCAGTTTTACGTATTTGTACATGCCTGTCCAGGTATTCCCTAAATCCCTTCATTTGGATTTTATCTTATTTCAACGGTGATGTGCGTGCATTAGCTTATATAACTAATCTGACTTTGTACACAGCACAAAAGAATTGAAAAAAAAAAGAGAAAGAAACAATGAACAATTGATGACAAAAAAAGTAAGCCCGGAGTTTCTTTCTGCCTTTCTTCTTCGGGTCGTCATCGCTTAGGTAGCTAGTGAAAGGCTGGTAGGTTAGCTAGGCTAGGGCCTGTAGTGTCCTCACCGGTGAGGATCGCGACGCGTTCCTCCCATTATTTTAATAAAATGATGTCCTTTTTATATCCCCTTTCCTGCCAGCCCGAGCTGTTTTTTTGTTTTTGTTTATTTCTTATCATAGATTTACTCCCAATAAAAATGTCGGTAGTTATATAAGTGACCATTGGTATTTATAATAATTATTAATATAATCAATTTAATGTATCTTGACTTATCATAAGTGCAACTATGTTCGCCTACGTGATGAATAAAGTTTTTTTTTTTTTTTATTTATTTATATACGAGGCACCTACCCCCATCATCGACCTTACTTAACATACCTACTTAGCAAGATAAAAAAAATATTTGCAACTTTTTGAATAGCGTTTACACTTTACACATGTTTGCACGATAAAAATTGTTTACGGAAATAGTCTTTTGGATGTTTTTTGTTAATATAAACCTCGCTCTATAATTGTTAAAATAGTGATTTTGTATTTCCCGCGCTTGCTGTCTATGACATTTGTTATTAGAATAACTGCAATGACTATGAAAAGTATCTGTGTGGTTTTATGGTTCAAGATGGCTAACTGTTGGGGATAAGTTAATATTGTAATTTGTGTGATTTAACTATAAAAGTAAATTGATAAAAGAGAGAACCTGTTTTTATTGCTGCCCATATTCTAACATGGTAGCAGTAGCCAGTGGTTGTCAGTACAATGGATGAAAAAGAAGATTTTAAATTGCAAGTATTCAACGGCACGGCTTATGACAAATGGAAATTCAGACTCAAACTATTCCTAGAAATGAAAGACTGTTATGAAGTGGTCGAGTTGCAGAACAGGCCAGATAATATAACCGAAAAAATTTGGAAGACAAAAGAAATCAAAGCCAAAAACTATATAGTGAACAGCGTTTCGAATTCTCAACTTGAACTTATAATCAACGAAACAAGTGCGAAACAAATGATACACAAATTCGACAGCATTTATGCGACAAGAAGCTCAGCCAACAAACTTTTGAGTAAAAGACGTCTACTCGACTTAAAAATGAATGAAAATGATGATCCTGCTGAATTTTTAAACAAGTTCGAGGCACACATTAATAACCTAATCGGCAGCGGAGAAATTGTTACACAAGAGGACAAGCTAAACTATCTGTTGCTTTGCCTGCCACAGTCTCTTTCTCAAATAGTGGACATAGTTGATGCACTACCAGACAAAGAAAAATCGGTGGATTATGTGAAGTCGAAGTTATTACTTACACAAAAGATAAAAGAGACAGAGAGATGTACACAAGGGTCGACACAGGCATTCCGCGCAGGAAAAGAGGAAAAGAAATGTTATAATTGTGGGAACCCCGGACACTTTCAAATAAATTGTCCTACGAGGCAACATCAAGTGCGACCTGCATGGAGAGGAAATTGGAACTGGAGAGGAAATTGGAACTGGAGAGGAAACAGAAACTTAAGAGGTCGTGGTCAACATCGAGGAGGCAGAGGTACTTCGGGAAGATGGCATTCTGGCGGTATGGCAGGTACATCTATTGTGCAGAGTGGTCCCGATGTCAACTCATTTAATGTGGAAGTGATGTCTTCTCAAGTAGTAAGTAAAAAGTGTGATATGCAGGATGAAGTGTCTTGGTTATTGGACAGTGGTTGCTCAGACCATATTATAAATGATGATAAATATTTTTGTGACTATAAAAATTTAAATAATCCTGTTGATATTAAGGTAGGTGATGGTTTTACTTTGAAAACTAATAAAATAGGAAACATATTAATGTACTTCAATGTAAAGGGTCAATGGCTTAAAACTAAAATACATAATGTTTATTATGTACCTACTATGAGACAAAATCTATTAAGTGTGTCTAGTATAACTTCTCTTAATAATTTAATATTGTTTAATAATGATAATGCGCTGATATATGGCTCTAAAAACAATCAAATAGCATGTGCAATAAAGAAAAATAAATTGTTTTTACTTAAAGGAAAGGTAGGTTATGAAAATGATAGTCCAAAGTCATGTGTAAGTGTAGTAATGTCAGAAAAGGAAAAGTGGCACAGAATTCTCGGTCATACAAATTTTTATAATGTAAGAAAATTATGTGAAAATAATTTATGTATTGGTTTGCCACAGAAAATTGAAAATGATTATTATCAATGTGAAATATGCTTAGAAAATAAAATGTCTAATTTACCTTTCAATTCAAATAAGAAAAGTAGATCTACTGACTTGCTTCAAATAATACATACTGATGTAAATGGCCCAATAAATCCCATAGGTTCTGGTGGTGAAAAATATTTTGTTAGCTTTATTGATGATTTTAGTAAGTTAGCTAAAGTGTATTGCATTAAGTCGAAAAGTGAAGTGTATGATTGTTTTGTGAATTATGTTAATTTAGTGGAAAATCAAACAGGAAAAAGAATTAAGGAGATTCGTTGTGATAATGGAACAGAATATTTAAACAGAAATTTCTTTGAATTTACAAAGCAAAAAGGTATCTACATAAAACCTTGCCCTGCATATACTCACGAATTAAATGGAGTAGCTGAGAGATATAACAGGACAATAATGGACAGAGCAAGATGTTTATTAGCCGAAGCAAAGATTGATAAATGTTATTGGCCAGAATGTATTAAAACTGCTGCATATTTAGGGAACAGATTGTTAACAAATACATGTATTAAAAGGACACCATATGAAATATTCTTGCAAAGAAAACCGGATGTGACAAATTTGAAAATATATGGAAGTGAAGCTTTTGTTAGAATACCAGAGCAGAGAAGAACATCCAAATTATATCCTAAAGCAGAAAAGGGCATATTAGTGGGATATTCAGATATGGGATACAGAGTATTAATAGGAAATAAAGTAATTGTAAGTCGTCATGTAACATTTATTGAGAAAAGGCCCCAATATATACATTTTAATTGTGGTGAAGAAACTAACAATGAAGTTATTAATAGGAAACAGGAGACAGAAGATGAAGACCCAAGGAATGATAGTAATGAACAAGAAGATGAAGAAAATCATAAGTGTGAAGAAATAGAAGAAAAGAAGAAAGAAGATATTAAGGAGGTGAAAGAAATAAGACCAAAAAGAACGAAGAAAATGCCTAAAAGGTATGAAGACTATGTGGTACATGCAAATTTCTGTAATGTAAACTTACCTGAAAATTATGAAGAAGCTATTAAATGCTCAGATTCAAGGAAATGGAAAAAGGCAATGGATGAAGAAATAAAAAGCTTAGAAGAAAATAATACATGGAAAATAGTTGACGAGCCGTTAGACAAGAAAATAATAGAAGTAAAGTGGATATACAGAATTAAATCAAATGGTAAGTACAAAGCTTGTGTAGTAGCAAAAGGATTTCAACAGATATACAGTGAAAATGAAGAAATATACTCACCAGTTGCAAGAATGACTACATTAAAAGTTATTTTATCTACAGCATGCCTAAATGGATGGGAAATTGAACAAATGGATGTGGAAACAGCATTTTTAAATGGCAATATAAAATCAGAAGTATACATCTATCCGCCTGATGGTTATGAAATAGAAGAAGGCAAAGTCTACTTATTAAAGAAATCATTGTATGGATTGAGAGAGAGTCCACGTGATTGGTATGAGTGTTTTCACAATTTTATGGAGCAAATAAAATTCAAGCGATCTGATTATGATTACTGCCTATATACAGGATGTATAAGAGATGAAAAGGTATACATAATACTTTATGTTGATGACCTACTTTTGGTTAGTTCAAATATTGGCTGTATTAAAGAAGTAAAAGATATGTTAAATAAGAAATTTCGTATGAAAGACCTTGGAAGAATCAAACAATATTTGGGTATTAATATAGAATACAAAAAAGAAGAAAAGAAAATGTATTTAAGTCAAGAAGAATATATAAAAAATTTAGCTTATAAATTTCAAGTAATTAATTCAAAGGGATATGAAACACCTATGGAGATAAACCTAAAACTGGAACCATCTACAAATATAAATGAAAATTTTAAGTACCGTAACCTGATTGGAGCTTTACTGTATGTGGCAAATGGAACACGTCCAGATGTCTCATATTCTGTGAACTATCTTAGTCGTTTTCAAAATAGTTATGATGAATCTCACTACAAGTATGCTTTACGTGTTCTAAAACATTTATATCACACCAGAAAATTGAAGTTGAACTATAATACAGATTATGAAAATATAATGGATGCCTATGTTGATGCAGATTGGGCAGCGGATATTGTTGATAGAAAGTCTACCACAGGAATTGTTATTAAAGTGTTTGGAAATACTATACTTTGGAAATCACAAAAACAAAAAATTGTTTCAAGGGCTTCAACTCATGCTGAATATTATGCATTAGCAAATTGTGTTGAGGAGGTACTACCTATAAAGGGAGTGTTAAGTGACTTAGATGTAGTGATTAACTGTATCAAAATTTATGAGGATAATTCTGGAGCCATTGCTTTGTCTAAAAATGGTAAATTTTGTAAAAATTCAAAACATATTGATATAAGTTATCACTTTGTTCATGATTTTGAAAAGAAAGGTATAATTAATGTATGTAAAATTAATACTGAGGAACAAATTGCCGACATTTTAACAAAGTCTCTTTGTAAAGTAAAATTTCAAAAATTTAGATATTTGCTAGGGGTTAGAAATAATGATGAGGAATAAATGAAACTCATGTTTAATTTATAATGTTTATTAAAAATAAAAAAAAAAGGTAAATATATAAAAGGGTTTAGTTGTGAAATATGTTGATTGATGCCATAAAGTGTTTAATGTTAGATTAACTAGCATTTATGAGTCGTATTAGAGTTTATGTAAACTTGTACTGTAGTTTAGCTACAAAATCAAGGAGGTGTGTTAAAATAGTGATTTTGTATTTCCCGCGCTTGCTGTCTATGACATTTGTTATTAGAATAACTGCAATGACTATGAAAAGTATCTGTGTGGTTTTATGGTTCAAGATGGCTAACTGTTGGGGATAAGTTAATATTGTAATTTGTGTGATTTAACTATAAAAGTAAATTGATAAAAGAGAGAACCTGTTTTTATTGCTGCCCATATTCTAACAATAATAAATATGGAAGAGCGAGTTACCTTTCGCAGTTAATATCGTTGCATTGTTTAAACTGTAATAAAAAAAACATTTATAATGGCATAATAGCAGCATATTATCTCGATTTCTTATAACAAACCACTGTTATCAATATTTATACTGCCATATTATATAAAACAGTTGCAAATCACAGTACCTATACGTATATTTATCTAATCTCTCGTATTTTCATTCATTTTATTTTTATTATATAAACGAAAAAAAATGTTGTGTTTAACATGGAGGATAGTTATGTCCATATTCAGAGAACGAAAAAACTAAATGTATACAAATATCTGTCCATTTTCAATTACCTACCTATATGAATTTGGTGTAATAAGCAGGTCAACAAAAAACCTATTCGTAAAGAGGGTATTCTTTATTTACACACCAATATCTTATGGTTAGTAGATAGTAGTGGCCTTTGATCGCCGGGATCGACAGATTTTAGGGAAGGCGCCAGGGCATTAGGGGACGGCCCATACAACAGTGGCATAGCGTCTATGAGGCGGGGGCAATTTTATTTCTTGAAATTACCTTTTTTTGGTTCCTTGGGGCGGCAAATTGTGGATCCGAACGGGCAGAAATAAACCCGCGCTAGGCCACTGCCATACAAAGACTTTTTGCCAATAAATATACTATTGGACACCATAAAATTTGCCCGCCGGAAAATGGGGCTATGAAATATTTTTGGCCTTGTACCCAAAGCTAACCCTGAACGGAAGATACTATTGACGTAGATTTGGGCTTAGTCTAGGAACAATGCCTGGCGCGCCACACTAATTTGGATATCATATTATTATCTTATTAATAATTTTCACCATATTAGTAAAGAAAGAAACATTGCCACCATTCATTAATTATAATTAATGGTCTACACATTGGAAAAACCTCGTTACCAAACCAAAAAAATTATTGAGATTGTAAGAATGAGCATTTATATTGACTAACAAAATACCATTAGGATAGTGATTAGTAACAGATAATATAATAAGGTGGACGGACGACTTGATACAGGTCGCAGGAACACGCTGGATGCGGGCCGCTTTTGACAGGTCCGTCTGGAAATCTTTGGGGGAGGCCTATGTTCAGCAGTGGACGTCATGTAGCTGATGATGATGATAAATATAATAATAATTTAATTAGACTTATCATTTCCGACAATTCTAGTAGGATAACAGACTTGGGACGTAGAACAAAAATATATGAAAATAGGTACTTAAGTAGGCCTTGATAAATGATTCTCACTTATTGTATTTTTAAAGGGAAAAGAAAATGCAATATTTTTTCAAATATGTACATACTTTTATTATGTAAAAGTAAAATACACACCTACCTCAATACATAGCCCCCCGAGGCAATTCTTGTGCTTTGGGTCTTCACACCCAATGCACGCCCATGCCCGGGGGAACATTAGTCGCGGGCCGAGGCACACAGTCAGTGTGTATACCTCTTGGTTGTATAACACATTGAGGCCTAAAAGGGCCCGCGAACATTTCCTGGCACCCTTTTCCTTTCCACCCATCCTGAGAACCTTTCTCCCTTCCCCACCTTTCCTTCCATCATCCTATTCCACTTCCTTCCCAGGCACCTGCAGTCGTCAAGCCGGGGGACTCCAGTATCCCATTCGCAGGTTTCCCCCGGTGTTGACTGCAGGGTCGCCGACACAAAAAAAAAAAAAAAAAAAAAAAAAAAAAATCTCAATACATACTGTATATTTTTATAATATTATATGATAAAACATATTAAAATTTAAATAATCATGATAGACCTGAGTGCCAAGTCATAGATACTGACAAAGTGCATGCTCATAATGCAGAAACTTTGTGAAAAAAATTGATGTTTGTAATCCAGGACACTAAAGTTTAATTATTGGGAAGCAAAATTCCAAGACATTCCCAGATTTCCTGCCCCTTATTCTCTGACACAAATTATTTTCACCGCTATAACAAGTGCGTAACGTATCTCAATGCGTTTATCACTATGGAAATTGCCTTACAGAATACCATTTAACGCTAATTACACGAAGTTAACGTAACGCATACGTGTTACGAGGTAATACTGTCATAGAGAATAAGGGGGCAAGCCATCTGGCTAACTTGTATGTATGTATGTCTAATGGGGACGTATGCAGTCGCACAGACGGGTGATCAGTTCACTTCCTTGGGAACTATTTCACCCTTAGTCCCATCTGGCTAACTTAAACTAGCCACAACATGAATTAAAGTTGTGGCAAACAATACTTTATGAACTTTGAAATGCCTAATAAGACCATTTGTGTGCCTAAAATAACCATTACACACACCAGCCACTTGTGGGCAGTAGTGATAAGTGATAACACGTTTTTCCCATAGTAAGATGTAATGAGGAAATAATTTAAAATCTATTAATATTATAGTATGCCAAGGTCATAATATAATGGTTTTCCTTCATCATATTAGATTATTTATATATATCCAATGAGTGTTTGTTTTTTAAGTACAGTAGAATACTGATTATCCAAACACTGATTAAATGGACATTTGATTATCTGAACTTGTATGTCACAGCTCTAATTGATAATTTTAAATATTTTGACTGAATATTTGACGTATTATGAATGAGTTCATAACCATAAAATGTTGTATCAAAAATAATCACCTTTTACGAAGAATTTTTAAATTATATCATACGCTACATTCGAATCCTAATCATCCGGATCAAATAAAACTCACAGTTATCCATAAAATCGAAAATCCAGGTAAACAATTTGCCACCTCTGATGACTAAATTTATTTTATATGTAAAAAAACGTAACGTAACGTAATCCTCCAAGCCAGTTTCGGCCACGGCGGCCAATCTCAACGGAGATCAGCCAGGTACGCAGGAGATATTATAGTGCACAAGTGTTTGCGCAATACACAAGTGCACTCGCTATTCCTTCACTCTCATTGTCCGGTGAGACGGCAATCAGACATGACCGGACAGAGATCAGACGCAGGACCAACGGCTTTTACGTGCTTTCCGAGGCACGGGGGGTATCACACCGCCAACTTCCTGACTCCGAGCTGCGACTGAGTAATTTTTAAGATGGAAAAACCCAGTCACAATATTTTTTTTGGCTCGACCCGGGATTCGAACCCAGGACCTCAGCGCGCAAATCGTACTCGTAACGCGTACCCAATACAACCACGCCACCGAGGCAGATTTTATATGTATCATATTGTCTAACTCTAAACAACATATTTAAAACCCAGTACACATTAAAACTTGATTAAAATTTTAATTTTACTTTGTAATTGAGTATCTGGATTTTCAATTTTAAGGATTACTGTAAGTTTTATTTGATCCGGATAATTGGGATTCTAATGTAGTGTATGATATATTTTAAAAAATCTTCATAAGAGGTGATTATTTTTGATACATTTTATACTTCCTTTAAACCGTCAACACCCGCAATGGATGCCGGCGTCAGGGTATATATGGCAACCATGTATATATTTATATACTAGCTGTTGCCCGCGGCTCCGCCCGCGTGAATGAGTTTTCCCGGGATAAAAGTCCCGCTTTATATTTTCCCGGGATAAAAAGTAGCCTAAGTTACTCCTTATTACATCAGCTACCTGCCAACAAAAGTCCCATCAAAATCGGTCCAGCCATTTCAGAGATTAGCTGGAACAAACAGACAGACAGAAAGACAGACAGACAAAAATTGAAAAAAAAAATATTTTGGTGTATGTACCGTATATATATTCATATACATGTAGTAAAAAACGGTTATATCAATATTACAAACAGACACTCCAATTTTATTTATATGTATAGATAAGCAGGTGTTGACGGGTTAAAGTAGAATGTGGAATTTGTCCTACAGGGAGAATAACATGCTCATAAGGAATCATCATAGATATTAATTATTCAAAATGAGAATGTGAGTCCACAATTCTAGATATTTCTTCATTGCAGACACAATCTTAGATCAATACAAATCATTAAACTAAACATACAGTGCTAGCTAACATGGATAAGAGATAACAGTTAATGATTAGCAAACAGAATGACTCTTAATAATATTTACTTAAAACTATAATAAGGTTGCAGCCAAGTTGGAGAGGAATAGTCAGCCAAAATGAGAGCTTTGGATTCAATCTCAGAGCATACACCTAAAACCTAATAGTCATCTCTTGTGTCAAAGAGGCCTATGTTCAGCAGTGAATTTCCAAAGGCTGAAGAAGAAGTGACAAAGATTTAAGAAAATATTTAGATGAGACTAAAACACTTAAAAATTATCAATAACATCTTTGAATATATTAAGTCCACCTATTCTTATCAGGTCAAAGGCTATTCTTTCTAATTAATAGACGAAATGCATACCTGGTTAAGATGTTATTTAACACTGATGTTAATACTAAATTATAAATTATTAGACTTTTCAGTAAGTCTACTAATAACCCAAACAGTTACACAGTTCTTGGCCCTTTTGAATTTCTGGGTAGCTGTGTTAACCTAACACAAATACTGTAGTTATATTATTACTACTCATCAAATTCTCACCTCGTGAAATCCTGCATCTCCATCTTGGAAGAGTTGTTGGAACGCAAGCTCATTGCGTTGAGCATCAGACAGAAAAGACTCTGTCTCCCCAACGTCGGACTTCTTATGTTGAAGTTTCACACCACCCGCGTATAATGGATTGGTTAACTTTGGCGAAAAAACATTCTCCTCTACTTTCTGGAGGAGCGGCTTCGGTACGTCCTCTTCCAAAGAAGGATCCCCGTCTGACATCACATAAACTGCCGCCAGTAATTACAAACACTATTGTACTTGCTTTTTTAAATTTCTCATATCCGATCTTTTCTTTAAAGATTAGTCACCGCGGAACAATCCGGTGATTTATCTCGTGTGTTTCGGTTCGATCACTAATTAAATGGGCAAAGGTGAAGACGTTATTGTCTACCGCGTTTCATAAACCAATAACATTGCAAGTATACCCTCTTTATTTAGGTATTGTTGCACACTTGTAAGCACTGGCCACTACAGGAAAGAAAGTGAGTTGAAAGGTCGTTGTAATTATTTGTGAATCTGGAAATATACACTCTACAGATTTCTTAGATATTTCTGCTGACAGCTGGCAGTGACATTTGACAGCTGTTGTAAGTGACAGCCTAAAGCGGGGCTTAGACTAGCAAGAAACTTGCAGAAGGTATCTCGCGCAAGCTATTTCTGCCGTGTAAACAGTCACGGAAAGCTGACTTCTGCAATATTTTGAAGCTTGCAGGACTTCTGGCAAGTCGCATGTATAAACACTATTTTGTTGTTATTTAACTTGCAGTTTATTCTGCGTGCAGATAAAAGTTTTAACTTGCTGCTAGTAGATTACGTTTTTTTATATTTATATGTTCCATACGGAATGGGCTAAGGTCAAAGACCATTCTGCCAAGTTATAAGATTGTAGCATTACCGATATGTCTATTTTTGCCGCCTAGTAATTCAAATTCAAATCATTTATTCAGTAATTAGTAAGGGCACTTTTACACGTCATTTTTCACAATGTTTTTATCATGTAAAAGATTCTGTCAGTGCTTCGGAAAAGCCCACCGACCTGAGAAGAAGCACCAAGAAACTCAGCGTAGGTCTGTTATTGTTATATATATATATATATATATATTTACAAATTGCAAGTAACAATATAAATTCAATTATTACTTATGTCAAAAAATTTGATCAAATATGCGATATTCATAATATAAATACTAGGAATAAACATAAATATGTGATACCTACATGCTACTCGTCTCCATAAAATTAGTCATACTTTTGTAGCCTACAGTGTTACTACATTGTACATACACACTTACATACATCCACATAGCACACTAATACTTAAAATATTAAATATAAAGTAAAATGAAAACTATAATAAAACATGTGTGATGTACCGCTAGTTCCGTTCAAGCGGCGGGGAACATAACGGTATCGAGCCCCCCGCTCATCGGCGACACTCGCGCCGACCGCATGCACCAGTCGCAATTTGTACCTGACGCGGGACGCTTGACGCTTGTGCCGCTCCGCTTATGTACTAGTATAGACGTATAACATAGTGCTACGTATCGGACATTAAACTAGTCAAATTGTACGCGCTAGTTTTTATTACGAAGATCCTGAATGCTCCCTAAACTTTTGTTGGTCAATGTGTACGCTTCTTCAATAAACTTCCTAAGCATATTGTGAATCAACCAATAAAAAAATTTAAATCACTATTAAAGACCGTCTCTGTAAAAAAGGTTACTATCGTATTTGCGATTATCTGGAGGATACAAATGCTTGGGATTAAATTGCTCGGATTCACTCATGTTTCATAAATTGATTGTTTATGATTTTTTTTGACATAAGTAATAATTGAATTTATTTTTTATATTTGTATCCTCCAGATAATCGCAAATACGATAGTAACCTTTTTTACAGAGACGGTCTTTAATAGTGATTTAAATTTTTTTATTGGTTGATTCACAATATGCTTAGGAAGTTTATTGAAGAAGCGTACACATTGACCAACAAAAGTTTAGGGAGCATTCAGGATCTTCGTAATAAAAACTAGCGCGTACAATTTGACTAGTTTAATGTCCGATACGTAGCACTATGTTATACGTCTATACTAGTACATAAGCGGAGCGGCACAAGCGTCAAGCGTCCCGCGTCAGGTACAAATTGCGACTGGTGCATGCGGTCGGCGCGAGTGTCGCCGATGAGCGGGGGGCTCGATACCGTTATGTTCCCCGCCGCTTGAACGGAACTAGCGGTACATCACACATGTTTTATTATAGTTTTCATTTTACTTTATATTTAATATTTTAAGTATTAGTGTGCTATGTGGATGTATGTAAGTGTGTATGTACAATGTAGTAACACTGTAGGCTACAAAAGTATGACTAATTTTATGGAGACGAGTAGCATGTAGGTATCACATATTTATGTTTATTCCTAGTATTTATATTATGAATATCGCATATTTGATCAAAATGTGCGATATTTTTCCTCACATACAAAAGATTTTCATAAATGTATTGCGATATTACGGTAAGAATGTTTATCTCTTTAAACTTTTCTCTAAGAGAAATACGGGGTCCAAGACAATAAATAGCTCTAATAGCTCTCTTTTGTTACAAAAATTATGAATTAATATCTGCAGCATTTCCCCAAAGAAGAATCCCATACGACAAAATACTATGAAAATAACTGAAATAAACAATTCTTGCCGTTTCTACATCAGTCAGACGCCTTATTTTTCTGACTGCATCAGCTGCTGAACTTAGTCTACCTGCTAACTTTGCTATATGCGGTCCCCACTGGAGTTTCGCGTCTAGTGTGATGCCCAAAAAGGTAGTAGACGCAACAGGATCCAACTCTTCACAGTTTATTTGTACATTGGTTTTTACTCTTTTTACGTTGTAGTAGTATACATGCACTATTGTGTTCCTGTTTGAAGGACATTGTAGCCAACGGCATTATAAGACTTAAAATCTTATGACTCAATATGAAGAGCGTAGTGAAATGACACACAGTGCTTTATAATTCAAAATTCTGTTTCCTGCGGATAATAATAATAATAATAAACCCGCAGGGGCGGCTTTGTGGCGAGCCGTCGGTGAGTGGCGACACCGCGTACCCCGATTCCGTGGGGGCTAAATGAGACCCCCTGACCCTTTGCTTGCCTTAACTGGCCGGCTAGGGGTGGATATCGCAAGAGCTAAAACCTGAAGCTCCAGGGTGGAAGTGCTCAAGCTGCGTAATAGCGAGGAAACCCGCTCCGGGACGCGTTAGCGACCCGCGATGGTGAAATCGGTGCACACCTCTCGACACCCTTTAGCCACCCACACCGATGTTGCGTCCTTGGCATGCGCCGCTTTTGGGATGCCCATCTAGTGGGGGGCAAGTCACCGTCTGCCTTGAATACAAATGATTGAGACATTTTATTTGGCAGGCGTCCCGTTGTCTCAATCAATAGCCCAGCAACTAGTCCAGCTAGATCCCATCCATAGACCCAATTAATTCCCATCTACTCTGCAATAGTCCTTACACCTTGCAGGCGCTGTCTTTGGTTGTATTTCTCCCATAAATGCAGACAGAGATAGTACCTGCGTGGTGTACATATCCCAACTATATTAAAGTATCTTTAAGGGGCCTCTACGTGTTGGATCTGTATCCCCACGCAAGCCTTTCAAAAGGACTGGCCTTTGTGCCGTGATATTCCACAGGAAAGATACAATAATAATAATAATAATCTTTATTTGGTACAAAACAATATGAAAAAGGTACAATAGTTAGTTGCTAACTGCAGTAGTTAGTTAATCTAACTGTGTCGCAGTTAACAGCGCCCAGCTCCGGATGGGAAACAAGTAACAATGTTTTGGAACAAAAATAAAAATTACTAAAAACAAAACATAGTTAAAATGAAAAAAAATAACAATAATAAAGGAGGTAAAAGTTACAAAAAAAAAATTACATGAAGAAGAGTATGAGTGTGTATGTGTGTGTGAGAGTGGGAGTGTATGTGTGCGTGTGAGTGAGTGTGTGTGTGTACGAAACTAAAAGCTAGTACAGATGATCTAGTATATGCTGCTTAAGAGGTTCTCTGTATCAGCATATGATATACAGAGCTTTTTTACACTTTATATATGGCATAACATAAATTTTCAGTATTTTGTTTATGTCACGAAATAATAATATAGATAATTTTAAGGCGATTATTTTGTTTACAATCATCATCCAAAGAGCATCATATTAGATTTATAAAAATCAGGCAAAAGGATTGCGTGCCGTATCGTTCAGTTTTATGAAAAAAGAACATGGCAACCAACAAATATTCCTTGAGTGAGAGTATTCCTTTAACTTGGTGGTCTTTTGCAAAAGCGTGTTGCTAAAGAAATATTGGCGCTAGTGTAAACGCATCTGGAAGTTATTGCGCAATAAATTGCTGAGTGAACTTGCTAGTCTAAACTTAGCTTAACCGTGAGTTCGGCCGGTCATATATATCTGGAATTGCAACCTAATTTAATTAAAAGAATTCAGAATCTGAAAACGGAATGCTAGCCTTTCTTAAAAACAATAGCTTTTTGCTTAAAAATTCAGATTGTGATAAGTGTTGCCACTTGTCAACTCAAGGTTATAAAATACCTCTTGGTATCTACTAAAATAAAATTGTATCATATGTATAAATGTAGAATATAATATTCGATTAAAGGTACCTATTTAATAAGCGTTTTAGAAGATAATATGGTTACTTGAGTACAGAAATATATGGGAATTAGTCCCAATGTACCGGTTGTCTAGAAGTACCATTACGTCAATATTTTCTCAAACTGGGCAATGAATTCTGCCCACGGCTGTTTATCTGCGTACAACAAATTGCTGGACGTAGCGCCATATTGTTTTTAGTGTTGTCTGACGTTTAGATAAACATGGCAGACATTTTCTTTTGACAGTTGCTGTCAATTGACATTGACATGACCGGCATCCGTGGTCCGGCATCAAAGAGCATTACAATTTATAATACTACGGAAAATCCTCTCCACTTTTCTATAATACAACCCTCCGTATTTTACCTACGGTAATTTTGCATCTTGTAAAATGTATTACACGTGCAGTGTTTGTAAAAGTTCGCGACAGGACGCTATTTACATCATTTTCCGTGCACTGAGAAAAGACTCAATAAAATAAGTGGTTAGAGTGTTTAAAACGTGATGATCTGAAGAAATTATCACCAAAACTACTATCGAAGCTTTTTGTTTGTCAAAAACACTTTGAAAAGAAGTTCATTATCTGCAAATTTCGTCTCATAGGCAAATCATATCCTTTGTTTACTGAAGACGAGATTGCGAGTGGAATTCCGTCCCAGGATTTTACAGGTAAGACAGTATTTTAACAACTAAATATATCGTAATTTCCCTTTTTTTATTGACTGATATTCTATTGGTTATCCTACACCACATTGTAGATGTTGTCACTTATTATGGCTTTACCTTGCCAAAGTATTTTTTAACCAATCAAGTGATGCTAAATAGATACAATTCATCACACTGGAGGCTCTTAAGTTATGAGTGTAGTGATGAGTCCTAACATCACATAGTATAAAACAAAGTAGCTTCCCATCTATCTGTTCCTATGTATGTTTAGATCTTTAAAACTATGCAACGGATTATTATGCGGTTTTTTTAAATAGATTAGTGATTCAAGAGGAAGGTTTATATGTATAATACATGCATAATATAGTAGAGAAACACTGATAATTTTAGAGGTTTCTAATGTGATGTCATAAATAAATGCATTTTTTTGCACTTACATTGCAACTGCTGGCTAAACCCTATGAGATAGATCAATATAAAGTGGGACTTTTATGCTGGAAAAACTTTTTATTGCGGTTGGAGCCGTGGGCAATAGCTAGTAACAGATAAAATTCACATTGACACTAAAGACTAAATATTATATTTCTTAGATATTGAGATTTGTTTTTCTTGTTCATTTCAGAAAATATGGATCCTAATACTGACCATTGTTACTCACATAAAAGACACGGAATGGATCACTACATTCCGTGTCTTGTATTGTAGATGTCTATGAAATGGATTGCAATCACACAGAAGCTAGACTGCTCCACAAATTGAATGACCATCATGTCATTCCTGAAAATATAAAACGATGAAGGTGGGTTCAATAGCATTTTTGTACTGCAATAACTATTCCTCCGGCTTTGCTTTCATAATATAGCAATAGCTTATTCTCAAGATTTTATTCGTTTATTTATTGTGCATGTTTATGCACCTTTTAAAATGTATGCCATGATTTAATCTAAGCTAAGGTATATCTGTGTGCCACTGGCAGATGGCATTGCAGGCCAACTTTTATAAATTTGTATTGTATGCATGCATGCATGCTCACGCCTTTTATCCCCGAAGTGGTAGGCAGAGGCGCAACTAGTGCACCCACTTTTCGCCAAGCGTATTCCAGGCCCATGATGTGATAGGGGGCGAGCCTATCGCCATATCGGGCACAAATTCCAGACTCCGGGCTGACACTGAATAGAAAAATCCAATATCACCTTGCCCGACCCGGGAATCGAACCCGAGACCTCAGGCTTGCAGTCGTACCGTAATACAACTACGCCACCGAGGCAGTTTTAAATTTGTATAGTAAACATTGAAATATATTATTTCGTTTTATTAGATAAGTATTAGTATAATGTGGTAGTCTGTCGAAGTGAACTGTCTCATAATGAGTCATTATGTAACAATCATCTTCACAAACATTAAAGTTTAAAATATTTAAGTTAGGAATAAGTATGAATGCTTCTGCTAACAGTTGTGCATTTTGTTTCCAGGTGAAAATTTGTACAAAAGTTTTTAGTGCAATGATATCTGCAGCTTTATCATATACAGCAAAGTTTTGTAAGTATCTAACATGAGTAATGTTTTTGATTACTATGCCTCGTTTTCCTATGGACCTGCATGTGGTGAATTTGAATGATTTTAAATGTTGTGTCAATACAGCACCATCTTGATCTTAGTTATTTGGCATGACCTAGCATCCCTTATTGACCTAGACCTTAGGATCTTCTTACCAATTGCCTCATTGGTCATGTGATGGCTAGTAGATTCAGCTCAGTCACAGTTTAATTATTACACTGGTACTTGGCTGATTACTGTTGAGGTCCTGAGTTCAATCTCAGGTCAGTTAGAAAAATTATGTGAAATGACATGCTCTCAGCCATAACATTATAACAAGAAAACAAGTTTTATTTTATAATATGCGACACTAGTTGCACCTCTATCTACATATTATATATACTTGTGATGGTGTGTACATGTATTCATCATCATCAGCCACATGAGCCCACTTTTGATCATAGGCCTTTCCCGAAACATGATGATGTACATGTATTAATGAAAGCTATTTTTTTTTTCAGCACACTACAGATGTTAGACCTGTAAGCAAAACAATAAAAAATACAGCAGAAACTGTTATGTTTTTTGACAAACTACTTGATAGTGTCAATGGAGCTACAACGTTTTCAAAAAGGAGTAAAGGAAAACTGTTACGTACAGCAGTGACGGAAAAATCACATCACCACACATTTTGGAATGAAGCCGTTAAAAAATTAGAAAAAATGAAATCATATTCAACAGAAAAGGAAAAGTTGGTGCCTTCATTAAACAATTTTATTATAACATTAAAAAGTCATATGAGGCTGTGGCAGCTTTTTAAAAGCCTTGATATTAAAATAATGCGACCTATTTATTTTAATTCTGATCCAATTGAAATATTTTTTGGTCAAATTAGGGCATACAATTACCGCAATAATGACCCAAACTGTCCCAGCTTCAAATGTACCTTTAAGTCATTATTCATAAGTAGAATTATCAAGTTCCATAATGAAACATTTAATTGTGAGGACGAACCTGCAGATTAAGTAATAAATTTACAGTAATTGTTTAATGAAAAAATAAAAGACACTTGAGCCAGGTCATCCCAAGGAACAAAACATTGAAATGATCGTTGAGCAGGCACGACAAGAACGTATCAATGTTCATTCGCGTGCCTACCCTGCTGGATGGGTAGTGCGATAGACTGTAAATAATTTGCGACTAAATTGTAATTTATGTAATAAAAGCCCAACAACAAGGCAACATCCATGACTGGATAAGTCACAGAGAATATAGTGAAGCTATAAAGCGTCTAAACTACCCATCCGAAGGCGCAGTGAAGTGTTTTGGTACAGTTGTTGCTGAAACAAATGAATACTTGGAAACCAATGCTCATTCTTATAATATTTTTTCTAATATTATAACAATGATTTTATCCACGTATTCATTTGATTACATCGACTGTACCAAACATAAAACAATGCTCTTTAATCATTTCATTGCTTTAACTGTTAGGTTCACAATAATGAATTGGTGCAGTATTATAAATAGAATTTTAAAGGGCATCGACGTTTTTCGCTTAGCCAATAAAGTTTTGCCTGCGATGCAAAAAAAAACTGACGAAAATTATAAAAAGAAATTAAAAAATAAATCTTTTAATAAATTATGAGTAGTTTTATTACATTTTCCTCTAATAGAACAGATTAATTAAATCAATAATATATTATATACTGGTGTATAGGCCTAGCATTTCAGGCTGTATACTATTAATTCCTTTGTCATTTGCATTTAGTAAGCAAACAAAGTTAATATAATCTGTGCAGTATTCATAAAAAAAATTTAGTCTGTGGAGTACTCATCAAAAAAAAAAAAAAATGTCATACGACATTAAAACTAACACTCATATTTTTTGTTCTACAGTTGGCCGTCTGATACGTAGTATCTCTAAGTAGTCTGTGATTCTGCCACGCCGCTCATGAACTGTCAAATTGCGTCGCCGACGGTGAAGTTAGAAGGTTGCCGGCGAATATTATTTGTCTTTTTTTTGCGTTATTTACCCAACTATTTATGTGAAATATTTAGAAACGTGGAAAAGTAGCCCGAAACAAAATGACTGCGGATGTGCAAAGCAAGTCCAAGATGTCTCATCTAACTTCGGACAAGCAGTTAACTTTCATAAAATTAGCGGTTTTATCGATGGCAGCGATTCTATGTGAGTAGTTACCCCTTTAATATCTCGCATTATGAGTCTTCATGATATGTTATAACGAATATTTCCCGAAAATTACAAAAAAAAATAGCTTGATAGACTTGACTTACGTGGTCCAATCACGATAAGCGAGAACCCAAACAAATCGCTGATCGTGCAACATTTCGGCTAGAAATAATTAAACAGCAATTATTGTTTGCCTGAAATTGTTTCAAATGATTTACTTTAGAGTAAATTAGTTTCAAGAACTATATAAGTTCGCATGACCCGTATTTACGCGGCCATACTTCTTTACTTGACTTGATAACCTCTGAAGAGTATTCTGCACTGTGCATGAAAGCCGGTTTGTAGAAGGGTAATGTACAGTTTTTATTCACTTTTATTCAACTGTTGATAAACTATTGTCATTGTTATGATTGCCTCTAAAAGCTTAAAAAATATAAGGTATTTTATGCTATTTGTACTTTATTGTGTATTTTACTCTGATTAATTATATACCTAAATAGACACTGAACGTTTCAAACGCGTCGAAAAAAATAGAGGCCAACAGTTGTCCACTAAATGAGTTAGAGTGAATTATTTTTTGTTGTTTTTCATAGATATAATTTTCTCCCCCTTTTAATAGAAACCATGTAATAACTGGTATCATTATGCGCGCACACAAGGGTACGCAGAATGATGCAGCAATAGCGTATGAGAAAGCTGTCACGCATACTAGCTTAAGAAAAGTTGGCCTGTTTGTTTTAGTTTCATTGCAGCGGGTCACTCTATCTAGGTTTATAATTTATCAAAGATTTTACTCTTATAAGTGGAAACTTTATTCATTTCTGTATTTTAAATTATCTTACCTAGTTTATAAGAGTTAAAATATTGCATGTTTCCCAAATAAATTAATAAATAAAGCAGTGAGTAATGATCTATAAACCTAACATCATAAATCACTTTAAAACATATTGTTTATAATGCATATTTTGCATTTCAGCGTTCGCTACACGTCTATTCTCAGTGCTCCGATTTGAGAGTGTAATTCACGAGTTTGATCCTTATTTCAACTATAGAACCACAAGGTTCCTAACAGAGGAAGGTTTTTATAAGTTCCACAATTGGTTTGATGACAGGGCATGGTATCCACTGGGACGTATTATTGGCGGTGAGTAATAAAGTCATTATTTTGTTACATTTAATTATTATACCAACATTGCATTTCAAAGCCATTTCCAGCGCATACACCTTACTTTTTGAAGTTAAGCATTTATTCATTGTTATTGTTTTGTTTATTGTAAAAAAACACACATCACCTATTTATCCCTGAAGGAGTAGACAGAGGTGCAACCAGGGCACCAACTTTTGATAAGTGAATTCCATTCCATGATGTGATACCAGATATGGGGATAGCCTATCACCATATTGGGCACAAATTCCAGAGGGCTTATACTAAGCAGAAATCACTTTGCCTAAGCTGGAATTCAAACCCAAGAACTCTTAAGAAGTGCTGCACCAAAACTATGCCACTGAGGTAGTTTATAAAATATTGTCTTGGTAAATCTATACTCTATGTAAAGTATATGTGCATAGTGCATAGGGAATATTTATAATTTACAATAACATGTTATTAAAGGTAAACAAGCAGATCATTTTGTGGCAAGTAATCACCATAGTCCATAACCCAATTGAACCTTACACAAGATATCAAGTTAAAATGTCCTATTTTTAACTTGATATATGTTTACATTATCTAGTTTTCGACCAGGCTGGCAAAATTCCATTCAAAGTAGTCTCTTTCCATGCCTCACGATAGACTCACGGTAATCCGGCCTCTGGCTGATCCGACGCCCCTTATAATCTGACAAGCCTATTATAGTTATTTTCGTCAAGGCACAATTATATAGTACACATTGGTTCAATTTTTTTTTATTAGTATGTAATTTATAGGATAACAAGGTACCCTCTCTAAGAAAATCTGAAGTACAGGAGATTGGTAGCAGTACCCTGTAGTTGGCCAAATTTGACAATCCAATACTGTCTTGCAAAACATTTGTCGGATTACTGCGGGTCTACTCTATTTGTGTTAGCCCATGATGTGTATTCCCAGGTACCATCTACCCCGGGCTGATGGTGACGTCTGCAACATTGTACAACATCATGCAGTTCTTGAATATCACAATAGACATAAGGAATGTCTGTGTATTCTTGGCTCCATTCTTCTCTTCTCTCACCACCATTGTTACTTACCTCCTTACAAAAGAATTAAAGGTATGTAACAGTCTGATTTTACTAACATCCTTAGGGATGATAAGAAAATATTTTTTTAGGTATTGGAAAGGAATTTCTTAATAATCTGTTGAGATGTTATCCAATTTGAAATAATTGTAGTTGATTACATATGACAATGTATATTGTATACGAAATTTACGGTACTTAATATTCAAATGCTGAAAAGGTAAATCATTAAACCTTACTTTTGAACCGTTACTCTAACTACTGGTGGTAGGTCTCTCATTATGTAAGAGGCCGTCTGGGTGGGTACCACCGCAATGTCTATTTCTACCGCCAAGCAACAGTGTGCATGCACTGTTGTGTTTCGGTTTGAAGGACATTGTAGCCAGTATAACTACTGAACATATTGAGACTTAACATCTTATGTCTCAGGATGACGAGCGCAGTGGAATGCCACACAGTACTTTGTAAGTCAAGGTGCTGGATGATGTTGCTACTGTTTATGGGTGGTCGTATCGCTTACCATCAGGCGAACGGCATGCTCGTTGTAATATAAAAAAATAAAAAAATAAATATATTATTTGGGGGGGTGTTTTAGGTTAACAAACACCGGGTTTCGGGCGCCAGGCAGAGCAATCTCACAAGACTACTATTGCCGATTTACTAAACAAAATAAGCCAGATAATAGTCAGTCGGCGCATTAGCTTTTGATCTTAGGGGAGTGGAAAATTAAAACCAAATTAGCTTAATTAATTAGGCTATATTTCCGTAGACACTGTTACATTTATATATATTAAAATTATGATTATTTATAGAAATTTTGATATTATTATTTATCCCAAATTTACAATTAGTTCTAAACCAAGATCTGTCATTAGTGCACTCTTTGTGATTACGCAAATATCACTGGATAATCCAGTCCACGTTCGCAGAAGGCGTTCTAACAATTAAAAGGTACATACCTCATGGCAACAAAAAGGTTACCTCTAACATACTCATAGCGAGATTCAGAAGAATTATCCTCTTGCAATGAAGTAGCCAGACAGCAAGCCAGTTAACAATCCATGCAGGCCTCTTCACAAGATGGCGGATCTGCAGCCAAAGCGCAGATAATCCGACCAAGCAGATTGCAGAACATGCGATAAATTTCCAAGCAAATACGTAGTAAAACGTAGATAAATCCAAAACGTAACGTAAACCGTAACTAAAACGTAAACCAAACCAAACCAAACGTAATCCAAAACGTAATCCCAAACGACCGCAGAGCTGAAACAATATCATTACTTTAGTAATGGCTACAGCTGCGTGATTCACAATTTAATCAATATTTTATTAAAAGCAAAGTTTTACGAACCGGCCGTTTATTAAAAATTCTCCAATTCAGCCGAAACAATGGTGCTTGAGTTCAGCAACCAACTGCAAAGAGCACGACAACGTAAATTCATCAACTCGTGTTAACGTCACCAACGTTATATTCAAAATTTTGGAATAAATGGACTCACCATAAAAATAACACCGCACCACTTTGGTTTGTATGTTCTAATATCAAACTAAGCCATTTTAGGCTTCAAAAGAAAGTTAAAATACAGGATCACTTTAGATTTTCACATAACGATCTTGACTCTCGAGCAAATAGAAGGAAAGTGACGTTTTTAGAGACGTCCCGCCGAAATGACACTCGCGCGCACTAGAGATGTGACGTTCAAAATCGTTAAATCAGACTAAATTTCTGTATTATCTGTGGTAACATAATAAATATGTTACATCACATACTTTCCCAAAAAATAAAAGAACAAAGTTCTTTTATGAACTTGAAATTTAAGATAAAATCCGAATAATTAAAAACGAGAAAATGCTAAATAAGTTTTTCGAAATTCTAGGAAAATAGCCAATCTTATACTATCTTTATAAAATAAATTGATAAACTTGTAAAAGAAGATCATGCAAGTCAACTTCCAAGTCATCAATGAAAATTATTAACCTACAGTTAATCAAGACATCTTCTTGACTAAAAGTCCTTAACTAAATTACACATCTAACATAACCACCAGTTGAGATTAGCTAAACAAAATTGTCGCTAACTCTAACCATTACGAAAACCAACTTATTCAAACCTAGGAGATTAGTTAGACAAAACTGTCACTAACTCGTAATACCTACTCCAAACCGTTATAGTAAATTCTGAGATTAGTTAGACAAAATAGTCACTAACTCGTAATACATCTACTCTTCCAACTCTCTTCTAAGAAAACAGTTAGGCTATTTAGCCACCGTCTCACCTATACAACTCGACACACATCTATATCAGTTAGGGAAAATTCCGCTGATCTAAAACTCAAAAACATTGTGAAGCGAAGCGTACTTCTCAAAAGTGAAGCATCAAGGAAAAATGTTTCCTATAATAGAAAATGACATTCCGCGGTCAGCACAACTCTACTCCGACTTTCTGAACGCGAAAGCATTGCAAAAATATCATATTACGATCGGCAAAACTCTACTCCGACCTTCCGAACGCAATAGATAAAATTGTGACCAGTCCAAATATTTCAGAGCAAAACATCTCACAAAAGAAACACAATTATTAGGGCCGACACACTCCGACTTTTCGTACCTAATAATGTGGGAACAAAGGTAACTTAAGCATAAGCTGAAGTTCAAAAATTGTTTGTCTGCCTCAAGTGAGCACAGCACAAACTTTGGTCTGAGACAAAAGTACACAGAGCAAAACCAAAAGGTCTGATGCTGGTGCATACAGAGCTTACATAAGTAGATATATCTAACTACTTCTAAAATGTTACAAAATATATATTTGTAAAAACAGAGAAGACAAAAAGAAAATATGTATGTATTTTCCTTAAACAATAATTATGTACAAAACGACAACATCTTTGTACAACAAAATATAAAATAGATATAAGATCTATTTCAGTTGGGAATTGAGCTAATGAATAACTCCTTGTAAGAACATAGCTGGTTTATTTATTCCAAAATGTCCTAAAAATCTTTAGTAGAAAATAAGTATAGAATTCTATATTATGACAAAAAGTTTCCTAACATACATCTCTTTCAATGGACCAACCACAAACATGCTATCTTCTAATCCATCCACAAACAGTGTCCTGCTTCAGTCAAAATACACAATTCAAAACTTTAATTCAAAGAAATACCAAGTTTTAATTTAATATTTAATTATGTCTTTGACATGGTAACGACCAGTATAGCCTTTAGCCAAGTCTTTCAAAACATAAACGTTATCAGAAACTTTTTCTAAAACTTCACATTTTATAAATTTAGGAGCAAGTTTCGCCGAAAAATATGCCGGGGCATTAGAATGTACAAAACTACGTTTCCAACAAATATCACCAACCGAAAGAGAAATGACTTTCCTTCCTTTATTATAATAAGAAGCGTTACGCTTATAGGCTTTTAATAAATTCGTTTGCACCTTAGCGTAAACTTCACTCAACGAATTTAATGAATAAGCATAACAATTACGACTACCTAACTCAAGCTGCGCTAAATCATCAATCGATCCACTGAATCGATGAAGAGATGAGTCAAAAATAAGTTCACGACCAAACATGAGATAATTGGGCGTAAAATCAGTTGCTAAATTAACGTTATTATTGAGAGCAAGTTGTACATGTGGGAGAAAGTTTGACCAAGACCTATGGTCATCCTTAACATAGCAGGATATACAAAATTCTATAACTTTGTTATAACGCTCTACGGGATTGTTTTGAGGAGTGTATAGAGTGTTGTAAAATATTTTCGTTATATTATAGCTTTTTAAGAAATTCACGAACGCTTTATTAGTAAATTGAGAAGCATTATCAAGAATGAATAACTGAGGAGTTCCAAATTTAAGAAATATTTCTTTCTCAAGAATTTTACAAATAATTCTAGTAGTAGCATTTTTCATGGGGAAAATCCAACAGTATTTAGTGAAAACATCTACAATTGAAAGAATGTAACGATAACCGGAATAAGTTTTAGGTAAAATACCAATTATTATCAATAAAGAATTTCAAATAAGGTCTAGTATCTTTAGGAGTTGAAAAGAGAATAGGAGCAGAACTATGAATTTTAAAGAAAACTTTTAAATAATCTAACCAATCAGAAAATTCTTTTCTTCTAGTATTGTCATCAGGTGCGTATGAAGATTTAGCAACAAAATTGGAAAATTCATTTTTTAAGTTTAAATGGGAATTTAAGTTTATAATTTTTAATAACCATTGATACACTAGGCGATTTCTTAGAAATCCGTGATCGATGGAAACGAATTAGTTTTTCTTTTGATGGGGGCAAAGAATCTTTAATATGAGATAAAGTTATCAAATCCCTAGTATCAGGTAAAATATTTGAAATTTCAGGAGCAACAGAAGGTACCAAATTCTCCCTAGTCTCGAAAAGACCATCCGTCTGAGTCTCGGCATCCATATTTGAAATCTCAAAGTAAACTCACAATAATCTGAATTAAAACTTCTCAAGAATGCAATTAAGTAAACACGAGTAATATCAATAATTTTTGAAAATGTTTAAAAATGTTGTAAAATTGTTATATGAAACTTTAAGAAATTATATTGTTTAAGTTTAAAGAGTGCAGTATTGACTTACAAAATTGTAATATTAAATTAATTACAATGTTTTAATATTATCAATAATAAATGGGAACAAGTTTCCCGGCTTAACAGAATTAACTTATGTTAACCGTGATCTAAAGTTTTAACACAGAAATATAAGTGTTATATTTAAGTAATAACAACATTAGTTGACTTGACACTGTCTTAATCATTATACACAGAAAGTATATTATGAGGTTAGAATAATGTTTAACTGAATCTACAGGTTAATTTTAAACACAAATGTTAAGTAACATTATAAGATCTACAAACTCAGAAACTATTATACATACATGAACTGTTGTGCTGATAACGCCTTTCTCGAAGTAGTTGTTTTTATTTAGAGCTATGATTCTATACAATGCAAAGGAAAAGTACACAGTAACCCCGTCACATCCCGAACGTTATAATATGCAAATTATGCATTTTGCAATCACAAGCAATATTATTTATGGTCAAATTATTAAATATTAATCAAGGACTTTATATAAAAGTCTCAAAAGCTAGAAATAAGCATGAACATGAACAGCAAATGGAGTTCTTAATAAATCCCTGCATAAGTGTCAGTCAACAATTAAGCTAGTTGCTTATATTATACAACATGCTAATAGCGTCAATAAAGCTACAGCTATTATGTACTCACAATTATTAGAGTGCAATAATGACCTAAAATATGACAGTATCTACTCAAGTCCCTGAGCGTACAGCGCCAATTGTAATATAAAAAAATAAAAAAATAAATATATTATTTGGGGGGGTGTTTTAGGTTAACAAACACCGGGTTTCGGGCGCCAGGCAGAGCAATCTCACAAGACTACTATTGCCGATTTACTAAACAAAATAAGCCAGATAATAGTCAGTCGGCGCATTAGCTTTTGATCTTAGGGGAGTGGAAAATTAAAACCAAATTAGCTTAATTAATTAGGCTATATTTCCGTAGACACTGTTACATTTATATATATTAAAATTATGATTATTTATAGAAATTTTGATATTATTATTTATCCCAAATTTACAATTAGTTCTAAACCAAGATCTGTCATTAGTGCACTCTTTGTGATTACGCAAATATCACTGGATAATCCAGTCCACGTTCGCAGAAGGCGTTCTAACAATTAAAAGGTACATACCTCATGGCAACAAAAAGGTTACCTCTAACATACTCATAGCGAGATTCAGAAGAATTATCCTCTTGCAATGAAGTAGCCAGACAGCAAGCCAGTTAACAATCCATGCAGGCCTCTTCACAAGATGGCGGATCTGCAGCCAAAGCGCAGATAATCCGACCAAGCAGATTGCAGAACATGCGATAAATTTCCAAGCAAATACGTAGTAAAACGTAGATAAATCCAAAACGTAACGTAAACCGTAACTAAAACGTAAACCAAACCAAACCAAACGTAATCCAAAACGTAATCCCAAACGACCGCAGAGCTGAAACAATATCATTACTTTAGTAATGGCTACAGCTGCGTGATTCACAATTTAATCAATATTTTATTAAAAGCAAAGTTTTACGAACCGGCCGTTTATTAAAAATTCTCCAATTCAGCCGAAACAATGGTGCTTGAGTTCAGCAACCAACTGCAAAGAGCACGACAACGTAAATTCATCAACTCGTGTTAACGTCACCAACGTTATATTCAAAATTTTGGAATAAATGGACTCACCATAAAAATAACACCGCACCACTTTGGTTTGTATGTTCTAATATCAAACTAAGCCATTTTAGGCTTCAAAAGAAAGTTAAAATACAGGATCACTTTAGATTTTCACATAACGATCTTGACTCTCGAGCAAATAGAAGGAAAGTGACGTTTTTAGAGACGTCCCGCCGAAATGACACTCGCGCGCACTAGAGATGTGACGTTCAAAATCGTTAAATCAGACTAAATTTCTGTATTATCTGTGGTAACATAATAAATATGTTACATCGTCTCGTCATTCAGTGCAATAAAAAAAAAAAAAAAAATTACCATAACTTTGAATGCTGTCTTTTTATGTTAAATTACTTTTGAACTTAACATTGAAAATAATATACTACGCTAACTGGCCTAGATCTCTATTGCTTTACAATCAGTTGTAAAGGAATACTGGTTACTTCTGTCAGGATGAAGGCGCTGGACTAGTTGCTGCCGCGATGATAGCCATCGTCCCTGGATACATAAGCAGATCCGTCGCCGGAAGCTATGACAACGAGGGTATCGCCATATTCTGCATGCTGCTTACCTATTACTTCTGGATCAAGGCCGTCAACACTGGCACCATACTGTGGGCCACTATGACTGCGCTTGCCTACTTCTATATGGTAAATTTCATATTCAATTATTTGACACATCATTATTATGTAGGTTTCTGAATCTAGTTTTTTAGTACTACAAACTTGATAAAAAAGATGCAGACATATTCTCCAATTCGAAACAATACAATATTAAATTTTGAAAAAAAATTGCTTAAGTCAATTGTAGTCAACAAATAAAAAATGTAGATGTTGATTGATACAAAAAATAGATTTATTTTCAATGTGTAAATAAATCTTGTTCATCAATCATAGATCATTCAGATGAAAGATTCACACTAACAAGTTTGTATGGCTTGTGAGTTTTTGCACTTTCATACAGTTTTCCAAGGATTATAACCATAGGAATCCCTATAGGCCTAGGGAATGAATTCTGAATACACAGTTGTTAGTAAATATTGGTAGAAAATTTGCGAAAAATAAAACTAGTGTCCATCATTTATATTCTAGAATTATAATACATCCATGTGATTAGACTTGCAGGAATGCATGAGTTCTGTACATGCGCCTGCAACACTTTCTACATATCCACACATGTGCCTTGTCACTTTCTACACAGGTCAATTTTGTAATCAATTTTGATCATACTTAAATAAAGTTAATGATGGGTTACACTAGTTGAGAGTTGCGCGTTTACCTCCTACGAGCTTAAAACAGACGATAATGTGTATGTATTTTCAGGTATCGTCATGGGGTGGCTATGTGTTCCTGATCAATCTAATCCCATTGCACGTGCTAGCGTTGATGCTGCTGGGTCGGTTCTCGGCGCGTGTCTACGTCGCGTACTCGACGCTGTACTGTGTCGGCACCATCCTCTCCATGCAGATCTCGTTCGTCGGCTTCCAGCCGGTGCAGAGCTCTGAGCATATGCTGGTCAGTAGATTCCTTTGATGGATTTACTTTCCTTTCATTTTATCTCCTCCTAAAACTTAGATGTAAACAATATTCAGCTATTTAAAGTACATAATATATGACGGCGAAGAAATGTTTATTTTTATTAAGTTAACTACATAGTAGTCAGTCTGCCCCGTAACTATTAAGGGTGCAAAGTATTCGAAACGTCAGGAGAAAATATATTTTAAAAACCGCTATAAAATCTGGAAAATAGTTTGATTTCAATGTCTAACATTCGCGTAAACATAAGAAATCATTAACTAAGTAATTATTTTGATCTCTGAGGGTACTCTGGATTATTGTGTCACAGTTTTGCTATAAATACCGATAACCAATGTCTCTTTATCTTTTACTTGAATAGCAGCAGCTGCAACACTATGCTATTTGTAACAAATCTAGATAAGTATACGTCTGGTCCTACAAAGTACAAACATTATAATTAACAAATTAGTCCTTGTTTAAATGTGAAATACGAAAGTATTTAGAAATTATTTTATGACGCCATAACCTTAATCTGATAACCGCGAAGCGTGCGGTGTGACAAATGAGACATTTTAAATCATGTTATCTTCATGTTTTAATCTTTGCAAAAAGTTTATTACACATTCTCTACGATAGATCGAGTTTGTGGAACAAATGAAAATTACCATAACATTAATTCTCTATTTTATAATACTTTATAGCCATGCAAATGGTAATTTAGAATAAGTAAAAAAAAACAGTTTAGCTACTGTAATTACACACAATATGCCATTCGAAGTTCTGGGGGTCTATACAATTTTTAAATGAGCATGTATAATACCAATAGGCAAGCAGCCAACACTTTTTAACAGGGTTAAATAAGCAACTGGATAACCTATTTACCTGGATACCGTGTGGTCATTGAGTATAATAAAACCCGTGCCTCCCCCCACAGGCGCTGGGCACGTTCGGCCTGTGCCAGCTGTACGCGTTCACGCAGTACCTGCGCGCGCGCCTGTCGCCCGCCAACTTCGAGCTACTGTTCAAGGCGCTGCTCACCACGCTACTCGGGACGCTCGGCACCGCCATCGTCGCGCTTACCATCACTGGTCAGTACAATACATATTGTGTTAAGAACCAATAGCTCATAAATAGCCACTGCTGCTGCATATCACTTTGAATGTACTTGAGCTTTCATGTTTGTGTGTAATATTTGCAGGTAAAATTTCACCATGGACTGGCAGGTTCTACTCTTTGCTGGACCCGTCATATGCTAAGAATCATATTCCAATTATTGGTAAGTTTATTTTTTTTATTATATTATGTTTATGATATATTGTCACCAACACCCTTCTGAACAGTTATTTTAGATGTTATGTAATAGAAAATTAGGTGAAATTGAGATGGATGTAAAAATTATGTTTATCGTTGTTTTGTGTACAGCTTCCGTGTCGGAGCACCAGCCGACTTCGTGGTCGTCGTTCTATTTCGACCTGCAGGTGCTAGTGTTCCTGTTCCCCGCCGGGCTGTACTTCTGCTTCAGCAAGCTCACCGACGCCAACATCTTCATCATTCTGTACGGCGTGCTCAGCATTTACTTTGCGGTATGTTGTAACAATGGCTATCGTCAATGACTTCAGAGTTGAGTATGCTCGACTACCTACCCTAATATCTACATATTTGTCTGTTATCCTAATGGACTGCCTCGGTGGCGTAGTTGTATTACGGTACGACTGCAAGGCTGAGGTCTTGGGTTCGATCCCCGGATCGGGCAAAGTGATATTGGTTATTTCTATTCAGTATCAGCCCGGAGTCTGGAATTTGTGCCCGATATGGCGATAGGCTCGCCCCCTATCACATCATGGGACGGAATGCGCTTGGCGAAAAGTGGCTGCACTAGTTGCGCCTCTGCCTACCCCTTCGGGGGTAAAAGGCGTGAGCATGCGCGTACAATAAAGTTAGATTTGCAAATCCAAAATAAAATTTTAAATGATGATAAGCGAAGCTGGAGCGCGTCGAGTCACGTCGAGCGCAGCTCCGTCGACTCCGCGCGATGATACCAACACTTTGATCGCTGACTGTATCATCTCATTATCCATGGTGATCTCTGTAACGTTCCTGTCTAACGTCCCTCTTACTTCCAGGGCGTGATGGTCCGTCTGATGTTGGTGTTGGCGCCTGTCATGTGCATCGTGTCTGGAGTCGCCGCGTCCAGCCTACTCACCGTACACGTCAAAGATATTGACCCCAAGGTCGAGAAGCATGGAAAGAAGAATAAACATGAGAACAACTTTAGCTTCCAGTCCGAGGTAGGTGTCATGCTCAACGAATTATTACAGTGTTAAAATACAAATTTATTATTATATTTAATTTCTTAACTTTAGGTGCGTTTAATTGGACCATGTTCATGGGCGGCGGTGATCACTTACCATCAGGTGAACCGTATGCTCGTTTGCCCCAGATATCATAAAAAAAAAATTGTTTATTAATAAATTATTGACTATATATAACTATGCAATGATAATATAATGCAATTTATCTGAAAATCTGAAGTCCTTTTTTTACAACACTATTGTTTTGTAGAAGAGGCTATGATAATATTTATTTAATCGCAAATGTGAAAGTGTTTCATCCCACAATTGTCTTCGCAACTGAGTTGAAATATTGAATGGAAAACTATGTTTGATCTATAAGTCGAAGGTTTTTGCGAAAACCGCCTGTTTTGCGACGTCTATATGTCGCGCTGTATAGTCGATACTCGATGACATGTAATAGATGTAGTTTTGATGGCATTGGCCGGCGTGGTGTGCAGGTGGGCGCGCTGTTCGTGACGCTGCTGGCGGCGCTGCTGGTGTCGTACGTGCTGCACTGCACGTGGGTCACGTCCGAGGCGTACTCGTCGCCCTCCATCGTGCTCTCTGCGCGTGCGCATGACGGCGCGCGCATCATCTTCGACGACTTCCGCGAGGCATACACCTGGCTCAAGATGAACACGCCTGAGGTACGCTTTGATACCTATCCTATGTATCCTGTTTTCTAGATGTGTAAACGATGATGGCCTTACATGGATAACTTCAGTGCAAGAGAAATTTCATGCTATTAGTGTTCATTACTGGATTTATTTATAACCTTAGCATAGCATTACATCATAGCGTTTTTTTTTTTGAGTAACAATGATACCACATGGATTCATTCGATAACATATTTTTTTATGATATAGGGGGCAAACGAGCATACGGTTCACCTGATGGTAAGTGATCACCGCCGCCCATGAACATGTGCAATACCAAGGGGCAGCCCCCGAGGCAATTCTTGTGCTCTGAGTCTTCACACCCAATGCACGCCCTTGCGCGGGGGAACATTAGTCGCGGGCCGAGGCACACAGTCAGTGTGTATACCTCTTGGTTGTTATTCACATTGAGGCCTAAAAGGGCCCGCGAACATTTCCTGGCACCCTCTCTTTCCGCCCATCCTGGGAACCTTCCGTCCTTCCCCCAACCTTCCCTTCCATCTTCCTCTCCCACTTCCTTCCCAGGCCCCTGCAGTCGTCAAGCCGGGGGACTCTAGTATCCCATTCGCAGGTTTCCCCCGGTGTTGACTGCAGGATCGCCTACATAAAAAAAAATACCAGGGGGCACAGAGATGCGTTGCCGGCCTTTTAGGTGGGAATACGCTCTTTTTCTGAAGGTCGCCAGGTCGTATCTGTCTGGAAATGCTGCTGGCGGTAATTGGTTCCATAGTTTAGTAGTACGTGGCAAAAAATGACGACTAAAACGTACAGTGGTGGATTGCCAACCTCCGAGGATTTATCAGTGGTAATAACTCATTAATGCCGGCATAATATCACAAACCTATCACATCTCTGCGACAGGACTCCAAAGTGATGTCGTGGTGGGACTACGGGTATCAGATAACGGCGATGGCGAATCGAACGGTGATAGTGGACAATAACACGTGGAACAATACGCACATATCGCGCGTGGGGCAGGCCATGGCCTCCACGGAGGAACGGGCCTACGAGATCATGCAGGAGTTGGACGTGGATTACGTGCTGGTTATATTCGGCGGGCTGGTCGGATACTCTTCTGATGGTGAGGCTTTTTGATTTGTCTATGGTTAGGCAGGAAAGTAATCAGGTGGGGAATGATCACTGCAGACCGGGTAATATCTAAATTTAGGATGGTGTTTGAGAAACTAATCATAGTGACTATCACTTCCGTAGCATCCTTGGTGACGTCAGTGATGAATGGTTCGTCATTTAACAGTATATTGTACAGTCTAATTCAAACTTAGCGGCGGTGGCATTACTTCACTGACCCACATAAGACATTGAATCATGAATGTAGTGACAAGTGTGATAACTATATCTGCATACAACCGTAAGGACTCCAAATGATGGACGAAATCAAACCCATGATGTAATGTGTCCGTTATAACTGATTCAGATAGCGCATCCCTTGCTTCAGTTCAATTTCCCGTATAAACTTGCAGACATCAACAAATTCCTGTGGATGGTGCGTATCGGCGGCAGCACGGAGCGCGGCGCCCACATCCGCGAGGCGGACTACTACACGCCCGCCGGCGAGTTCCGCGTCGACCAGGACGGCTCCAACACGCTGCTCAACTGCCTCATGTACAAGATGAGCTACTACAAGTTCGGCCTCGTGTACACGGAGGGAGGTCCGTATGACTACTTATCATATTTATATTTACTAATTTCGATGTTCATCGTACGCTAAATGTATCCAAAAAATAGGCAATCTTCGGTAGTCCTCAGGAACAGCGATTTTGATGATGTTTTTTTTTTAAATAGTTTTATTTGTAATACATTTTAAAATCTGAAATGATTTAAAGTCAAGGGTTGTTGGCAAACTCGTTGGCGCGAGATCTGCTTGGTGTCGGTCTTCCAACACAGATCAAATGATGTTGGCTGTAAGATTGGCGCCGGTCCACACGTTAGCGATCCGTTGATATTTACTCACATATTGGCCAACGTAAAAAGAAGCCATTCGTCATAATAAAAATTTACATATTAAACACCTAAAATTATTCGTTCAGGTCGTCCTCCCGGCTTCGACCGTGTGCGTGGCGCCGAAATTGGCAACAAAGACTTCAACCTGGACGTGCTGGAAGAAGCGTACACCACCGAGCACTGGCTCGTGCGCATATACAAGGTGAAACCGCTGCCTAACCGGGGCGTCTGAACTCTCAGGAATGTGTCTAATATAGTGTAAAAAGGAGAGAGCCACTCGCGTGAGTCAAACATGTTTGCAAAAAGTTATTCATGTTATATCCTCCATACCTCTTTATATATCTAGTTTGCGACTTTATCTACTGATTTTTAAACATCTAAGAACTTAAATAATTTTAATTGCTGAAATATAATTATGGATATTATGTGTTCACGCCGATGCTAAATGCACAAATGTGCTTTTTCACGTCACAATTACCTGAATTGTGTAGCAATTGTATAGCTATTTAATCAGATGATGTGTCAACCGTCATGTAACAAATTTTACGAGATCTATTTGTGCGCATAACGTTTCTTCAACAATCTCTTCCACTTATATCGAGCATTTCAATTATATGACGATGTCTACCAGCGCATATACAAATGTAAGATATATATAAATGTTTTTTTTTTATAGTAATTTCTAAATTTATTGACACTAGTTACTTCCATTGCCAGTAAATCAAGAATTAGTCATAATACATATGTTTGTCTCATGCGAGATTTAGCACAAAGAGCTATCTTTGGACAAGTTAAGAATGTTTGTAACATATTAAAACTATTTGAGAATTATGCTATTGTAATTCAATCAAAGAAATGGGCGAATTGGCAACATTTTTCAATTATCTACAATTTTTACTGAAAAATATGGGAATAGAAGAATAAAATTTTGCCATTTAGAGTTCATCTGATATTTTTAACAAAAATTAGCTAGGCTGATACTGTGTAAAAACGCATTGTCTCGTTAGTTGAAATTATTTTTGGAATACACTGCCTTTACCTTTATATGCAATTTAATCACATTGCCATTGTAAAAAGAAGGTAAAAAATACAATGAAATGAATTAAAAGTTGTCAAATAGTTTTGATCATTTACAAAAAATGATATTTTTTATAAAATGATGTATGTGTTGGAATGTAATAAATTATTTTGACGTTGTGTGCGTGTCACAAAGAGATGCAAAACATTGTATAGTGCAATTGTGTGGAATACTGTAATGAGCTGTTTTGTTAAAAATGATTGTAGATTACCCAGGTGTGTTAGGTCAAAACAAGCTTTCATGAGGTATTTTTCATATTTACCTCTACCCTTCGACGGGGAGCGACTAGACGATTATGTTCATTTCGCCGAATTTACGACCCATCGTTGATCCGTCCGGAGAGATAGGACATGTCCGGCGACCGCCGCACCGAGTCCTAACACATACCCGCATTTTCAATCTTCGATTTTTTTTTTAAAAAGAAGTTTATAAATTAGAGTTTGGCTTACATTGTCTATTAGTTCCATTGAAAAATAGTGTAAAACAGATATTAATCCGTAATTCTGTTAGTTATGCTCTAATAATCTCCTCGGTGCCTTGAAAATAATGGGATGTGAAAGTAGGGCTGTCTGCTTGAAGAAAGAAATTTCAAGTTAACTGCAAATGCTTTTGTACTGAAGTAGTTATTTTTGCATACTTATTAGTGGTATTGTCTTGAGTATTGGCTATATGTCAACTAGAGATATCCTGTTTTTAAAACAATGGAATATAGAGCCGCCGACGTAAATAACACGTGATAACCCAGGGTAACAATAAATTCTCAGAACAGCCCAGTCCCATTCATAAAAATGCACACCATCTTGAATCCTGCCATCCAATCAAAAACAATATTAAAACCTTGGATGGCAAGCTTGTTTGATATCTGTAAAAGATAAATGTAATGATCTCTGTCGTCGGTTACCAGCACACGTTATTTCTCCATTTTATAATGTTAAAAGTCTAAAATACGACATTATAATTAAAATATAAATAATAGACTGAAGGGCTTATCCATTGCATAGTTTCTAAAAGTAGAAAGTTAGAGTAGATGTCTAGTGGCAATACACTTAATATATCTACCTCTGCTAATTAGGAGAAATGTACGTAAAACGCACAATCGTTCTTGTACTTGGGACTAAAGAACTGCAATAAACGCGACGTTGATCTGTTATTGTCAGTGGGAAAAATGAAATAATGTTGTATAAATTCCTTTTTTTTTATTTTATTTTAAATAAAGTTTAATAATACAGAAAGTGATTTTATTTACATTGCCCATGTAATTGTAAAACAAGCTGAAATTGAAGTTAAATTCACAACAAAATTGCCAATTATAATTATTTAAGCATTAAACTAAAAAGAAAAATTAAGTATTGAAATTCCACAAAAATCATACCTGCTCAAAAATATATAGGCAGTGCTTTTGTTGCTATAAAATCATAGAACCGTTAGAAATGTTAACTCTCCCAATATTTGCGAATCAGTCTTCCTCATATTATAGTAATCATGGACGCTTGTCAGTGTTCACCTTCATCGCTGTCGCCGGAACAATCGTCTGGCCGGAACGTATCGTCGTTATTGTAATTATAGTTGTTACCTCTAAAACGCTTATGCCGGCGCGGTTGAAGCCTTTGCTCTGGCTCAGCACCTGTCTGAGAAATTCGTGAACATTGAAGCTGCAATCCTTCTTATAAGCACACTATAAATTGTAATGATATTGGGTCAAGTCTGTATGATTTTGTGCTGTTTTGTATATGTCTGCTGCCAAAACACATAGATTCTCATTATATTCCAGTTTAAAGGACATTGCAACCAGTATAGTGAAATATAATGTACCTCAAAAGACAAACGCATTATAATTCCATGCAATGTTTCGTGATTGGGAGTTTAGAGTGATGATACTACTGATTATGGACAGTCTTAGCCCACAGGCAAAAGATTTGTGCTTTTGTTGTAGAATAAAAAATATTATACGTAAATAGGCGCTCAGAATAAAGTATAACGAAACATAATTTCAACTTACTTGTTGCACTAGTTTATATGGACCAACACCTGTGATGAATGCTTCTTTGAATGCTTTCCGTAATGGTTTCCTTTTGAAGACCGTGCACTGTTCTTTCAGAGCTAAAATTGCGCTCTCAGGAAGATCTAGAAATTTAAATATTGTGTTATACCACAGAACAAAGAAAACAGTAGAACTAGTAAGTGGGCGTAACCTTTCATCCACTAGTTAGTACTGCATTACTAACTCACCGTTTGAGCGGTCTCAGTCATTATTGCGCACTGTCAAAGCGTAAATAATTTGAAAAAATATTTAATAATATTAAAATGACCTATTGTGTAATTCTGGATTGCAAAAATTATAGCCATAGTAAGAATATGTCCCACTGATGTATTTCGTACCATCGGTAAGCAATATTTTCTGGTTTATTGCAATTTAATTGAAAAATATCTATTGAATTTCTATGTCAAATATGGCACAAAAATTTCAATTTAAAGTGTTCCTTATTGTTATCAACATATGATTAATTTTCGTAAACGCAAATCAGTTGTTCTAGAATGATTTGTTACACATTTATAATGTCACCGCTACTCAATTAGTGCATGCATGGTCGATAAAATATGATCGATAATTATTATTCACTGATACGCTATGTTTTAATACGATAAAATACAAAACAGTTGTCTGATGCATTATCCACTTGTGATGCAAAGCTATGGTCGCTATAATTCATTTATGTAACAGTACAAGATTTTTTATTTTCATTTTCCCCAAAAGATCCATTTATAGGTAAACGAAAAATGTTTTTTTTTATGGCATTGAATGACGAGACGAGCATGCCGTTCGCCTGATGGTAAGCGATACGAATCGCCCATAAGCATAAACAGTAGTATCACCATACAGCACCTTGAGTTACAAAGTACTGTGTGGCATTCCACTGCGCTCATCATCCTGAGACATAAGATGTTAAGTCTCATTATGTCCAGTAGTCACACTGGCTACAATGTCCTTCAAACCTAAACACAACAGTGCATGCACACTGCTGCTTGGCGGTAGAAATAGACATTGCGGTGGTACCCACCCAGACGGACTCTTACATATGAGAGACCTACCACCAATGAATGATCAACACTACGAGAAGACTAAATAGGTTTCCTTCAAAAATACTATATATTGTGCCATGTGTTTCCCTCAGTGGGACTCTCTGTATATTAGCTATATTAGCTGTGTAGCTGATATTGTAATTTAATATATCTACAGTATTGAAAGCCTAAATTAGGAATTTGAAATCTGTACTTAAAATAAATTAATTACTGAATTATTATTTTTATCAAAATAGTACCAATAACTTTTCCAGTGCTTATCAAATTAATATAATTTTGTGATAAGTCCATTTCTTTTATTAATGTAATTAAAGTTTTATAGTTATAAAACAAGCATCATCGATACGTGTACAAGAAGGTATCGTATGGGTGCAACACTATTAGCGACATGCTAGCGCACTGAATGTCATTCAATAACATCTCTTATTTCAAAGACTTTAAGAGTTCTTATGATAAACACCATCTAGCGATGAGTAGCGGTATTACATCGAATTAAATCAAAATTTCTCACATAAGAAAAAATGTCTTATGAACTCGTGTTGACATTTATAATGTAAATTTTATGCCATGGGAATAACGATTAATTTACTGCAAATGATTTTGTGTTATACGTTTTATCGCGATTGCTCGTTACGGCCAATCATAATGAAGGGATGATTGTATGTGAATATGTGAATGTGTGAGTTTGGCGACACTGGTTTTCTTAGTAAATTTGTGCTATTATATCTCCATCTTATATCTATTCTCCATGTGTTATACTATAGAACAATGATAAATTAATGTCTGTGAAAGAAGTATGAAATTCACATCAGACAGGTTAATATAATGTTTTTAATAAATGTTATAATTTTACACCAATTTATATAAATCCCATTCTGTTCAACACCACTTGTTACCTATTCTACACTTCTATCTAAACTTAAGTCGGACCAACAAAATATATTTCAATTCCTTGTAGCTTTCCTTTCTTTTGACCCCTTTCTTACTATTCGCTCCTTATTGCTTACACACACACACACACACACACACAACCACACACACACACACACACACACACACACACAGACACACACACACACTCACGCCTTTTATCCCCGAAGGAGTAGACAGAGGCGCAATTAATGCACCTACTTTTCGCCGTGTGTATTCCGTCCCATGATGTGATAGGGGGCGAGCCTATCGCCATATTGGGCACAAATTCCAGACTCCGAGCTGATACTGCATAGAAAAATTCAATATCACTTTGCCCGACCCGGGGATCGTACCCGAGACCACAGCATTGCTTTCGTACCGTATACAACTACGCCACCGAGGCAGTCTCCTTATTACATAGTAATAAATCAAACTTGAAAGTACTGGGTGCAGGCCGCTTTTGACAGGTCCATCTGAAAACCTTTAGGGGCGACCTGTGTTCAGCAGTAGACGTCGTGTGCTTGATGTGATAATGTTGAAATCAAACATGCACTCACCAGCATCCTTAAAAGAAAACTGCTTAGGTCTGATATCATAGACCCTATAGTCCAGTACTAACACAAGGTTGATTTGCTCATCCTCTTGCTCCATGTCGCTTCGGATGGCGAAAGTAACTTCAATGTGCGAGCCATCTAAAATCTTGAATAACTGCGCTTCAATGTTCAACATTTTCTGAAAAAAAATTTTTTTTTAACTTGCACAGGAATTATTAACATGCAATAAATTAATTAATAAATCTAGAATACTAACTAATTACAAAAATTTCACTAAAGAAATAATCCTTGCTTTTGTGTAAAAAATATGATTCCTTAATTCAAAATTATTATAAAAAGGCATCAAACTTTACCTAAGGCTTAAAATTTATGAATGCATGTGCATCACCATATTGAAATAAGCTCTATAAACAGTAGATGAATTGCTCCACTTACCTTCAAAGCCTCAAACTGCTGCAACCTGTCGTAATAGGCGACCAGCGCCTTCCTGATGGATCCAAGGCACTCCGGCATCATGATGTTATCATAGTCTTCCATTACCCCATTCAAGTTGAAGCCCAGAGGTAAAGACGACTTGGATACAATATTAGCACCTGCACAAATAATTTATGCGATGTTTCTTAGAAGTAAACACAGAAACAACTAAACAGATTTGGATGAAGTTTGGTACTCAGGTAGATAGATCATGGTAATTTAATCTCATAGGAAATAATGGCTACATTTATCTGATTCTTAAAGTAGATGGCACTGGTGTCGAAGTGTGTTTTGGGGACTTGTATAGCAGAAAAGGGTTCACATGGGCAAAGCTGTGAGCAACACCTAATATTTCTACGCAAAGTTTTATAAATATTAGTTTAGATAATTTTCTTGTACAAAAAATTAAATTAGTTTTAGTAAATCAGTTGTAGGGCCAATTATAATACTTCCACGGTCATTTAAATATTCAATGATTGCATTTTGTTTCTCAACACAATATGTCCACCCCTTCCTGCCTCTCTCAAATATATCATGAAATTATTTCACTAATGATGACCTTATAGTAACTAACTAAAGAGAAGCAGATTGATAAATATATATGATGAACCTCTCTGCATATCAATTCGGAGTCCATGCTTGAGTTCGTGCGAAGAGTCGTGCTGCATGTGGAACAGCACACAGCAGTGATCTCCTACCTCATACGACTGCACCTCCACACCAGTGAGCATCGAAGTTAACTCCAAGTTGTTCTTCAAACCATCTATCGCATTGGTTAAGACAATTTTCTGAGAAAAATAGATATTTATGTGTAATAGCAGCCTAGTTGTGGAATAAGTCATAGTCAGGTTTTTGCAATACTGAGAAAGTAATGAAAAATGCCTAATTGAGATTAATACATAAAATGCAAAGTTTTTACCCATCAACACACAAGTATAACTTTTCCCTGAATTTTTAAATTTGTTATTTCGTCACTTATGGTATTTTTTTTAACCAATACAAGATATGTGGTATTGTACTTCCCCCAACAATCCATTATTACCATAAAAAATATGTATATTTGCAGTTTACATTATATTAATTAGACAACATTGTTATGTGATCACAATCAGGTCCAACACAATAAAATTGGTATCACTTTAATGATCTTAAAACCATAGGAAAGCAAGAGGAAACTTTCAAAAAATCATTTTCTAAAACTAAATTGTAGTCAGTAAAAAATACTGCAAAGATAATGTCTTACAAGCATAAGATATCTTTTTTCTACTGCTACTGAATGAGACGATGCCTGATGGTAAGCGATACAACCACCCCTAAACTGTAGCAGACTATAAAGAACTTCTAAGTACAGTAGCAGAGGCACCCCACTGCGCTCATCGCCCTGACACATTAGAAGTCTCAAAATGCCCAGTAATAAGGCTGGCTACAATGTCCTTTAAAGCGGAACACAACAGTGCATGCACATTGCTGCTTGAATGAGCCCATAAACAATATGCAGTATGGTTGTACCTGGGGTTTGACAAATGGTTCTGTTTTCTTTTTAATGGGCGATGTTTTGCGTTTGAGACTGGCGCGTTGCATCTGAAATAACTCATCCTGCCTATCCTTGAGCTTTTGCTCCAATTGTTGTATCTCTTCTTGGAGGTCGTCAACGTCTTCTGGAGCTCTTGATACTGAAGCGATTTTACATAAATGAACACAATATTCTGATATAGAAAATAAGGACCTTAGAGTCTAATTTGTTTAAAAATCTTGAGTAAATTATAATAAATATAAAATGTTTCTAAATCTAGACTTAATTATATAAACAAGCTCAATGTAACTGAAATTAATTGAACTTACCGCCCTTACGAAATAATTTTGTAATTTTCAATTGTTTTGTATTAGTCATTATGATCAACTAGTTTACGTAATCCTATAAACAATGATTAATTTATTTGTATTTCAAACATAAATATTTGAAAAAACGTTTTAATTCAAATTTTCTGGATTGACAGTATTGACACATGCTTATTGACAAGTGACAACTGATGTTGCCAGATGACTTGTCTGCAATACCTCAAAACTGAGCTAAGAATCTCCCCGAAAACAGTTCTCTAGAGCAGGTATTCCCAAACTGGGTTCCATAGAATAGTCATCAGGGTTCCGCCAAAATTATTTATTATTAGCTATTACAGAATACCACGGTTACAAATATTATTTTGAAATAGCACAAAATATGTGATGAGAAGTACTCATTACTTTTATGTCAATAGGTAGGTAGGTAGAAAGCATTCAGCCCGCACTATGTATGACCCAGCAGTGTACGTACTACGTAGCCAAAGATAATGCGCGACGTTGCGCATTGGCGCGCGGCGGGCTTCGTCCCCCAACCGCTTCCCGTTCCTCAGTCGTCAGTCGTCACCTTCAATCGTTCCTTCGTCTGCCATTCGTCACAACTCACAACGTATCGATGTGAAACAGCCTTTTCAGCCTACGTTTATACAAAAAACAAATACAGGTGAAGATTTGATGCTACCCCAGATATACGCATACAATTGTCGGACATAATACCGAACTATAAAACAATTATTCGTAAAACAGTAAAACAATTTCATTCTTCACATTAGAACTTAAGTTAAGAATAATGAGTTTCAATTATATCACACATTTCTTATAAAAAATGTTCTTGTATAAATTTCAATGTTGATTTGTAATCATTTGATATGGGGTTCCATAAAATAAAAGGTATTTGGTTGGTGTTCTGTTATTTTTAAAGTTTAGGAACCCCTGCTCTAGATTCTAGTCAGAGGCGTAGCTACCACGGTATCAGCCGTATCAACGACACGCGGCCCCCGTGCTCTAGGGGCCCGTCTTAACCCATACGCTAAACTTAAACGGTCACCCTAGAGTACGGAGACCTTTTTTTTGGTCTGATCTTATAATTCTCCAGGCGCGGGACATGCGGAGAAGGGCTCCCGAACACATTTAGATATAGGGTCCCTCTATGGCAAGCTACGCCACTGAGTCTAGTTAACTAATAATTTAATTGTTTAGAGAACAGATTAGCCAATAATAGTCCCTTATATTTTCAACACGAAAGGACTATTGGCTATGTGCACGACAGCAACGCCTCCTACCATTCGCAACTGTAGTGGTTATGTCAAATAATGACATAAACGAAATGGATATTATAATATTATAATATATATTGTAATAAATAAATTTTAGCACAAGATGTAAGAAAGTTGATGAGTTACAAAATGATGGCAAATCTTATTTATTACAAGCCCACATCATTCATCAAACAACATCATCATATACACGCAGTATAAAACAAACAAAGTTTAAGTACTCTCTTAAGGAACGAAAATGTATTTATTACAGTCTACAGATCGATGATCTTCGTATTATCTCAAGAAAAAAATATTATTGTGTTCGTAACCAGAATATCATGACAACATAACTCGGACTTGCTTGCCCAGATTTCAATTTTCACTCCGATAAAATGGTCAATTTGTGTCGTGACTCGTGAGGTTTTAGAGACCATGGCGACCAATTAACAATGAAGTAAAAATTATCATATAAAGTACATCAAAAATAAAATTGATTAATCAATATCGTAATTTTAGGTTATACCACTTACGTTTTATGTAACAGTATAAAAAAAACATAGAATCTACACCGACTATTACTGTCTTTGAAAATACACAACAAATTGTAGGAATTTCCAAAATAATTTTGATAGACTAAACCATCCATGTAGTAAATTTCTGCTACCGCGCGGCGTGCACTGCGATCACTTTACTATACCCCCACCATGCCCTTCGCACATAGCCAATAATGCAGTGCGTTTCACACTAAATCAGTAAATTTTCCTGCCATGGTGTGTAAATCACCCCAAATTGTACAGAAAACCCAACAGCTGGCATCACTTTGCCAAAGACAATATAAAGGCATTCGTCGTCTACTTTAGAAATCAATAATTGTCTATATCCGCTCGGATGGTTGTACAAAAAGTGAGCTTTGACCATTGACGACATTGGCTGTATTTGCTTTGGGTTTAGATTAGCAATAAAACTTGCAGAAGTTATGCTGCGCAAGCTATTTTTACCGTGTAAACAGTTACGGCAAGCTGACTTATGCAACATTTTGAAGCTTGCAGGACTTCTGGAAAGTCGCACGTGTAAACACCATTTGTGCAACTTGCGGGAGAACTTGCAGTTTATTCTGCGTGCAGATAAAAGTTTCAACTTGCTGAGCTAGTAGCTAACGTTTTTTTTTATTTGTTCCATTCTGAAGCAGCTAAGGTCTCAAAGACTATACTGCCAAGTTATAAGTTTGTAGTTTGACCGATATGTCTATTTTTGCCGCCAAGCTGTAGTATACATCACTATTGTGTTCCTGTTTTAAGGACATTGTAGTCAACGTAATTAATGGGAGTTATAAGACTTAAAATATTATGACTCAGGATGACGAATGCAATAAAATGCCACGCAGTACTTTTTAATTCAAAACTCTGTTTCGTGTTGGTATTTTTAAGGCGATTATTTTATTTACAATCATCATCCAAACAGCATTATATTAGATTCATAAAAATTAGGCAAAAGGATTGCGTACCTTGTCTTTCAGTTTTATGAAAAAAGAACATGGCTAGCAATAAATATTCCTCGAGTAATGTAAACAGCTTTGCAAGTACTTGCGCAAGTTAAATTGGTGGATGACTTGAAAAAGCGTGTTGCTAAAGAAATATTGCCGCTAGTGTAAACGCTTCTGAAAGTTATTGCGCAACATATTGCTGAGAGAACTTGCTAGTCTAAACTCAGCATTATACTTCTGTGGGCTGTATCGTCGATGGTGACCTCAGAACAATAAACAAGCAATTCACCAATTCACTACACAGTTATTATTCTAAGACTACACATGATAACGTAGTGTCCCATAAATGGTAGGACAAACTTAAAGGGGAGATAGCTTGAATGGTGCTCTACCAGACATGAAAAAATGACCTCTATAAAAGTGTCACCATTTTCTAAATATTGAGGATTTTGTACTTTTTCCGAAAAATCCCCTTTTTTGACCTATGTTTTGTTGCTGTACGCGCAAATAATCAGATATAATCTTAATTTTTCAGCAGCAGACTTGGGAGTAGTGGAGACCCACTACTCCCAAGATTATGGGTTATGCTAGACAGCATAACCCATAATCATTTTATTAAATATCATACAAAAACCTTGAAAAAATTAACACTTTCCCTCATAATTATTATTGGGAAAATTATTTGACTCAAATTTGAACTTCGATAATGAAAAATAATTGTATGAGGCTATTACTGCATATTGCATAAAAAACTTCCTTGTTTAATAGAGATTTCAAAAAGGTATAATGCTCACAACTTTTATTCTAGAAAACAAAAAGATATTAGCAATTTTTGCGCCAAAGGCGCTGGATGCACGTTAAAAACGCATTTTCAGATTTAAAATAAATAAAATAAATAAATAAAATAAAATAGTTTATTCATCACGTAGGCGAACATAATTGCACTTATGATAAGTCAAGATACATTCAATTAATAATAATAATTATTACAAAAAGTCACTTATATAACTACAGACATTTTTATAGGAAGTAAAATCAATGAAAAATAAATAATGAAGCCAAGCTCGGGCTGGCAGGAAAGAGAAGATAAAAATAAAATAAAAAAAAGAAAATCATTTTTATAATAAGAAAATAATGGAAGGAACGCGTCGCGATCCTCACCGGTGAGGACACTACAGGCCCTAACCTAGCTAACCTACCAGCCTTTCACTAGCTACCTAAGCGATGACTACCCGAAGAAGAAAGGCAGAAAGAAACTCCGGGCTTACTTTTTTGTCATCATTTGTCCATTGAATCTTTATAATATTCTTTTTTTTTCAAGTCTTTTGCATACAAAGTCAGATTAGTTATATAAGCTAATGCACACACATCACCGTTAAATTGAGATAAAAACCAATTGAAGGAATTTAAAAAACACTAAATTAAAATAACACTAACCACCGACGGAAAAAGAGAGGTATTCTTCTCATACATTTTCGCCGGTTAAGGTCGCCGGTCCTGACCAGCCCTATTCGGAGAAGATCATTTATTTGATCAGAGAACGTTCTCCTCGGGCGTCCCTTACCAGCCGTACCATCCACATTCGCTCGATAAATACTTTTCGTGATCCGTCTTTCATCCATCCTCTCCACGTGCCCAAACCATCTCAGCATACTTCTTTCAAACTTACATCATCCCTCAACTTACAACGATCTCTTATCGTACTATTCCTTATGCGATCAGTAATGACTCCACATATACTCCGTATACTATTTTATAGAATACCTAATAATCTATACTAATATTATAAAGCTGAAGAGTTTGTTTGTTTGTTTGAACGCGCTAATCTCAGGAACTATTGGACTGAACTATTGAATTGTGAGAATTCTTTCACTAATAGGAAGCTACATTACTCCCGAGTGCTATAGGCTACTTTTTATCCCGGAAAAACTTTTCCACGCGGGCGGAGCCGCGCGCAATGCTAGTATCATATATTTATGCGAAAGTAATATAGAAAGATTTAACCTATAACTCCCCGTATATGTTAAAATATAATATATAAAATATAATATTGGTTTCATAATAACAAACCATGTGGGAAATCATTATAGGTAATATAAAATAATAATTGTGTATACGAAATTGGCACCTTATTGTATGGCACTTGCTTTTGACGCAATACCTACATAATATTAATATTGCTGTAAATCAATTATTCCAAAAAATTCAAATCAATTATTTATGTTTAAAATAAAATATATTATTTGTTCTTTTAAAAAATTTAATACCCATATCTTATCATTCATTATATTACATCTTATTTGTTGGGACCTGAGTAAGATTTCTCCATATTTTCCTTTATAAAAAATGTATACATAAAAATATATTTTTTTATATTACATTTTAAAAAATACTCTTTTTAGAATTTATTCAACCGGATTTTAACACTGCCACATAATTTATTATATGATATGATGGCAGAAAATTTACGGTACGACGAATCAAAAATGGCCGGCCTGAAATTAGGCACGACATATCATCTTTCGTCGGTCAGTAAGCTCGGGTCAGCAGCTAAGGTCGTATCAGTAAGCTCACTGAATTTGGCCCCACGGTTCTTGATTTTTGATATTTTTAAATTTTTAAATGGCATATTAAATGAATTTCTACTAAATGTCCCTGCAATATATTTCTTGAACTTATAAATAATTATCATTTCAATAAAAACAGATTTTGTGTGCATTATATTTACATGTTTTTAACTACGTAATGAATTTAGGAATTATTAATTTCATTATAAAATACAAGTATCATAACTATCTCCTATTGCATAGTAATGGATAGTATCATTTGAATACGAAAGTTGTACTCCTAAAATATTCTTAGAATAATTATAAATCACTGAAATTTCTATATATGCTTGTTAATATTCAATATCATTCAAAATAACGGAATTTATTAAAACCACGCTGATCGTATTTTAACGACTAATTGGCCGTCTTCACCGACATTCTTTGTTGAAGTATTGTCGAAGTTTGTTGAAGTTTTCAATATTTTTTTGATCTGCATAAGAAATAATTAGACAGTATAAACGCGCTCGTTAACAAAACGCTCTAGTAAATACGGCCATTGCAAGCTGTCTGACAACACAGGCGCATGCGCAATGTAGGCGTGAGGTGATGGCTTGCTTATTAGATAAAAAATAATTAATAAATAAGAATTTAATTGTTTTTATAATCGAACAATCATCAATAGTGGTCAAACAAACGATAATTGATCAAAATTAACTAATCTAAGCGATAAAAATAAAGATATCTAATAAGGGGGGGCAGCTTAAGGGTGAACATTTGTTTAATTAATTATAAATAAATAAAAGACGAACAAATAATTTTTACATTCGAACATTAAAGAAACAAACGACGAACAAATAATTAAAAATAAAAAAAATTCAAGAATCAAAAAGAGTGGGGCCAAAATAAGGGTGCCCTATCAGTAAAAACATTATCTTTATTCTACTCGTAACCAACTTCAAAGCGTTGAAACCCACCATAGATACAAACCATAGACATTTTATTATAAAAAAACTCTATAAATAGAAAATAATTTGCTGGTGGTAGGATAAATTTCGTATTCGCCCGAATAGCGACCACCGTACATAAGGTGTTTAAACGCGCCATAGTTAAGTGTGCCGCGTTCCGGGATCAGCCTGCGTACCGGTTCAAACAGACCGGCATAATTGTGTCGACTGACAATGGATAATCTCTCGTCAGTCGACACTATCTGTAGGCTTAGAATGTGGCAAAAGAACGCAACTCGTAAGACGATGTCGTTTAAGTTTGATGTTTGTGATTGACCGAGAGACCAATACGTCAGTCACGTGTTAGTCTCTCAACCAATCACAATTAAACGAAATGGAATCGTGTCGTGGTTTTTTTTGCCACATTCTAAGACCACAGGACCTTTGCTTACCAATAATACCATCAAGTGCAGTGGGACAACTTTGCCTTTCCAGTATAAAAAAACTGCCTTGCAATTGAATGTAGGTACAAAGGATTAATGTTAATCTTTCAGTATTCGATAGTTTGACAGCTGACAGCTGGTTTACTTTTAATTTTAGTAGAACCTTATGCATAGGTAGTAAAAACTATTTTCGCGTTTTTGACAGGAGACGTCATGGGACCCAGGTCCCACCGCGAATGCTGACAGGAGTGTAAGATCTTGTTGATATGCTCAGTTTTTAATATAGTACAAACACGTCATCTAGTTGTTTAACAAATTTGATCCATCAGCATATCCTATGCTTATATTGCATGCCATGAGATTTCCTTATCCAGCGGTACCCGCCACAAATTCGCTTCATTTTACACCCAACTAACTCCAATTAGCTTCAGATCTTCCTCGGATAATCGCCCTTCATTCCATTTAACGCGTAACCTAGAATACAAAATATAAATAAATATTTTAGGTCTAATTATTTTAGTTAGACTTTTTCAATGTTTATAGACAACTTGATAGTGAATAGACAATATAAATATCTTAAGAGATTTGGAAAATCATATTTAGGATTTCGAATAAGATATTATTTATACAATTCAGCACCTTTCCCGGTTGTGTTTGACGGACCACAAGTCTGGCATGTATTTAGGCTGCATGACAGACAAAAAATGTTGTCGCCACAACTCTTCGAGCTTGAGCAACCCTCCGTCACTATTTCTGAAATACTCCGTCACTCTTAACCCGTGAGATTCATAACCTTCGTTTTCCACACTGCAACAAAAAGCTATATTGTATTCCTACGTAGCAAGTTAAATTCAAAACATCGTTATTATTAAATACGGTTTTCATTAGGATGTTTTTAATAAAATCTTTGTTTCGCAATGGAATATAATTATAGGTCTTAAAATAGCTACTCCTACGAGAAGCTATTTACTCTGTCCAAGGTGGATCTTTTGAAATATAGACGAATATATAGCTGTTATTGTTAATTTCGTGCCCCTTAAATTCGGAAATATCGATATAAAACTAGTGAGCATCGATATAATCGATTACTACTATTTAATATATCATCAAACTGATCTTTGATTATTATCTATACTCTATACTAAAAGATGTGATTTTATGATTGTTATGGATAAAAACAAAAATTACTGGACCGTTTTTTTTTACCAATATAAAGCTACATTATCAGCGAGTAACATAGGCTACTTTTATCCCGGGAAACCTTTTCACGCAGGCGGAGTCGCGCGCAAAAGCTAGGCTTTAAGTATCATAAACACCAGCAAGGTAAAGCAACAGAATTGAACTCTCTTCACTATTGACATAGACTGTAAGTGTGTGGGGTTGTGGGGTACTAACACAATCTGGATATTAGCGGCGTCGTTGAGGAGCTCCTGCGTGATCTCGTCGACCTGCGGGTAGTGCTGCAGCAACACGTCCTCCAGCTCCCGGCGACGCCTCTCCGGCAGCACGTGCTTCCGTGTCTGGTACAGCAGCGCACGCGCCGCTGAACGGATCTTCCTGTTAACAGTATAATAATGACAATTATGTCGGCATATTATCTAATAAAAATTCCAATATTTTTTCTAGCACTTGTCGGCAATTGACATACATAAAATGCGGCACAAATATAGGAAACAAGAATAGGAAAATGTTATTTATTGCAACAATTACACCGGGCCTTAGTGGCCGTACGATTGGCTAACGCTATATTATCAAAATCGTGAACAAAATATTCCTATCCTACTAACCAGTCACCGAAAAATTAAGGCCAACTTTCGGAAAATTTTATGCGGAATATTGTGGACCTTATCTGAGGACCTTTTTTTTGCGCCCGCAAAATAGGCACCCGGACGTAGAACATGCGGGGTGGCATAAAGTGAATTTTCTATACTAAGGAAATTATTAATACGGCGCTGCCACTGCCAGTAATATGCTGGTATATAAGAAATCCTCACAAGTTGGAATACACAAAGAACACAAAATAATACCGACGGTTGAAAGACTAATTGACTAAGTTCAAAAAACAGAAAAATGTGCCGATTCCAAATCGCTTTGGAAATGTTTAGTGTTTTTTTTTTATGGCATTTAATGACGAGACGAGCATGCCGTTCGCCTGATGGTAAGCGATACGACCACCCATAAACAGTAGCAACACCATCCAGCAACTTGAATTACAAAGTACTGTGTGGCATTCCACTGCGCTCGTCATCCTGAGACATAAGATGTTAAGTCTCATTATGTCCATTAGTTACACTGGCTACAATGTCCTTCAAACCGAAACACAACAGTGCATGCACACGGCTGCTTGGCGGTAGAAATAGACATTGCGGTGGTACCCACCCAGACGGACTCTTACATATGAGAGACCTACCACCAGTATGTTCATTGTGCACTTCACGTGGCTGATGATGATGATGATGATGTACTGACTTGGTGACGGGGTCCTCCCAGCTCTTGAGGTGTTCGTGTCGCGGCAGCGGCGCGGCGCAGGAGTTGGCGAGGCGCGCGCGCAGCGTCTGGTCGCGCATGTTGCTCGCGCGGTGACACTCCGCGCACAGCAGCACCACGTCGTGCGACGAGTGGTCCTTCATGATCTCTGCAAGTTGCAACCGACAATATCATTGGTCAACAGTGATCTTGGCGGGAGAACGGATTATTGGTCATACAAAAGAGATAGATTTCGCCATGGGGTATGGTAAGGATCCAGGGTAGACCTAATTCAGGCTGCAAGGTCGAGCACAATTTACTTAACTAACTGCATACTATACTCGACGAGTCAGTATTTTTTCAGTTGCTGCAAAATAATACTAAGGCTCTGCCGCTACGTGGTGTCCCTAATAGAAATGGTTCAAAGTCTCTTAGGCGAAGGATCAAGTTGACGACCGCTTTACCTGCTCTATATAACTGACCTGGGAAGTACTTCCTGTACTCTCTGGGTACAACGTTCTTGCGAATGCATGACGTCTCGCGACTGCAGACGACGCACTTGTTCTCTTTCATAAGCTGATAGTACCGACCCACGTCGCCGACGCAGCGGCCGGCGGGCTCGAAACGAAGGCGGACTGTCAATGGAGACTCCTTTACCAGATGTGCTAGTCCCTTCTCTACGTACCTATGGAATTAAACAATAAAAACTATTAACGGTGTGGTTATACTATAGCTAAGCCATGAAGAAAGCTCCTTTTGCATTGGTATCTACATGCAGCTTTATTTCACCAGTAATTATAAACTGCTAGTTTTACATTCGTCAGGTCAGAATATTTCTCGAGGAGACCACTTATATTCATAGGTAACAGAAAATTTGTAAGTAAAATTTCCTGCGTAGATATGTTTATTTTAAATAGACTTCTGCTCGCGGCTCCGCCCGCGTGAAAAAGTTTTTCCGGGATAAAAATATTTTCCCGGTATAAAAAGTAGGCCCACGCGAAAAGGTTTTTCGGGATAAAAAGTAGCCTATAGCACTCAGGAGTATTGTGAAAGTCCTATTAGTGAAAGATTTTTCAAAATCGGTCCAGCAGTTTTTGAGTTTATCCATTACAAACAAACAATCAAATCTTTCCTCTTTACAATATTCGTATAGACTACAGACTCTTTTCCTAACCATAAAGGGCCCATACGTTCAAATGATTTTTTATGCAATAAATTGTCTCACCACAATGCCTTCTTGTCGTCACAAGTGCACAGCAGTTCGCCGTCGGGCGCTTGCATGAAGCAGTTGTGGTACAGAGGTTTGGACCTGGTCGTGTGCGGATATAGCTTCTGAGATACCGGCGTATCTTTGTTAGGTCGGGAGTCTTTCACCTTCGGACTGAAACAATAAAACAATTTCACACAGTGTCCCTGAAAGAAAATAGGCTTAGAGGCTATAGATGTTACGACGGTCGCACAGACACACGGCTTTCATTTCAGAACTAACAACTGTAGAGCCTGTATTGTTATGCAGTTTGTTGATACATACGTACATTTAATTATTCATATTTCATAGATACTAAAGAATAAATATTTGTATTCGCTACTCACACAAAATCTTTCCTTTGAAACTTCTGTTTGAAGTTTGTATTGGCATATGCGCTGCACATTTGGTGCACGCTGTCCGCCACGCTGACGTCTGATCTCCGTAACCATGACAACAAACCTTTGTTGTTGTATCTGTTGAACAGCTGTACGAAGATTTTGACGGCAACGTGCGCGTCGGCCGCCGCATATTTCGTTTGTTTTGGGGATAGTTGCGACGCCTCCCAATCGCTGCAGCGGACCTTTGACAATTTCATTCTTTACAGACTACGTTGCACGACTGCAACGTTCGCTATCTCACAGTCTAGGATTCCTTATGCATCACCTCTCGCGGAGGCTTATTTTAGTTGTGCACCAACATTTACGGTTATTGTATAATAAGAAAGAAATGCGATTATCACTTCCCTTGAGAAAGACGTAGCAAAATAATTATGATCTATTTTATGGCAAAGGGTGTTTAGCCTGGATTAGATGAAAACAAAACGTACGTAACTTGTTTTGTTGTACCGGCACGACAAAGTGACCCCACCGCACCTGATAGTAAGCGGGGTGGGATCCAGAGAGAGTGTCGACTGACGGAGAGATGTTTATCCCTTGCGAGTCGATACAATTATACCGGCCAGTTTGAACCGGTTTTTTTATTGCTTTGAATGACGAGACGAGCATGCCGTTCGCCTGACGGTAAGCGATACGATCACCCATAAACAGTAGCAACACTATTCCGCACCTTGAGTTACAAAGTACTGTGTGGCATTCCACTACGCTCGTCATCCTGAGACATAAGATGTTAAGTTACACAGTCCTGGAATGCGGCACACTCACGTGGGCCACTACAGCGAGTTTTAACACAGCGTAACTGGACACAATATTATCTAATCTTGATCCTTATATATGTAAAAAATGCATCTCGTCTCACCCGCCAACTCTTGTCCAACGTGAGACCGAGCAGCGCTTTAGCCAGCGAAGCCAAGCCACCAGTCTCGAGTCCACATAGCTTCGCAATGTGCCTGATGTCTAAGGTAGACTGCAGCGACACTGAGTAATCACCGAATAGGTACTTAGCGTCGTCTGCCGCAGCCACTCCTACTTTATACACAGTTTCATCCTCTAGCAGATCCTGGAAAGATGATTTCATGAGAACGACAGACTCATGTATTTTATACTAGCTTACGCTCGCGGCTCCGCCTGCGTTAATAAGTTTTGTCCGGGATAAAAGTCCCGCTTTTTATTCTCCCGGGATAAAAAGTAGCCTATGCGTTAATCCAAGACATGGTCTACCCGTGTGCCAAATTTCGTCTAAATAAATAAATTTCGTCCGTTCAGTAGATTCGGAAATGTGCAGTAACAAACAAACACAAAAACAGACAGACAAAACAAAATTAATGACATATAAACAACTATAAATAGATTTAATACTCTGGAAAACGCTATGAATCACGTCAATAAAATTTAATCCGTATGCCTGTTTTACTGCGGAACCACGTTGGTACTAAATTGGCGCCACGACTGACGAGGCTTATATAATTGTTGTCATATAAATACATATATTTAGCTAAAGAATTTGCTTTTGGCCGCGGCTCCGCCCGCGTTGAAGTTTTTCCGGGATAAAAGTCCCACTTTATATTTTCCCGGGATAAAAAGTAGAGGAGTAATGTAGGTTCCTATTAGTGAAAGACTTCAAAATCGGTTCAGAGGTTCTGGAGATTAGCCCCTACAAATTACAAACAAACTCACAAACTTTTCTTCTTTTTATATAAGTATAGATAGTGTAGATCTATAAAATTACTATGGTCTGGGAACAAAGTTTACAAACAAAATATAACAATTAACTGGGCTTTTTTTACACACACATACACACTCGCCTTTTATCCCCTAAGGAGTAGGCAGAGGCGCAACTAATGCACTCACGTTTCGCCGTGCGTATTCCGTCCCATGATGTAACAGTGGCCTATCGCCATATTAGGCAGAAATTCCAGACTTCGGGCTGATACTACATAGAAAAATCCAATATCACTTTGCCCGACCCGGGGATCGAACCCAAGACCTCAGCATTGCAGTCATACCGTTATAAAACTATGCCACCGAGGCAGTCTTTTTTTAATAGCTATAATATAATAGTAGTATAATATATTGCGAGATGCAATACTTTCAAAATCTATTATTCAGCTTCCTGGTGATTACTGACTAACAACTTATTATTATAATGTAACAAAACTCATTCTTGCGATATCCAAGTCGCGGAAAATGTTTTAGTACAGTTTCCGTACTACGCGCATGAGTAATATTGTTTGCGTGGGATATTATGAAATACACGCGCCTTTACGTGGTACATGTGGTACTTTAATTAAACAGAACCAAATATCTGATGAAATTTTGTTTGTAAATTAAATTGGTCTATATTTAAATACTATCTGTACCACAATTTCGTCTGCGTGGATTTAGATTTATTTCAGCCTATCTAATACTCCTCCTGCGTATGGCCCGTCTCCTTCGTGTCGCCACCTATCCCCAACTTACCCCATAGGTTACACAGCATAAATATATTTTTTTTTGTAATTAGATTTTGACATCTTTTTATTTGATTTGGAATCATATGGTTGGTTTTGGCGTGATACTTCAATGAGCATCTGAGCAAACAGACAGACAAAATACAAGCAAATAGTTTTTTTTTATATTAGGTACATGTATTTATTGTCTCCCAGTATTTTTTTACAAAAATATTTAATGGAGAAGTAATTAAATTTTGACTATTTAATTGCTATTTGGCAAAACTACAAAAATCACCTTAACGGAGTTGTTACTCAGGTTTAATATTGTTGCGACTAACACAACCATAATAGCATAATTAAAATCGTTATAGCTTATGTTTTTACTATTTTTTTAATTACACTATAATATACATTAGTCATCAATGATAAGTTGACATTTGACTGAATGTGCAGCCAATTTAAAATAAGGTTTTGTCGCAGCCTGTCTCCAGCTTACGCCTATTTATCAAAACTAACTATAATATGTGAACACTGAAGTCACTTACTTTCAATGATTCAGGAAAAGTTTTCATGCAATTCAGCCTGAACAGGCCGCAAAGTCCGTCAATAGAAGACAGTTGAATCAATGCGACTAGTTTCCTCTTGCCATGTTCTGTAACCCATTCACAATCAAATCCTAGTGCCCTGTGCACTCTACACCGTCTAAAACAATATATGTCATTGGCAATACCTTTCTTTACATGCAATACTTGGGACTTGTTGAATTATTTGACACCTATTGTGTATGGGTTCAAAATGCTCTTTAAAATATGGAAAATCCATGTTTATAGTGGCCTTCCTTAATGCTGTTAATTATTGATGTTTATAACAATGAACTGCAGATATAAAATATCCAATTTATCCATATAGCCTAAAGATCTATCAAACAATGTATTCTAACGCATAATAATAAATATAATTATTATTATTTTACTACAATAATAATTATTATATTTTTGTTGTAGATGTTTTCCTGTTCATTTAGATTTAGGTTCATGAACCTAAACCTATCAGTCATTTGCTGTAGCAAATGTTTTTAGAAACTCAAGGAGAACAAGAAATTGGGAGAGTGAATGAGGTTCACTTCACCCTAGATAAAGAGTTTGGGTTGACATGTGGTTCAAACCCAATACCTCAGTGCGGCAACGATACCGCGAACGCTATACAAGTACGCCACTGAAGCAGTCAGAATATCATTCAGTACAAATCATTAAAATGCAATGTTATGGCATTAAAAATTATAGTTTACTTTAATTCGAATTGTAAATAGAATGAAATCTAGAACTATATAAAATTTACTTTCGACCTGGACTGGGGGTCATGTGTCCTATACGGTCCCTTCCTTATCACGTACCTTTGTAACTCTTTGACTACTTTGTCACACGCTTCTTCCGTCTCAACTGTTTCAATGTGTAGGTTTAATGCATCCTCAGCTTCACGAATCTTATGTTTTCTACGAGTTACATGATATACCAAACACACACAACCGACAGCAACAGCCGCAGAGGTTAAGTATTTGCATTGTGAATAGTATTGCATGACGGTAAAACACTTTGCCTATTTGCTTGATTTATTTGTCCTCTTCTTCTTTTATAATTACTTTTAGTTTTATATAATACGTAACCAACTTTCGCTTTCAAGTCAAAATAAACAATAATAAACAATTCTTTTTTTTTTTTTTTGTCCCTGACTATTCTGCCAGTAGCCTGACTAGGGTCGGCTTTTCTGGCCACACCGGTCTTTAGGGTGAACGCTGGCGCGCTCGCAACCCTGAATTTAAGCAACCATGCTGAGGGCAACCCACTAACGGGTTACGAACCTCGGCTCAGGACGGTCGCTGAGGGGAGAATATGAGACATTCAACGATTAGTGGGGGGGAAGGATTTTTCCTAATCCTATCAGTTCGGGTTGTTTACATCGGCACCCGGGCCGGAACTGTCATGGGGGTCGGGAGGGCGACGGGGAACGCGGCGAGGTCCTCGACGGCGAGGACGGAACTGCGGTCTTGTGGAGTGTAAGAGTTTTAAAAACTCGTTTTTCTCACGTATTGCCAGAGTGATTTCGTCCTCTGGATCTGTCAGTACTGAACGCGGCCGTCTCCATTTGGCGCGGTCAAATGGAGTATAAATTGACGCTTTGCGGATGAGCGTGTTGGTATGTTTTTCCGCCCGATCGAAGTAGCGTTTGCTGATGTTGTGCATGAAATGCCTGATGGTCGGCATGTTGGTGTCCACGTGGAGGTTGCGATTGCGAACGTACCACGGGGCACCAAGAGCGTATCTGAGAAATTTGTTTTGCAACACCTGCATACGCTTCAGCCGAGCGGGCGGTATGTGAGCGAATACGGGTGACGCGTACGTCATTATGGGCCTAATGCACGCGGTATATATCCTAATCTTGTTGCGGATGGACATTTTACTTTTTTTGTTTGTGAGCCAATGCAATTGACTCATCGCGAATGCGGCTCGCGCGCGTACCGCGTTTACGTGTGGCAAGAAGGTCAACTTCTGATCAAGGATCACTCCTAGATATTTGGCTTTGTCCTTCCAGGGTATGACCTGGTCGGACATGCGGACTGAGGTGCGAGCCACTAGGGACCTCGTTTTCCGAGTGAAAAGGATGGCCTGGCTCTTGGTGGGGTTGACGGTGATTCGCCATTTGCGAAACCACTCACCGAGCTGGTCGGCGGCGGTCTGCAAAATGCGCACCACTTGGTCAGGGTCTCTACGTGAAGCGTAGATTGCTGTATCGTCAGCGAAGAGTGCCAGATGGGCGTTCTTCGGTTTCGGGATGTCGCTTGTGTACAGCGAGAAAAGAAAGGGGGAGAGGGCGGAGCCTTGCGGGACTCCGGCCGTGATGGAGTGTCGGGAAGAAAGAGTTCCCTCCACGCGATATTTGAATCCACGATTCGACAGGAATTCTCGTATGATGTGCACGAGATGTGTGGGCACGTTGAGAGTGTACAGCTTGAAGAGCAAGCCGTTGTGCCACACCCTGTCGAATGCTTTTTCAATATCGAAAAAGATAGCGCCGGTTGGCATGCCGACGCGGAACCTATCATGAACGTGCTCCGTGATGCGGAGCACCTGGTTGACACAGCTGTGCCTGGTGCGAAAACCGAACTGTTCAGGAGGGATCAAATTATTATTGTGGGCTACGATTTTGAGGCGGTCGAGGACGATCCGCTCGTAAATTTTGCCCAAGGTGCTAAGCAGGCTGATAGGCCTGTAAGAAGATGGCTCGAATGCGGGTTTTCCCGGCTTATGGATGCCTATCACAACTGCCTCCTTCCAGTCCTCTGGGAAGAGGCAGTTAAGAAACGCGGCGTTATAGATTGCGGTAAGGATTTTGACCAGATGCTCCGGGAGCATCTTGATCATGCGAGTGGGTATCCTATCGCCCCCGGGGGCCTTACGACGTTTGAGTGCCTTGATCAGATCGATGACTTCTTCGATTGTCACCGGTGCAAGGGGATCGGGCGGCGGCGGGTCGACGTCCGGGTCGACGTCGATGTATATTATTTCGTTTGAGTTAGAGATCGGCGGTGGCCGGACCGCGTTCCTACTTTCGACGAGTGAATTAACCGCAACAAGATGGTCGTGGTCTACGGGTATCGTTGAGAGAGAACATTGAGACTCCAGACTGCAGGCCAGAAGTTCCGCTTTCTCGTCGTCATCGAACGCCGGCCGTTGATTCGGACGATTGAGCGGAGGCATGGAGGTCACATCGTTTCTCCTGAAGGAACGACACAGTTGCCAAAAGGCCTGATGTGTCGGGTCGAGTTCTGCTAGGCGAGATTCCCATCTCGAATCGACGACCTCTTTTATGCGACGTCTAACCTCACGTTGGAGGTAGCGCGCAAGATGTCGTCGTTCCGGGGTGGGGCTCGTCGCGCAGGCTCTGAGCGTGGAGTTACGCAACCTCACCACCTCTCGCACGTCGTCGGGAAGTTGCCATTGACTGTGGACAGTCTCAGGCACCTTCTCGGAGCTTTCGCTCAGGACGTTTTGCAGGTGGTTGGTGAAGGAGCGTATCGCGCTGGTCGTTTCCTCGGGAGTCACGATGTTGGTCGGAATCGCGGAAAGATCTGTGGATGAGGTGTCCGCGAGTTTGGTGCCTAGGAGGCGCCAATTCGTTTTCACCTTCATCGGAACGTTAGGACCTGTGTCTGTTGGACAGTTTTGGGGGACTAAATCTAGGATCACAGGTCTGTGGTCAGAGTCTAACTCTTGTAGCACTTGCATGGAACGCACGCGAAGGCTTACGTTCCTTACGAGCGCTATGTCGAGTATGTCGGGTCGGTACTCGTAGTCAATTGCGCTATAGTGGGTAGGTTCAGAAGGAACCAGTATGCTCATATCTATTGTTTCAAGACAGCTCTCCAGGGCGGCACCTCTCCCAGAGGTTGAGTTGCAGCCCCAGAGAGTGTTCTTGGCGTTGAGATCCCCCGCCAGAATGACGGAGTCCCCCATTTCCAATAGGGTCTTGAGCTCATCGGAGTGAAGCTCCTTAGAGGGCGAGAGATAGGCCGATATGATGGTGATCGGCGGATGTCCTGTCATAGCTAGCCTGCAAACTGAAGTCTCAATGTTCCTCAAGCTATCTGGGGGGTCTAGGGGTATGCAGTGCAGGGACCTTTTGAAATAAATGAGGGTGCCACCAAACGGGCCGCTGGTACGATCGTTGCGTACCAGGTTGAAATTGGGGATATTGGGACTGCGATGGGCGGGTTTGAGGAACGTTTCCTGGATGAGGAAAACGTCTAAGTTGTTTGTGCGGACAAAATCAGAGAGTTCGGCTCGCTGGCCGTGAATACCGTTGATGTTAAAAAACCCCACTCTGAGGGAGCGAGGTTTGGTCCGCTTAGGGGGATGCACCGCGCTGTTGTTCGCCATTTATGATGACGACGGAAGGCGCACGGCGTTGTTGATGGCCCAGTAAATTTTATTTTGGGTCAGGTAAATTTCCGCGAGGATTTCGTGCTCCTCGTCCCCAGAGCGGGCGAGGAGAGCGGAGAGTTCGGCAATTTTGCCGTGGAGACGCATGATCTCCGGAGAACATAGGAGGGCGGAGACTGTTTCCGCAGAGTTGTTCGACGCCGGCGTCGTCGCCACCTGGCGGGTTTTGGGTTTGGGTTTGGTTGGAGTTGGCTGGGCTGCCTCTGAAGGAGGGGCCGCGGTAGCCGAAGGGGACGGATGAGGTGGTTTTGGAGTTGTGGCCGGGGTGGCGGGAGTGACTCCGCCGTGGGCCTTAAGACGGGGGTCCGGGCGTGCCGTGGGAGGGAACCACGGGTTGCGCACCGGAGCCGGTGCCAGCTTGAAAGCTGGTGGGGCGGCCTGAGGGGCTAGAGCTTTAGGAGCTCTGGACTGTTTTTTGGGGGCCCTAGGGCACCCGCGGTAGTTGGCGGGGTGGCCCGTCTGTCTACAGTTAGTGCACGAAGGGGGCTCCGTGCACTGAGTCCTATCTTTGGGACGGGGGCACTCTAGTGTGCCATGTTCGCCGAGGCACTTGACGCACCTGGCGGGGAGGCGACAGCCACGGGAATTGTGGCCGTATTTTTGGCAGTTGTGACACTGCCCTACCTGACCTGATTTGTGAGGGGTTTCGACGGTGAAGCCGCCTAGCCCGGAGATATCCTTAATCTCGTAAAGACGTTTAACGTCGTCCGAGGATTGTAAGATGGCGAGAACCATCTCATATTGAATGCCCGGCCGGGAGGCACGGGACTGACGGTGCATCCTGTGCACCTCTAAGACTTTGATGCCCTTCTCAAGGAGGCCATCCTTGACTTCTTGGGCAGACATTTCTACGGGAATACCCCGGATGACGTAGCGGAAGCGACGTTCATCCGGGAGAGCAAAAGTGAAATAATGGAATTTCCTGGAGTCCAGGAATTTAGTTAGCGCTCTGTGGTCCGCGATTGAGGCGGGCTGCAGAGCAAGAAGTTTGTGGATTTTGTTCCACGAGTTGCTGGCGATGCTGATGTGCTGCCGGCGCAGCTCAGCGAAGACGTCCGGAATGGACATGTTGGCGGGCAACTGAAGGTTCAGTCGCGGGGGCTTTTTAGCCTTAGGTTGGGTTGGTGGCGGCGGTGGCGACGACGTCGACGCCGATGCGGGTGGCGCTGAAGGCTCAGACGGCGCTGAAGGCGCTGAAGGCGCAGAAGGCGCGGGGACACTATCGGCAGCGACCGCCCTTTTCTTCCTCCTCCCACGCTTCACAGCCGTGAAGCCATCGTCATCGGGTTCCGATGACGATTCTTCCGCCTGCGATTCGCAGGAGGAAGAAGAGGAAGGGACGGGACGCTTGAGGGAGCCCGTCGTAGTGGTCTCCATCGCAGAGTCGTCCGTGGTCTCGGGCGCTTGGCTAGCGGCCGGGGCCTCGGACGGCACTGGCGGGGACGGGGTTTCTGAGATCTGTTCATTTACGTTGCTAATCAACGTGGACATATAATTCCTGAATTCCGAGTCCAGGACAACTAGGTTTCGTACCGCGGCCTTTATCGCCGACAGCGTGATGCCGGGAGCGATGAAGGGTTCGGGTTGCGCGGGTTCAATGGACGTGGAACCGGCCATTTTTGTGGCTGGGTCCACGTCCATGGTTAAAATTTATTTGGGGACCGCGTGTGCGTTCACTATCCCCGGGTGTGTTTTCCGCCTGTCAAAGAACGCACAAGAAACCAGGCGGCTATCACACAGACGTTCGGTCGCGGATCGCGGACGCGGTAGTGAATTTAATACTACGTCCCCGGGTGGGTGTGCCCGGGGGTGAGTGCGTGTGTGGCCCTCCTCGCCGGGTATAGGCGAGGGGGGGTGTACTTAAATTAGGTGTGCCCTAAGCTTGTACTCCCTTTTGCCAGTCTTATTGTGCAAAAAGGGTTCCTAACAGTCCGTGTACCGTAAGCGGTATTGGTCCGAGGACCGCACGCTCAACCGATACACGGGATGGATTTCGGGGAAGGGCAAGGTAGGGAAGGCGATATGCGGTGGAAACTGTGGTGTGTCTCCACAGCCTCCAAATCCGCACCCGTCCGGCTTTGCTTTGCCCTGAAGGGGCGCAGCGCGTGGCCGGGTCACCGCTAGCTCGGCTTGTTCACACCGGTAGGTTAACCACCGAGCTAGCCCTGAAGGGGCAATAAAAACTTTCGACGTGAAGTTTGGGCGAAACCCTGTCCTGAGAAGGACGCGGTTTAGCCCGAAAAGCTTTCAGGTAGCAATAGGACAATAGTCCTATTGTTCCCTGTCGGCTTTGGCGTGTAGCGAGGTCGCTACGGTCCGACCGAGCAGGTACTCGGAGGGATTAAAGTGTCGGAGCTTACGCTACGACAACAATAGGTCCGTCCGAGACGGCTGCTCAAGACGGAATGTGATATATAAACAATTCAAATTCTTACAGACTATATACTACAATAATTACATCAGAGACATTTTTTTTTTTTTTTTTTTTAATTTTCCCTTTATTTTGGGAAGGCAAAGGGTTCAAGCCCATACAGCCTCGTCATAAGTAGTATTCAGATATGGAATTCTGTGCATTAAGGCCTAAGCCAAGTCTTCATAATATTGTAAATCCATGTTAGTCTTATATTTAGGCATGAGCCAAGTCTTCATTATATTTTTCCCTCATTTTTTTTTTTTTTTTTTTAGTTTTCATTTATTTAGTTTTCAGGCCGAAGCCAAGTCTTCATAATATTGTAAATCCATGTTAGTCTTATATTTAGGCAAAAGCCAAGTCTTCATTATATTTTCCTCATTTTATTTTTTTAGTTTTCAGGCCGAAGCCAAGTCATTAGACTTGTATCAAATTCATTTATTTTTCCTTAAATATCTATTACCGTATTGCATATATATTCATAAATAGCTTTGTATGTTTCTGGTCTTTTAAGTATTTCTTGCATAGAGCGCGGGACAAGCTCAGATTTGCCGTAGATGTTAATTAATTTATCAATAAGTATAATTCTTTGTATGTTGAAGGCAGAGCATTCAAACATTATATGATTCATTGTTTGTTCAACATTCTGATCGCAATCTGTGCATATGGGGGACGAAATAATGCGCATTCTGTTAAGATGGGCTTTAAAACGACCATGTCCAAATCGAAGTCTGTTCAATATAGTGTAAAATTTTCGTTGCTTGTTGAATTTGGATCTACAAAACCAAGGACACTTTCCCACATTAATGTTGATTGCTGCATAATAAGTACCTTTTATCTTTGCTGTATTCAACCAATATTCTTTCCATTCATTAAGAATAGACTCTCTTACTAATAACTTTAAGTCCGAGAATGGTATGATAACTTCATCAACAGCTGTCACACTGTCACTGTCAACAATTGACTTAGCTAAAAAATCAACTTGTTCGTTTCCTATTACTCCCACGTGCGCAGGTGTCCAAAGGAATTGTACTTCTTTGCCTTGATTCTTCAATTGAAACCAACGACTCTTGATGTTGTATATAATGTAATTAATTTTACAGTCTAACGGTCTTATTCATAATGACTCTTCGGAACTTTATAGGGCCGTTAGTAGAGGCTTGTAAAAAATTGTTATTCATAATGGTTCAAAAGCGCTAAAACGGCCTATAAGCCTACGGTGAAGTTGCTTTGATTTATAGGAGCTAGACCCCTTCTTTAAAGCGTTCCGTAACAAAAAAATGGCCGCCGTCGGTCAGCTGTTTCGTGTTTGGCGCCGATTTCCGATGTCAATTGTCAGTCGATTTAAAGTAAACAACACATCGATCTCGTAGCGCATAATTTTCGTTTCAAGAAGTATTTTTATTTACTTGTGTATAAATAATGGAAGCCTTACAAACCCTGCATAGCATTGCAGTAATTGAAAATATTTCACGTAGAAAAGTTTATCGTCAGAGTTTGATCCGTTTTCTATGGATGACGAGGAATTCCGTAAACTGTATCGTTTTTCCAAACGAACGGCTGCTTTTATAATTGAATTAGTCTGCGAAGAGTTACAGCTGCACCGTAAAGGTAAGAGGTAAGTTAATCCTTTTCGATATTTATACAAACTTGGGTATACCTAATGATGCGTTACTTTTAAGACTCGTTTTCTTTACAGATTCAAGAAGATGCTGGAGACCTCTATGGATTATCTCAAGCCACTATCAGCCGCATATATAGCAGAGTAGCGCGTGCGCTCGCACGACGTGCTGCAGATTATATAATGATGCCCACTTCTGTTGCAGAGGAACAACAGCTAATGACAGAATTCCACCATGTAAGAGGCTTCCCATCTGTAATTGGTTGTATTGATTGCATGCATATATAAATAAAAAAAACATGGTGGTGATGCAGCCCAATATTACATAAATAGAAAAGGATATTCCCTCAATGTTCAGGTAAGATTTTCAGGAATATATAAAGTAAACTACGATAGGCTTTACTTTATTGCATAAAAAAGATAATAATTGTTGTAGGTTACCTGTGATGCGTCTTCGGATCAGGGATATTGTTTTTAGGTGGCGAGGCAGCACTCATGCCTCCCAGATATTTAATGAATCGACCCTCAAAGAATGTTTTGAAGCAGGTGAGTTAAGGGGTATACTTCTAGGAGATTCAGGGAGAGACCACTTAGTCATGCTGAAGAGAAATATAATGAGGCACATATTTCAACAAGAAATGTTGTGGAGGGTTGCTTTGGTGTGTGGAAACAGCGCTTCCAATGCTTGCTCCATGGCATGTCTGTAAATTAGGCAATGTGAAGAATACTATTGTGGCTCTTGCAGTGTTGCACAACATTGTAATTGCTCAAAGAGAGACATATGCCACAGAAGAAAGTGTGTCTGATATTGAATAGGTGTCTGAATCAATTAATATTGAACCACACCCTAGACAGGGTAGAAATTCTGCCATTTTGCAGGCTTTTATAGCTAGGCACTTCAATGAATGAAGTTTTTTACACTCAAATAATTAAATTATAATTAAACATCCTAATTGTAGTTAGTCATTGTCATCATTTTATAAAATTTATATTTTTCTTTTATTATTACATCATTAAGATTATAAAAAATATTTCACTGGAGGTTATTGTCCATTTGAATAGCATGCTACTTTTTCCTGCAATGCATAAACATTATTTTGAATGTAATACTGAAAATAAGCTTTATTTATTTAAATATACATCAGTACCCTACAGGATTATAGCACAAGATTGGAAATACTTAATGATGATTTGTTAATACCTCCTTTATATTTCCAGGTGCACCATGCAGGTGGATTTTAGTATCCTACAGGATTATAGCATCAAACTAGAATGATTTAATAATGATTTGTAAAATACTTTTTGTTTTCAGGTGGCGGATTTGGAGGAGACACACTTTTTTTATTTCTTATACATATATGCATGCATTATTCTGTGTATTGAACAAATTGTTAATAGTATTGAAGGGAGGGAAGGAAGGAAAGTGGAACTAATCCTTTCCACCCTGCCCATGTCTTCTGTACCTGCTAGGCCGTGTTGGTTCCCTAAATAATTTAAGTAATTGAAAAATGAATATTATGTATTGACTTGTCATAAGAGCCTTTTATATGCCTACGTAATGAATAAAGTTTTTATTTTATTAAGTACTGTATTTTTTTTAACTAATACCTGAAAAATATGTTTTACATCTCCACATGAAACAATAGTATCTTACATGAATATAGCATAATACTGATACATAAATATCTCATTTCTATTTCCTGCTGGAAGTGGAGTCTGATGAGGTACAACTATCATATTCTGAAAAATAAAATTATGATTTACTAGTTGTTGCTCGCGGCTTCCCACTACAAGTCCCGAAACACTGTAGCGATTTATAGCGAAACCAGTAAGACGCCAGCGCCTTTTATTTATAAAAACCACATTATTTTCCATGAGAGCAAGTTATCAGGATAAAAAGAAGCCTATGTGTTAATCCAGGATATGGTTTACCTGTATGCCAAATCCATTTAGCTTTTTCTGAGTTTACTTAACAAATATTCAAACATTTTCACAAACTTTCGTATTTCTAATATTAGTAATATAAGATTATCCTAATATTCTATTTATATGAATATATAAAAAAGTGGCTATAGCAGTAAGGTATACATGTGGAGCCATATTTATATACACCTGTAATGAGACTATGTGGTACAGAGAAATACAATGAGGCAAGTATTGTTGCTTTGATGTATGGAAACAGTGCTTCCAATGCCTGCTCTATGCCATGTCTGTAAAATTTGACCTTGTAAATATCACTAGGTATTGTGGCCATTGCAATTTTGCACGACATTACAATCGCTCAAAGAGACTTAAGTATCAGGGGATAGTGTGTCCAATATTGAATGAAGTGCACACCCAAAGGTAATAATTAAACATCATATAGTTTAGATACTTTTTGGTTTATAATTATTAAGTTTTTTTTTACTAGTTTCTTTTAATTTAAAAAATATATTTTTCTACTGCTCATTCTTCATCTGCATGGCATGCAGCACTTTTCGGCACTGGATTTCGAATTCAGCTATTTGTTCTGCAGGTGCGCGACAAACCTGAAATAATGCAATGTATAAACATTCATAGTTGACAATAGCCTAGTTAGGAATGCAACGGCCTGGTGAGACAGTTGTCTGCAGGTTCAAAAGTTATGTGTGTATTGTTTATCAATTATTGTTCACTTTAGCAGTGAAGGAAAACATTGTGAAAAAAGCTACATACCTGAGAATTCCCCAAAAATAATTTTGAAGGTATGTGAAGTCTACCAACCTACACTAGGCTAGCGTGGTGGACTAAACCCTCTCAGTAGTAATATAGGGCCCTTTCTCAGCAGTGGGCAGTATATAATACGGGGCTGGTATGGTATAAACAAAATAAAAGAATTACTTAAATATGGAAATTAATTTAAAGTTTACCTACTGCAAGAACCTTTTTTTATTTATTTTTTGGCCGTGGAGCTGAAGCCTCTGGAGGATGTGGCTCCACAACTGGCATCTAATAAATATGTTGTATTTATTTAAATATATAACAGCATCATTTAGGTTTATAGCATGGAACTGGAATTACTTAATATTGATTTGTAAATACCTCCTTCATTATTTCACCGGAAGGTGAATTTGGAGGAGGCACAACTATCACCTGAAAAACATAAGTTTTATTTATATATGTACAATGGTGGGCAGTATTTAATACAGGGCTGTTACGGTATGGTATCCTACACAGGGCCACCAGGGCACACCATCATGTGTGTGTGTTGAACTATGATCTTTACATTGATTTTAATTTGACTTTTGGTATAACATACCTCTTCAATAATATTATTTACAGTAGTTGTAGTATGTGTGAAAGCAGAGGGTTTTGAATATTTGTCCTGTAAAGGTGAATCTTCAATATGCTATGATATTCTCATCTAAAATATACAAATAGTTACAAAATCTATGACTCAGTGGTTACAAAAAAAACATGCCATAAATGAATATTACCTGATTTATACTGTCAGAGTCAAATTCATTTGTGTCGGTAACAAATTCATTAGGCAGCCAGCTGCTGATGTCTTCACTACTGACTCCTTTTATTACTGGTGGTGGGCCACCACCAGTCTTCAGCAGCTCCTTCCTCTCTTCCGCCTTTGCTTTTTAGCCTTCATTTTTAAGAGGCCCCACTGTGATTTCAGGTGCACTACTGAGCGTGGATACCATTACACATACAGTTAAAACTGGAATGAAAAAATAAGTTTGTTTAAGGAATGTCTTAATTGTGTATATGTTTTTTATTTTTTTTTATGGCATTCAATGTCGAGGCGAGCATGCCGTTCGCCTGATGGTAAGCGATACGACCACCCATAAACAGTAGCAACACCAACCAGCACCTTGAGTTACAAAGTACTGTGTGGCATCCCACTGCGCTCGTCATCCTGAGACATAAGATGTTAAGTCTCATTATGTCCTGTAGTTACACTGGCTACAATGTCCTTCAAACCGAAACACAACAGTGCATGCACACTGTTGCTTGGCGGTAGAAATAGACATTGCGGTGGTACCCACCCAGACGGCCTCTTACATACAGAGAGACCTACCACCAGTTAAAATATTGTTTAACATGAAAACAATGCAAAAGTAGCAATATTAGATTTAAGTTAGCACCTCTTTCTCAAGTCATTCCACGCCGCCACCTTCATGGATTTGGAGTTCTTGTCCGTAGTTTTATTTTCGAGGACACTGACCCACTCCCTCACCAGTTCCTTTAATATAATCTTGAAAGCGAAAACAATACTGTTAGTAATGCATGCATGAATCGCGCAAACTGGAACTTTCAAATAAGTACGTAAAATAGCTGCACCAACCTTGTCTTCTTCCAGACAATTTTCACCCCTTTGCCGTTTTTCTTTTTTTAATTGCTGCATACTTCCAATTTATTATTTTTTTCTGTTTTTAATTACTTTCCAGAACAATCAACAAACTTAATGAGAAAATAAACACTATAATACATACATTGGTAGTTTCCCTCCAATTTATATTTTGACAACTGACATTGACAAGTTGTTTTTTTTATAGTTGTTTCCAGAGACAAAGCTTGGTATAAATTGGTAGAAATCAACTGAAATATTTTTTTTCTACGTGTTGGCAACATCATGTACTATAACGGCAATTCACTTATAGTAGCTACAAAAAACCATTATGAATAAGAAATTTTATCGAACGCTCGATAGGCCAATAGGACGTTATATCTAATGGAGGTTTTTACCTTCGATTAGCGTTTTATTATGAATAAGACCGTAAGTTATTACTCTGTAAGGCACATAGAACACTCATGCTGTCCGTTATAACGAGCCAACGTTGATCATTTGCTTGACCAATATATTGCAATGCGAATAATATTGCCAAAGCCTCAGCGGAGAAGATACTCAACTCACACGGGAGTTTGCGACCAAATCCAAAACGTAGATGAGGAATGTAGAACGCCATCGATACATTTCTCGACTTGGAGCCATCAGTAAATATTCTTCTATATTCATTATATTCGGCTAAAACATTGTTTACCTCTTCTTTATGCTTCATATTACTATTTATATTTATTTGTATAGAAGTAAATTTGCTTTCATAACTGTCAGTATAGCAAGCCCAGTTCTCAGGTTTATGAATTTTATATTTTTGATCAAGGTGAATCATAAATGAAAAATCATGAAGTACAAAAGGTACATTAGTAGTGGAAACAAGGGAACATTGACTATGAAAATGTTTAAATTTTCTCAATAATAAATTATTATCCATAGATAATAATTTGAGAAGAAAACAATATTTTAGATATTTGAATCTGTATAGCAAAGGAGGAGTATTGCACTCTACTTGTAATGAATTTATAGGGGTCGTCCTCATAGCACCAGTAACTAATCTGAGATTTTTATTTTGCAAAATATCCAATTTCTGAACAAGTTTGTCATTAGATGCAAAACACAGAAATCCATATTCAAAGTGACTACGGACAAGTGATTTATACAACATGAGCAAAATTTTTGGATCAGCACCCCAAGATGTTCTTGCGAGTGATTTTAAAATATTGAATGCCTTACCTGCCCTTCCGATAATATAATCAACATATTTTTTCCATGAAAGATTATTAGTCAAAATTACCCCTAAAAATTTAACTTCAGACACCTGTGGAATTTCTCTTTGATCATAATAACTTTAAAGGGGCGAATTTTGTTAAATACCACCATTTTGGTTTTGTCAATATTAATATCAAGATTGAGATATTTAAAGTAATTGTGAAGCTTAGTCAAAGCTGCATTAAGGGTTTGAACTATGACATTTACATTAGACCCTGATGTATAAATAACAAGATCATCAGCAAATTGTAAATTTCTAACATCTGAACCTAATATTAAATTAAGTTTATAAATATACAATATGAATATTAGAGGGCTTAAAATTCCTCCTTGACACACACCTTTGAAAGACATTCTAGGTCCAATAAGTTGATTTTGAAATTTGACATACACCATTCTACCATGTAAAAAGTCAAAAATCCATTTCACGATTTTTTCAGGAATACCAATGGTCAATAATTCAGAAGCTAATATATGATGATTGACGTTATTAAATGCTCCAACAATGTCAAAGAAAATACCTATTAGAACTTCATTGTTCTTGAATGCATTAAAAACATCAAAATGTAAGTGAGAAATACTTTCACGACAAGAACGACCTTTGCGGAATCCAAACTGGTTTGATGGTAAAATATGATTACTTTCTATAAAAAATTCTATTCTTTGTTTTAACAACTGTTCAAATATTTTTCCCATGCATGAAGTTAAAGCTATTGGCCTATAAGAATCAGCAAGTTCTTTCTCTTTATTGGGCTTTAAAATTGGTACTAAGCAATCAATTTTCCAACTTGAAGGAATGATTGAATTATTCCACAACAGATTGTATATATTTAACAAAACATGTTTTGAATTATTTGATAAATGTTTAAGGACTTTATATGGGATTCCGTCGAGGCCAAAGGCTGTATCACGTCTAGAGGAAATGGCTGAATTGAATTCTGCAAAAGTAAATGATTTTGTAAGATAATCAGAACTGGAAGCAGTAATGAAGTTATTATTTAAGTTTAATTCAGCCTCAACAGTGGAAGGTGTGTATTTTCTAATAAAATCAAAAATCCAATCTAATCTGTTACAGGAGTTATAGCTTGTATTTACGTTTTTAAAAATTTTCATGTAGTACCATATTCTAGATAAAGGAGTAGTTCTGTTAAAACTTTCACAAAGATTTTCCCAACTTTTTTGCCTTTCTTGCTTCAAGGTCAACTTTTTAATAGCTTGCAACTTTTTGAAATGTAAATAATTGGATTCAGTTGAATTACATCTAAAGTTTACATATGCATGTTTGGCCTGTTCAACAGCAGAAGCACACCTGGCATTCCACCAAGGTAGAGGTCTTCTATTTTTAGTACAATAAGTGCTAGAGTGACTTTGAGAGTTAGGGCCAAGCCCAATTGACATAGACAACTGAATAGCTGTATCTAACAGACTCATTAATTCATCATATGATTTTAAAGGGTTTTCTTTGTTATAACGGAAATTATGCAGCAAACTATCTGTAATGGTTTTAAATGTATCCCAATTAATTTTACGATAGTTATGTTGTTGAGGATATTGCTTACTATCAGGTAATAAAGTTTGTTTGTTACCAGAAACATTTCTAACAAAAACTTTTGTTATTACAGGTAAGTGATAGCTTCCTAGAGGGTCATCATGCACAGACCAATCGCAAGAAACTGCAAGATCAGGAGAAACTATTGTAAGATCAAGCGCATTTTGTCGCCATTTATGAGAACCTACTGTTGTCATTTGACCATCATTCAGAATTACTAACAAATTATCATCTATACATTCTAATACTTCAGATCCACGAGTATCAGAAGTCATGCAACCCCAGCTATGGTGTAAGGCATTAAAGTCTCCAGCAATAAGCAAGGGCTCAGGTAGACTTTGAATTAGGTTATTCAGTTTATGTTTAGAGAAAGATGGAGAACATAGTTTGGGGCTGTAAAGAGATACTATGGTCAGTTCCTTATTATTACCATAATATAAACGAATTGCGCTATTTTGAATGGAGTTATCGCTAAAAGTGTCTAATTTCTTAAAATTAAGGCTTTTGTGTACTAAAATAGCAACGCCGTTATGATCGTTGCCACTGTCTAATCTCACCATCTCATAATTTTTAAAACTAATATGATGATGTGGCTTAAACCAGGTCTCACATATAATGGCAATATGAATGCTTTTCTCATAAAGAAAATGTGAAAAAATATATCGATTACTCATTAAACTCTGGGCATTCCATTGTACAATATTTAAATAATCCATAAAAGAGAGAAAAAAAATTAAGAGGAGGCTTTTTGTTCTTGTATGTTTTGGATGAGAAATTCTTTGATAGTTTTACTACAGATGCTAGTTTCATTTGCTTTGCTCATGGTGATAATTTTTATAACTGAATCAACTAGTACTTTCAGAAAGTGATCAGAGTCTTAAAGTGATATAAATAGTTCATTAGGACTTTTTTTCCTGCCACCTAGTGAAGGAAATGATTTTTCATTGACAACATCCACAAATGATCTTTTAATTAACTTTTCTTTGTTCTGTTTAATTTTATCTTGTTTTACAGGGCACTCTGATGAAATAGCAATATGGTTTCCTTTGCAATGAATACAACAAGCATTAGTTGGAGCAATAGTGCAATTCTTAAAATTGTGGCTGCCAGTACAGATTGAACATTTTTCTGAGTTCTTGCAAAATTTAGCTAAATGGCCATACCGGAGACAACGCAAACACTGTTTGACTGGAGGTATGTATGGTGAGATCTCAAATCGCCAGCTATTAAGATCAACACTGTCTGGTAAAGTATGACAGGAAAATGTAATACATATAGTTTTAGTGGGTTGTAAATTAAAGGTGTTGTCAACATTTTTGATTCTTCTCATGATTCTACGTATTGAAATGATGTTTTTTGTTGTTGTTAATGCAGTATAGATTTGCTCGTTTGATAAGTTAGTCGGAACATGATGAATAACACCTGTAGCCTCGGTAGCTGCAGCCGGTATACTGGCTTTAAGCTTATTCATGTCTAGAAACTTTTTGTTTGATAATGCAGCATTTGCAAGTGTGGCACTGTCAAAAATAGCGCCCACCTTATACTTATTCATGCGCACTAGTTGTTTTATGCCCTTATTATATCTTTTCAGGTTGTTTGCTAGAGACATCATATCTCTGTCCCCCAGTGGTTTATTGTTTTCACTGCCTCGGTGGCGTAGTTGTATTGCGTACGCGTTACGAGTACGATTTGCGCGCTGAGGTCCTGGGTTCGAATCCCGGGTCGAGCCAAAAAAACACTGTGACTGGGTTTTTCCATCTTAAAAAAAATACTCAGTCGCAGCTCGGAGTCAGGAAGTTGGCGGTGTGATACCCCCGTGCCTCGGAAAGCACGTAAAGCCGTTGGTCCTGCGCCTGATCTCTCTCCGGTCATGTCGGATTGCCGTCTCACCGGACTATGAGAGTGAAGGAATAGCGAGTGCACCTGTGTATTGCGCACACACTTGTGCACTATAATATCTCCTGCGTACCTGGCTGATCGCCGTTGAGATTGGCCGCCGTGGCCGAAACTGGCTAGGAGGATTACACAGATTACATTGTTTTCAATACTTTCTAAAAATACAATGAATTCAACATTACCTGTATTTTCTGCATACAGTCTTTGATAATTTGGTATTTGGAACGTTTTATACTTATCCACGATATCCAAGGATTTTTGAGATGAAGAATCGCTCGCCTCCAACTCTGCCTCATCACCCCCTGGCTCATCTTTTTTTTTACGTTTCCTTGTCCCCCCCATCTTGGACAAATCTCTTCTTTAGCTATCAAGATATAAATATGTACAATTATTTATACTTTAATCGTTTAAAAGTTATTTTTAATAAATAAATTTAAAAATTGCGCCTTTTCTTTTAGACGTTCCCGCGCTTTTTTCCTACATCAGAGACAAATAAACTAGAGAGACGGTTAACTTCATACATATTTTTTAACACGATAAGGAAACCATGAAAACAAAAACACCTACAAGGCACAAGCATGAATTTTATATCTATAGTCAGTTATACAATTCATTCTTTGAGTAGTTGGACCTTTCTCTCTTTCCTGTGTGAATTGAACTTTTAAGTGTTTCGTTCTCTTTCGCACGGAGATTATGTATATTACATTGCACATGCTACACAGTGTTGCCGTTTGACGAAAAAAAAAAGCGCTAGACTCTTTCAAAAACGCACTAAATCTTGTGAAAATCTGGCTAAATAGCGCTAAACTATTTTTTATTTATTTTTCGTGGGAGGGGGGGGGGGGGGTGCTAGCGTGAGCAGTGTAAATTATTAAAAAAGCGCTAAAACCGTCTCGAATACCTTTACACAGAAGCAAAATAGGTGCTACAGAATTGTAATAAAAAAATTGCATCACACCACCCCTAAATCAGCTATAATAACAGCAATTGAAAAGACAGGGAACAGGGTACGAGGTGAAATCGTCTGTGCAATATCCAGAAAAAACAAAAACCCCTGAACATGTTCTTTGTAAACATAGAACCTCACCCCAATAACACAGAAATAAAAAATATAGAATACATATATCATACGAAAGTTACGATTGAAGACCCAAGGAAATCAACTGAAATTCCTCAATGTACCAGGTGCCAACAGTATGGACACACTAAAAATAATTGTATATAGGTGTGTCAAATGTGCAAAAGGACACAAAACTACGGACTGTCCAAAAAAGGATAAAAACACGCCAGCCACTTGTATTCTATGTCATGGCGATCATCCAGCTAACTACAAAGGCTGCCAAGTATACAAAGAGATTCGAGCACGAAAACTGGCACATGCAGGAAACAGAAAAGCCCCACTAAACAGGAAGAAGCCCAACAATACAATCACACCAGCAGAAATAGACAATTTCCCTCCGCTTATACCTTGCAGCCGCACAAGACAACAGTCTAAAAATAACCAGGAAAGAAACTCTGCGGACTTATATGAAAACACGTCTAACGCCGCAAACACAGACTGCTGGAATAGAAAAATAGAGAATACACAATCTCAGTCAACACGCTCTCTAGAGCATATTATATTAAAACAATCAGAGAAGATAGACATTCTCATACAACAAATAGGGACCCTAATGGGCTTACTAACGACACTCATAGCCCAGCAGAAAAAATGAAATTCCTGCGTATTGCTGCATGGAACATAAATGGCTTATCCCCGAATAAGCGAGAAGTCGAGCTATTCATAAATCACAATAAAATAGATGTTCTACTAATATCTGAAACACATATGACTGACCAAAGAGTGATTAAAATTAAGGGATACAGTATATACTATGCCAATCATCCAGATGGGACATCTCATGCCGGGGCCGCTGTAATGGTCAAAGATAACATAAAACACCACAGCTTACCAAACCTTAAACATGCGCACATACAGGCCGCTTTAATATCTATAGACGACTGGCAGGGATCACTCAATGTGGCTGCAGTGTACTGTCCTCCACGACATCGTATAGATGAACAAATGTTTAGTGAGTTTTTCCACACACTTGGCAGCAGATTCATTACAGGGGGAGATTGGAAATCCAAAAACACATTTTGGGGCTCCCGACTAACGACGACAACGGGCCGAGAACTAAAAAAGGCAATTGACAGTAATACCCTGATTGTAATATCAACAGGAGAACCAACCTATTGGCCATCAGACCCTAATAAAATTCCGGGATTATACTTGCTGCATTGTATTGACTGCGAACCCGTGCGCCACGATTTTAAAGCGCTCCGAACAAAAATATTGACGAAAAATAGTTAAAGTTCGCGTAATTATGTGAAAAGTGGTGAAAGTGAATATTAACAAATAGTGTGACCATTTCACAAGAAGACAAGGCACAGGGTGCCGAATCGACGAATTTTTGGTAAATTTTCTACCAAAATCTGACGAAGAACAATTGCTATTGCATGTCTAGATGGCTCCTCAGACCATACACCTGTAATATGCACATTGAGTTCTACAGTCATCTGGAAAGGACCACGAGAGACCCTATATAACCTTAAAACTGACTGGGATGCCTTTCGAGATTACATCGAAGCAAAAGCTAACCTGCGCATATCTCTCAAAACGGAATGCGACATAGAGGACACTGCATATTGTGCCACCAATTTGATACAAAAAGCAGCCTGGCTATCAACCCCGTATATAGAAACCAAACCAAAAAGTCTGAATATTACCCTGGAAATACGAGAGTTGATAGCTGTGAAGAGAAGACTAAGACGACAGTGGCACACCAGCAGGAATCGACAAGATAAAAAGGCACTTAACAAAGCGCAGAAAATTCTCAAAGAAGCACTCAAAGAAAATGAGAATAATACCTTGCAAGACAAACTAAAGACTCTGTCTCCGCACAAAGCAGAGGATTATACACTTTGGAAAATGACTAAATCATTAAAAAGACCAAAAGAACACATGCCCCCACTAAGACAAGGCAACGGCAACTGGTCACGAAAACCCCAGGATAAAGCTGACTTATTTGCAATTTTTTTAAAAGATGTGTTTAAATCCAACGAACCTGACATTATGTACACAGACGAAGAAGTTGATGAAGTCTACTGAGGCCTATAAACAGAGACTAGGAAGACACATAAATCACCTAGCTACAAACCTCACGAATACAAAGGACAGCATATTTCGGCTAAAAAGAATGCGACTTGCCTCAATCTGAACACTGCGGTGAAGAAAATAAGAGATGACACGTCACAGGATGTGCGCTCTCAAAAGACAAGAATTCTCAACATCCGATCTGATTAAAGCCGTAAGGCTGATTGCAGATAAAAAAAAAACCGTCTCGAAAAAAGCGCCAGTTTCCACCAGATTTTTTTTTAGCGCGTACTTATCACATAAAAAGCACTAAAGACCCTTAAAAAGCACTAGATCTAGCGCGAAAAGCGCTAAAACGGCAACACTGATTCTACAAAGAGTATAATACAAACAGCATTATATTACTACGGAAAGTATAATATATAATATACTACGGAAAATGTACTATTTATGAAGTAGAAATAAGATTGAAATTCGAAAATGCTGTATGAAACTGACATAAGTAATGATAAAATAAAACATCAAGTTACCACTTACCAGTAGTTCCGAATACACGTCACAACTCACAATCAAAGAGTACATCCAAGAAGCTTATACCCAAATGGAGATTGCATTCCGTTTAACAAACTGAAGAATAAAATATGACGTCACAGTTATCTGGTGTCTCTTTCTTTAGAGTGACAATGGTTTCTTTTGAAAACCAGGACGTAATATATTTAACTGTTTATAATATTATATTATGATATCGAATCATAATATTTATCTTTATCCATTGTATTTATCAATACAAACCAAGCAACGTGGTTTAAATTCATTATGAAAACCAAATACAGTGGCTAGAAATAAGTTGACGTTCAGAAAATATAATATTAGGTAGAAAGTTTATACCCAACAGAGCTAGCTTTGCTAAATTGGCACACCTACATACTTTTTTGTAAGTTTGTTTAGCTGCACTTACAACCACTACCCGGGGCCTCGCGCTTATAGGGGCCTCTTGCGGTGCCTTAGAGGACCTTGTTCAGCATCTTACCTACGAAGCTGTTAAAATCGGATGGCTTTTTTGGCTCCGCTCGGCGCCTTGCGTCAGTTTTTGTTCTCTGCACAGAGCCTTGCATCAGATTTATTTTGCTTTCGCCCGGGGCCTCGCGTCTGTTAAGGTCGCTACTGGATGTGTTCAAGTTGTTTGCCGGCTTTTATAACCAAATAGCTTTTGCACGCTGCTCCGCCCGCGTGGAAAAGTTTTACCCGGGATAAAAATCTTTTCCCGGGATAAAAAGCCTATAGCACTCAGGAGTAATGTAGCGTCCTATTAGTGAAAGAATTTTCAAAATCGGTCCAATAGTTCCTGAGATTAGCGCGTTCAAACAGACAAACAAACTCTTCAGCTTTATAATATTAGTGTAGATATCGGGACTGTAAGGTTAGACACAGGAAAACATTGGGATATATGAAAATGAAAACTGCAGCTATTGTTAAGTTTAAATATAATTATGAGAAAACAAATACTTATCAATAAAAATAAATAACTATACATGACAAAACACATTTATGTTTATTGTCAATTAATTTCAATCTGCCTGAGAGGTTTATAAGCAATTATACATGAGAAAATAATACACATTTATGAAGTTTTTGTCTTTTTGTTCTTATGTGTCCTAATATTTTCTGGGAATATTTTTTTAAATATGATGAAATTCTAATCTGTAGGAATTGATTTGCGATATATTTAATAATCTCAGTCTCGTGTGCTAAAGATCACCATAGTGAGAGCACTCATGTGGCAAATAGATATTTTTTTGTAAAGAAATTTATGCTTTTGGCGAATAAACTGTACTGTTTTTCTTTTTTTTTATTATTTGGACTAACTTTTTGGAATTTTTCACAAATGTTATCAAAATTTCCCTTTAAAATATTTTCAATGTCAGACTGTAGTATAATCCTGAACAACTTTAATAAGAGACTTCGATCATTATTTTTTTTCTCTTTTCTCTTCACGTTCTGCTGCAATAGAGGTGTTTTACCTGAAAATAAAACACATATTAAATACTTACCTTATTTGAAGCTTACTAGATTGAGATAGGCACTTCCTGTTTTCCGTTTCCTCTACCTTCCTTTTCATTTTATCTATCTGTCTCGCTCGCACATCCGTTCTCCCACCAGGCCACCGCCCCACCAAAGGTGTGCTCTGTGGTGGTCGGTGTTCTAGGAATCATTGAGTCGATAATCTACCAGGCAGAAATTGAAATGTAAGCTTCAAATAAGGTAAGTATTTAATATGTGTTTTATTTTCAGGTAAAACACCTCTATTAAACACTTGACCGTTATTTGAAGCTTACTAGATTGAGACGTGTCTGTTATCGCCTGGTGGGGCATGACGCCAATGTGATGAAATATTGATGATGATCCTATTTTGAAAGAAAATATGTTATGCCAAGTATACATTAGATTAGTTTAATAATCCATATGTGCGAGAAAAAGGATTACTTACAAATGTAAATACGCATCCAAAATGGTATTGTATGGACTATGATATTCGTATGTATAAAATGTTACGAGTACCTATACAGACATATACTCGAATTTAATCAGCTGCTTTAAACAAATTAACGATTTCACAGCTACTATTATTTTTAGATATTACTTCCTTACGTTAGAAACGGGTGAATGTATTTTGTGGTCTCCAGTAGAGACCTTTGCAAGAATCTCATCTGAAGGAGAAATTATGAATCCCGTTTTTGGAAGCCGATCGTATGCTCCCTAAAGAATTCACTACTCCGTTTCTAACAATATGGATTTTACCTAGCCGGCTATAACTGTACGGGAGACAGGCTTTGGTGAACCTCTAATATTAATAAATAAATTAGTACAGTTTCCCAATCTACGCTTTTCTTCCAAAATAAATATAGTACCTACGTTTTACCCAGAATACTGGGTCCATATTCTTGTTCTTAGTTAGGTTAGGAGACAATTTCGCGCCTGATTGTCTATAAGTAGCAGTATCTGCTATTGAGTCATACATGGGCCATAGGATCAAATTTTTACAATCTACAGACAATTGTTTGGATTAGACTGCAAACAATGTCAAATCGTGAACTCTTCTGCCGGAGCAAAGAAGTAATAGCGTTGTAGTTGTCTGCGTGTCGCAAATACAGCATTCTCATTGTAAAGACTATTCAAAAGCGTAACTAACTTATCTACGTTCCATATCATAGATTAGAGTTCAGGATATGTTGGACGAAGGCGTGCGAACTTAGACTACCACCATTGTTATAATAATTCAGCGTGCAGAATGCAGACTTGTGTAACAAAATAATGTTGTAAGCAAATCCATTTACAACAAAACGTGCTAAACTTCGACCAGTGGGTTCTAAAGGCTCTACTTTATGTTTTTTTTTTTTTTTTAGTTCAGTTCAGCCCTCGAGACCATACAACTTCATATTATCTTTTTGGTAGAAGGACGCCAGAAGATTATAAAGGTTCTATTTGAACTTTAATCTACCCATCAACGCCCGCTTATATATAGCTATAAGCTAATTTCCTTATATTAATGGACACCGGTGTCCATCGCGGGCGTTGAAGGATTAAATTCCATGACTACCCCCACATTTCCATACTTTCAATGTCATCGCTTGAATTTTGGGGGGGTGGGAAGTCGGTCACTGTCTATCAGGTGTAACTAAGGTTCCTTGATCGTGATCCGGGGCGCCAGCGCTCGGGTTCTTGGGTCTTATCTCCAGAATACTCTGTCCCACCTCGGTATAACCAGGAGGACAATATCAGATTCTGAATTGAGGTGCTGTAACACTAGGGATGGAAATAGTCAGACTCGTGGGTAAATCCAGTTTCTGGAGAATGCATCGTGGTAAATCGCGCGAACGTCGTTCAGGTGCAAAGATACATAGTTGCTTACCACCTTCGCTCGTTCTGACGCAAATAGATCTATCACGGAAAAGCCCAAACTTTTCGATATTTTCTGTACACTGAAATAGATGCCAGCCTGGGGCACGTCGACAAGGCGACAATTGGTCTGCGTGACTGTTGTACATTCCTGGAATGTATTAAATTTCGAGAATGATCTGGAAGTTGTCCAGAATATGAAACAGTTCTTTGATTAACTGAATCGAGGGTCTAAGGGTAAGACTTGGTCCCCCCCCCCCCCCTCGTTTCACAATAATGCTACGTCTTGTTGTCGCATTGTACTAGAACCTTGGGTACGCTCAGATATTGGTCTTGTTAACTTATGACCTTCAGTATTGTGAGCAGCGCATTGATTGCAATGGAGATGTCGTTCTTGTTTGATCCATAAGCCCGACATTGGGCGGCTGTCGAGCTGAGCTCCCCGCGCTATACCTGAGGCGCCTCTGGCGGAAAATTATGTGGTCAACGGTGGTTGATAATGGAACCGAGAAGACACATGGCAATTTGGATGCCACCATTTTAATAACTCGCGCACCTCCATGGTTAGAACATAGGTACAGCCAGGAGCTTATTTAAAGAGTTTGTTCAAAAAGATACGAATGTTTCGAAAATTAAGCCTGCTCTGAGGGACAGTTAACACTGGCAAATTTTAGAAGCCCAACCAGACTATGTAGTTGCTTTACTGATATCGTGGCCTTTCGCGGTAAATCCAGTACTTTTTGTGTTACGAGGAAGATCTTTTCCGGTGGCAATGATTGCTTGTTCAACCATGGATACCACAAAACTCATAGAAATATAAGACTTTTGCAGGTGGACGTGACTAACTTTTGTGAATTCGTTTGCCAACCTAATAAATGTAAACGGTCTAACATTTTTGGGTGTGGACTCGAAGAATTTGCAAATCTTAATTGAATAGCATACTTTGGAAAGAAACAAGTATTCGAACACGTTCAAGTCTTAAGGTGTGTGCCACCCATTGATTAAAGACGCAAAACCTTTGGCTGCAGAGTCCAAACGGCAGGCAGGTCATTTTCAGTCATTTCCGCGGTAAATAAATCGCAGAAACCCCAACGTGATAGGGAGATAGGCTGGTAGAAATAGGCCTGGGAAAGATCTACTTTACAAAGCCAGTCGCCTGGTTATAGGAAGTCTGAGACACTACATATGTTTATCAACCTGAAGGGTTCCGTGTAAACACAATTGTTTAACATTGACAATTTGTCGATTACTGCCCTCGTTCTTGGGAATCAGAGACATTGTCGATGTAAAGGTTGGAGACCAGTGACAACCATCAGAACACTTTTAAATAACATCTCCGTAATAAATGCACACATTTCTAGAGATTCCACTGTTACAAATGGCTTCCGTAAATTAGGTAGAGCAAAAGGGGGTTTTTTCTCAGAAAAGGTATGCGATAGCCTGTTATTATGCGCAGCAAGGTGTCTGACGCTCCCAGCTACTTCCATCGATCGACAAAAACACTTCAACTGGCCCGCTTTGAAGTAGGCAGAAACCCCTCTCTTTTACCGCTTGGTAGTCGTGGGCCGTGTTGGGCTTCTTAGTATTCTTGACCGGCTCTTGTCACTGTTTACCACCACGTGGACAAATGAATCCATGTGTATTATGTCTATCACCACATTGACCACTATTGTTATTACCGTTACCTTGTGGGCGTCGGTAATGTTTACAGATAAAAGTGGAGTGGTTATGACTACAACTCTGCAGGAGTGTGTGCATGGCGCAGTATAACATGCATGATGTGCACCCTACGAGGGTACGAAAAAAAAAAAAATTTTGCTGACTCCTGCGAGGGGTTGTGATTGGTAATATTAACCCACTGTTTGCGAAACAGGTTTATAGCCACTGCCTTTATTTGGAGGTAAACAACCGTCTTTATAAAACCTCCATTTCTAAGACCACAACTCTGCGAGAGTTGTGTGCATGGCGTTGTACAACATGCATGAAACGCACCCTGCGAGGGCACTGAAACAATTTACCGACCCCTGCGAGGGGTAGTGATTGGTAATATTAACCCAGTGTTTGTGAAACAGGTTTATAGCCACTGCCTTTATTTGGAGGTAAAAACCGTCTTTATAAAACCTCCATTTCTACGACCACAACTCTACGAGAGTTGTGTGCATGGCGTTGTACAACATGCATGAAACGCACCCTGCGAGGGCACTGAAACAATTTACCGACCCCTGCGAGGGGTAGTGATTGTCTTTATTTACCCTTTCTAAGAATAATGTGCATAGTGGTCAAAGATCAGTTGTAGGAAGTCGGAAGGAACCTTTTGATATTCCCCTTCCGAAAATAGCTCAACTATCTTGTTATGTAACTGCTCTGGTACTATATTGTCGGAGTGACGAGACCATGTGATGAGATCAGTCAAATTCTAAATTCTTAATCTGTAAGACTTCTTGTTGCTTAAGTATGCAAATTTTCAGAGCACCGTAAGCTTTATCAGCATAAGCTAAATACCGTTGTGTATTATATGATTTGCGCCTCTACGTACTTAACCTCAGACCACTCACATTTGTCGGAATGCTAAAATTTTAGCAGCTTAAAGTAACATTCAGGATTCTTCAGAAGCTAGAAGGATCCTTTAATTTAACCTGAATTTCAAACTTAAATTAATTAAGGTCGCTAGATTTTACGCCGTCCGGCTCATAATCATAATATAATAATCTACAATCCTGATCCAATAATATGTCCTCATCAGTGTTATTCAACTCCTGTTGGGCTACAACAAGTAGGTATTTCTGGCTGCTGCTAGGGCAGCCTGTATTACAGACATAAAAGCGATTGCATTAGTTTTACCCCGCCGTTCTCTACTACAGCGGTGCTGACGAGGATCTTGGATCGTTGGAATCAGTATTATAACTACTATCGTCACTAGGAAAGGACGACCTACTCTTTGTTTAATGACGACGCAATGTGGTTCTCCGGCGGGAATCGAACCCCGGTTTCCCGCGCAGGGATACTGACCACTATACTACCAAAGATCCATCTTAATCAAAGACTAGTGAGTACTAGTACTTAGTAGTACAGCACTTTTCCTAAAGAATAAAATAATATATTTGAAAACGAACGGTAACACCGTTATAATTATTTCTTTTTTTTTTTTAAATAGTAATATATGAAAAAGTATAAGGAAAGGTATAATTTATGCAAGTTTTCTTACTTACGGTTTAGACCGAAAGAAGTCACTAAAACACTGCAGTAAACACTTTTGTTACTTATTTCACTTTGTATATTGAAACTGCACCGTGTTTTAGTAGACGACTGCACTCAACGGAAAACTTGACGCCAATGATTCCTAGAACACCGACCACCACAGAGCACACCTTTGGTGGGGCGGTGGCCTGGTGGGAGAACGGATGTGCGAGCGAGACAGATAGATAAAATGAAAAGGAAGGTAGAGGAAACGGAAAACAGGAAGTGCCTATCTCAATCTAGTAAGCTTCAAATAACGGTCAAGTGTTTAATACTTTATTTTCTTTCTCTATATTTATATCACGGGATGTCTTCAGATTTACTTGTATATTCAAATCTTATAAGGCTTGGCGTTTCAATGCTGATTCTTTTTTATTTTCCTGTCATCAAATGTAAAACGTAAATATCAAACAATATTTTATTTTGCCTATTATCTCCGACAGAAGTAGGCATAGGCGCAACTACTACATACACGGGCATAGCTATAGCTTTCATATGGCGTGGATTCTTGCCTTGCATGACACCCCCCTCCCCCCGACCCCGTCACGTAATATATTAGAGTGTGTACATTTTTGGTAGCCCGTTCATTTTAGAAGTTAAGGGGGGAGGGGTCCGGTTACCCAAAATGTCAGCGGTCAGTGGCGTAGCGTAGTTTATTGTAAGCTAAGGGGGGTCCGGACCCCTGAACCCCCCCCCCCCCCTTATATAAGCCCATGACTACTTAATTCCGTACCAAAATGTGGTAGTTGGTAAGCTTAATACCCCATGAGTAATAAAGCCCAAGTAGATTACAATTACACCAATGAAATAATGATGAATAAATAATATTATACTTACAGCTTGAGTTTTTGGTAATAAATAATTATTTTTGACATCTTCTGCCATTTTCCGGGAAGTTGAAGGTACATTATCACATACTTAAAAAAAACATATTTAAGAGACATATGTATATTTTACATAGATGTAACAGAATCATAAAAGCACATAATATCTATTGTTTACTGTTGTATTGCAACATATACATAATTCATATGCATAAAATGGTACAGCATCTTTAAGCAGACGTCCTGGCCTCTCAGGGTCATAATCTTCTATCTTAAAATGTTGAGTACAAATTCTTGCAGAATCATAAAAAGTTATTTTTAATGGTATTACATTTAACCACGTTTTCCGCTTAACTGGGTCTTTAGGTAAACTGTAAAAAGAAATACAAACTCATTTTTATTTTAAATTAAAGCCATTAATCACAGAACTAAATAGCCACTGTTGATCCTCAATTTGTATTTACGATCATTATTTAAGATAATCTTTAAAAATATTTATTGATTAAACGGCTAGTGTTAACCCTATTTTAGCACCATCGTTAAACCAGATCACCAAAGCGTGCACCATGGTCTATCTAGTCTCTTGTTTACATAAACTATTTGAAATACAAATAATCACATTTAACATTACGTTAGTATGAAAAAAGTAGTCATATATATTGCATATCACATAAATTGAGATGTTTTTATTGATCAATTATAAAATATCCACGTATTTTATTATTTTTATAATAAATATTTGTAAAATTTTAATCATCATCAGCCACATGACGTCCACTGCTGAACATAGGCCTCCCCCAAAGATTTCCAGACGGACCTGTCAAAAGCGGCCCGCATCCAGCGTGCTCCTGCTACCCTTATCAAGTCGTCTGCCCACCTTGCAGGTGGACGGCCGACGCTGCGCTTGCCAGTACGTGGTCTCCACTCGAGAACCTTTTTGCCCCATCTGCCGTCAGTTCTTCGAACTATGTGCCCTGCCCACTGCCACTTCAGCTTGCTAATCCGCTGGGCTATGTCAGTGACTTTCGTTCTTCTGCGGATCTCCTCATTTCTGATTCGATCGCGTAGAGAAACACCTAGCATAGCCCTCTCCATAGCTCGCTGAGTGACCGTGAGCCGTCTTAAGCGGCCCATAGTCAGAGGCCACGTCTCAGTGCCGTATGTCATCACTGGTAACACACATTGATTGAAAACTTTTGTCTTCAGGCACTGAGGTATTTTGGACGAGAAGACCTTGCTTAGTTTCCCGAATGCTGCCCGACCGAGCTGGATTCGACGGTTGACCTCTTTCTCAAAGTTGGACCTGCCTAGTTGGACTACTTGCCCTAAATAGACGTAATCGTCCACAACTTCGAGAGTTGAGCTCCCAACGGTAATCGGGGTAGGCACAACATGAACATTCGATAGGATCTTGGTCTTGTCCATGTTCATCCTAAGGCCCACCAGTTGAGAAACTCGATTGAGGTCATTGAGCATTATGCTGAGATCTTCCAGCGATTCTGCCAGTACAACGATATCATCGGCAAAACGAAGGTGTGTGATGTATTCGCCATTGATGTTGATGCCAAATCCTTTCCAATCCAAGAGCTTGTAGGTATCTTCCAACGCGGCAGTGAACAGTTTCGGAGAGATAACATCTCCCTGTCTCACGCCTCTGTGTAGTGGAATAGCCTTCGAGCTCTGTTCTTGTACTCGGACCGACATGGTGGCGTTGTTATACAAGCACCTCAACACTTCGATATACTGATAATCGATGTGGCACCGCTGGAGAGACTGCAGCACAGCCCAGGTCTCGATCGAATCGAAGGCTTTCTCATAGTCCACGAACGCTAAGCAAAGTGGCAAGTTATACTCCTCAGTTTTTTGTATAACTTGCCGCAGCGTATGGATGTGGTCTATGGTACTATAACCTTTCCGGAATCCGGCTTGTTCGGGAGGCTGGAAGTCATCTAGCCTGCGCTCGAGACGATTCGTGATAACTCTTGAGAACAGCTTGTAAACATGGCTCAGGAGTGAGATGGGCCTGTAATTCTTCAATAAGGTGTTATCACCTTTTTTGAAGAACAGTACCACCACACTCCTGTTCCATGCCTCGGGCGTTATACCCTGGAGCAGAACGAAGTTGAATAGCTTCTGAAGGACTTTAAGTATTGGCCCACCGCCCGTCTTCAGAAGCTCTGCAGTAATTCCGTCCTCGCCCGGCGCCTTGTTGTTTCTAAGCTGTCCCAGAGCCATCCTAATCTCGCACAGACTGATGTCCGGGATGTCTTCACTGTAGTGCCGGACCAGCTTGGCTCTCGGGTCTTTAGCCAAGCTGGTGTCGGGTTTGGCAACTGAGGTGTAAAGCTGTCCGTAGAACCTCTCGATCTCCCTCAATATTTCAGCCTTCGTCGACGCTACGTTACCATCTTCTGTCTTCAGCCTAGTCATCTGTCTTTGCCCAATAGACAGGTCCTTTGCGAACACTTTGGAGCCTTTGTTCCGCTCAATCGTCTCTTTAATCCTTACAGTGTTGTAAGTACGGACGTCGTGTCGCAAGGATTTCCATATCTGTTTATTGAGCTGCCGATATACTTCAGCATCATCAGAAGACTGCAACGCCATAGATCGACGTTTGGCCATGAGATCGAGTGTGTGAGTCGAGAGTTTCTGAGGTCTATCTCTTCGGCGAGGTCTAAAGAATTTAGGACCCACCGTATGGACAGCTTTTACCAACCCGCCATTAATCTCGTCCACTGTAGCGCTGTGTAAAATTTTAATATTTGCACAATATTGATTACAATAAACTTACCTGTGGAATTTCACACTAAATGATGGATGCCAAATATTTCTACAATCATGAATTACACAACTCATATTAGAATATCACTAAAACACACTTATTATTGTAGATAATTACACAAAAAAATTTGATGTGAACATTTTTCTGACAACCATATTTTTTTTTTTTTTTTTTTTTTTTTTATAATGGCATTTGTGTTCACATTTTGCCAATGTCAAGTTTGGTTTGTATATTTTATTATCTGTAGTATGTCGAAGTAAAGCAGTGGCTACCTTACCAAGACTTTATCGAGGAGTTTTGGCGGCAACAGAAAAAACACTTGATTAGCACAATTATTTCAATTCACTTCATTTGAGCTCTTTAATAGAACTATATTGGATAATATACCACCATAATTATGCAATATAACACTAAATATCACCAAAATAATGAATTAAAACAAGAGCACCTCCTGACACTTCCAAGTTCCCGCCAAAACTCCGACAACCATATTGAATTCGAACTTAACGTTTTATAACAGTGTTGCCGAAGTATGTATTCGCAATTAAACGAGGAAATTGTGTTAAACTAAAATATTAATAAGGATAAAAGACCTTAAGATTACATTACTTAACAAGAATAATTCGTGAATGAAAAAAATAATTATAGAAGGTATATTTGAAATATTCAATTAGATAATATGATTTCGACTACAATAACTGTATTTTTTGTATTGTTGAGGAAATTGTCCGTAAAGTTTGGCAACATAGGTTAAAGAATGAGTGAGATAGAAGATAGCACAAAAGGTAATTATTTGTCTTCAAAAAAATGTGTGTACCTACATCTCCATTTGGGTATAAGCTTCTTGAGTACATCTCACAATAACATTCTAGATCCACAAAAAAAAAAAAAAACGTTCTAGACGTGTTGGCTGGTTGGTCCAACCATGAAATATTGCCGCTAGTGTAAACGCATCCGGAAGTTCTTGCGCAATAAATTGCTGAGAGAACTTGCTAGTGTAAACTTAGCTTTAAAAATAACTGCCTAAGGATTAAGGATAGACTCTATGACCATATTATCAAAAAAAAAAAAGTTTATTGCCAAATGTCAAAACACGGCGAAAATTGAGAATTGGCTTATGTCGTAGTTTGGTTGGTAAATTTTATTCAGTTCAGAAGAAACGACGAAAAGCTTTACAAACAATTAAAATGGTGCGGGACAGAAGTCCTGAAAGGAGGCGATCGCGCTCCAGAGATCGGCGTGACCGAGATCGTTACGATGATCGTGACACATATCGGGATAAGCTTAAACGCAGGGAGAGGTCGAGAAGTCCTAGCAAGAAAGACAGGGATAAGTCTAGGAGTCCAGGAAGAAAGGAACAGGACAGACCTAGGAGTCCTGGAAAAAAAGATCGTGATAGATCGAAAAGTCCGTCGCGTAAAGAACGTGGTCGGTCTCGTAGCCCTAAAAAGCGTGACGTTAAGGATAAAGACAAAAAGTATGACGAGAAAGTTAGAGGTAAAAAAGATGATGACGATAAAGTCGAAGAAGAGTCAAAAGCTGCAAATAAAATTGATGAGTCAGAGAATAAAAAAACAATAAAGAAAGAACCTCTATCACTGGAGGAGTTGCTTGCGAAGAAAAAAGCTGAAGAAGAAGCCCGCAGCAAACCTGTATTCCTTACAAAAGAACAGAGAGCTGCTTTAGCTTTGGAAAGACGTCGGGAACAAGTTGAGGCAATGAAGGCTAATGTAGATAGACCTGCCATTGCCACCATAGATCTGACTGGTCCATCCAAGAAAGAGGAGAAAGAAAAAAGTAGAGATGAACGTGACAGAGAGAGACGGGAAGAAAGGGAACGTAAATATGAAGAGAGGAAGGCTGCTTCTGATAGAAAAAGAGAAAATAATGAAGAATCGTCTAAAACTAAAGATAAAGAAAGGGAAGAGGAAGCTATTAAGGCTCGCTATTTGGGTATAATTAAAAAGAAACGCAGAGTCAGAAGACTCAATGACAGAAAATTTGTTTTTGACTGGGATGCTTCAGAAGATACATCAAATGATTACAATACTTTGTATAAGGAAAGACATCAAGTACAATTCTTTGGCCGAGGCCACATTGCAGGAATAGACATAAAAGCTCAAAAGAAAGATCACTGCAAATTTTATGGGAATCTGTTAGAAAAACGTAGGACTGAACTTGAGAAGGAACAAGAGAAGTTACGTTTGAAGAAAGTAAAGAAGAAGGAGGATAAACAGAAATGGGATGATCGCCACTGGTCTGAGAAAGACATGGAAGAGATGACAGAAAGAGATTGGCGTATCTTCAGGGAGGACTATAACATTACTATCAAAGGAGGAAAGATTCCTAATCCAATACGCTCCTGGAAAGAAGCAACCTTCCATGCAGATATAATGGAAATTATCAATAAGGTTGGCTATAAAAGCCCTACACCCATTCAGAGACAGGCTATTCCAATTGGTCTACAAAACAGGGATATCATTGGTGTTGCTGAAACTGGTTCTGGTAAAACCTTGGCATTCCTTATACCCCTTCTGACATGGATTCAATCACTACCAAAAAGTGAACGCATGGAAGATGCAGATCAAGGTCCATATGCCATCATATTGGCTCCAACTCGTGAATTGGCCCAACAGATTGAGGAAGAGACAAACAAATTTGGTATTCCACTAGGTATCACCTCAGTCGTAGTTGTTGGTGGGCTTTCTAGGGAGGAACAAGGTTTCAAACTGCGATTGGGTTGTGAGATTGTGATTGCCACTCCTGGTCGTCTCATTGATGTATTGGATAATAGATATTTAGTCCTAACTCGGTGCACATATGTTGTCCTTGATGAAGCCGATCGTATGATTGACATGGGTTTTGAACCTGACGTACAAAAAATTCTGGAATACATGCCAGTGTCTAATGTAAAACCGGACACGGATGCTGCTGAAGATGCGTCGGTACTGCTTGCAAATTACAACACAAAAAAAAAGTACAGACAAACTGTGATGTTTACAGCTACCATGCCACCAGCGGTGGAGCGTTTAGCGAGGAGTTACCTCCGAAGACCTGCAATAGTATATATAGGATCTATTGGCAAGCCTGTCGACAGAACAGAACAAATAGTCCACATGATTGGCGAAAACGAGAAGCGCAGGAAATTAACAGAGATCCTCCAGCGTGGCGTGGAACCACCTATTATTATATTCGTCAACCAGAAAAAAGGCGCAGATGTACTGGCTAAAGGTTTGGAGAAACTTAGCTTCAATGCTTGTACATTACATGGTGGTAAAGGACAAGAACAGCGTGACTTTGCATTGGCTAGCCTCAAGAACGGTTCCAAGGATATATTGGTCGCAACAGACGTCGCTGGTCGTGGTATTGACATTAAAGACGTCAGTATGGTCATCAATTATGACATGGCGAAAACAATCGAGGACTACACGCATCGTGTCGGTCGTACTGGTCGTGCTGGCAAGACTGGTATTGCTATATCATTTGTGACAAAGGAGGACTCGGCCCTTTTCTACGATTTGAAACAAGTGCTGCTGGCTAGCTCGGTATCCACCTGCCCGCCGGAACTAATGAACCATCCAGAGGCTCAACACAAACCTGGCACCGTGGTTACAAAAAAGAGAAGGGAAGAAATGATATTTGCGTAGACATAATTCACATAAATTTTCATTAGGGATGTATCAGTTTTGTTTTTTAATTAAACTATTAAATATAAATATAATTTATTTATTGTATTTCACATTGTCGATTACATGTTCGCACTGCGGCAGACAAGTCGGTAAGTAATAAATTAGTAACTGCATAATAAGGTCTTCCCCCCAATTTTGCTTTTCACAGTGCTGCAAAGAAAATAGTCTGATATTATTCATCTTATAAAAACTCAAGTAAATGCAAAAACAACTAAACTGATTGGGATGCAATTTGGCAAACAGGTAGGTCATGTCCTGGATATATAGGCTACTATTTTATGTTGGTAATTTGCTCCCACGGGAAATAATGGATATTTTTATCCTGATCCATAAAGTAGATTGCGTTTGCATAGTATTGTTTTAGGGACTTATGTAAGGGGAAAGGCTTTTCACGCGAGCGAAGCAGCGAGCACCACCTAGTACTATATAATAACCAGTACCTATTGTTCGCGTCTCCGCCCGCGTGAAAAAGTTTTTCCGGGATAAAAGTAGCCTATAGCATTCGGAAATAATGTAGCTTCCTAAATTAGTGAAAGAATTTTCAAAATCGGTTGAGTAGGTCCTGAGATTAGCGCGTTCAAACAAACAAACTCTTCAGCTATGACCAGATATGACCTTAGGTCTTAAGTATAAATGCAAAATTATGTTTGTTGGTTTTTCCTTTTTCATTCAAACCGCGGATATTTTTTTTGCATAAGAAATATTGACTGGCTCGGCGGCGTAGTTGTATTACGGTACGACTGAAGTGCTGAGGTCACAGGTTCTACCCCGGGTCGGTGAAAGTGGTATTGGGTTTTTTTACTTAGTATCAACCTGGAGTCTGGAATTTCGTGCCCGCTATGGTAATGGGCTTGCATCAGATATTTGGTTCCGTTTATTTTCAGTACCACATGTACCACGTAAAGGCGCGTGTATTTCATAATATTATCCCACGCAAACAATATTACTCATGCGTGTAGTACAGAAACCATTTTCCGCGACTTGATATCGCAAGAATGATTTTTGTTACATCATAATAAGTACCTGGGTGACCGAGCCTTGCTCGGGTGATTCTTTAATATGATGCAATCAGCCCTGTATTATATACTGCCCACTGCTGAGCACGGGCCTCCTCTACTACTGAGAGGGGTTAAGGCTTTAGTCCACCACGCTGGCCTAGTGCGGGTTGGCGGACTTCACATACCTTCGAAATTCAGAGAACTTCTCAGGTATGCAGGTTTCCTCACGATGTTTTCCTTCACCGTTAAAGCGAACGATAATTGATAACAATACACACGTAATTTCGAAAAGTCAGAGGTGTGTGCCTTGGGTTTTGAACCTCCGGACATTGTCTCGGCAGACCGTTCCATTCCCAACTAGGCTATCGTCGCTTTAATATGATACATGGTACTTATTACTTTAAAGTCTTTGAGTGTTAAATGCTATGCTCTAAGTTTAAAGTAGGTCCTATTCATATTTTCCATTTTAAGAAAATATTCACGACTGTCAGTTAAATGAGTCGATATCTACAGTTACTTTCACTAATTAAAAAAGAAAACCGGTTTAGCGGTTCAGATTTTACCCCCTTCATATCGTTAGGGGTAGATTAAAATATGAATACGATTTCATAATTTTACCATAATAAAATACATCATGAGCGGAATAGATAAAATATGTCCATACAAAATTTCATTAAAATCAGTTCAGTGGTTAAGTTTCTGCCCCCTTTTATCACCTTTAGTTAGGAGTGAGTAAAAAAATGAATACCCCATATTTATTTTCAACGTTCAAGATATCATGCTAAGGTCTTGGGTCGATCCCCGGGTCGGGCAAAGTGATATTGGATTTTTCTATCCAGAATCAGCCCGGAGTCGGGAATTTCTGCCTGATATGGCGATAGGCCCCTATCACATCATGAAACGAAATACGCACGGCGAAAAGTGGGTGCACTAGTTGCGCCTCTGCCTGCCCCTTCGGGGATAAAAGGCGTGAGTGTGTATGTATGTAATGAAATATTACCTATGGGTACACTTTGTTACTCCGGTTAAAAAGGTCTAGACGCGCACAAACAAACAAATACTATTATTTGTCTCACAATAATTGGGCAAGATTTCACCTCTGATACCTCGTTTCCAGGAAAAATCGTTGCATTGCCATTATAATTTATGATAAACTTACGGGGAATAAAAGTACACAATCTATGTTACAAGTGTGTGGACCGCGGCACCAAATCTGTACTAATATTATAAAGAGGAAAGATTTTACTGTTTGTTTGTTTGTAATGGATAACTCAAAAACTACTGGATCGATTTTGAAAATTCTTTCACTAATAGGAAGCTACATTAGTCCTGAGTGCTATAGGCTACTTTTTATCCCGGGAAAATATTTTTAATGCCGGAAAACTTCTCACGCGGGCGGAGCCGCGGGCAGAAATCTATAATGAAAAATTTGCTGGTGTGGCGCAACGTATATCAGGCGTCATTTACGCTGTTTTTAACCTCCGACGCATAAAGAGAGGCGTTATAAATTTAATTCGTGTGTATATGTGTCTCATTTGTAGCCGCTGCACACACACCTGTTGTATAACGCACTTGCGTTTGGGACTCAGCTTCGTTACGGGAGTGCTGTACAACACGTTTGGCGTGCGGTGTTTGGCGCCACAATCAACGTGTGTACATTAAATACAGGTTGTATGTTGCTACAAAACTAAACATGTATCTGTACGGTAATGCTAAGAAGTATTGTTTCACGAAGTGAAATCTTCTTAAGTTGAGTTACATGTTGTCAATAGTAAAGCATCAGAAAATGTGTAGATTTCGTAACCCAGTACGTTTCCATATTATAAGCATGGTACCTATGGTTCACAAACTTTCGACAATACATTCGGTTTCGAATAGTCGCGCTTACCAGATACACTGCAATCTTCTACTCTATCAGTAATTCTGACTCCTGAAAAACAAAAAAATAAACATTGTACATTTATCATTATATCATATTTTAGCCAAAAATTATATTAATGTTAAAAGACAAAACTCCCGTCGAGAATGAAGCAACACATGCACGAAAATGTTAAGACATTCAACAAACATTTATATAAAGCCACAAAAAAATAATGCTAAACAAAAAAAGACCCATAACACAAAAAAAAACCAACAGCCTTAGCGAAACACAAACACCAATCATGGAGAAAAAACAATCACACACATTCAATTTCTACCTAGTCCTGTTTATCCGAAGGTTTAGAATCTGCCGTCTCTTTCGCTGGAGCCTCATCCTTAGAGGGTGGGGGCATGACAGCCTGCTTCACTGATGAGGCTAACGAGAATGTCATGTCAACAAACTCCGAAAAGCTTTTTGGGAATGATAATTCCGGGAATTTCACCTCCAGTTGGGGATCACCTGGTTTCACTGATAAAAGGAGATTGGATGACTATATATTTTTTAAATACACAGAAAAATTCAATAAAAATTTGGTTACTAGATTTTTTTTTTTTTTTTTATTGCATTGAATGACGAGACGAGCATGCCGTTCGCATGATGGTAAGCGATACGACCACCCATAAACAGTAGCAACACCATCCAGCACCTTGATTTACAAAGTACTGAGTGGCATTCCACTGCGCTTGTCATCCTGAGACATAAGATGTTAAGTCTCATTATGTCTGGTAGTTATACTGGCTACAGTGTCCTTCAAACCGAAACACAATAGTGCATGCACACTGTTGCTTGGCGGTAGAAATAGACATTGCGGTGGTACCCACCCAGATGGCCTCTTACATAATGAGATACCTACCACCAGTATATATGAAATTATTTGTTAATATCTTAAAGTACTTTTTTCCCAAGTGAGGCTTCTACTGCATTTATTCAAATGTCTTGCACATGGCCTCTAGTAAGAAATAACCTGGGCCTTAGAGGCAGTGGATATTGCGATAATCTAGAAAGAGTCAAGGCACTAGTTCAAAAGACACTTTAGACAATAATTACCTCCATATAAGAAGTTGTAAGCTATGTTGATGTACTGCTTGGCCAGGTTTGAATTGCTTTTAAGGACTTCTTTGGTCTCCACTGGGAAACATACCATACCCATTGCAGTGGTGCCAACACCAGCATAGAATACCCTCTGAAAGTTATTGTATTTAGAAATAATCATAAATATGAAACTTATCCAATGTAGCAAAACATTTTATTATTATTTTAAACATTGCTTTTCATACAAAGATTCAGCTCACCCTAATGATACCTCCCCTCAGACCAAAGATGAATCCAGTGAGACCACCCATTGCAACTGCACCATATCTCACTTCCTTATTCTCTTCTTCTCGAAGGTATTTTACCATCCCTAGAAACATATTGAAAGCATAAGTTTTTTTTTATGATATAGGGGGCAAACGAGCATACGGTTCACCTGATGGTAAGTGATCACCGCAGCCCATGAACATCTGCAATACCAGGGGGCACAGAGATGCGTTGCCGGCCTTTTAGGTGGGAATACGCTCTTTTTTTGTAGGTCGCCAGGTCGTATCTGTCCGGAAATGCTGCTGGCGGCAATTGGTTCCACTGTTTAGTTGTGCATGTACTCGAAATACTAATCAATATTGACTCATCAACGCCCGCGGCGGGCACCGGCGTCCGGGTATATAGGGCAAATATGTATATATCCATATATAAGCGGGTGTTGATGGGTAAATCATGCATATGAATGGAATTTCCAATATTAATTTATAGATTAGGTTTATAATTTATTTACTGTTAAGGTAAAAAACTACACTAACCATAAAAACAACCATAGATTATGTTGGTTTATGTGAAATCAAATACGATGTATTACACTATGTAGCAGAGGAATGGCTGTGGTACAGCCAAATATTTAACATAATATGGCTGTATAGGTCGTACTGCACCACTCCACTACGGTGCAGCACCAAACAGTGTAGTTTCATCTTAACAGCTATAAACTCACATTCACTTTTATCTTGGAATTCATGGTAGTTATCCTGTACAGAGTGCTTGAAAGATTCAGTATGCTCGAGCAGAGACTGTGCCTGCTCCCGCACCGCACGCACTGGTGATAATAACGTAGTCTTTACATAACTGACTTCTTCTTCATTTGACTTGGACTGCAAATACCTGGAAATTTGTAGTTACTTTTGTAGATAAAAAAGAACCATCCCAGATGTATATCCGATTTGGTAACTTCAAATTAAAACTCAAAACATCATTGAGCTAGGAGATTTAGACATTTTGTGGTTATTAAAATTTTTATAACAACATAACCCCTACATCAGATAGATATTTGAAATGAAGGAAGGGCAAACTGTGATGTGGAGCTTAATTATTGCCAAAAATGTGTAGTTTATTCATCAATTGTTTCGATCCCATTCGGATTCTTTTGTATAGATAAGTACCTATTACTTAACATCTAATCATCAAACATCTTAGTAGTCAGTTCTTGGTATTCATGTAAGTGGATACTCACTCTCCGTAATCCGCATGAGGAGCATCGTATATCGGCAGTTCAGACGGCCGCATCGGAGGAGGCTTCGCAAGCCCGCTGGCCTTATCCGTCACCGGCGTCGCTGCATTTATAGTCGGAATCAGAGCCACGGCTCCTACAGAACCTAGCACCACTTTACGGAGCATCTGATGACAAAAAAGCAGCATAAAGTTATGAATAGGCACTAAGAACAGTAACAATTAACGATTAAAAATGATTATATGTTTGTTTTACCTCTAAAGAGATGATAACCCGCAAAAATTACATAAATAATGATAGGATGAGCTAAGATAAATCAGCTGGGGAATGACATAAAGATCAATGTTACCAACAAAGAGTATCATAGTATTGAGCGGGGCTTATATTACTTCTGCAACATTTTGAAGCTTGCAGAACTTCTGGCAAGTCGCATACGTAAACACCATTTGTACAACTTGCGCGAGAATTTGCAGTTTATTCTGCGTGCAGATAAAAGTTTTAACTTGCTAGCTAGAAGATAACGTTTTTTTTATTTGTTCTATACGGAACTGGCTAAGGTGAAAGATAATGCTGCCAAATTATATTAAGTTTGTAGTATCACCGATATGTCTATTTTTGCCGCCAAGTACTAGTGTATATGCACTATTGTATTCCTATTTGTGGGACGTTGTAGCCAATGTAATTACTGGGCATTATAAGACTTAAAATCTTATGACTCAGGATGACAAGCGCAGTGAAATGTCATGCAGTGCGTTGTAGTTCAAAATTCTGTTTCATGTTAGTACTTTTAAGGCGATAATTTTGTTAACAATCATCATCCAAACAGCATTATATTAGATTCATAAAAATAAAGCAAAAGGATTGCGTGCCTTGTCATTCAGTTTTATGAAAAAAGAACATAGCAAGCAATAAATATTCCTCAAGTAATATAAACAGCTTTGCAAGAACTTGCGCAAGTTAAGTTGGTGGATCACTTGCATAAGCGTGTTGCTAAAGAAATATTGCCGCTAGTGTAAACGCATCTGAAAGTTATCGCGCAACCTATTGCTGAGAGAACTTGCTAAAATACATTGGGAAGTTACCAAGTTACCCCAAAATCCAAATGTCAACATAGATGTCTTTTTGGTCTATGATTGGTTTATGGTAGATGTTCCTGATAGTTCCTATGGTTCCCATTGTTAGGTAATTTTAATTTAGAAGTCTTTAGTTCATAGTAAGTTGAAATAATTTAATGGTAGGTATTACATACTGAAAAAGTACCTACATAATATTTGTTTAATTTGTTTGATATCCTTATAAAATAAAAATGGCAACTTGGAAAAAACTACTGTCAGATCGAAAAGTCAGAAATTTCAGAATGCAGACAGCAGAATCAGTGTTGCCAGATTAGGCGACTTTTCGCCATTTAGGCTACCTCGGAGGGTGTCGGGGCGACCAAAAATTGTGAATGGCGACTGGTCGCCGTTTAGGCTACCGCGAATGGCACTCAGGCGCCAATTTGGGCTACTTTGGAAAATTTGGGTTATAAACCTTCTTTTTGGGCGGATTTGAGGATATTTTTAGCTTTGAGAGTACAAAACATGACAGAAATTGGAATTGGGGACCTTCGTGTCGGCGGCTGGGAGATTTTTTTTTTTTTTTTTGCTCCTTTGCCTCGCCATATACATACGGTACGGCGACTTGAGGCGACTTCATAATGAGTTTTCGGCGACTTCATCCCTCAAACATCTGGCAACACTGTCCACAACACTCAATTTCATTGGAAATAATGGAAAAGACCTTTTTTTTTTTTTTTTTGCTCTCCGTCCTGCGTCAGATTAGATTGGGCGACATTAGGCTACTTGGGACGATATTTTCGGCGACTTATACCAGATTTTATCTGGCAACACTGAGCAGAATTGTCATGGCTTCGAATCTAGTTTATTTGTCTCTGGCTTCGAAGTTCGAAATGTCATATTAATTTCGCCTTTCTATTGTGTATTGCTGTGATTTCTATGCATGCTCTAATTGTAGTGTCGAAAAAATTAGATGCTAGCTGTTAATTCAGGATACCGTAATTGTGATTTATACTATATAAATATATTATTTTAAAGTGCGTTCACTTTTTTCCTGTCTCGTGAGTTGTGACAATCGGGAGAATATATTTATGGTGATCGTGAATTCGTGAGTACGGTTTTAGAAAATCTGAATCAATATTATAATATTGTCGTGTAACGAGTCGAGTTCGTTTGTGTATTATATTTATTAAAAATGTCCGGGGTTTTCGCCGGTCATGTATCTAAACGTAGGAGAGGTCGTCGAGTAAAGACTCGCTCAGGTATGCTAGTAGTAGCTTTTATCTCAGTTTGGTTTTATTGCTTGGGTTTCTCTATTTAAGTATTGGTTGTTTACCATCAGATTTTTCATTTACTACTTCATTTCCGCCTCATTGTTTGAACATTTCTGAGTGTAGTTTTAAAAATAAAAACCTATTCAACAATCTCGAAATGCAAAGAAGTCAGTAGAAACAGGTTTTAAACGATAGAAAATATCAACATTTTAATTATTCTATAATGTAGAATGAGTATATATTTTTGGTCAGTATAAGTACATAAGAGAATACAACAGAAATTTAATATAAAAATAAACTGCTTAAAATCTTGCTTAGCATTAGCTGATTGATATTTACTCTTAAATTGTATTTGTTATTAGTCCATTAAAACAGGTTTATTATAATTTTAATCAGATATTCTTTGCTTTATTCTGTCTATGCATCTAAGCAACCAAGTGTCTGGAAAAAAAAATAACTAAATAAAATGTAATTAATCTGTTAAAAAACTGTTTTAATACCATTACCTACGTTAAAATATGAGTCCTTATTCCAACATTCATACTCCAATTAAAATGTAGTTTGTTTCTTCACACTAGTTCAATAATCAATATTTTATATTATGTCTCATCACTTTTATTATTTTTTTGTATTATATCTATAACATTTCATTCAGTATAAATTGTATCCTAATTTGTCTTTTTGCTTAATATCTTTAACCATAAGGAGTCCAATGTTCATAAAGTATATTACTTTCATGAACTACAATTATATTTTATTAGCCTATTTAATGTAATTAAAAATTCTTAATCTGTATTTAGAAAATAATATAAAAGTATATTTTTCATCTTTCCAATGCATTCATTATAATAATTTAATTGCTTGAAATATAACGGCAATCATTAATTTCATTTTAAACGCTGAAATTCAAATTTTGTGGAATGGGACCTTTACTAAATACTTAACCGAACTCATTAATAATAAATAGTATACAAAGCTTGAATAACATAGTGTACTTCAATACTAACATAGTTCCATTGATTCAGGGCAGTGAGGTGCATGCCGTTTTACCATTGACTATACCCACGAGCCAGCTATCTGCGAGTGAAGATTGACTTTGGGATGAAATGGTACATGACTTCTATTTACATCTTTCATTCTTAAAGCATGCTCCAAGTTGTTAAATTGAATAGCTTATGATGTATATGTTAAATTACTAATTTTAAAGAGGGTTTACCAGAATAATGGTGAATTTAATTATTTGATAAAATTGTATATGTATAAATATTTCTGTGTATGTTTTAACGAGTATGTAATATAATGATTTACGTTTACACAAATGTTAGACATTGAAATTAAACTATTTAACCGTGATAAAACTCATTATAATAGTTTAATTTCAGTGAGAATGTAATATATCTATTCAATTTAACAACTTAATAGAACTCAGTACTATGCAAGTTTAAAGCGATACCTTCAGAATACAAGCCATTATATCCAGTAGACAGTCGTAGTCATCAATGATGTGGTATTCATTAACAATATTCTACCACACAATACATATTTATATTTATGGGCAAATTGGTTTACTATTGATATATATTCAATGATATGCATGTATTTAAGCTTCTTGCACATACAGGGTGTTCTAGAAAAATGCATCAATATTTAAATCATATACAGGTGAATGATTAGTTTAGACTATCTAAAATTGATGCGCCATGTGCCTATTAGTGCAAAGAAAAAATTCTGTCCTTTCAGTGTAACTACTACAATGAAAATACAATATGCAGCATAGTTACCCTGTATTATGTCGATTTGAACGCACACATAAATAAATCTTCAACGCTTGTCTGCTTTACATCCACTAATGTAATTTTATAAATGTGTGCATGATCATTTGATCTTATATCTTTGACAGAGGGAAAGGTGATACAAGCCGCGTCTTCTATATATTTTATAGATACAATTATTTTAATCAAGTACAAGTAGAATTTAAAAGGCATTTTACGATTTTGCAAACATTCTTAAATTGCTATAGTTTAAATATTGTTACCAAAACGTATTACGATTTTCAATGTTGATTGTTGGGAGCCATTCTTCACGTGAATAAATAAGAACCTAGATATTCTAAAATGAGTACCTATTTTTAAAATATTTATCACAAAGTGGTGTTTTTGTAGCGATAATATAATCAATCTTGGTACAATATATATATATAATACAATCCTTGGTAAGAAATGTTACTTCAGCCTCAAAAACACTATAAGTAAAATATCTTATTACCTCGTACCACATTTCGTTGGCCTTGTAAAAAGAAAAACATACATATTCAGAGATAAATTTATTGTTATAATAATGAACGTATGTATACAGATGACGTAATTGTCTAGCTTTGCGGGATTATAATGGGACTGAGAGTGGCTATTACAATTACCATGACAATGGACTCACGGCAATCGTAATTTTCTCGTTCAACCTTAGCATTAACAAGATGTAAACGCATACAAATGAGCGCTCTTTTACATGTAAAGTAATCTAGATATGACGTGTGTCTAATTTGTAGCGATTTTTGTTTCTATTTTAGATGTGTTTATAACTCGAGAATTGACGCAAAATTATTACTTAGTCATTTTATAATTTTGTCATCGTAGTCTGAATGCGGAATAGGTAGCGATCACGCGACATAGGATTTCGAAATTCTTCGTGTTTAATTATTATATTGTTATTACTCTTCAATTCTGCCTTCAAAGTACAATTATTATGTTGATAATATAATAGCAATATTGCAGCCTCTTAAGATCAGGATGACAATTATTTACATAGCATTCTTACTAAGCTTGTTGCGAAACAATAGAACAAAGAGTAATTGTAGGATAATGAATATCTTATAAAACTATCATATTATCTTTATATAAGTTACCTCTATCGTTTTTAGTATAATTATGTCTAGATAAATGTGTTTCATTGATTTGGAATACTATGTTAAATGTGACAATTGACTACTGGTTCTCATATTACAGCCAAATAAAGAAATTACACCGAACGTACCTTTACTGGTGGTAGGTTTCTCGTATGCTAGGGGCCGGCTGGGTAGGTACCACCTCAACGTCTATTTCTACTGCCAACCAGCGGTGTGCACGCACTGTTTTGTTCATGTGAGCATTATGAGACTTAACACCTTATGTCTCAGACTGACGAGTGCAGTGGATTGCCACACAGTAGTTTGTAATTCAAAGTTCTGTATGGTGTAGCTACTGTTTATGGAGGGTCGTCTCGCTTACCATCAGGCGTGAGGCGAGCGGCACACTCGTCTCATCATTTGACTGCATAGAAAGAAAGCTTAACTGCTTACATAATAGGTAGACCCTACATTATTGTGTCTATACCAAAAATCTCGTGCAACTTTCGGTTCCACAACACCTAGATCAGAAACAAATATATGTTTTATATCTATATTTACAGATATATAATATTAGGTGCGGCATTGACCCGCGACCACTCTTTTCTGTCTGGAGATTTATTGCCCTACGAGGTCTGAAAGTTATCAAACTTAAGTGTAATTTTCACATTACATTAATTGTTAGCCCCACGATCACCATTTGAATGTGAACAAATGCAACAAAAAATGTCAATCATGAACTCTGCCACACCTCCCTGACACACCGCAGCTCAGGAGCTGACTAGCATTAACGTCTTACCGGTGTCTTAGCAGCGAATTCAAACATTATATAGATATTCTCATGGCAAATATTGTAATTGATGAGTGGTTGTTTCTTTTTCAAAATAGTTATGGTAAACGAAAATAGTTGTCGTAATCTAGATCATAAATCTAGTAGAGGAACGTACTGAAAATAATATAAATACTTATTACTTATTTAGTTCAATTTCAATTCACTTGAAAATATTGTGCCGGTAAAAGAACTAGAACATTTGTAAATAAAAACTATAAAACATAATGATTTCCATTATCGTAATATCAAACTATATTAATGTGATATTATTGTCAGCCTGTAGATAAAAAACTCAATAGTCATTATAACCTAAAATTTAAGGTCATAGACCTTTATTACATTATGTAATTACCCTAAAACTAAAAGGTCGGAGTCCTCAGTGAACTCAGTTTGTAGTCCGCGCGTATTACATTAATTAGTAATATTTCCCAGTGTCAAGAATCAAGATCAAGGTAGCGATAATTTGGGTCAGGTTCTGTTTTTGCATGCTATAGTTGTAATAAGCTATAAGACAAATAGGGGGTGACTACGGGACTAAGACCCTGACCTAACCACAATCCCTACTGTTTTATGCTAATCACGAACCTTCAGTTGCCATTTAAAATCTTTTGCCAAGGCTATCGGAATCAATTTTGAAGCGAATGGTCATTTTATGCTTAGTCAGGAATGATCTGGTTCTAATAAAATCATCTCGGACGGCAGATTAAACTGTTTGCCTCGTATTAATTTGTATGAAACCTAATAATATCTCCGTCCAGTAATTGTCCAAACTCCCCCAGTCGGTAGGTACTTGATAGTTGGCATGTCTGCCGCGTGTCGTATTTTTCGTATTTCCTAGCATATCAATAAAAGTTCAAAAATAACTTTGTACTTATTGTATTGAGACATTATCTTTTGTCTTGGGATACTGTAATAACGATAGAATATAAATACAAAACACTTTAGTTCTTTTAAGTGTATTAAAATGTTGCCAATTCTAAACGTAACATATTTTACGTGACGTTTCCAGTGTTAAGAATGATGGCAATAATGCAGGACAGGAATAGTGAGGAAGTACCGAAGGAGTTTCTCGAGACGGGACGCACGGGCCGCAGGAACGCAATGCCGGACATCCTGCACCCGCAGGGCGCTGAGGTGACCACAGCTGACCTGCCATCGCGGCTGCAGCAGTTGGTCACCACTGGTAAGTGAACAGACACCTAATATCTTAGATATAAACGGTTGTATCAGATTTGTATTTTTCAAAACAACTTTGTTTTTAAAGTATCAAATAAAAACAAATATTTCTAGGGCCTTGTTAATTAAATTGATCTGTATGGTGGCGATACACCTAATCCCTATCTATGAATTCACTGTACGAGTATAGATTATGGAATGAAGCAGATTAATATTGCATCCTAGAATTTAACTAGTGACTACTAAAAACTAAGGTTAACTACAATGGGTACGGTACTGAGAAGCGCGTTTCTTTATTGTTGCTTGGTGTCGGTATCACGTACCTACTAGTGGCGAACCAAGTTGCAGTGGTGGTATGAGGGTCAGATTGTCGTACCTGGCTGAATTAATGAATTCCCATAATTCTTATTTCGGCTCATAAAAAAAAATACCACATTCACATAAAAATCCTTGTGAATATTCGTGAGTGGTAGATTAAAGTGGTCCCATTCATCTTAGTTCATCTTATGCAATATAACGATTTACCTAATAGTACTAAACGCGAATTGCAGTGAGACCCAAACTAGGTGTTAAGACCTGTATTTTGGGTTTCATGGGTACGGAATCACACAGAAATATATACGAAAAATAAATTATTACTAAGATGAAGAAGTACGACGTCGTTATATAGTAATAATATTCATAGATTGTTAACAAATCTGTTCCCAATCCCATTAACAAATCTGTTGCACTGTCACGATATATAGCAGTAATAAATACTATCATAGAAATTTTAATTATATGTCAAATGTGTGCTTTTAATAGGTATCAGGAAATTTATTCATAAAATATCGTTTTGATATTGAAAAACCTTTTTATGAGACCGTGTTGAGAAACGCGGCTGCAGGTTGCAGCATTTGGGTTTTTTGCATGTAATTATAAATTTGATCATACTATGGCAAGATTGGAAAGAGTTTGCTAGGTAACTACAGGGAGATAATGATGCATAAAATAGCTGAGTATAGATATACAGTAGACACTTTATAATATTATGCTCAATTGATGGTAAATATTGACATCATCACGACTGACACGAGCCTGTCATTCCCATTTTGTGAAGTCGTGTCATACTCTTTGTAAAGTTTCGTTATGGAGTAATTGGTATAATTGTCTTTATGTGACTCATCACACAGATGGTCCAGACTCCAGACAATTCTGGAATCTAGGGATAGAACTACTTAGTATCGGATAACTCCAGCAAATGGATGGAAATTTTATGATTTTTCAAATACAGATTTGTCCAGCGAAGGAAATGAACTAAAATTATTTTAAGATATATTGATGATGGCCTGCCAACTTATTTCCATCGTCATTTGTGATGGGTTCGCGATTATAATTACAATCCGAATGCAACTATAATTTTTCCTACTCGATCCTATCTAATAATAGTATCGTAATGTCGACTTGATGTAATCCGCGGCCCATGGTCAAGAGGGGACAGCGCCAGGGTCAATGGGGCGCCGTGATAACCCTGAAACGCCAATCAATTAGGAAATAACAGCTTTACCATGAAACTACAATATGTTGATATACCAAGAGGGACATAATATATGTATAACGTTTATTCTTGCCAGTTGTCCTCATTGTGAAGGACATGTTAACTCGGACGCAGACCACAGCTAACAATGTCTCTACCCGTTGAAATTGATTTCATGAGCATTCTTTGAACCTAACTCATTACACATGATACTCAGAAATAATAAAAACAAAACACATAATAACCGTCAATACATTTTCAAATATCAAAATCTAAGGCGCTTTGCGCTATTTCATGAGGCGCGGAACAAAGCAGGCAGTACAAAAACATGATTCTATTCACATTTTAGATGACCTCTAAGTATTCCTATTAAATAGGTTAATAGAGGTGTTTTACCTGAAAATAAAACACATATTAAATACTTACCTTATTTGAAGCTTACTAGATTGAGATAGGCACTTCCTGTTTTCCGTTTCCTCTACCTTACTTTTCATTTTATCTATCTGTCTCGCTCGCACATCCGTTCTCCCACCAGGCCACCGCCCCACCAAAGGTGTGCTCTGTGGTGGTCGGTGTTCTAGGAATCATTGAGTCGATAATCTACCAGGCAGAAATTGAAATGTAAGCTTCAAATAAGGTAAGTATTTAATATGTGTTTTATTTTCAGGTAAAACACCTCTATTAAACACTTGACCGTTATTTGAAGCTTACTAGATTGAGACGTGTCTGTTATCGCCTGGTGGGGCATGACGCCAATGTGATGAAATATTGATGATGATCCTATTTTGAAAGAAAATATGTTATGCCAAGTATACATTAGATTAGTTTAATAATCCATATGTGCGAGAAAAAGGATTACTTACAAATGTAAATACGCATCCAAAATGGTATTGTATGGACTATGATATTCGTATGTATAAAATGTTACGAGTACAGACATATACTCGAATTTAATCAGCTGCTTTAAACAAATTAACGATTTCACAGCTACTATTATTTTTAGATATTACTTCCTTAGATATTACTTCCTTACGTTAGAAACGGGTGAATGTATTTTGTGGTCTCCAGTAGAGACCTTTGCAAGAATCTCATCTGAAGGACAAATTTTGAATCCCGTTTTTGGAAGCCGATCGTATGCTCCCTAAAGAATTCACTACTCCGTTTCTAACAATATGGATTTTACCTAGCCGGCTATAACTGTACGGGAGACAGACTTTGGTGAACCTCTAATATTAATAAATAAATTAGTACAGTTTCCCAATCTACGCTTTTCTTCCAAAATAAATATAGTACCTACGTTTTACCCAGAATACTGGGTCCATATTCTTGTTCTTAGTTAGGTTAGGAGACAATTTCGCGCCTGATTGTCTATAAGTAGCAGTATCTGCTATTGAGCCATACATGGGCCATAGGATCAAATTTTTACAATCTACAGACAATTGTTTGGATTAGACTGCAAACAATGTCAAATCGTGAACTCATCTGCCGGAGCAAAGAAGTAATAGCGTTGTAGTTGTCTGCGTGTCGCAAATACAGCATTTTCATTGTCAAGACTATTCACAAGCGTAACTAACTTATCTACGTTCCATATCATAGATTAGAGTTCAGGATATGTTGGACGAAGGCGTGCGAACTTAGACTACCACCATTGTTATAATAATTCAGCGTGCAGAATGCAGACTTGTGTAACAAAATAATGTTGTAAGCAAATCCATTTACAACAAAACGTGCTAAACTTCGACCAGTGGGTTCTAAAGGCTCTACTTTATGTTTTTTTAGTTCAGTTCAGCCCTCGAGACCATACAACTTCATATTATCTTTTTGGTAGAAGGACGCCAGAAGATTATAAAGGTTCTATTTGAACTTTAATCTACCCGTCAACGCCCGCTTATATATAGCTATAAGCTAATTTCCTTATATTAATGGACACCGGTGTCCATCGCGGGCGTTGAAGGATTAAATTCCATGACTAACCCCCACATTTCCATACTTTCAATGTCATCGCTTGAATTTTGGGGGGTAGGAAGTCGGTCACTGTCTATCAGGTGTAACTAAGGTTCCTTGATCGTGATCCGGGGCGCCAGCGCTCGGGTTCTTGGGTCTTATCTCCAGAATACTCTGTCCCACCTCGGTATAACCAGGAGGACAATATCAGATTCTGAATTGAGGTGCTGTAACACTAGGGATGGAAATAGTCAGACTCGTGGGTAAATCCAGTTTCTGGAGAATGCATCGTGGTAAATCGCGCGAACGTCGTTCAGGTGCAAAGATACATAGTTGCTTACCACCTTCGCTCGTTCTGACGCAAATAGATCTATCACGGAAAAGCCCAAATTTTTCGATATTTTCTGTACACTGAAATAGATGCCAGCCTGGGGCACGTCGACAAGGCGACAATTGGTCTGCGTGACTGTTGTACATTCCTGGAATGTATTAAATTTCGAGAATGATCTGGAAGTTGTCCAGAATATGAAACAGTTCTTTGATTAACTGAATCGAGGGTCTAAGGGTAAGACTTGGTCCCCCCCCCCTCGTTTCACAATAATGCTACGTCTTGTTGTCGCATTGTACTAGAACCTTGGGTACGCTCAGATATTGGTCTTGTTAACTTATGACCTTCAGTATTGTGAGCAGCGCATTGATTGCAATGGAGATGTCGTTCTTGTTTGATCCATAAGCCCGACATTGGGCGGCTGTCGAGCTGAGCTCCCCACGCTATACCTGAGGCGCCTCTGGCGGAAAATTATGTGGTCAACGGTGGTTGATAATGGAACCGAGAAGACACATGGCAATTTGGATGCCACCATTTTAATAACTCGCGCACCTCCATGGTTAGAACATAGGTACAGCCAGGAGCTTATTTAAAGAGTTTGTTCAAAAAGATACGAATGTTTCGAAAATTAAGCCTGCTCTGAGGGACAGTTAACACTGGCAAATTTTAGAAGCCCAACCAGACTATGTAGTTGCTTTACTGATATAGTGGCCTTTCGCAGTAAATCCAGTACTTTTTGTGTTACGAGGAAGATCTTTTCCGGTGGCAATGATTGCTTGTTCAACCATGGATACCACAAAACTCATAGAAATATAAGACTTTTGCAGGTGGACGTGACTAACTTTTGTGAATTCGTTCGCCAACCTAATAAATGTAAACGGTCTAACACTTTTGGGTGTGGACTCGAAGAATTTGCAAATCTTAATTGAATAGCATACTTTGGAAAGAAACAAGTATTCGAACACGTTCAAGTCTTAAGGTGTGTGCCACCCATTGATTAAAGACGCAAAACCTTTGGCTGCAGAGTCCAAACGGCAGGCAGGTCATTTTCAGTCATTTCCGCGGTAAATAAATCGCAGAAACCCCAACGTGATAGGGAGATAGGCTGGTAGAAATAGGCCTGGGAAAGATCTACTTTACAAAGCCAGTCGCCTGGTTATAGGAAGTCTGAGACACTACATATGTTTATCAACCTGAAGGGTTCCGTGTAAACACAATTGTTTAACATTGACAATTTGTCGATTACTGCCCTCGTTCTTGGGAATCAGAGACATTGTCGATGTAAAGGTTGGAGACCAGTGACAACCATCAGAACACTTTTAAATAACATCTCCGTAATAAATGCACACATTTCTAGAGATTCCACTGTTACAAATGGCTTCCGTAAATTAGGTAGAGCAAAAGGGGGTTTTTTCTCAGAAAAGGTATGCGATAGCCTGTTATTATGCGCAGCAAGGTGTCTGACGCTCCCAGCTACTTCCATCGATCGACAAAAACACTTCAACTGGCCCGCTTTGAAGTAGGCAGAAACCCCTCTCTTTTACCGCTTGGTAGTCGTGGGCCGTGTTGGGCTTCTTAGTATTCTTGACCGGCTCTTGTCACTGTTTACCACCACGTGGACAAATGAATCCATGTGTATTATGTCTATCACCACATTGACCACTATTGTTATTACCGTTACCTTGTGGGCGTCGGTAATGTTTACAGATAAAAGTGGAGTGGTTATGACTACAACTCTGCAGGAGTGTGTGCATGGCGCAGTATAACATGCATGATGTGCACCCTACGAGGGTACGAAAAAAAAATTTTGCTGCCTCCTGCGAGGGGTTGTGATTGGTAATATTAATCCACTGTTTGCGAAACAGGTTTATAGCCACTGCCTTTATTTGGAGGTAAACAACAGTCTTTATAAAACCTCCATTTCTAAGACCACAACTCTGCGAGAGTTGTGTGCATGGCGTTGTACAACATGCATGAAACGCACCCTGCGAGGGCACTGAAACAATTTACCGACCCCTGCGAGGGGTAGTGATTGGTAATATTAACCCAGTGTTTGTGAAACAGGTTTATAGCCACTGCCTTTATTTGGAGGTAAAAACCGTCTTTATAAAACCTCCATTTCTACGACCACAACTCTACGAGAGTTGTGTGCATGGCGTTGTACAACATGCATGAAAACGCACCCTGCGAGGGCACTGAAACAATTTACCGACCCCTGCGAGGGGTAGTGATTGTCTTTATTTACCCTTTCTAAGAATAATGTGCATGGTGGTCAAAGATCAGTTGTAGGAAGTCGGAAGGAACCTTTTGATATTCCCCTTCCGAAAATAGCTCAACTATCTTGTTATGTAACTGCTCTGGTACTATATTGTCGGAGTGACGAGACCATGTGATGAGATCAGTCAAATTCTAAATTCTTAATCTGTAAGACTTCTTGTTGCTTAAGTATGCAAATTGTCAGAGCACCGTAAGCTTTATCAGCATAAGCTAAATACCGTTGTGTATTATATGATTTGCGCCTCTACGTACTTAACCTCAGACCACTCACATTTGTCGGAATGCTAAAATTTTAGCAGCTTAAAGTAACATTCAGGATTCTTCAGAAGCTAGAAGGATCCTTTAATTTAACCTGAATTTCAAACTTAAATTAATTAAGGTCGCTAGATTTTACGCCGTCCGGCTCATAATCATAATATAATAATCTACAATCCTGATCCAATAATATGTCCTCATCAGTGTTATTCAACTCCTGTTGGGCTACAACAAGTAGGTATTTCTGGCTGCTGCTAGGGCAGCCTGTATTACAGACATAAAAGCGATTGCATTAGTTTTACCCCGCCGTTCTCTACTATAGCGGTGCTGACGAGGATCTTGGATCGTTGGAATCAGTATTATAACTACTATCGTCACTAGGAAAGGACGACCTACTCTTTGTTTAATGACGACGCAATGTGGTTCTCCGGCGGGAATCGAACCCCGGTTTCCCGCGCAGGGATACTGACCACTATACTACCAAAGATCCATCTTAATCAAAGACTAGTGAGTACTAGTACTTAGTAGTACAGCACTTTTCCTAAAGAATAAAATAATATATTTGAAAACGAACGGTAACACCGTTATAATTATTTCTTTTTTTTTTTTTTAAATAGTAATATATGAAAAAGTATAAGGAAAGGTATAATTTATGCAAGTTTTCTTACTTACGGTTTAGACCGAAAGAAGTCACTAAAACACTGCAGTAAACACTTTTGTTACTTATTTCACTTTGTATATTGAAACTGCACCGTGTTTTAGTAGACGACTGCACTCAACGGAAAACTTGACGCCAATGATTCCTAGAACACCGACCACCACAGAGCACACCTTTGGTGGGGCGGTGGCCTGGTGGGAGAACGGATGTGCGAGCGAGACAGATAGATAAAATGAAAAGTAAGGTAGAGGAAACGGAAAACAGGAAGTGCCTATCTCAATCTAGTAAGCTTCAAATAACGGTCAAGTGTTTAATATAAGGTTTATTTAATGCCCATGACTTCAATTTCACCCTGTATAAAAAAATTAAAAAGCCCTATTTGACTCCAGTAGTGTTGGGTAGGACACGACATGAAATTGAGTTTGTAAGAGTAGCCTCTTTTTTGCACTAAGCCAGTACAATGTCCTACTTCAAATGAGGCGAGGCGTACTGGCTACTATTGCAATATGTAGCATCCGTCTCGCTCCCACTCTGTCCTCTTCCTATAGTTATACGGAGATGGAGAGTGAATAACGCGAATTTGCGACTGCCGCGACATAAAATTTGAAGTACAATATAAAATGTTGAGCCGCTCTTACATTTTGAAGTCATGTACGGGACACATGTACCGCCTCTTGTATGTCCTACCCAACACTAGACTCCCAGCCATTATTTTAAAGTTAATCTACTGTGATGCAAGATGTCATGTATAATTTTAGTTTATTTTTTCGCCGCAACATTCTGTAGAAGTTAGATTGTCTGGTAAATAAGTGAGTTGTCTTATAGCCAAGTTGTGTTCCGCCAGACAGGCTATTTGTGGTGGCCATCACTAGGCAACGAGGAACAAATTAGATCTGAAATAATGAATAATTTAATTAGTTTGTCTAGTCGATTTGTTTGTGCTACATTTGCTTATTCCATTAGCTGTATAAATATTTATGGGTATTTTTTTCTTTTATGTATTAAGACGCGCTCATAACGGCGTATCATGAATAAAAAATATCCCTATTTATTATTGAATCGATGACCTTTTTTATATTCTATCGATTCGAAACAAATTCATACTATATTGAGCTACAAAGTGTGACGTCAATAATACAAGTTAGACCATAAAAACTGGTCATTACTGGTATTTTTTATGCGTTCAATTAGCTTTACCCGATAAACCTTTAAAATTTCGTATATTAATATCCACGTACTGGCAAGCGCAGCGTCGGCCGTCCACCTGCAAGGTGGACAGACGACTTGATAAAGGTCGCAGGAACACGCTGGACGCAGGCCGCTTTTGACAGGTCCGTCTGGAAATCTTTAGGGGAGGCATTTGTTCAGAAGTGGACGTTGTGTGGCTGATGATGATGATGATATTAATATCGGGAAAGTTTCCATAATGAGCGAAGAACTACTAAAACTAAGGAAGTTAATTTGCATTCTCTGATACGCGGTCAGTCACATCGCGATGTGTACGATATACGACAGCGATTACAGTCGTTACAAAATTCTTACGTATCTAATCCGCAAATTAATATCGTTTGACGTATATCGTAATCTAATCGATTTTAATCTATTTGCCTGTTAGCTTCGGTTGCGGATATGTCTACTTTTTAACTGAGAAATATTTGAAAAAGATTTTTTTTTCTTTTTTATGATGTGCTGGATTTGTGAATATGAATATGTATTGAATATAATAAAATTTTGAAATTGTTTTTTTTTTATATACTGGCACGGCAAATGATTGCCTAGCACCAAATGATTAGAACGCCGCGTTGCGACTCAAATATTATTATAATGTCGACCACTAAGTCGTTACGTCTGTGTGGTTATCAGAATTAAGTCAACCTGTCTTAAATTGATGCCAATTTAAATGGGATTTCGTTTTTGACTCTGACTGTTTCTTCTCTTTGCACGGTGCAGTGGTCACTATTCACTGTATGTCCCTTACGACATTTGAAATTTCCACCGTCGATATTGGGAAGCGTACCAGCTAGTACACATAATAATTACGTATATTAAAATGACTGCCTCGGTGGCGTAGTTTTATTGCGGTACGACTGCAATGCTGAAGTCTCGGGTTCGATCCTCGGGTCGGGCAAAGTGATATTGGATTTTAAATTCAGTATCAGCCAGGAGTCTGGAATTTGTGCCCGATATGGCGATAGGCTCGCCCCCTATCACATCATGGGACGGAATACGCACGACAAAAATGGGTGCACTAGTTGCACCTCTGCCTACCCCTACAGGGATAACGGGCGTGAGTGTGTGTGTGTGTTAAAATGACAATGATATCATTTACTTTTACAAAGACAGATTCAATTATCTGATGAGTAGATTACTCAAAGGTTGGTATCGATTTATCGGCCCCACAATCGTACGGAAATAGGATCATCATTTAGTGTCGCAAGTGTATCGTTAGTTTAAATGGTTCCTTCCTTCATTGCTAATGTAATACAAGCGGGTTTTTGAAGAATTTGGAATTTGTAGTAGATATGGCAGTGGGCACGCTCCCTGCCACATGCTAAGAGGGAAATTGGCCTCTGCATACCAGGAATAAAATTCATGACTCGTGAATGTGTATAATGGGTTTTGAAAGCACTGTCGTTTTTAGCTCTGTCCGCGTAAAACCCGCTGTTAAATAGGACGATAATCGAATGTGGTTCAATAATTTTGTGTTTAAGAGACTCGAGCGTTCATCCACCTTTATATCCTTTATATCCATACATATACTTTGCACTATAGGTAAACATGATTTAAAATTTAATTCGCCGGCTTAGCACATGAAAGAGGTGATAAAGCCCACATGAGTGTAACTGCGAACCACAATTTATTAACATTTCAAAAGATTCTTTAAACAGATTTTCCAATTGATCTTTGAAACTAATTTGTAATTTGACTGCCAATATTAAATGTTATGAAAAACATATTATTTTTTGTGAAATGTAGAATGGTTAAATGTTTTAGTGGCAAAAGAGTATTTTGACGAGTTAATTGGCTGTAAGTGTAATCGGTTTTACATCATGGATAATCGCTGTGTCAGCATATGGATTATGTAATCTGAATTAAATATATAAAATAAAATAAATTTATAGAAATAGTACCCGTCAAGTAAGTTCTGAACATCCTTCATTCGTATCAAGGCATTAGAGGGCAACTAAAGTGTCACATTGTTTGCGTTGTCAAGGACATCCACAATGTAAAGTGCCAACTCTAAAATTATAGGTACTTATATCAAAATGATACCTTATACGATTTTTTTTATAGCATTGAATGACGAGACGAGCATGCCGTTCGCCTGATGGTAAGCGATACGACCACCCATAAACAGTAGCAACACCATCCAGCACCTTGACTTACAAAGTACTGTGTGGCATTCCACTGCGCTCGTCATCCTGAGACATAAGATGTTCAGTCTCATTATGTCCAGTAGTTACACTGGCTACAATGTCCTTCAAACCGAGACACAACAGTGCATGCACACTGTTTGTTGGCGGTAGAAATAGACATGGCGGTGGTACCCACCCAGACGGCCTCTTACATAATGAGAGACCTACCACCAGTTAAACCTATAAAGATTAATTAGAGTCTATAAAAAGACAAGCGTTCTAAGCTCCACGAAAACTTATCAAATATTTTATGTGATGTAAATACCGTACTATAAATTTCCCTAATTGAGCATTGCCTTCTTGTTTACAGACAAAACTTACATTAACATATAACTAATATCAATAAAGTCTGGCATGTCTGGCGACGGTAAAATGGATTTAATTAAAATAATACTTGTGTTCTAAACAGATTACCACGAACTTTATAATGTGATCCTCATTTTGTCTTATGGTGTGCGGCTAACAACATTTAAAAGTTTAGTGAGGACATTACAGTTCAGTGAACCCTATTTTGGTCTCGTTTTGCTTAGTTGACAGTTTTTAGACGACTGAGCGAGGGAGTTGGAGGGTGGATGTAACTACCCCTCTACCAATCAAGCGATATATTGTTTATAAGTATCTTTTAGAGTATTCAATGCTTCGTAGCCGCTAAAATATACAATAGTGTACAGGTGCTTAGCTATAAGACACGTGCCTTGGTCACGCTTTTGCACTGTTATCAAAACAAATTATATTTGATACGAATGTACATTTTGCGAAATATCTTTGCTTACAATCAATTATAATTAATTTTGGGATGACTCCTCTTATCTGTTAAACATTATAATTTCATGCCATCTTTCTAGAATCTAGAATCTAGAGGGTTTTTCATATAAACCGCGAAGCGCGGCTATTATTATTGGTGCTTTAATTTTTGTTAAAAGTAATCACGTTTTCCGCATTAGACGACGTCAATCCCAAAGCGAACGAATGCTAAACTACGTGTCATGATCTGATTACCGTGTTGAAATGAGTGACACATTTTTTGTTTGTTTATGTAGACATTAGTGTATGATACTCTGTTTACAGTATGTATCTACGAAATACAGTTTGTACTATTCTTAACGCCTAAAGCTAAAATAGCTGTCAGTGTTACATAGATCACGACCCTGAAAACGTCGAACTCATATTACATATTTGTATGGTATATAAATTAGGACAATTAAAATATTACATTTGGCTTTCAATCAATCTATATAAGCCATCGAACGTCGATGCAGCTACTGTGTTTCCACAAGTAATTATCAAAGTGAAACTGTCATTATACTAATATTATTTGACGTATTGTTATGGCCCGATACGGTTATCGTGATCCATTTGTCATACTGGGTCGCTATTCTATTCTAATGTTTAGATTCCGTGCGGAATTTTCGTACCGCATTAACATGTCGTGAAATATCACGTAATTAATAATTATCAGATACCGCAATTAAGAAATTTGCACAGTCACACACAATCCGTTCATATTAGGGTCTAGACGTCACCCTAATATAATATATTTGACCGTTGAATTTAATTTATGTGCAACACATACTAGGGGTCGCAAACCGGGATCCCGGATACCGAAAATACCGGAATACCGGACCATATAAAGGACTTATAAATACCGGTATTGATTTTACAACAACCGGGATTTTCGGTATTTTCGGAATTCATCACATCACACCAGCCCTGTATTATATACTTCCCACTGCTGAGCACGGGCCTCCTCTACTACTGAGAGGGGTTAGGCCTTAGTCCACCACGCTGGCCTAGTGCGGGTTGGCAGACTTCACATACCCTCGAGATTCTTATGGAGAATTCTCAGGTATGTAGGTTTCCTCACGATGTTTTCCTTCACCGTTAAAGCGAACGATAATTGATAAACAATACACACGTAACTTCGAAAAGTCAGAGGTGTGTGCCTTGGGTTTTGAACCTCCGGACATTATCTCGGCAGACCGTTCCATTCCCAACAAGGCTATCGTCCACTTTTCGGAATTAGTTATATTAAATTATGCATACATATATTATTGTCTCTGAATGCGGTAGGCAGAGACTAAGGATTGCTACTTTGCACGATTCTGGCACACTTCTTTGTTTTCACCTATAGATATTAATCTCATCATGTATTATCGCCACTTTAGGGTACTATCCATGCTAGCCTTTGGTATATAAGTACTATCTTATTCGTAAGCCTACCATAATCCACCCTCTTCAAATGGCCAAACCACGACAACGTACTTGTTTTTTTCTTAAGTCATTACATCCCCTTTGACTCTACACAGATCCATCATTACTTTACCTATTCCGTACTCGATAGAGTACAGTGAATGATAATTCACAGTCACCCACACATGCTTCTTAACGCTCTAATTTTCAGTGCTTTAACTTTAATGTTCCTTCTCCTACATATAAGAGTCAACAATAACTCTGTCAGTCACTTGTGCATTTTTGGACACCTTCCGACTGTCCATAAAGGTGTGTAATGCCCCATTCACCCGCACTCACTTGGCAATCAATGTCACTTTCTTATTATATACCATCAATTGTGTTGAAAATACATCCCAGATATACAAAATCTCTTACTCACTGTAACTCTGTCATACTTTCGTACCCTTTTAAACACCTTAATTTTGGTTGATTTTCTTGTGCTTAGTCCCAAAGTAACAATAAATTATCCAGAATCCAGTCGTCGATTCAGATTACCGCTCATCTCAAAATTAAGCGAAGCTGACCACCGTTCACCCCTTATCATTCTATCATAACCTTTTCTAAAGGCATCGCCATACAGGGAGCGGAGCTGGACGTGGCATTCGCGTCGCATTGTCTTGGCGTGCCAATTACTATGACAATGTATGAGAGACGCCACATAGAAACTGTCATGCTTAGCTGGGCGTTATAGTTCCCCGCAATACGCACGCGGCTGGGTTGAACACGCCAAGCTGTTCGCTTCCTTCCGCAAGATAAAGCACTCGGAGAAGGATGCCATCGCTCGGCTGACCTCCAGCAAAACATCATGGCCAGCAGCAGCTGTTCTAAGAGCGCTGCGTTGTAGATCCCAGGTTGGGCACTCCTCGAAATTGTGTTGGACTTCGCGACCATTATCACAATGACAGCATACGGCGGACTCTTTCTTTCTGATCCACCACAGGAACGAGCCGTCGTGGCCCGTCAGCATCTGTGTCAGACGGAATGTCGGTGTACCATGGCGCCAGTCAAGCCGACATAAGAAGAGAGGTCGCACTGTCGTGACGATCAATAATCCAGGACTCGTGCTCTACAGCCTGGTATGCCACTCCTCCACGCCGGCACTGCCGATGGACGCCAATTGGGCTGTCACCTCCCTCGGGGCCAGTCGCCGCCTGAGACGGGATGCCTCTTCACACCAAAAGAATACTGAAGAGAGATGTTTGGCATCCAATTCTCATGGCAGAGTAGGTACCAGCAAAGACACTGACCGCCTCGTTGGAGACCGTGTGATGACCACAGATGAGTCGCTGCGCTACCAAAGGCTGCGTCTTACGCAGAAGAGCGTCGCATCGAGCAGTTAGGGACTCGGCCTAGACGGGACAACCGTATAAGGCCATGGACAGCACAACTCCAGCGTATACTTAAACCTCGGCAAGGGTTACCGGGAACCAGTGTAACCATGCGTTCTCACCTGAATATGTTATGAAACAAGCTTGTCGCTATTTAATTACTAATTTAAATGTATAGTACCTACAATTTCTTCAAATCCCGGAAATACCGAAAATACCGGTATACCGGGATTCATCTGACGTCAGTACCGAAAATACCGGTATTGAAAAAGTAGTCCGGTATTGCGACCCCTAACACATACATAAAGAATATTTTTCTGCATTCCTTCTCTATATAAACTTTAAGTATTATAACAAATCTTAAATTCCTTTGGGCGCGCAATGTGTTTGAATAGGCTTACAAAGTTTTTTTTTCATATATAGATAGTAGCAATAATAATATTACTTTTTAATCAATGAAAATCCAGGGTATAAACCATATTGTATATGATCTTGAACGTAAGTTTTTTTTTACTATTTACGAAGGCAAATATATTAAAAACATTGTTTCGAATACCCGGGGAATCCACGGGGTTTGTCAAACAGAATAAACGCCCAGGAGCACGTTGGCTGATTGTGAGAGATGTACTTTGCATGCTCGATAACTGATAACTGAACAGGGTCGTACGATCAATTACGCTGACATGTCAAAGATATTTTAATTTACTTCTGCTGTCTCCTTTGTAGCTAAGGATGATTGTATGATAACGTCATCGCTCGCGATTTGCGTAAAATGTCTGTTATCTATCGGCAGGTTTTTGATATAAAGATCTAGAGTAGTATTTAGGGCCTCACATGTTTTTTGTTTGAAGTTTTATAACCAGTGTTTAGCTATGTAGGTATATATATTGCATGTCGTTCATGCATATAAAGGGTTTTCAGGAGATAACCCCTAAACAGTGGGTAGAGATGCAACTATGTAGTTGACTACGGTTCAACGAGTTTATTCCCCACGCATGATTTATTAAAGGGCGACCCTATCGCCGTAACGGATATAAATTCAAACTCCGGGAAATATGTTAATTTTTGAATTTAGAATCTCATGTAAATAATTGTAGTTGGGCCTCAGAATCAAACCCGGTCTCACGATTAACGTTCTTATTCTTAAAGGACTTGAGACTTAGTAATCAAAACAATATTTCGTAGATTACCTTCAACGTCCTAAGAGTAAACTGTATCATCTATAATTTATAACATCATATTTAGTAAATATACGACTGCGGATTCGCAAAGAGATAACTACACGTCTTTTCAATGTATCCTTCTCGATAGAAACAATATGTGGGTTAATAATGTAAGTTAAGTGACAAAACAGTAATATTTATAAATTAATATGGGCTTCGTAACTTCGATTGGGTTTAATAAGTACACACAGTAAAGCAAGAAAGTCGGTTAATGGTTGAACAGATTTCTATGCAGGTTCCGTTAATATGTAAAGTGACACTCTAGTTATCATACCATTAAAATATTTAAAAATTAGTGCTGATAATATGATAAAAAAATAAATAAATGGGCGTCAATAATATAAACAAAATTCTGGTGTCGCTAAGGTAACTCTATATGAGCTGTGGTCTCGTCACTGGTCTAGTATCTAGTACATTCGTTAAATAGGATAACAAATTACTTTTAAGTGTTTTTGAATAGGCATAAATTAATTATACATAACATTAATTGCGCCTCTGGTTACCCCTTCGGCGATAAAAGGCGTGAGTGTGTGTGTGTGTGTGTTTTTTTTTTTTACTAGTTCTAACAATAATTTTCCTCCCAATGTTGAGCCAGTTTGGACCCAACACGATACATGAGATCAATTTTGTAGGTTATCGGACAAGCGGCCTACTAATTTAGTAGGAAGTGTGCATAGTTTTTACAGCCTGTTTAATACTATGACATGGTTATTTGTACTTAAAATAACTGGGTTTATTATTTCACAGATAACACGTCTCACAATGTGTCGTGTTACGACCTTTTTAATGTGAAAAACTTGTGTTGCAAGCACGTTGCCGTCACGTTTTTTTTTATTACATCCTTTGTATTATAGTGTTCTAACGTTACTTGTACCGTTTATATACCATGTAATGTACTAAAATTATTTTCTACTATTGTTCTTGCACATCACAACAAAACAAAACAACTTATTGGCAAAACGTCCTTTTACTCGGGCGTTTCAGGGCGCTGGTGTTCGCGGGATGCAAAAGCTTCTGTTACTCCAGCTAGTAATTAACAGTGGCTGAATAAACGCATGAAAGAGCGGCCGACCAACTACAGCCGGTTTTATGATACGCGCTTCTTCGTGTAGAATTACTTGAATTATTCTCTTAGCAACCGCCTTGACAGTTGTTACCGTAAAATCGTGATAAGTTTATTAACAGTCACTCATTCCCGCAACTGACTATTATTTATCTGCTAAGAAAAATCTCTTCAGAAATTTGACAGTCACGCACAGTAACAACACTTCTTACTTTTAATATTGAGCATGAAAACGATAACATAACACACTTTACTTATTCTACGGTTTAATGACATCAATAAAGATAGCACATATTACTTTTGTTGTTTATAGATCCCGACAACCTGCAACCGGGCTCGTCGAAGACCGATCTGGACGTGAAGAAAAGCGACGACCCGCCGACGAAGAAGGGCAGTTGCAGTTGAGCTGCCTCCCCTCGCGGTGTCGCACCCCCGCGCACCCCAGGAATCGCCCAAAGCTAAAGTAATCTCAACCAGGTATCGTTAGCCCCACCTTTACATTAGGCGAGGCACATGTAGTCAACATCGGTAGTTTAGTACGTAAGTGGGCTGTACGTCGAATTTAAAATGTATGTTGCTCACGTGAATGCTACAATCGGTCGGATATTAGATGTTTGATTGCACTATGTATGGATGTAGCTTCATTGGTTAGTCGTAGGCGTAGCAAGGATACTCAGATATTGACCTAATTTTATAAAGTTAAAATTTTGATGTACCAGATATGATAGTGGTTATACGCTCGAATTTTTGTGCTGGATGGAAAGAAGTATATGGATATTATGGACGCGAAAATATCGATCGAGTTTATCTAAATTAGTGTGATAATCACTTAGCTACACCAAGTTTTTCGTGCTATATTTTTTTCATAAAAAGCTTCTCGCTGAACTGAAGCGTCGAATATGACTTTTTTGTTATGTCCATTAGCGAATCTGTCAGCGACACTAACCGAATTACAAGGAAACACTTTAATGTAGAAAGGCCTTAACACATTCCTATAGTTTCAAATGACAAATTGGATTCAGTAATTTTATTTTATTTTATTTATTTATTAAATATCCCAAACATAATAGCATAATACAATGCCTCAACCCCACTGTGAAAGGAGATGAAGTAACTGTGCCGTTCGAAGCGGATATACGGGCAGTAAAGTGTGAGAGAGATAACCGACCACATGGGCAAAAATCGTTACTTGTCAGCTGAGGAGGGAACAATCTGTCCATTTATGTGTCCATGACTACGCCTACGATTGACATCTTATCGCGTGACACATCATGTTTTTTTATTATCTGTGGAACGCGATAGTAATGTAATTGTCTATGACAATGGGAAGTTCATTGTAAAAGTTAATTGGTGATAATTATTGTATGTAATGACATTTACTCTGTGGATGTATGGTCAGAATAAAATATGCATGAAAAGATTTTAACGGATGAATGAAAGTCAGGCAAATAATAATTTGTAAGGTTACAAATATTTTTACTGAACCGAAATATTTCATAGAAGGGTAAATTTTCACAAATATCATGAATTAATATTTTTGCTTAATTTCTAATTGCATAATGGGTATTCGCTAATCTTCGAGTAGAAAATATTCGCTGATTATTAAGGAAGTATTCAGATCTGACCATACAAATAACTAAATGAAAAAAGTGTTAGAATAGAATATAGTATAAAATTTACGGACTGCTTTGAGGCTTGAGGTTGTTAAGTGATTGTGAAATAGCAACATTTATTATGTTTTAATTGAACATAAGTCATTTTAAAACGCTTAAACTTGTGCTTTCATATAAATATTTTGTATGTTGTATGTATTTTGTTCTGTTGTAGAAGTTTCTCTAGATTAGTAATAATGGACGGCTATCGGCCGTTTTCAGTAAACGATCCCAATCTTAATCTTCGATCCGATCCTGACAATAAGCCAATCAAAATAAGTAATTTGTAAACATGTCAAAAATACCTTGTTCTGATTGGTCCATTTTAACGATGGATCGAAAAAAGCAATTGAGATCATTTATTGAAAACTGCGGTAAATCTACTGTAGCATTTGATATTCTTAGATTATGGTTTATGACCGATGTGAAAAGTTTAGTCGGAACAGTGGTGTAGTGTCATGAGCGTTCGAATGTGAGAATAAAAATATAAATAGATTGCATAAAATAGATGTGGCTTTTTCAACAAATTTCAACGTACACTACTTCTTTACAATGTAAAAAATATACATTTGTTGCTAAAGTAAATGTTAAAACACCAGTAGATACAATGTTAATATAATTATTGCCGCTTCTAGATATTGTTGACAGTATAATAGTTTATGCTCATGAGTGTCTGCATATGGGACAAATCTTGGGCGGATTGCCAAACATTTGTCAGTCTTTTGATGTGAAGAAATCAACAGTATTGTGAATCAAAGTTGGGGTCCAATGCTTTTTTAACTGAATGCATTAACTGGTTGGGTTAATCCAGTGAAATCATATAAAAATACTAGCTTTTGCCCGCGGCTCCGCCCGCGTGAATGAGTTTTCCCGGGATTGAAGTCCCGCTTTATATTTCCCGGGATAAAAAGTAGCCTATTTGTTAATCCAGGACATAATCTACCCGGGTGCCAAATTTCATCGAAATCTGTTCACTAGTTTTTGCGTGAAAAGTTATTAAATTACTAAAATGGCTATTAAAAAATAGGGGTTGGAGATAAAAAGGTAAAAATTTAGGGTTGTATGTATTTTTTAATGCCACATTATAGAAAAATAAAAACAATAATTTTTGTCCAAATATTAAAAAAAAATGTTAAGGGTGAACAACCCTTATCACTTAGGGGTATGAAAAATAGATAGTAGCCGATTCTCAGACCTACTGAATATGAATATAAAATTTCATCAAAATCGGTTCAGCCGTTTCGGAGGAGTAAGGTAACTAACATTGTTACACGAGAATTTTATATATAAGATTACCTATACCATAGACAAGAATGTTTTTTTTTTATTAAATATATACTTTATTTTACGCCTGTTATAACCAACCGCCGTAATAAAAAGTCGTACTTGATCCTGTAAAACTTTGAGTAGTTTGTAATCTATTCCTAGGTCTTATACTAATTCATCCACAAACGCATGCGAGTACTAATGCACAAGGGCGTAGGTAATTTGCAAACGGGAGGGGGGGGGGGGTCTCAAATGTCAAAGGGGGATGGGGGACTCAAGCAAACCAATAATACAACACAAGTACATATAAAACTGTGTACTTAATAATAATAAATTTACCAATATTAACAATTCTACATAATTTTCGAAGTATCAGGTTAATTTTTGATCAGAAAATTTCGAATTTATAACCGAGCTCGGATCAGTGTGCTTAGAATGTGGCAATAAAAGACACGACACGACTCCGTTTCGTTTAATTGGGATTGGTTGAGAGACTAACACGTGACTGACGTATTGGTCTCTCGATCAATCACAAACATCAAAATCATCGACTTACGAGTTGCGTTTTGGAGACATTCTAAGGAGGCTGATAAGTTGTGTTATTGACGTAATAGTTTATCTATTAAAATTATCGGTCTTATTAGTTATTATCTGTACTAATATTATAAAGCTGAAGAGTTTGTTTGTTTGTTTGAACGCGCTAATCTCAGGAACTACTGGACCGATTTTGAAAATTCTTTCACTAATAGGAAGCTACATTACTCCTGAGTGCTATAGGCTACTTTTTATCCCGGAAAAACTTTTCCACGCTGGCGGAGCCGCGCGCAATGCTAGTAGACAAATACACACACTCACGCCTTTTTATCCCCAAAGGGATAGGCAGAGGCGCACCTATGTGCGCCCACTTTTCGCCGTGCGTATTCCGTCTGATGATGTGATAGGGGGCGAGCCTATCGCCATACCGGGCACAAATTCCAGACTCCGGGCGGATACTGAATAGAAAAATCCAATATCACTATGCTCGACCCGGGGATCGATCCCGAGACCTCGGGATTGCAATTGTTATTACACAATATATAAAATGTAATCATGACTTGCTACTTACTATATACTTATCGGAAAAAGCAATTTACTCACCTGGCAACAAATATTGCGTCTCCTGAATCAACTTCATGTATCAGAAGGAGATAAGTCAATTATTGACAGGATACTTTTGAGGCTGTTATATAACGTAGCTGTAACGGAGCATTTTTTATTATATTTTACATAATTATCATAATAATTCATTTATTATTCTAAATATACAGGTGTAATTTTAATGCAAATCGTATATTTTGTCTCGAATTATTGGGAGACTATTATCTTGAGTATTATGTTTTGTATTTCAATCACACTCTGTATGTCATGTAGGTACAAAGTTCTGTTATAATATATTAGTTTTGTGTATCTTAATACGCTAGAATTGAATAATTAATATTTAATTAATAATTAATATTTTTTCTTTATAAAATTCTAGAATTTTAGAATCTCACCATATCGTACCTCTGCAGTGATTTCTATCTAATTTTGTCATATTGAGTGAGTTATCGATATATACTAAAGCTACCGAGTGAAATCTTAAATCGATCAAGGTCTGACGCACAATGAAGGGATAGGTTAAGACTGCAGGACAGAGCAGCTTCATTGTGCGTAATTATCTGGAATCTTTTTTTTAATACCTTTAGCACCAATTCCATTGATAACCTTTTCACGACTTGTATTTTATGTTGAAGCCGTTGCAATCGTTATACACAATCAAGGAAAATAAAATCGAAAGTAATTAAAATAAGATTTTAACTAACTACACACAAAAAATGGTTTGGTGTGTCAGTCAACGCCTTAACTGTCGGTCGGTCTTAGAGGACAATTTGTAAAATTGTAAACATACGACCGTATTGAATAAACCATCTCAATCTTAATTTTCGATCTGAATTCGAGAATAAACCAATCAATATGTCTGTTAGGGTTGCAAAAAGTTCTAATTGGTCCATTTTCACAATGGATCGTAAAAAGCGATTGGAGCCGACAATTGAAAACGGCAGATGCAGATAGCTGTAAAATTAAAATCTTTTTGCCTTACTATAATATTCCTATGTATTAGAACATCGAATATTCAACGCTCTGTAGGCCTATTCGGTGTTTCGATGTTGTTGATCTTTTGCCATTCTCGCTATTCGCATTGCAAACCCTTTTATCATAGTTGGGAGGTATTTGACAATTATCGAGTCATGCAATCGAATATCGCTTTAAGCGATTACATCAAGTGATTTATTGTGGATATATGAATGTTTATGAAAATGATTAATCTCTTTGAATTTTTAATTACGATTTGAACCGTTGGTTTGATACATTCTATTCATCCGACTTAATCGATTAATCGATAATTGTCAAATGATATAATATTTATTCGTGCATTTACATGTATTTAATATATCGATTTAATGCACACGTATCCGTAGCCAAACATAGATATAGCGTAATGCTGTGTGTTCACTGGGAAACAGTTGACGAGAAATATGATGAAACTCAACATCTAGTCGAGTATGATGTGTAACGCAGAGGTTTAGTACCAACTTCGACATGTCAATTGCCGTCTAGTGACTATATGGCTTAACAAAACCAACGCACACAACCTGTGACATTTCCATTTAGGGACTTTGATATTAGATACAATTTACAGTTTTAAAGCGTACATATTTTTATCGATATTTAGCATTAAAAATATATTTGTAGTAGTGTGTCAATTTATGTGATTCAATTGTAATTTTTCGTAATGTTGTTGAAGTGTTCATAATGTTTTAGTTATAACGATTATTGGGTCTGTTAAACAATTTAATGGTTTATCAGGATCACGGTAATAAGGCTCCTTGCGTGAACGTATTGAAATTTTACTCATATTAGTGTCAACACTTACGGCATAAATTATTATGTACAGTCAGCATCATAACTATCTGTACAAAATCAAAATTTCATATCGCTTATATATGCGTTAATTTAAACTGAAACATTTTTTTCTTCGTTTGCAGTAAATTAAATCTCTTTTGTTTTATTTTTGTGAAGAGCAAAAAAAGATTAGTAAGAACACAAAAGTATGAAGGCAATTTGAAATTTTGAATTTGTACAGATACTTATGCTGCTGACTGTACATCGTCCAAAGATCATAGTCCTGATAACCTATTAAAAAGATCTTATATGTTCCAATTTTAAACATAATAAAACGGCAGTTAGGATAAAAATTGCACATGTTACAACTTTTTCATACAACACTAGCGCTGTAACAGTATCGAAAACTGTTTAATAAAACATAATATACCTATAAGTTAATAATATCGATAGTTCATCGTAACAATCCCGACTACCGCTAGCTTAGTACTATAGTCGGTTCTACTATAATTCATTATCGATATTTTTCAAGTGGTTTAATGTACTATGTTTATTGCTAATTTATTGTTTTATTTCGGAGTGGTAGAGTATAATTTATATTAAAGCAAATTGCACGATCTAGTTTTATATTTTTGCAAGCCACGGATGTAATTTCATTTAAATATTCGATTGAACTGGTTGTTTTTGAATAAAGCGAGACTTATATTTATCGTCGTTCATTTACTTTGTATTGCATAATAATTACTCTTATATTATTATAAGGCTACATCAAACCAATATTTGTACTTAACACAAAAAATCGGATGCTATTTTTACCTTTAAACTGTTTTTTTTTTTTCGAGTTTTTCAGTGTAGTGGCATTTATAAACAAACACATATAACATTAATTGCTGGTATCTCAAATGTACCCTTTGAACTATTGCAGCTTATTTTAACAAAAATGGTAGCTATTAGGGACAGGTAAAATAATGGGCTATAGTAATTTGACCTTATCGGGTCCAGGGAGATTAGTGCGTCTTTTTCTCGCGGATACTTAATGTAGTGTCCAAATTATACTTATTTAATTGTGCTTATATTATAAGATACTGCCGATTCCTCGCTTCTTATTTTCATAATCGTGGAGTAATTGTTAAGTGTCACACGAGCCTTTTTGTAAGAATCCCTTAAATTAATTTCTGTAGCTAAAATTGATCTAATTTGGTTATATTATCAGTATTTTACTCAAATGTATACAGAGCCAACATTGAATTGTGTAGGTTCTAGCCGTTTAGGACGAAAACGCACGTAAAAAAAATATTCTAACAAATATAATATCCATGCAGTTCTTCCGGATATTCTGACAGTTACTCCACATAACCATTAGAGATCTCTTATTTTAGTTTTGTTGTTAAGTAGTATAGTTTTGTTTGTTACACTGGCTGTGTATATAGATACATATTTATTGTGAATTTTGTACCGCGTAGTGTGTAGTCGATGCATTTTTTAAACATGAATGTTGACTATTTTAATAGAATACCAATAGGGAGGTAAAACTGTTTGTTTCATATCGCACAAGCTATTGGATTGTGATATAATAAGCCAATGTGCCGAGCTCATAGATCTTTGAATAATATGTTTGTTAATTTTTGTTAATGTTTGTATTTTTTCAATTGTAATATTGATATTGAAAAAATATATTACACTCTGTTAAATAAAATAATGCCTATTTCGTTTATTGTATAGACAAAAGGAAGGTCTTTAAACTTCATTTTTGACATATCCACACTGTTTAAAATATGGCAACACATAATCAAAAAATGTTAGATCTATGGCCGACCGTGTTTTGTCTAATAAAGACAATATTGATGTGTAACATTATTTATTCAATTTTAATGTAAACTAGCTTATAATTATTGTCGTATTGGCGGTACCACACGTTTCGATGCGACCACATTATATATGAATGTGGCTGATGGCGACTGTGTGGTCGATCTATTAATCCAGATCCGTAGCTAGGGTATAGCATCAATGTAATTTAATGTTATAGGGGGTAATACAATCAAAGAACACGCGAAATGAACGCTACAAAAAGAGTAGAAATGGAAAGTTCTATCTGACATCAAATGCTATTGACAAATTCACACCTTTGAAAAAATTGTGTGAATACATCTATTAAATTCTCCATTGTATTAAAATACTATTTATAATAATGGCTCTCGCAGTAATATTGTAATAGCAGAAACTTGAAAATTTATTTCGATTGTGAATCATAATCAAAACCCCATATTACCTTAGTCTATAAATATATTGTTTGAAGCAACAGTGCATGGAATAAGTTGTTTTACAGTGTTAATCACCTTCTTTAAAATACCTAGACCCCTAGCTACGGCTCTGTTTTAATGCACAAGGGCAAGTTCACCGTCTTAACCATCGGTGCAATTAACATCAACTTGTAACTTAGTGAAGGATTAGAATTAACGAATTTGTATCGTTTTGTATCTAGTTTGTTGTCAAGCAAACGGAAATGAAAATAAATATGGGAAAATAATTACATTATGTTTTATTTCCGAGAGAGTAAAAAATCCATTTTTGAAGTAAAACTTCTTTACGCACGCTTGACTTGGGGAGTGACTGGTGAATGAACTTAGTTCTTCTGAGTAGTCTGTGGGTGAATGCGTGACGAGAGCGTTACGAAAAGTGCGATCGGGCGAGGCGAACGGCACGCTTGAAATATAGATGGAGCTAAAGAAGTTCTACTTCTTTCCTGTGGTCTAAAGCACACTCGTTTTTTTTACGTGCATACATTACGATTGAGCAGTTAGGTCGACTCGATGTCTACCCACGACCACCTACTACATCGGAAAAAGCATCACTGTTTTCCCTGCTTCTATCCTTGGATTAATTCTATCAAATCATGTTACAAGAACTTACACAAGGTGCCGAACCGGGAAATCGAACCTAGGATTCAGTCCACGGTCTGACGGTCGCCGAAATGTAAGTCACACTATCTCTTTATTTGGGTAAGGTCGCTTTGGAGAAATATATTGCCTGGATTGATTACATGAAATCGTGAATCGATCTATACCTACTCTCACTACGTATTTACTTATAGGGAGCGTGCACGAACTATAGGGGGCAGCACAAAATCGACACAAGAGCCACAGGTGGATAAAAAAAGAAACTTGAACTAGCACAATAATTTGTTTATATATTCTTTTAATATGACAAAAATGATAAAATATGTGTTCCGGCCGAATGTTATTAATACCCAGCGTGTCCAGAATATGCTTTTTTTAGATGGGAGCTAGTTATTGCAAAATTAGGAGGTTATGTTCCCTTAATTACAGATTATTTTGTATTGAATATTATCTTCAAAACATATTTATTTTTATAAATTACGTAACGAAACATTTCTAAATGCTTTTGGAACTCATAATTATGTATGTTTTATACAGCTTTTATTATTTTTATCGATTTTCACATAACCATGGAATGTAAGTACTTAGGTACTATTCTTGGGAACATTATATAATTTCACACCATTTGATTTGTTAATTTTTATGTTTTGGGGCATCCAAATACACAGCGATACATTATCAACAAATTAAATGTTATTTTTCATCCTTTTAATGAATATTGTACGTCAACGCCATCTATCGATGGGCTGAAAATGAATCAGATTGCGCCACTAGATGGCAGTACTTACGACGTGCACGTTCCCTATACGAGTCTGTGACAGAAAACAGATGCCGATGTGATGACGTCACTTTAACACGCTGCGATGAATGACTGATGAACCTAATATATGCAAACAAGGCTAGTGTTACGTTAGCATTAACTGTAGCACATATTATGTATATGTGTTTGGCTTTAAAATGTAGTACACCAATACCTAATGCAATTCGGGTAGTGCATGTTTTGACTTTCCAAGTGATTAGGTAGTAGGTACTATAGTCTAGTGGTAGAGTGTAGACCAAGCTAATTGAAAGGCCAGCAATGTGCGGTAATAATAACAAAAAACGTTTGTTGTAGGGCTTCCAATACCGAGATCCCGTTATTCCGGAATCCCGCCTCATTTTTCAGTCCCGCTTGTTGCAGAATTTGCGGGACTGATTTAGCATTTATTCAAAACAACACATTGGACACATGGGCGTATATAAGGGGGGGGGGGATCTGGATTTGGTATCCTCGGACCCCTGTGTGAAAGCTATAGCTACGCCCGTGATTGGACATATGTAATATGTATTCTTCGCAAACATTTTCAACTGAAAGCTGACCCTAGTAGTCTTAATTAGTTTTGTAGACATTCAGTTAAAAATAGTTTTTGTTTTTATTGCATATCAATTGTTTATTTATTTAGTTACTGTATTTGATCTCTATATTTTTTTTTTATACGTGCTTAGAAAAGTGGCTCCACTGCACCTGGTGGTACGTGGAGTAGCATCTAGACTCTAGAGTACCTATCGGCTGACAAGAGAAGAAATATTCCCTAGCCAGTCGACATTGGATATACACAGGCTGATCCCGTAGCGCGACAAATTTACCTGGGCTACTACGCGGGGTTTTATAGAGCAACATGGTTGATAAGTACATGCTAATAGTAAATCTGAAATCATGTTGATTATTGAAAATTTTCGGTCCCGCAAATACCGAGATTAATGATAGGATGCGGGATTGAAACTTGGAAGCCCTATTATAGTTTGTTGCAATCGGTTCAATAAATAAATATCAATATTGATTCCGACTCGTGTATCTATTACTCATAACTGCAGGTACCTAATGAATCAGAATTACCATCAAAGAGCATTATAATATAAAAATACTGGTGGTAGGTCTCTCATTATGTAAGAGGTCGTCTGGGTGGGTACCACCGCAATGTCTATTTCTACCGCCAAGCAACAGTGTGCATGCACTGTTGTGTTTCGGTTTGAAGGACATTGTAGCCAGTATAACTACTGTACATAATGAGACTTAACATCTTATGTCTCAGGATGACGAGCGCAGTGGAATGCCACAGAGTACTTTGTAAGTCAAGGTGCTGCATGGTGTTACTACTGTTTATGGGTGGTCGTATCGCTTACCATCAGGCGAACGGCATGCACGTCTCGTCATTCAACGCAATAAAAAAAAAAAAAAATATGTTAAGTAGATATGTGATTCCACAAGACCTCATTCAATTCATCATTCATGCGCTATAGTGTGAAAGCTGAAATCGATCTTTCTATTATCGATGAATCGATTTAATTGCATCTTACCTCTTACCAGATTCCGGAGAGAATAGTATTCTGTTTCAAATTCAATTAAAAGGTTAAATTGTTGCTGTGTCGCCCCTTTTCTTGTCCTTGACAGTGACAGCATACCGCTCACGGGCGTAGCTATAGCTTTCACATGGGGGGTCCTACGATATAATTTTTTTGTGGCGTGGGTTCTTGCCTTGCATGACACCGTATACACCCCCATATTAGAGTGTTGACATGTTTGATAGCCCGCTCATTTTAGAAGATAAGGGGGGGGTGTCTGGAGACGAGACGAGCATGCCATTCGCCTGATGGTAAGCGATACGACCACCCATAAACAGTAGCAATACCATCCCGCACCTTGAGTTACAAAGTACTGTGCGGCATTCCACTGCGGTCGTCATCCTGAGACATAAGATGTTAAGTCTCATTATGTCCAGTAGTTACACTGGCTACAATGTCCTTCAAACCGAAACACACCAGTGCATGCACACTGCTGCTTGGCGGTAGAAATAGACATTGCATTGGTGGCACAGTTGCGGTACGAACGCTGTGCTGATGTCCCGGGTTAAATCCTTGGGTCGAGTATCATAGTGAAATCGCACCTTCATTATTGCATTTCGTATGATCTATAATTAATCTGAAATTTACGTTCAACGTGATTTTTTTGGTATTGTAATTTATTAACAGACACCACGTTTAATTAACCACCAAGCTATAAAATAAAAATAACTGTTTATGACATCATTCGTCAAATGTTTTCATGTTTTTTCCTCTATTTTCCTTCACCTGTTTTAATGTAAAGTTTTTATAGTCTTCATAGTTTTTATTTCCAATTGATTTACACATTGATTTACTGTCTTTACTGCAACCCTATTTGCACAGAGTATAAAATCAACTGATTGTCTAAATGACACTGTGCCGGTGTCAACATTTTATGTGTTGCCAAGAATCATACGTTTTAATTTACATGGTAGATTAGAGAAAAATCGTTTTATTTGCCCAAAATAACTTTATGTCTGAATGAAATACTAGATTATTAAAATTGTATTTGCTATAAATAAGTTTTCATACGATTTCACACATTTCGGTATATTATCATATACCGATAATTGTTGTGGTATTGTTTACATGAAATATCTGGAAACACTAAAAAAAAAATTAGAATTATTTCATTCGCATACGGAGAGAGAAAGTAAATTGCAAAATCGAATTTTTTCGAAGTGTAGATGTATTGTAATATTGAAATGTACGTTTCCACGTACTGAGAAATGCTCTTTTTTTCGTGAAGTACCAGTAAGGGGTGTCGATTAAATAATTTGTTGTGTTTAAAATGCTGGAGCGTGGAATTAGTGGTCCCATCAATTCTCGTGTGTGACTAAAGTGTTTTCATGTGTGATTTATTAATTTGACGGACACAATGCCAAGAGGAGAAAACAGACCAAGTATTCTGCTGTCCAGGGATGAGAACGATCAGGTGTTCAGTTTGATAGGACCCAAATGTCAGGTGGGTTGTGTTACGTGCATACAGGTTGTCGTTTTGCATGATTCAGTGCCCTCAGATTACATATCTGTCGCCGTATCTATGGATTATCACTCGATAACATTCCGATAAAATGTATTTGCTTTGTATTTTGTTCCTATTTGTGCAAAAATGATTGAAGCAAAGAATGTTATTGTATTATAAATTATGGAATGGATTGATAATCAAAAATGATAACAATGATATAATATCCCAATGATAGCAATACAACCCCAGAATATTAAACTGAATTATTAACTATTCAGCCTTCCAACTTGAAACCTCTAAGATTGAAAAATAAAATGTATTACTGGGAGTTTTTATTGAGGCATTCATAAGCAAAAGCAAGTTATAAATTACATGTTACTGAATTTCCTTAATATTCACACCATATGTTCTACTATGTATACTAAATATAATTAATTATAAAGTAAGATTCCTTAGGAAACTGTGCATACTGTTCAGTAGATAATGCTATATGGGTATGTGAAAAATCTTCATAGATAGAATAATAAAAATCATATTATTTCTGGTGGTAATTATGAAATAAGCTACGTATGATATAACTTTCCATCCTTTTAACTATTAAATTGGATTATTTATTTAGTATTTGAATTTGTGCAAAAATGTAATAAATTTATTTTTGACTAGCTGACCCCGCAAACATTGTTTTGCCATCAGTTACCGACCGGGGTTAAAAGTTATAAAAAAAATAAGGGTTGATCGTAGAAATGTAAAAATTTAGGGTTGTATGTATTTTTTAATGCTGTATCTAGCTGACCCAGCGAACTTCGTACCGCCTAACAGTTGATTCTTTAGTTATTATTTTTTTAATACTTATTCTGCTATTTGGGACACCAGGTCAGCTAGTAAGATAAAAGAAGAAAAAAGAAAGTTAATAAGTCGACAATTACATTATGTCAAAAAATGAAAATATAGAACACCTAAAATTCTTTTAATAGTCACTAAAAATCACAATGAAAATTACAATTTCTGATTTAATTTAATTTAATTTTAGATTTACTAACGTCACTCAATTGTTTTGCCTTACCGGAACCTCTCCACTAACACTTAAATTTTATGGTATTAAAGTTCAAATTGACTCTACATTAGTTAGAAAACGTTTGTATGGGAAAAAGAAAAGGGCTGTTTTTACGGTTTTCCCGGCAATTATTCAAATTTTTCTTGCCGTAAAAACCATCCTTGGACTTCAACGAACATTTAAAAAAAGAATTGGCCAAATTGGTCCAGGCGTTGTTGAGTTATGCGCTTACCAACACATTTTGCGATTCATTTTTATATTATTGATTACTTTAATTTTCTTGCACTTTTGTACTGTCTATTAATAGTTTAGTCACCAAATAATTTTTCATAATACATTTAATTTTACATAGGTATAAGAAAAATTAAGAGATGTCCGAATTCCCTATTAGTTTTTGTTTATGGTGAATATAATTTTCAAAGTAAAATGTTTATTAAATTACAATTATGGTATTAAAACTAAAGTCTACAATTATTATAAATGTGGATTGCCAGTTGTCAAAAAGTTACACACTTACTATAAAAAAAACATGTATATTATACACCTGTTATCCCTAATGCGGTAGAGGGAGGCAGAACTCTTTTCTATATACTTAATCTATAGGACCTGATCCTGTAGCATGAATAATGGAATACTGGCCAACTGAAATATTTTCTCACCAACCGGAAAACTTACACAAATTGTAGGGTGCAGTTTAATAGGATTTGACAGTTTATAGCTAAAGTATAATGCCAAAAAGGCAATCATAATATACTATAATGTTTTTTTTGTGTTCGATTGAATTCTGTGTGTGTAACACTATTTACTAATAAAACTTTTATAAACAAAAGCATATTTTATTTATAGCTTAGAAAAATTGGAGCGTAGCTGATATCTCATCATCTGTGTTAACCACATGCTATTATAAAACTATTTCTAAAATGTTACAAAACAAATGTTCATAAATTGCTAGTTTTTTGACTCAGTGATGGAATATTTTGAGCTTGAGTTTAGTATTTAATACACATACTGTGAGTAAGAAAGTAGTGTTGTACAGCCCGTTACATTAATATCACCATACCAACTTTATGGGGTGAAAGTTTCAAGATGAGTACACATAGATAACTGAGCAAGACGCCATATCTAGTCACAAGCCTGTTACATACAGGTTGGCAACTATTCAGTCTTCATTTTTGGTGGTATGACAATGTGACACTTAATGTATGGATGTTCTTATGTAACTTTGATAAAACAATAACTATGCCTTTATAGAGACAAGTATATTATTCACGCCATATTTACCTATATCTAGTATCAACACATCTTGTAGTTACTAATGCATGGCCATAAACTACTTTGTTGGGATGTTATAATTTACATTTTGTACTAGTGGTTGTCCAGTGGTCGAAATTTGCACGCAGGCAGATCCGCGACCAAAAGCTAGTTCATATAATCCTACTAATATTATAAACACGAAAGTTTGTAAGAACTAAGAATGTATATATGGATGTATGTTTGTTACTCTTTCACGCAAAAACTACGGAACGGATTTCGATGAAATTTGGCACACGGGTAGATCATGTCCTGGATTAACACATAGCTACTTTTTTCCTGGGAAAATATAAAGCGGGACTTTTATCCCGGAAAAAACTTATTCACGCGGGTGGAGCCGTGAGCAGAAGCTAGTTCATACATATTACAAATTGGTTTGTTTACAATTTATAGTGTATGCAAGTTCTATTAATAACAATATAGTGCAGATGCAAAGCAGAAAGAAAAAAACAAATTTATTTTTATATTCAGAAATACCATACACCAAGATGATGCAATCCAGGCCAATTTATATAACAATATATTTTTACAAGTTATGTAATAGTACCAACCTTCATTTAGTGGCAGTGATTAATTGCCTATATTATTCCATAAAACCATGGATTACATAAGTTACTATCTAAATAAGTTTGTAGTATCGCTAGTTAAATTATATTAAATGCTTGTGTATGCAAAATTTGTTTTATAATCTTCCGAAGCTGCCATTGCATCGAGACCTAGTGCAAGATTCCCATTTTGCTTATTAGATTCAAATCTAATTGAATATAGTCTTCTTCCACATTCTCTTCTATAGAAATATTTATTTATATTAAAATAGTACTATAATCGGACGCCACCCGATGAGAAGCATTCGACTGGCTTTAATGCAGGGCCGAATCTTCTCTATTCGGAATTGACAACATTTCAAAATCTAAACGTGCCTAAAACAAAAATACCGTTTCTTAATTTTTCAATTCTGAATACGATTATATTTTTATATTTTTTTTTTAATACTTAATTTCGGAGATAAAAAATAAAAACCGAAAAATTATTGATGACGTCACACATACGGTCGACTGAAGTAGTTTCCTGGCTATTCGTACTATTTACGTAGATATGTAAGTACTGAGTACTGGGTATAACGTATATCGCCAACTGGATGACAGATTACAAAAGTAGTTGTTGTTGAGTTGGCACTTGGCAGTTTTTTGTATTGCAAATCAAAGGCTATTACGTCTTGAGCCGTATATATGACGTCATTTGGTGCTTACGACGCTTTAGAATAAGACAAAATTCAAAGTGAAAATCATGAATGAAAATATCTGAAGTATGAAAAAAGAAAAAATATGGGCCTCATAATTTTAGATCAAGTATCATATAGTATAAACATTTGAGTATATTGAAAAAATGAAATGTTGTCAATTCGGATATATTGGTTTTTGGCGATAGCAGTTAACAAAATAATATTTGAGTGGATTAAATGCTGTTTATTATACTCAGTCAAAATAATGTTCACATTTGGTGTATATCAGACAAAAATCTGTTAAATGTAATTCTTCCTTTGTGGTACAAAACTTAATTACATGTGTATGATTTTGGATGCTTAAATTCCTTATCTATCCTACAGAGTCTGGCGACAGCAGTGGTTCAGTTATTTACAACAGAAGGGCCAGGGCATTCAGAATGGAAGAAAAAGGACACAGGCGTGCTGTGCCTTATCAAGGACAATGGAAAGAGATCATACTTCTTCCGGATCTACTGTTTGTATCGGAGAACGATGGTATGGGAGCACGAGGTCTACCTGCAGATTGAATATAAGAGCCCTAGACCGTATCTCCACACGTTTGAAGCTGAGGTGAGGTGACATGCTTAAATACAATTATTTTATCCCGTCCCGAACGATGGGCACTGAAGTGACGCAAACAGGGTTTTATTTTAAAATATCTTTTATAATATGCTGTTTACTATCATTATGAGAAACATGGGAGATCCTGACTGATCTTTCACTTAGTATCTTGCGTCTTATCACATTACTTCTTACTAATATTGTAAATGTAAAAGATTCTGAAGAATTACGGAAGTACGCAGAAAACGCTGTAGGGACTTGGATGAAATGTATGGCAAAGATAGATAATATAGTAACTAGATTATTATAATGTACTATTTTTTTAACAGAAAGTGTTAGTAGGAAATCGCACAACGGAAGAATTTTCCAAAATGTCTGAGTAAATCCCGAAAAACTTGAAGTAACGTACATGTAGTGTCCCGAAAACCAACTGAATTGTATTTTTTAATCGATTGCAACATTTAATAAATATGTAGGTATATAGCCAAATTTTACCACAGTTTACACCATTTTAGGGTTCTCTAATAATTATATAATGGTGGTTCCGTGCCACAGGCCAGTCATCCGAGATGCCGGGGTCAAATAGGCACGGCATTAATATCTTGACCTAAGATATTAATTGACTATCTCCAACATAGGCATGAAGAAAATATAATCATTGGAAAATCACCAATCAAAATTAAGAGTTAATGAATATGGTCGTTATGGGCTTATCTCGATAAACCCAAGAATTGAACAATAATTAGACGGAGTCGAACTCGTACGTCCTAGATCGGGTACAAGTTAAGGAGTTGCTAGTTTTTATTTTTGAAGAAAACTCTACCTCGATTGCAACATAACAATAGGATGAAAATATGCTCGCCTAACCGTGGGTGCATAAGTTGCTTTTTGTTAGCCCCTTCGTGAACAAATGGCGTGAACTTACGTTATGATCCCACCTTTAAAATGTAAATGAAACTATTTTTTAGCTATAAACTATTTTCTACCGCGCCTGAATAGCTGAAGCCGTAGCTTTTATTACTTCACGCTAGCGCATTAATATCTGATCTAATGCTGATTCATAGATGTTTGGCTTATTTTGTCATTTTATACGATTGCCCACTAATAGGGGAATTTATTTGTTTTATACGTCTTGTCACTGATATCAAAAAATAAAGATCTTGACTGCATAAAGGGATGTTCCGGATAGTAATACATTTAACAATTAGCTGTTGATTGATTAGTTTAACCGCGATAAGAACACTACATGCGCAGACGCATATTTTTATAACTTTTGCCTTTTACAAAACAATAATCATCAAGAGATATCAAAAGAGATTTCGTTTCTGCCGAATGCAATAAAACATTGCACAGCGGACAATACTCGCCACTGAACGGAACAAAAGTCGTCGACCTCGCGGCCACCCGAACGACATGGCAAAACAATCAGCGCGCGTCACCGCTGCCAAATCTACTCGGATCTCGAGTTGATACTGCGTAGACATAAAGGAAATGTCCATTATTGGATTACTATAATTGTCCATAGCTGATATGAAGTTACAGGTTAATGTAAAAAAATCGAAAATCTACGATCTTTTGCAATATCATAATATCTTAAGTGGCATTTATACGTTCTGACGCATTTTATGTATGGTGACTAATGTTATAAATAATAATATTATTGAATTTACTCAAAAGATTACTTAATTATCATAATACTGAAAATTAATTAACATAATACATACATTGATAAAATAATTATTGATAATAATATCGTCCGATAAATTACAGAGAAATAAGCTTTAAGGCTTTAAGGTTTATTAGGCAGATAAACGTTTTGTTTTTTTTAAACCGGGGTTTTATACACTCTTGATATAAGAGCCGGGAATGTGATGTCTATGTTTGATGAAAGAGACAACTTCTGTATTTTCAATGTAAAATCATACAAAATGCGACTTTTATACCAATAAACAGTAACTTTCGTTAGTTAGTTTAAAGCACGATTTTGATTGAAAACGGCAACATGTTTGAGTCTCCATACAACAAAATTTCTGAAACAGACGTTGGAACTTGGTGGATAAATTGAAATTAAAGAAAGATATGAAAAATGTGGCTCGTTTATTTTATTAGTGTTGAAATAGTCTTTCCGATGATGTATTAGAAATTAATCAGATCAGTTTATTTTTTGAATAATCACAAAAATAGTTGAAATTTTGTATACGGCCTCTTAAAGAGCGTCTTAATGAATAAAGTAGCTTTTGGGGTTCACGTCCAATACGAAATAAACAGGAAGGAAAATCCGACCGAGGCGACTCAGAAATCCCGGCATACCATAAACATTCATATTGGTAATTTTGTTACATAAATTATGAATTAATGGCATTTGTATTATATCTGTTGTTACTATGGAATCACCGTATTGCGAGCGTCATAGAACACAACTACAAGAGGAAATGTGTCATTTTCCTAATATTTCCTATTCACATGTTATTAGACAACAGTGTTTGCTAACTAACTCACGCAAAGTTCGCGGAGCCGTCCTTTGGTGTTTTAGGGACGTGTCTACCAGACAGAAATTGTAATTTCTGGCAATCTTACGTAAAACTATAAGAAATCATATCTCGCCCTTGTAGATAGTCGATATATATATAAATTATAAATTAGAAAATTAATCTATTAGCATCGGGTATTCTTTTTATCCCTATGGAAGCAAACTATCCTTCGTTCGTGCCCATTCAGCGTCTTTCGTGCTGCTCCCAGACCTATGGTGATTCATCATCGTCAGTGATTCAATAATGATTCATATGTTTATCATTCTATAGACAATAGCTTACTGTTATCGGTGAAAGTTGTGATCGATTGCGCAAGAATAAGTATGTTGACTGTAAAATTTACACAAACAACTGTTTTCCTTCGTGAAAATAACAATAATCCCTATTGAATAAACAAAAAGTTGCTATATAAACATAATATAATAATTACATCATCCAGGATACAAAACCTTAAGAAGCTCGGTGTGTACTCTAAAATTTTCTAGCGATTGTAATGAAAACCGATTTTCTCACTTTAATGCGTTCATAGTATGCATCTAAGAATAGAAAATTCAGCACAGAACTGTACAGATTGCTAATGTGTGGGTTATAAAGAAATATTGTAAATATTTTTAATTCTACGTGGCCAGATTTGGCTACAACAAATGGGTCGTCTCGCAGGGTTGTTGCCACTTATCATTGTGCCAGACTGTTAAGTGGCAGTAATGCTGTTGGTTTTCATTGGGGTAGTACTCTCCAGGATTTAAGGCCCCTTACTAGTACTACTAATACTTATTGTAAACAGGGATCAAATCTTCAATTACTTGGACATGGAAGTCGTTATTTCTGTTTTTGGGGACATAAGACCCCTGTAAAAGAATTCAATCTACACACATAAACACTCCTAGCCAGTTTCGGCCACGGCGGCCAATCCCAATGGAGATCAGCCAGGTACGCAGGAGATATTATAGTGCACAATTGTGTGCGCAATACACAGGTGCACTCGCTATTCCTTCACTCTCATAGTCCAATGAGACGGCAATCCGACATGACCGGAGAGAGATCAGGCGCAGAACCAACGGCTTTACATGCTTTCCGAGGCACGGGGGTATCACACCGTCAGCTTCCTGACTCCGAGCTGCGACTGAGTAATTTTTAAGATGGAAAAACCCAGTCACAATGTTTTTTGGCTCGACCCGGGATTCGAACCTAGGACCTACATACATAAACACTACAGTAAGCGTTAATGTATGAATGTATTACCTTCCAGGAGTATATGACAGCGTTCAATTTCGCCAACGAGGATGAAGCGCAGGTGCTCAGGAACATACTCATCGAGAAAATCGAGTTGCGGAAAACTAGACGGGAAGGTAATGTTAACATCGTATTATATTATGCTTTCCATACAGGAAAATGCAAAAAAAAAAAAATATAGCGTTATTGCATATCGTACTTGGCATTATTCCTTTGATAGTGTTAAATAATTGTGTTAGGAGTGCATTAAAAAAAATAAACCGTGTTTGGCAAAATGCTATTCTATATCAAAATGCGGGTCTGAAAATAGTAGAGAGTAAACAAATTTATCAACGAGACCGATCATTCCCTGCCTGAAGGGGTATTTGCAGAAATGGTGCTAAATTTTAAATGCTGTCCAATAACGCCAGTTGACACTTGACGTAGAGAGGTCATTTTGAGCCACGGAACAGGAAAAAAGGCTTGATTCTGTATATGTAACTGCGCCAGTTTGAATTGTGAATGTAATTTTTCCTACTCGGTTCGTAATACCCTACCGATGTTTGTTTGCACTAGCTATTACAATACGTGCGACCATCGCCGTGTTTACCAACAACGGGAACGGTTGCGGTTACGTCACGAGTGATTGTCATTCATGCGATGGGATTTTTGAGTGTTGTTATATCATAATAGTTTACAGTAGTAATACTGTCTTATGTTAGTCCTGTATGACAGCTATAATTAATGCCATAGCCGTCAGGGAGAGCGGCTGGCAGGGGGTGGGGTCGATTGAATTATCGAGGCCTCAGTGTATATGATTTTGTTCATATAAAGAAGATGCAAATGAGAAAGTTGGTCCCTTGATAGTATCACATCTTTGCCATAAATATCCAAAATACATACTATAATGTTATGTACTCGTTATAGGACTTAAATTCCGAGTTTGGAGATTAACGATTGGAGAAAGGTAAATAATGTCTATCGGCCGGCTACGTCCGGCTCAGTGCCTAACTTGGCTATATTAGCAAAAAAAAAATTTTTTTATAGAATAGAATGACGAGACGAGCATGCCGTTCGCCTGATGGTAAGCGATACGACCACCCATAAACAGTAGCAACTCCATCCAGCACCTTGACTTACAAAGTACTGTGTGGCATTCCACTGCGCTCGTCATCCTGAGACATAAGATGTTAAGTCACATTATGTCCAGTAGTTACACTGGCTACAATTTCCTTCAAACCGAAACACAACAGTGCATGCACACTGCTGCTTGGCGGTAGAAATAGACATTGCGGTGGTACCCACCCTGACGGCCTGTTACATAATGAGACCTACCACCAGTAAAACAATATTTCTACATCCTATAGTTTCCTATACGGCCGTTATCAATGAACGACCCTAATTTTAATCATCGATCCGATGAATACACCAATCACAATACGTTATTTGTAAGCATGTCAAAAAAACTGTTCTAATTGGTCCGTTTTCGCAATAGATCTAAAAAGCTATTGGGATTGTTATATTTGCAACCGTTGCACGTGTGATGTTACAGAGCGTCGTCAGCGTTCTATGCTGGCGGCGCGCGCGAACAGCGTCAGCAGCTCGCACAGCAGCGTGAGCGCGGGGGCGGGCGTGGGGGCGGGAGCGGGGGCCGGACACGCGCACGGCACGCACGCGGCGCGGCACAACGGCGCGCTGCCGCCGCCGCCGCCCGAGCCCGAGCCGGAGCCCGCGCCCGCGCCGCCGCCCAAGACCACCAACATCACTGGTAACAACACTAACACTCAATAATATCACCAACATTTGTAACACCGCAGTCCAAGGTCCCATCAACAGCACCTGCAAAGATCAACTGTTAGAACATTACCAGAACACTGGGAAATTGTAATGGGTCACTTGATGATAAGTCATTGCCATCGCCCATGAACACCACAATGCCACAAGAATAGTTATTTCAATGAAGAAATGGGGACTGAAGACTGCCTGTAATCTCACCAACCCAACAATAAAGCCGCTATTTACTATCAGCAATTCAACCCGAACAGTGTCGTCATAGTCTTACCGTATACCAAACTTACTGCAAAAACTGGCTACAACTTGGATCTAATTATTTCATGTAATTGACAGGCACTTACACCCTTAAGAGCGGCAAAAAGAAGGTGATGAAGAAGATAACGAAGGCGGACATCGGGCTACCGAGCGACTTCAAGCACATATCGCACGTCGGATGGGACGCGCACAAAGGTAATCCAACTGTTAATGTGTGGTTATATTGAAATCTGAAAACTGAAAACATTATTAGGTGACGCTTCATCTATTTTCCTTCTACCTTGTAGTAACGACTACCGATGGCTTTATAGTAGAGTTTATGAAATAAAATAAATCTTAATAAAATATAGCCTAACTACTTCTGTGTAACTCTTGAAATGTGACTAAACTGCCATAAATATTGGCTCTTGAAAAATATTAAAGATACTATTCTTCATTAATACAATCATTAAAAATTACAGACATCGATAATTATCACACATCACTAACACTTTAATTTGTCCAGGTTTCGACGTGGAGACAACGCAACCGAACGAAGAGTTGCTGTCATTCTTCAACATGGCCGGCGTGTCCGACAAGCAGCTGCAGGACGATGAGACGCGCGAGTTCATATACAGCTTCATAGAGTCGCACGGCGGCATCGACGCGGTCAAAGAGGACTTGCATACCAGCAACGCGCAGCCGGTCAGGGGTGAGTTATCGATATCGATATTAGTATTGTAGTCATTATTGTATTCGATTGATAATATTCTATACACGTTAAATTACGCAATATTCGTGCGAAATAAAATACGAGATAATAGTGTTGCAATTATTATATTTACAATAGGTCCTGTTGCTAAAGAGGGATCTCTGCTAGGCCGCTATGTATAGGAAATAGAAAAAATACGGTGTTTTAATATACAATATCTTAGCTACAACCTACTACGCAAACTTAAGTTACATGTTAGTCTAGACAAAACGTGTTTCAAATATTTATAAAGTGAAGACCGGATCGATCCCCAAAAATTTGTTCTAGTTTAGTATTTAATACAAGCTATGATGATGAAGTATGGTTATATTGCGTGTTTGTGTGCACAGGCAGCAGTCGGCCGGCGGCGCCGTCGCCCGCGCTGCCGTCCCTCCCCGCGCCCCCCGCGGCCGCCGCGCCCCCCGCGCCGCCCGTGCCGCAGCGCAGCCCTGCGCCCGCGCATCCACCCGCGCCGCGTAAGTACACATACATAGTATAACAACATATTGGAATTATTCCCCTTATACCTATAATATTTTTTTGGAACATACGTAATTTTTAAAGAACGGTTCCCGAAATCACAATTAATAAAAATTGCCCGTTAAACCAATGAATACAATTTCCTTAATTTATTTGTAATTTAATAATACACAACGTTATAATATATCTACAGCGTCCCGCGCGCCGCCCCCTCCGCCCGCGCGTGTGGTGCCCCCGCCCCCACCGCCAATCTCCGCGCCGCGGAACCCGCCGCCGCCTAGACCATTGCAACGTAAGTATAGCCAGGTGCTGGGACTTGCTTATATTATTTTTATATGGACTGTTGTGTGAATTACTTCATCTAACTTAACCCGTCAACGCCTGCTTATATATAGATATATACGTAGTTGCCGTATATACACTGACGGCGGCGTCCGCCGCGGGCGTTGACGGTTCAAAATATAATTATATTTATATTTTTTCTTTATTGACAGCATGATAATTGATATATTTGCTCTAACAATACTTACTTCTCAACAGCGCCATCGGCAGCACCACCATCGGTGCCTCCTCCCCCTCCGCCAGGCAGCGCGCCGCCCCCTCCGCCGCCGCCGCCGCCCGCGCCCCCCGCGGCACCACCGCCGCCCCCCGCACCACCCATGGCCTCAGACTCCGCTGCCGCTGCGGATCCTAGAGCGGCACTGATGGAGAGCATACGCAACGGCAACAAGTCGCTTAAGGTACTGTTATTGTTATTAAATATTACTTTTTATTTAATATTGAGCTTTACCTGAATGGTATTACACACACACACACACACACACACACACACACACACTTACGCCCTTTATCCCCGAAGGGTTAGGCAGAGGCGCAACTAGTGCACCCACTTTTCGCTGTACGTATTCCGTCCCATAATGTTATAGGGGGCGAGCCTATCACCATATCGGGCACAAATTCCTGACTTCGAGGTGATACTGAGTAGAAAAATCCCCTATCACTGCCAGACCCGGGGATCGAACCCGAGACCTCTGCATTGTAGTCGTACCGTAATACAACTACGCCACCGAGGCAGTCATTGACAGAATGGTATTAATATTTGGAAGATTTTTCGTATAAGGAATTCCTTCTGGAAAGCTGTTTCTCTTCGCCTATTTCTGTGGTTCACAATTAGTGTTATTGCAGTTTTACTACTGGATACCTCGATTACGGTGCCCGCAAATACTTGTATATTTCACGAATATTTTTTTCGTTTCGGTTGTTGTCGGAAGGAAAAGTTTTCCAGATCTTTGGTGTCAGAACTGTTAATGTATTAATTATTTACTGTAAATTATTACAGAGAGTGGAAGTCGCCGCCAAACCAGCGCCAGTTGAGGACAGCAGGAGTAACCTACTGAGTGAGATCAGACAAGGAATCGAACTACGATCCGTGAGTATTATAATATCTAACACAAGATCTAAGAATAAAAATCTCGACAAATGCCCTGTCACCTCTTCATGATGATGAAGAAATAAGCATCAGTAGGTCAAGAGGGAACTGTAAAATCTAGAGTTAGCAGTTATATATATGTGCAAGCAAATGCAATGTGAGCCGCCAATAGCTAAATTAAATGCTTACAAGGGGTAACATTTGAGGGCTGCAAATCATGTTAGTGGTTTCCTCAACAGCAGTGTTACATGGCATTCAGTTTGTAATGTTTGTGGGGCCCCTAGGCCGCGGACTTTAAAGCCTATTGTCAAATACTGGTGGTAGGTCTCTCATATGTAAGAGTCCGTCTGGGTGGATACCACCGCAATCTCTATTTCTAACGCCAAGCTCCAGTGTGCGTGCACTGTTGTGTTTCGGTTAGAAGCACATTGTAGCCAGTGTAACTACTGGACATAATGAGACTTAACATCTTATGTCTCAGGATGACGAGCGCAGTGGAATGCCACACAGTACTTTGTAACTCAAGGTAATGGATGGTGTTGGTACTGTTTATGGGTGGTCGTATCGCTTACCATCAGACGAACGGTATGCTCGTCTCGTCATTGTATGCATGTTTGTTTGATCCCGCAGGTGTCTCGGTCGGGCAGCACGGGCGCGGCGGCGGCGGCGGGGCCGGAGCCGTGCGGGCTGGCCGGCGCACTCGCCCGCGCGCTGCAGGAACGCTCCCGCGCCATGCACTCCGACTCCGACTCCGACCTCAGCGACGACGAGACCAGCGACGGCGAGTGGGAGTACTGACCCACCGCCACCACCAACACTCATACCACAATTATTGGCTACTAGACTAGCAAGCCCGACGTCGATTAGATCAGAATCGAAGCGCGCAGAATCGATTTTAATTTTCGCATTTTTTTATCGATTTAAATCTATGCTGCGGCGCATCTCTAATAGATAGGTTTAGTAATTTTGACGATTTACTGCGACTCAATTCTATTCGAATCAGTGCGCTTATTCAACGCTGGGCGTTATGAACCATTCTGTATAGCCAACAATAACCATTTAGCCATGATAACTTAAAACTACATTGTGATCTTTATGGCATGAATAACTGTATAAACAATTTGATTACAATAATTATTGTTACATGTTGTGCCTGTCACATCTAACATAATAAAGAAAGTGACGCTCTATATAATATATAATATCTTGTGCCTTTATTTTATTCTATTTATCTATTATGTATATTTTTAAATCGGTATTAAATATCACTTGCCTTAAATAAAATCATCAGTTTTATACATCAGTAACAATCATCAAAATATTAAGTGTATGGGTCTCGTCTTTCGGTCTGTATAAAGGCTAAAGCACAGATTAGTTAAAAGAAACGATTAAAGTATTAATATACAGTATATCGTCACATAAGTCTGTGCCTATTTATAGATTGAGAGGTGTTCTCAGAATTAGGCAACACCAAAATACCTCTAGATTTTAGAGTGCTGATCAAAATTGAAATATAGACAAATCTTTTATATGTTTATTCATTGGTTATATATCTGGCGCGTGGTGCATTGTAGTGTTATGATTCAGATGTTGGCGCGAATTAGTCAGGGTGTACGATGGGCTTTACGTACTAGCTACCAATTATTGATACAACGGTAAATAATAAAGGCCAAAACGGCACTGCGAATCATTAAGAACGCAGTATAAAAAACATCAGAATATAAAAATAAAACATTGTATATTTTTAGATGAATAATGAACAATGTAACAACTATCTTATGGAAGAAGGAACACTACCGTGGTTATCGATTTAAAATTGATATCGATAGAAACGATTTAATATCGATAAAATTAACCCGTGTTTTCTCCCTAAAACTGTGTTCAATAAAATTTGGAAATGGTGATCAAGTTTCACATAGTATTTAGATAATTTTATATTATTTTATGTAACGTATTAATGTAATTATTTGACCACGGTTTAATTTGGCGCGGTGAGTGCAAGAACGGATTATCTGCAAAATTTATAGAACAGATGTTAAGAATATTTAAATTCTCGTAAATGTCACGAATATGTTCTTATTGCCTGAATGATATGGGCAATTCATATAGAAATAGTTTTCCGATGTAAACTTTCTTTAAGTGTATTAGGCCGTTCTTGCGTGCACGGCGAGATTTATCTAGTTGTTAAAGCGCTTGGCGCCATCTTATAGTATAATGTTAACAGTCGTTGAGAGAGAATTAAAGATATACAATGGAAAGTGGCGACATTAAAATTAAAAGTTAGTTATGAGATTGAGCTCTTTCTCGGCTACGATTAGCCTTAAAAATAACTTACACGTTTATAACCGATTTACATCTTGTATTCGTTAAAACGTCTCTTGACTAAAAAGGATGCCATAATTTTTTAAACAATTTCTAAACGTTTGATTTTCTCCCAGCGACTATATTTAATACATTTTGTTTTATTTTAATGTAAAATTATAATAAATAGAAGATAATTGTATATAATTGTTATAACTGTAAACGACTGAGGTGAAACAATGGTGATGATAATATTCGTGTATTCATTATTAATATGTAGGTAGGTAATATTATGCTGAAGGCACAATTATGTCGAATCTTAATCGATCGATTGTTTAATCGATTTAATTGTGTCGCCAGTAATAAATTGTTAAATATAAGTTAACACTTGTGACACAACATGTAAAACCAAACGCATACACAAACCTATACGATCAAATCATTTTATAAGGGTCAGTTCACACCAAGCACACTTTGATCGCAGACAGTAAGCTATTTGCCTATGGAAAGAGATTTACAAATTATGGATGTTTATTTTCAAAATTCATAACTCATGCGATCCGATTCGATGATATGAATTTGGCAGAATTCCTTGGAAGTGGCATATTCGGTGCCAAAAGTAGGTTATTTACTTAGGTCTTCGCTGTCACAGCAGCTTACATCAATTGTTTAGAATATCACACCGCACCACTCTGTGTAAATTGTAAACATGTAAATGACGCTCAAAATTATTCTCTTACACTAATAGTCCTCTATAGTATTAATAATAATCAGCGCTGACCGACGGAGTGACTGCGAAAAGAATTCGACAACAATCAAAACTCGGCCTTTTGTCCTGTTGCATACGGCTGATTTTAATAAAACGAGTATGTGCGCTTTGAGCCCTTAATTATATCTTGTATTTGTAGCTCAACCGTATGTAAAATAACATAAGGTGTTGTTTTAATTGATATTAGTTTCGATCTCTTCGTCTGCACTCCGTCCGTAAGCACAGCCTAACAGTGACCACCCTATATCTAAGTCAAGTTTCATCAAATGTTATGTTCTAATTATTTTATTTACACGCATTTCAAATAACCAATAAATATCAATGGTGATAATTATTAAACCGAGACGTTTTTTTTTATTGGCGCATTCTTTTGTGATTTATATTTTTTTACATCATACTGGTCTTATAAAATTGAAGAATTAGTAATTCCATTATAGACCCCTAAATCGATATATTTTATACTGTCTAGGTAACTCTAGTCATCCCTACTAAGATATGTAGACACAGCGCATTTTTTTAAAATCTATCACGTAATAATATTTTGACCTGGTACTTACTATTGAACTCTCCCACGACTGTGCTATATACATTTAAAACCTCTTGATTGGTCTAACACAGTGCTCATAATGTGAACAGTTAACACACGAATGTCTTGCAAATGGTCACTCCAGGCACGTGGCTTCATCGGCACTTTAAAGGTGTCCGCTTTTTGTATGGGTGGTGGGCCTCAAAATCTAACCAGGCTCAAACTTTATGCATAATAAAAGGGCAAAATATGGATCTTGGATCCATTAAAAAAATATTTTTAGACCCCTCCTTTTATAACTAAATTTTAAAAACGTTCAATTAAAGTGTAGTTTTTAAGCAAAAAAAAATTTACGTATATCTCAAAATCCGAAGACTAAAATCATACGATTTATTGCAATGGTCTAGTTTTTGGGAGTGCTATCCAAACATATATCAAGTATCTTGGTTAGAATTTTAAGCCCGGTTTTTTTGGACATGTCCTTTGTTACTTAACATTGGTGGCGTAAGGTAAGGTCGTTGCACATAGTGACGAAATACTGGCTTGTCTTTTACCACTGCGATAGTTCACGCCGCGCCGTCCTGGTGATGTATTGAGTCTCCGTGCTCAACATCATCAATTTAAAATTGTACTGCCTACAATAAAAATTAAGATGCAAGATCTTATAATGAGGGAAGATAAAAATTATTTTGTGATGTGGTTTTATGCCAGAGGGCGGTAAAGCACTTTTCTTGGGATGGGTATAAAATATTAAACTCACGTCAGGACACGAGACCTGATCGAAAATTCATAAGACGGATCATTTTTAGTTTCAGTACCTTTTAACCGACTTCAATAAAAGAGGATCTTAATATCCTGACTTCATTCTCTCAGGAACTTTATCTTAGAAGATAGGGTAGGGCTTCTAGTGTGGCGGGTCTGCTGTTCTGTACAACTGCCACCCCACACCCCCTTGACCCCCCCCTCCAACACATTTTTTAAAGTGAAAACTTCTTTAGCGGCGTTGAGCACTTTTCTTGGGATGGGTATAAAATGTAACTCGCGTCAGGACACGTGACCTGATCGAAAATTCGTAAGACGGAAAGAGAGTAGACCGCCGGCGCGGAGAAATGTGAAATATAAATTGTGATTTTTGTGTACGATAGCGCAATAAATATTGTATTTAACCACATAAATGCTAGTACTTTTATACTGATAAATAAAGCAATTCGTGCGTTATTATTCCCTAACCATTCCAAAATATTCAAAAATGCACAACGTTAATGTTCAAGTTTTCAATTCTGCCGGCACTCCCGGAGTGCAACCCCTTGTTTTTTTTATCGATGGCTCGACAAAGTTGCTCCACTGTACCTGATGGTAAGTGAAGTAAAGCCAAAAATAATGTCGACCGGCAAAATATAAACATCCCTGGTCGGTCGGCACAATTATGCCGGCCTGCATAATTGCTTCTCCACGCTCCGCTTGAAGGACCCTAAGTTGTAGGAAGGAGGGAACACGTATTGTAATTGTATTGTTTATGTTAACAAACACCTTTGTAATTAGCAAATATGGGTCATATGTTGAATAAATACACATGATTAATTTAAATCGTTTATTCTTTTATTAAAACAATGTTCACTGTGCTATGTCATAGAAGCGACCGCTTCACTTCATATAATATTCAGAAAACGATTACATTAACTTAATCTTATAGAAAATTATTACTAACGCTAGTAACCACACGACATTTATCAAACGATGTAAACTTAAATACAGTTATTACCGATTTTCAAAATTAATAATCCTGAAAATGAAACAATAGAAGGTTCACTAGTGTCGATCATCATTTCTTTTTTAGATTAGTTCTATAGCGATCAAGTACATTTTACAAACAGTTTTGAACAATACTTTAGACATTTAAAAAAAAATACATATTTCATACTCGAAGTAAGAAAACGAAGATTTTTCAAAGTAAATAACTTAAGCCGTAGCACTATTTTTTTATTTTATTTTCAGTACACACTCGTAATTATTTCTTTGTAATGACTGATAAACAATTTAAAGGTCATGAAAGGATAACCGTGAAATTTTAGCGGAAAATCAAAATGAACGACTAACAATAACTAACCATTGTAATAAAAAAAAACTCCCGATTGTAATGTGTAATATTTGGTAAATAATCTAAATCTATTTACACACGATAATCAACTCCTTGAATAAAAAATCGATTGCATTCAAGAATCGGTTATTTGGAGCAACCTATTTTTTGTTCTCTTCCCTACTCATAGTATTTTTTTATTGCATTGAATGACGGGACGAGTATGCCGTTCTCCTGATGGTAAGCGATACGACCACCCATAAACAGTAGCAACACCATCCAGCAACTTGAATTACAAAGTACTGTGTGGCATTCCACTGCGCTCGTCATCCTGAGACAAGATGTTAAGTCTCATTATGTCCAGTAGTTACACTGACTACAATGTCCTTCAAACCGAAACACAACAGTGCATGCACACTCCTGCTTGGCGGTAGAAATAGACATTGCATTGGTGGCACAGTTGCGGTACGAACGCTGTGCTGATGTCTCGGGTTCAATCCTCGGGTCGAGTATCGTAGTGAAATCGCACCTTCGTTATTGCATTTCGTATGATCTATGATTAATCTGAAATTTTCATACCGCAAGCTAAGATTGTCCGACCTATAGCCACTTTAAGAAACTCCACTAATTACATTATTTTATTTAAAAAATCTGGCATCATTCAATATGCATTAAAATAAATACACTTGTGAAATCTTTTCAACTTAGAATATATTACAATTATAAACCAAAAAAGTAAGTATTTTGTCGACTAATGGCTATGATATTCCATCTCTCATTTGAAATCAAAACATTTACATCGTCTGATAAATTGTATCAATCTAAATGTCGTGTGAGCTGCTCTTCTACACACCTTTGGCTTAAGATGGCTCTCCGAAACAAAATAAATCAAAATTGGAATGATAAATTGGAAAAACAATTAAAATTTCAATACCCAATATCATAATGAAAAAGAGCACAAAATATATAAGTAATAATCGTGGATACTAAATTCAAAATTTAATCCAAAATCAAAAAATTCTGAACGCACCAAACTTTAGTCGCGTTCAGCCGTGCAGTGTTCGGGCAATGGCAGGTCGGTCTATTTTTAAATGCATTGCAATACCCAGATTACCTAATACGATTTATAATTTTATACATATGATTGTTTTTATACCCGACAGCTAAGGGTCCAGCATCGCGTGCACCCTGCACGGCTGTGTTGCCAATTGAATACGTCATAACAAAGTATAAATATTCTCCAAACACATTGTGGGCAGAAACATCAAAATCAATCACAGCTGTTAAAACAAATGAAAAATATCAAAATGTCGAACATTAAACCTACCATCAGAGAACCCTAATATTCGTATCATTTTTACAACAAACACTATAATCTTAGAGATATTTCCTTATCGTTAAAGCTTTAATGCCTACCCTAACGCCATTTTCATTCGCTTAATTAAATGCTTGAAACCCAGCATCTATAGGTTAAGTCACTGGAAAAAAATTATTGACAAATCAATTTCACTTTACCATCTATAGTAAAATCAGCATAGAAATCATATTTATCAATCTAAACACTTTCATATTTCTCATGACGCGACTTTTGTACAGTGCATAATAATACAACGTGTGAATAAAAGATTATACACCAATTAAGAAAAAATATTGAAGTGGCGACCTATGATCTCAATTTATCACGCCTCTAGCAAAGGTATCGACAGCAATATACTTTCATGCACGATTGGGATAAATTATTTCTAAAATCTAAAACTATATTTTACAAGACGTGGAGAAAAAGTAGTACCAAAATATCTTAATAGGACATCATACACAATTATAATAAAATGGTTTCTACTTATTTACAAAACGATATATTGGTTACTTCAACACATGAAATATATTTTCTTTTGAAGCTACGAGGATAAACTACATAGATAAACATTCTCAGTATTTTTAATTTTAGTACTAAGTATATTAATATAGAATCACACAAATGACTATTGTATATGGTCACACATTTTCGTCTACATAATATTTCTTTGACTGATCAGATGCAAGCATGGAATAGACTGAAAATCATCTATTAAATATTTACAGCATACTGGCACACTCAGGCAAAACAATTCAAAAATAAGAATAAAATCAATCCATACTTGAAAATCCTAAGTTGTTCATGTACATAAATCACAACTGACCTATGTCTATACATAAGTCAGCCAAAACTTACTGATGCTACACGGATGATGGATATCATAAAACTCATGTTCTATTTTGCGAGGATGGTGACATATTAAAAGATGTTCGTGCTCCTAATATGTAAATTATCGTATTTTGATTTAGATGACTCGAGTTAAAAAGCATTTTTCAGTACAGCTGAACATCGTACTCGCACGCTTCGGAGGTACGACAAGTATCAAAGTGTCAACATTGTTTCCAGCTATCATGTAAACAATTTACCGGTTCATCCATACTATAATATAAGAGTGACAAATGCTGCATTATTGCGCACGCATACTGGCGTAGAAACGAGTTTACGCTCATGTTCATGTTCTTACTAAATCCTAGTACCAAAGCATCAGTCGTCAAGCACGATTGGGGAGCGGTGATCGACATCCGCAGATTCTTCATCACTGCTAATAACAAACACGTCTCTTTCCTCTGTTTGACTGTTACTCTCACTATCCTGGCTGGCCACTTCCTCCTTCTGATACAGAGAGAGGACATCAGATATAATGGGGGATTTGAATGTGTCGAACTTCTTTACATCAGCTTCTTCATCTTGAGAATACACTTCATTGTCGTCATTAGTGCCATTTTCCTCTGGACCATCGTCCTCGTCACAGCTCTCTCCATACAACTTCTCATTATTCTTCTCATCTTTAGGCACGTAAGCGTTTATGAGAGTTACTAAATCTTCATCACAAGTGAACACTTTTGACGGATCCCTGTCCTCTTTGTCGCATTCGTGCATAGTAAATATTTTGTATGAGGTAAAATATTTCCGGCATTGCTGACACTGGTTCAGAAGATGTGCCCGATAGTGATTGTGCAGGTTGGGGAAATCGTCGCCGCACACAACACACCGCTCAGGCTTCACGGTCGCTCGATAATGTATCTTTAAAGCGGACTTGTGCACGTTACGCATGTGCTTTATAAAAGGTCCGTATTTGACGAACTTCTCGCCGCACTGACGACATTTAATCGGCTTCTTATTATATTTACTACTTCGGTGGGTGAAAGCATGTATGTTAAAAGCATCTATGGTTTTAAATTTGAGACGGCAGAAGCGACACGATATCGACCCGGAGCCCTTGTGTATTTTATCGTGTTTTAGCTTAGAGCTAGTGCTCGTGATAGGTTTAAAGCAGAAGTTACATTCCTCGTATTTGGCCTTATCACCATTATTATAATTTGAGTTTCCTTCGTCGTCGCTCTCTATAGCGCAAAGGTGGTTATCAAAATCGACCACAGAAAAGAAATATTCCCCACATTTCTTACATTTATTCTCTTCATGGTAGGACAGATGTTTGTGCAAGTTGAAGAAAGTTTTGTTACAAATACCGCACTTTTCCTCTATAGAGTCTTTAGGCATCACGATCCACTCGCTGTCGTCGCCGTGTTCGTCTTTCATGTGCGTGATCATGTCTCTGAAAGCCACGAACCTTTCGTCGCAATGGTCACATTTTGTGGGATTGTCAACGTTCAACACGTATAGATGAGTAGTTTTGTGTCTCCTATAAAGTGTCAATGTGTTGAATTTTTTTGGGCAGTACCTACATCCATAGTAGCCGATGGTCCTGTGGTAAATCTTGTGCGTGCTCAACGCGTATTCATTTTCGAACACTTTGAAACAATAGTCGCAAACGATCTCCTGCTTACAGGCCGACGCCTCCTTCGTCACGGCGATTCCGTGCTGTGTCCGCAAATGGCAATCCAGTTTCACTTGTAAGTGGAAAGCTTTGTAGCAAACGTGACATTTCACTCGCTTTGGGTAAACTTCCGTTTCGCCCACTAATTTCTTTTTTTCGCACATGAAAGATAGATGACCCTCGAGAAATCTCAGGGAACTAAAGTATTGGAAACAATAATTGCATCTCAATGAGTTGTGGTAGTCGATATGTCGCTGGAAGTTGCCTTTACTAGCTAATATTTTATGGCACACGGAACATTGAAGGTCTTTGAGTGGTCCATTGAGATCCTCTTCCGTTCTATCGGCAATCCACGTCTCGTTGATGCCATGCACGTCGCGCAGGTGGTGATGCAACCCGTAGCCCTTCACGAAGGTTTCACTACAGTGGGGACACTTTAAAGGCTTGTCGATGTGCTTTGAGGCCAAATGACCTTTAATATGAATTCTATGGGACTTCAGCGATATTGTCTTTTTACCGCAAAACTTACATTTGAACAATACTGGTTTTCTCAGATGGGCCTCCTTATGGAACTGCAGTCGTCGTTCATCCATAAATACTTTAGCACACAACTGGCATGGATAGAAACGTTGCGGCGGCGCATCCGGATCCGCTTTGACCATTTTGCTCTCGGGATGAGTTCGTTTTAGATGTCGAATGAGCTTCACCAAATCTGGATAATACCGCGAGCAAATGGGACATTTAACTTGATCTTTCCGTAGTCTTTCTATTCGCTTCTTATGGGACGAGTGGTCAAAATTGTGCGACTTCAAATGTCTACGGTAGTAATCTTCGTCTGTGAAACCTTTTTCGCAGAGGTGGCATTTGTACGGGCCGTTGTCGTTCTCGTAGTGCGTGCGTATGTGTATAGTGAGCGTACGCTTGTTGGTAAACTGCATGTTGCAGATATGGCACTCGTGTCGCGCGCCGTACAGCGATCCTTTCGACTTGTGCCAGATGATGTGGTGCTTGAGCGACACCTCCGAGTCGCACACTTTCCCGCACAGCTCACAAGTAAGCGTGTCGGCCAGGGTATTATCGCCTTCTTTAGGTATTCCCGGTCCTAGTCCAGCACTATCTCCCCTTCTATAATGTATAGACATATGGTAAAGGTACACTCTCCTGTTCTGAAATACTTTTTTACACAATGAGCATTGATAGTCTTTGATCTGGAAACGAGTTTGCTTGTGGAAGGCCATGTGTGCGCGGGCGGCGCGGAGGTTCTTGCTCTTGCGGTTGCAGATGGAACACGTGAGAAACTTCGGGTCCAGGTTGGTGTCGTTGTAGTGCACGCGCATGTGCATCTTATGGTGCACTTGAAATCTGAATGTCTGCAACAATTATTACGATATTAGTATCATCTTCAGGAGACATAATATAATTTCAACATTGTTGATGTTGAACATTGTTGATTTTTATTCTAATCAGTGGATAAAGGTTTTTGTATTCACAAATGCCGCATTGCTCAGTCATATTTTAGACGCCTATGGTGTGTTCAAAACGTAACAGCTTTATATATTTTTTGTACTAATTTAATTGCAGGATTAAGCCCTTACCTTAATTTTAATAATACCTACAATAATTTTACGGCATAATGCGATAACTTACCTCTTTGCAGACGAAGCATTCGAGTTTCCCAGTGGCTGCTCCAGCGTAACGCACATGGCAGGCCATATGACACCTCAGAGACGTGGCTGAAGGCATTTTTTTGCCGCAAGTGGGGCATACAAACGCAGTGGGCTCGGCATTGGCCGCGCCTTCGATCTTCACCACACCATCCGGCATAGAACTGAAGTCGCCCTGCGGCCACTCTTGGGGCTCCGTCTTTGCCACTACTACTTCGCAAAATGCCGAAGGGTCAATACCTTGGTACTTTTTTGCATTAGGTGTCTCCTTTTTTAATCTGTGGGATGATACAGGATTTTTACGCATATTAAAAATTTACCCACATTTTTGGGCATGTATCCGTGGAGGTTACGTTAAGTTCGAGATTCATATTTCATAGGATCGCGGTGCCGTCACAAAGTTTCATATCTAAACTAATATTATAAGGAGGTAAAGTATGTAAGTTTGTGAGTTTGTTTGTAGTAAGTAATCTCTGAAACTACTGAACCGATTTCGATGAAATTTAGTATGGAGATAGTTTTAGATCCTTGGAAGGATATAAAGCGGAACTTTTATCCTGGAAAAAGTTTTTCACGAGGGTGGAGCCGCGATCAAAATCTAGTTTTATCATAAAGGTCACATTGCCACTAGATGGAATTCATAATATTCATATTTCAAAGATACATAATGAGATTACCTGTTACTGTTATTCTCTCATATGTAAGAGTCCGTCTGGGTGGGTACCACCGCAATATCTATTTCTACCGCCAAGCAGCAGTGTGCATGCGCTGTTGTGTTTCGGTTTGAAGGACATTGTAGCCAGTGTAACTACTGGACATAATGAGACTTAACATCTTATGTCTCAGGATGACGAGCACAGTGGAATGCCACACAGTACTTTGTAACTCATGGTGCTGTATGGTGTTACTACTGTTTATGGGTGGTCGTATCGCTTACTATCAGGCGAACGACATGCTCGTCTCGTCATTAAAAAAAAAAAAGATTACCTGTGTACAAATTTGATATGAGTGGCGAGCGCGCTTAAGTTCTTGAAGAATTCTCCGCATTCGCCGCACGTGTAGATATTGCGCGGCTTCATATTCATCGATATATGCTCCTTATTGTGCGCGTGTATGTCCTTGACCTTCATATCAATGTCGCAAATCATGCACTTCACCGCACAGTCTTTGAGTGTGATACTGGCTCTCTTAACCCCCGCGCACATGGTGTGTTTGGTCCGCTTGTGGTGCAACAACAACGCCTTATACGAAAATTGCTTCTCACAGATGTCGCACGTGTTGTCATCCACCTCGTCCTGACTGGAATCCGCTTCGTTCGCGTCCTCTTCTTCTTTCCCCTCCGGTTCGTCCTCTCGTTTCGTGCACGACAGTTCGTGGTTCAGCAACGAACGTTTATATTTAAATTCTTTTTTGCAGTGGACGCAGTTTAGTGTGTTTTTCGATGTCTCAGGTGTAGATGTGTTAGGCGTCACTACGGTTCTGGAAATAGGTTTATAATTTTAGAAGCATCTATTCTGGCCAAAAATAATAAGGAGTTTTATATCAATCCTTCCCCATGCAATGCAAATATAATATTAAGTTATGTGGATAAAGACATTTCAACACAGATTTTTTAAGTCAATCTCTGGGCATGATTAGTCTAAACCAGTTCAAGGTATATAGCTGCATCAAAGCAAGCAATAAAACAAATCCCTTGTTATCTATCAAAATGTATGAATCCAAACCTGTTTTCATCGCTGGCAACTGCCTCGTCGATGTTGGACATATGCGCCGCCAAATGCGTGATCAGCAGCTGCTGGGTCGCGAGTTGCTTGTTACAGAACCGACACTTGAGATCCTCCTCCTTAGAGTCTAGCTGCAAGCGTGTCTCCGGCTCGAAGTGATTATTCTTTATGTGCGCGAAGTACGCCAACTTCTTAAACGATACCACCAGGCAGAGAGGGCACTTGAAAGTTTCCCGGCTGTCCTTTTTAGGGCACGTGTTAAAGTGCGCATTGTGTACGTAATAGTCGTCGAAAGACTCGCGGCAGTAGATGCAAGTGACGGAGACAGAGCCGGCTGCGCGAGCAGAATACCTTTTAGGCGCGGCTGCGTGAACAACCCTCAAATGCTTATTTAAGTTTTCCAAAGTTTTGAACTTTGAGGAACAGATATCACACTCCACTTTCACGTTGTGCTTGCCGTCGACGGGCTCGAGGCACACGAGCAACTGTTTTTGCGGCGACTCCGGCGGCGTCGATTGCTTCTGCGGTAGATTCTGTAGTTTTAGGGGTGTCACCTTCTGTGCTTGTTGCTTTTGTGGTGTTGGCTGCTTTTGTGGCGTTTGCTGTTTTAGCAGCGTTGGCTGCTTCTCTGGTGACTGCTGCTTTTGCGGCGTCACCTTGCAGATCTGCTGGTGACGCTTCAGCATTATCTTCAATTTATAAGTTTTGCCGCACTTTATACAACTAAGGCTGTCTTCGTCAGGTACCTCTGGCACGGTCGATGTCGACGCTGTATTTGCGGCTGGCGGTTCTTCTTTTAAACTATCCCGTTTGTGAAACCTCATGTGCGAGTTTAACGCCCGGCACGAAGTGTACTCATTAGGGCACTTTTGGCATTTGTACAATTTTTTTGCGGCTGAATCATCAGAATCAGTGCCGGCGGTTTCACTTTTGAAACTGGAATCGCCATTGTCGTCATCGTCCGAGTCTATTGATGAATCCTTCAAGTTACGCTTTGCTGTTTTACCTAATCTTCTGAGCTCATTGACACGTTTCGTGCTGCTTGGATAGTCTTGCCTGCTGCTTGATGACGCATTGTCACTTTCGATGCTGCGCCCCCGCGCCGTGCTGGTCGGTGTCGCCGTGCCCTCCAATTTGTCCTGACGGTGGGATCTCATGTGGTTGTTCAAACCGTATACCGTCTTAAATTCTTTAGCACATTTGGTGCATTTGAACTCGTTTTTTGGAGTTATTTCATTAGGTTCGGTGCAGACACTCTCGGCTGTTAGACTGCCGCCATTGTCATCGTCATCAGAGTCCATGGAAGTATTCATGTATTTTGGTTTCTTGCTTGGCCTCGTAAGGCTTTCGCGCTTAGTATTGGTGCGGTAGTCATGGCGGTCGTCGTTGATATCGCTGCCGGTTCTTCGCTTGCGGTCGGTACTCGCCGGTGTCACTTTCCCTTCGGTGGATACGGATTTGTTCACGTTGGAATATTCCGTGTGGGTGGAGAAGGCGGAATCGCTGCTCTGACGGTTTGGTGACAACCCGAAACCTACAATGTTGATTTCATGTATTGTTTCAAATGCACATTAGGTATTGAGGCATATCATGTGGAATGTCTTTACCTGGTGGTGGAACATAGTTCCGACGCAGATCTTGGTCTGCTCTCTCGCATTGCTGTTTGAAAATATACGCGCCACTGAGTTTCTGTATGCATTCTGAGCACACTTTTTCCGGTAGTCCGTCCCCTTCGTATATCTAAATTCATAAAAAAATATCAATGGCACTATTATTAACTTAAAACTATTGTAATCCTTGGACGCCTGCGGTGGACACCTGTGTCCATTTATATAAGGAAATTAGCTTATAGCTATATATAAGCGGGCGTTGATGGGTGATGGTTGAAGTCTCCTAAAGTCTATGCTGCATAATTATCAATGCAAAGAATCATGGTTGATGTTTAACATTCACTAGGCTAATATAGGCACAAATATAATGTATATTACCAAATATCTGGATGTGAACAGATTTTAAATGCATATTATGTTCAGACACTGTTTTGGTAGTAGGGACAAAAACAATTCTTATTGAAAATTTACAAAGTGCTACTGAATGCTGATGCTGTGTAGAATTGATTTAGATTGTATAAAAGCATAAAACTTGTGTTTGAGAAATTACCAAAGGATAACCATGTTTTATATTATTCTTACCAATCACCATAATTTATTAATTTATAATCAGACAAGCAGTTATAAGAAACTCATAAGCATCTGTATCCTATAAATCTCTAATTGTTTTTTTAAATTTGCAATGTATCTGTCTAGTCTGTTCTTAAATATATTGGTATTCCAAGGAGACACTACATCTTCAGGTAGCTTTTTCCACGCTTGGACCACTCTATTACTTAGAAAATGTTTGTGAGGGTTGTTACGAGATTTGGTAGTGGCCAGTTTGATGTGGTGACCCGGGTGCCCCCATATATATATAATTAATATACATGAAATCAAACAAGCCCGGATACCAGCAAAATTAATAATTCACATTACAAATAAATTTGCAAATTTAAGATTTTCACTACATAGCAGTGACATATTTTACCCTCTGTTCGAATAATTCCTTCTCCAGAAAATCACTATTGACAGTAGGCAGTATAATTACTGGGCTCTCTGAATTACGAGGCTTAACATCAATATAACAAGGTGAAAACACAGAGCAGTGGCCGGTGGCGAAGCATATTTGAAGGGGGGGGGGGGGGCAAAATACGTAATATAATATATAAATATTCACTTTGTCACATACAACTGGCTAGGGGGGGTGCATGTGACTATTGTTTGTTGAAATGACTCTTCAGCCGGTGGCTTGGGGTGGCAAGTACCCACCATGCGCCAATGGCAGTGCCACATTGTGCTTTATAATTACAATGTTTGAGGGATGATGTTACTGTTTATGTTGTGATGCTTACCATCTGATGAGCAATTTGCTCGTCATTCTGTTGTATAGAAAACACTTTGATTCTGGCTTCCCAAAACTTTCCATGTAATTTTTTTAATTAAAAAAAAAATAAGGTTTTAGGCATCACATAATGTTAATTTGTTCTGGACAAAATAATGATTAAGTGAATAACTTGAGATTTGGCAGATCTCAGCCTCATAGGCGTAAGGTTCAGATTAGTTTAGTAAGGTTCAGAATATGAGCAATTACCATTAACAAGTTACAACTAAATGAAAAGATTTGAGTTTGTTGTAAACAAATAGGGCACAATGTTACCACTTGCGACTCCTACCTAAAAAAAGCACAAAGCAACATAATCAAGTATAGTAAAGAATCCCTCACAAGGTAGACAGGTTTCCTGATCCCCATCAAAATGCGATGATTGAAGAAGTAAGCCCGCAGACTCTTTCTCGAAGTCACTTGTACATGTTCTTCTCCCGAGACTTTGTAAGGAACACTGTTTTTAGTGGAGGTATTCAAATTGTGAATAACACCTGTTCAAAACAGTTGCATTTCACCTTCCATCCTCTAAACGCCCAAATAATTTACCCGTGAGGCACATGGACTTATAATTTGCAAAATGTCATTACTCGTCAGTGAATTGTGAAAAAAACTTACAATATTTAAAACCTTACCTTCACCCGAGAGCATTCCATAACCATCTCTGCCAGTTGGACCCCATTGTCCACCGTGAAGATGGAGTAGAAATCGCCCAATTTGAGGCATAGTCTGCATTTCCCGAGTTCAAGAGCCATATTGATTTTTTGATTCTTCTCAAAAACTTCATGTCACCGAAATCCTCATCGCACATTAACATAAATTCGCCAATCGTTGAACTTTGTATCAACTTACATCATAAATTAATGGAGTGATTATTTAGTGATCAAAACCTCAATATATTCCAAAAACGTAAGTACAAAATTCCTCACCGGCATTCACACCAACGATTCACATTTCACACAAACCACAGACAAATAAAACCAATAAAACTAGACACAAACCAAAGAGAATATATCCACCAGAGACAAACTAGAATAACCACTAACCATCGTGGACTAGGGGGTCTAGACAAAAACCCTTTTCTGTTAGCGTTTACACTTACGGAAAGATCAAAATGTATGGAAGTGACATATACTCCAGACAAGTCACGTGACTGCTGCAAAACTTGGTAGACAAAATTTTGTATTCCGCACGTGGAATGGAGCGTTAGCGATAGCGTGTCGTCCAAAGCGTCGAACGGAAAAAAATTCATACAAATGGTAGACAAGTGTCATTTTTGACAGCCGAAACTGCTCTTTAGCGACACTGTGTCTCGCTTTCTTTATCAACACTTCTCGACCTCACGCTACGGCTATAAATTAGTATTTTCAATAAGATATTTAGTGATAATTATTGCTTTTTACATTAGTTCTTAAACATAGTTTAAGAACAGCGTGAGCCACTAATAACGAAATATCATTGGAAAGACGTCGAACAAGAATATATCGCTGTGAAATGGAAACAATTTCAGAGATGCAGGAATCGGAGTTTATTAGTAGTTTTAAAATAAGTAAAGAATGTATCTTTAAACTTAAGAACCATATACTGAAAGTTAAGAATTTGCTCTACAAAATATTTCCATCCCTTACAGCGCAAGTACCAACTTAAAAGAGATTTATTGAAAACGTTAGTTATGCATTTATGAGTGATATTGATAGGTAGGAATTTATCGACACAAGTAAGTCATAATCAAATCAAAAAATATCATATTAAACCCACCTTTTCATAAAATCTAACAATTAAGTGAATTGTTCAGAGCTTGCAATTAGTCTAAGATTAGATTTTGGGTGATAATTTAATCCCCTCTTGGAAAAATTTACTTTAAATTTCTAAAAAAACTGGAACGTTTCAATTTGCTTGCACAAAATAACAATATTTTGACAACCTCTCACGCTATACCGTAGAGTAACTTATAGAATTTCATGCATCTATCCGCACGACGCTGCGGAATGAGCGTCTGGCGTGCAGTGGGTACTTTGTCTACCAATTTGGTCACGCTAACGTTTAAGCGTTAGCGTTTGACGTTTATGCGTTAGCGTGTACGGATAACGCCACGCTTGGTTTTTGTCTAGGCCCCTAGGAGTGAGGCGTATTTATCGTAACAGTTATTTATAACAGGTATAAACAAATAGCAGTCGATAACTGTTTTGAACAAATTGAAAAAAGCAGTTCCAGTTCCACAACTCACAAAGTGACCAAAACTTTCGGTCTAAAAGTTCCTTTACACGAAATAACAAGCTTCTCTTTATTCTTGCTTATGACATTTTCATTAATAAGAAAGAGATAACATCTGTTACTAGTGACAATCTGTTATAGTCAGTTCCATATGTTCCAGTTTGTTATGATAACAAAACGTTCTATACCTTTTGTCACAAGCTTCTCTCTAGTCTTACTTGCGACATTCCTCTTAGTAAGAAAGAGATAACATATGTTAAAGAGACAGCCAGTTATGCTAAGCATCCATCATAGGCGGGTTGGACCGCAACAGTGTGGCGAGCGTTTTTGCGTAGTTGTCAGTGTTTCCACTTTGAGGAATTTATCCCTTTTTGAGGGGAAATGGCCTAATTTTGTAAAGGATTTTTTGCCATAGTAACGGATTTAGGGAAACTTGAGGAAAAATCAAGCTTAAGGTTTAAAAAAAAAACGACTAATATACACCACTCCATTTATATGTTTTGAAGGAAATTCAATCGATTTGTTGTAAATGTTACCTATTAAATCAAATTTAAGGAAAAATGTAAATTCTGCAAGAAAACTCACCTATGAAAAGTCACCAGCTCATTCGTATTTTCTTTTCGCCCTATATGTGATTTACAACCAACTACCACACACACCATGCTAAAAACTAATTTCGACACAGTATCGACACATAAATTATATAATATTTTAGTTAAATTATTAATGTAAATAAATATTTAAATAAATTTTACGTTTACCGTCCACAATTCATCAGACATTAATAATCCAACTAAATGTATGTGACATGATATTTCGAGAAATGACATAATATAAAGAACGCATATTTTTAATTTACACGCACAATTTTAACCAATGTATCCAAATTGACATTTCTTCTCGGACTCTTTAGAAATAAATAAAAACCATGGAGTATTCACTGGTTCACTCACCCTCGTGTAAAAGCTGTATTATCAGAGATGAATAAGATTGATGTTTTGCAACTGTTATTTTAGCGCTATTTCTAGTTGCTTTAGTTATTGTTCTGAGATTACAACCAAACTATACAGTAGTCTATATTGTTTACACTGTCTACGGCTGCAGCGCTTGTTATACTTCTGTGTGCAGCACTGTGACACCTAGTGATGCCAGATCACACCTTTAATTTCCCCGATGAGTTTTGGCGGGAACTTGGAAGTGTGATGAGGTGCTCTTGTTTTAATTCATTATTTTGGTGATACTTAGTGTTATATTGCATAATTATGGTGGTATATTATCCAATATAGTTCTATTAAAGAGCTCAAATGAAGTGAATTGAAATAATTGTGCTAATCAAGTGTCTTTTTTGTTGCTGCCAAAACTCCTCGATAAAGTCTTGGTAAGGTAGCCACTGCTTTACTTCGACATACTACAGATAATAAAATAGACATACCCAACTTGACATTGGCAAAATGTAAACACAAATGCCATTATATATGTAAAAAAAAAAAAACAATATGGCCGAAGCTGTAATGCGTATTATTGTTATTTTCGTGTGCTCTTCTTTAATAATAAGATAAAACTTCCTTCTAAAATGGTAAGAACGTGTTGTGCAGTGGATTGTAGCAATGAGGGATACTTTTGTTGGGAAATTTCCTTTTTTAGGTGAGTTCATGAATTTGTTTACAATTTTTTGTGTACGGTAACCATGTTTTCTTTGTAGAATTGGATGGTACCACGTTTTTTTTACAATAAAATACATTTTTTTCTTATTTACACTATTCTTAATTCAAATTTATTTTCTATTTTTTAATTGGGTTTTCTATAAAGCGTGTTTTTTAGTTTTATTAAACTATTATTTAAATCTTAATATATACTGTAACATATTATTTGATATACCTTCATATTAAAATTGTACGCAAAAATTAAGTATGTACACATTATACACATAAATTAATATTCACAAATACGAATATTACGGGCAATATATAGTAACAAATAAAAATGTCCTGACAACATAATGGTTACACTACTAGAAAGAGATAGCAAGGTCCTTCGGGGGTATACTCTTCGGAACGGAATAGAGATTGTCGTAAGCATTCCATTTGGGTATAAGTTCCTTGCAGCCGACATACTACAAAGCTTAAATAAAAACAACCAAAAATACTACTCATGACGAGGCAGTATAGGTTTGAACCCTTTGGCTTCCAAATATAAGGGCAAAATTAAGAAAACAAATGTCACTGTCAAGTGAAGCCAGACAACTGTTTTTTTTGTTTTTAAATTGCATTCCGCACCCCGCTGGGTAGTGGGTACCATAGAGTAACTTGAATATAGGGTACCCACTTCATTCAAGTCAATATAATTTATTAATGTTATTTTAAAATAAGCTCCTGTTATGGTTATTCTCACAGTTCGGTTTTAGTATCTGTAAACAAAAAACATGTATTTCGTCGCTGGTTCGAATATATTTACCCAGTGGTTGCCGACGGGCAGTGTATTTCCTGAATTTAGAAGATTGTTGAGATCAAGATGCAATTTTCCGATACATCGCGCAAAACTCATTTTTATGCATTGGTCTTATAACATATTTCTTATTGAAGGCACATTCTATATAACTGGTGCCTTTTACGGGAAGGAGAACATTCGTATAATAAAGTTGCCGGAAGATTGTACTCCGGAAAATGTTATTGTCGCGGGAAATGATTATAAAATAGTTGTGATCCGCCGCAACACGACCACATTTTGGGTAATGAATTTGGATAAAATGGAAGAAATAGAAAAAATGGAATTAAGTATTGAAAAACCACTGGAAGACAATGCAAAGAAAATGAAGCTCAGTGATCACATTATTAAAATATCTTTAGTGAATGATTCATGCCTTTTTCTGACTGAATGCGGCTATGTATATGCGGGAATTTTGGCCAGCTATGTAGATACCACACAGTGTATTGGGAAAGTGGTAGATATTGCAAGTGGATATGAACACTTCATGCTGCTCACAGATGCTGGAAAAGTCTACACTTGGGGCGAAGGCGGGTATGTAACAGATTCAAGTTGTCAACTTTAATTCCCTTATAATTATATATTAGCCAAAAAAAATTGTACAGTCTCACAAAATTGTGTGTTAGAATTTTTTTAATAAAATTTTATATTAAAAAATAAATCTTTGCAGGAGGCTTCAACTTGGACATGGGGATCTTGAACCTTTAGATGCACCAAAAGAGGTGGAAGCACTTTCAGGTATAAGCATTGTGAAAATCAGGGCTGGAGGTTGGCACTCATTGGCTCTCAGTGAATCCGGTGACGCATATGTCTGGGGCTGGAATGACGCAGGACAGCTTGGAATTGATGAAAATGAAAGTGAAGAAAGTCTTTTCTTACCTGTAGTAGTTGATATATTTCATAACAAACAAGGTAATTCTAACATTAAAGAAATTGCTTGTGGATCAAAGCACACTGCCATACTGTTAGATGATAATTCTGTTTGGGCTACAGGTTATAATAAATATGGCCAATTAGGCATGTGCCCTGACACATATCCAGTTGTAAAAAAATTCAGAAGGCTACGCAGATTTCAAAAGGATGTTGAAATGCAATGCGGGCCCTGGAATATTGTTATCAGTTCATCTGAAATTAAAATTGGAGTATAAAATATACTTTTTTTTATTGAGGCCAGTATTTACAATCATTATTAAATATTGATTTAATCACGCCAAACGAAATTTTCTAGTCCGTATAATTTGTGAGCAAATTTTGTCCCTGTTGCTGAGCAACAGACAGCTGCTGTGTGGATCATAGGAAGGATAAAGGATATCATATCCAGTGTAATTAATGGGTTTAATTTCTAATGCCCATTGTGATGAGAGCATTAGTGTGCCATGTACTTTGTAATTCAATGTTTAGATGGGTGTTACTATAGCTTGTGTGTAGTTGTGGCTCCTATTACAGAGCAATTTAATTCATTCCCATTCTTCAAACCTTCTTATAATGTCAGTAATGTTCTCTTAGGGTCAGCACAGATCAGGTAGTGTGAATATTTTTCGGTTTTATGCATTTGAGAAGTCGCTAGAGCAAACTGTCAGCATGTACACAACACTCCTAACAAAGGCGTGAGCACAGTAATACAAATAAATTAACTCATGATACATATAAGATCAAAATTTTAAAATAAATTTTATCTGAAAATTATGTGATCATGTTAGGTATTGAATAACTTGGCCTGCTCTGCCCCTATTATGTATGTAAGAAAATGGGTCACTAAAAAATTTCATGGAATAAGTTGAACCAAGTATTGCAAGTTCATTCACTCATTGTTTGCTGACGATATCTGCTTACTGTTAGTTATGATCTCGTCGTATTTACATTAGTACCTAATTGTATGGAAATTATAAGTACTAATAGTTTATATAGGGCTTTTATGTTTTTTAATGATCAGGTCAGGTGGATTTTTGAGATGACGCAGTAAGGGCAACTACTTTAACCGTTTTAGCTACAAGAAAACTGTTTTTGGCGACTTTACATAATTTTTATAGATATTATGAAAAGCATTCAGCGTTATTCAAAAAAAAATTACATCCAGCGAGAAAAATTTGCAATTTGCTCAAAATCCTTTTTTGATGCCAATCAACGTTGATGCTTATAAGGATCGAAAGGCTATAACCTTCCCATGTTTGAGTACTTTTAAGGTCAGAAGTCGCAAAAAACTTTTACCATTTATTTTGTTGGAAACAAGACTCACAATTTGCTTTTAATCATAACAAAATGCTATCTTTTAAAAATGATAACAGTCTTCTAAGAAAGATTTCCTGTAGCTACAGGGATTAACGTAGCTACCCAGTACCCCTGCTGCCCCATATAAAAAAATCCACCCTGTATTATTTTTTAAAATAGACTATGGAATATATAATTTATTTTTCGATCAGCCAGAGTCGAATTGGCGAAACACGTTACTATTTTCGAGATTACAAATTTGCCGCAATTTTTCTCCCTGCCCAATACATTGCCTAGCAATTGTTATCGGTTAATTATAATTAGTATAGTATTTTTTTCCATGGAAAAGAAAAAAAATATCATAAAGGCTACGGAACTATAGTATTTTTGATGTGTAATTAGATTTCTTACCTGTGTTTAAATATAGAATAGTAGCTACTGTTCGCGGTTCCGCCTGCGTGACTTTTTTCCGGGATAAAAGTCCGGCTTTATATTTTTCCGGGATAAAAAATAGCCTATGTCCTTCTCAGGGTCTCAAACTATCTCCGTATTTTTTTTTATCGAAATCCGTTCAGTAGTTTCGGAAGATGTGCAGTAACAAACAAACAGAAAACCAGACAGAAAATAATTATAAATATTGCTGATTTGTGTTTCATTACTGTTCTTTAGTCACCCCCCTTCCTTTTTTATCACATTTTTTTCAAATTACAGACACACCGGGTTCTACTGCTTTATTATAGTATAGATTATATAAAGTAGTAAGTCCTTTGACAGTTTTTCATAAAACTTGCATTTTCAACGGAATGTGTTATTATTTAGTATTTGCTCATTATTTTACCTTGAGCTGTATTTTTTTTATAGCCGAAGGTAGGCAAAAATCATCTTTAGTATGTCAAACAAACTATTCAGCCGCCTTAGAATATCTCCAAACAACGCAACTTGTAAGTCGATGACGTTTAATTTTGATGTTTGTGACGTGTTAGTCTCTCAACCAATCCCAATAAAACGAATCTACCCTTTGTGCAATATTCTATATAGGTACATACCTATTAATGTATATAGTTTCCGTTAGTCTAAGCTCTACAATTATACCTATTCTATAAGTAATATTATTATTATACAAGACGATTAGATTAATCTTTTTGAATCTTTATGTGGATGGAAAATTTGGAATAAAGTGTAGAAAAATATAAACATTTTTTTTTACCTACTAAAGTACCATTGGTTTCGGCGAGGTAGATACATAGTTAACATTGCACGCCTCGTTTACAGCCCAGCGTCATGCCCATAGTCATGCCCAACGTGATGCAATACACATCGGGCAACCGCTGGGTCTAATCCCTAATATTATGCGCCATAAACCGGCATTCTAACGAAATTCCCACAGTGCAGGGAGTTCTTTTCGGCGCACTAAACTTTACTAAAGAATGCCTAGATGGAGATCAAACCCGTCCATGCGCGGTACCTACTTTCAGTGGCCCATCTCTAATTGTTTGAATCAGAAACTACTTCTCACCGAAGAACGGCATTATGTGGTCATTGTCTGCCAGTCTGCTAACTCAAGGAATAGAATCTAGTGGTAAATAAGCATTATTTTGGTTTAGCTATCTAAGTATCGTTACAGCGAAAGACGAGTTCCTTTCGGATTACAATATCTCTGCTTACTCACAATCAAGATAATCGGATACCGGTTCCATTCATATTGTCCGTTTTGCTCTGCGTCAATAGTGTAACTGGATGGCATGACGCGGGGGCCCGGCTTCAGAGGACCTTCGGATCCCAACTTGAGGGGGTCCCCGACCCAAGCCTATACGGGTATAGTTATGCCACTGCTCTGCATGCAGGGAGTAGCTACCGTAGGGCTAGGCGGTGCAGTGCACTGGGACTCTCCGACGCCAGGGGGCCTCCCAAATCTTACCAGTACCTAAACCTAAAACTAAAGCAAGTTTACGCTTATCTGAACGACTTTTTGTTTGCTCCCGCCCTTTGACTTATATTCTACTGCTCCTGCCAGTCCTGGTATGGTACGGATAACCCGGCCTACAATTATATGTAAATATTATAATACCTATTTTTTAAATCGGTTAAGAAATTACCAAGTTCTGAGGTAACAAATATTATTGAAAACAAAAAATACACGTCGAAGTGATTATCTCCTCTTTTTTTTAACTCTAGCATTAAAAAAAACGATAGCCAAGTTGGGAATGGAACGGTCTGCCGAGACAATGTCCGCAGGTTCAAAACCCAAGGCACACACCTCTGAATTTTCGAAGTTACGTGTGTATTGTTTATCAATTATCGTTCGCTTTAACGGTGAAGGAAAACATCGTGAGGAAACCTACATACCTGAGAATTCTCCATAAGAATCTCGAGGGTATGTGAAGTCTGCCAACCCGCACTAGGCCAGCGTGGTGGACTAAGGCCTAACCCCTCTCAGTAGTAGAGGAGGCCTGTGCTCAGCAGTGGGCAATATATAATACAGGGCTGATGATGATGATTAAAAAAAAGATTTTGCATAAATTGCCCGTTTTCTTGCTGACTGTAATATTCTTTTTAAATCTGTGAATGAAGATATTAATACCTTAAAAAATGATGGACAGTCTCCTTAGAATGTTTTCTTGTAGCTATAGCGGTTAAGGCAGCTGCCGTTGCTGCCCCATCTCAAAAATCCACCCTGTTTACTGCCCACTGCTGAGCACCGGCCTCCTCTACAACTGAGAAAGTTTAGGCCTTAGTCCCCCACACCGGCCTAGTGCCGGTTGGCAGACTTCACATACTAACCTTCGAAATTCTTATAGAGAACTTTTCAGGTATGCAGGTTTCCTCACGATGTTTTTCCTTAACCGTTAAAGCGGGCGATAATTCACAAAGAATACACACATAACTTTTTAGGAGTCAGAGGTGCATGCCCTTGGGGTTCTTGGGTTTTGAAGCTGCGGACATTCGTCTCTGCAATCCGTTCCACTCCCAACTAGCCTAAATTAAATCATCATCAAAGAAAGTCATCAAAAAATTATCAGTAGGTAGTCACCAAAACTCCGCGGTGGCCATCTTCGGCGCATTAGGGACGGCTGCGGGCTTCCTCGGACGAAAAGTACCTATCTAAGTTGTCGTCCGCAACCGCCCCTGCGCGCTGCCGCCTGGTGCGGCCCGTCTCCTGTTGTGGGGGGCTCAGAAGCCCCCGCGCACCGAAGGACGCTCTCGGCATCAACGGCAGCGTGAGGCCTACCTGCCACGCTGCCGTCCATCACGGGGGTCACAACAATGTGCTAAAACACACACAAAACTAAAGACGGACAGCCCCCTGCCGCCCGCCCGCGACCCCCAGTGGCTCCTATTAGTCGCCTATTACGACAGGCAGGGGATACCGTGGTGGAGTTCTCCAAACGCCCCCAATCCACAGGGCGGGTAGGTAGTCACCTAGACCCAACCGGGGGGAGGAGGGGGGTTCATGACCCCAATGACGCCCAATCCGACTTTGCCTCGGACCCCCCTATGTGAAAACTATACTTAGCTACGCCCGTGTTCCTAGCTACACTCAAAGAGCATTATAATACTACGGAAAGCTACACTCACTGTCTGCATGCCGACCGAAGTAGTTATTGTAAAAATCTATGATTTTTTATTTTTATCGATTACTTGCTAACACATAGGTAATCTTTATAATAAACTAGCATTGCGCGAGGCTCCGCCCGCGTGGTAAAGTTTTTCCGGGATAAAAAGTAGCCTATAGCACTCGGGTCACTCAGGAGTAATGTAGCTTCCTATTAGTGAAAAAAAAATCAAAATTGGTCCAGTAGTTCCTGAGATTAGCGCGTTCAATCAAACAAACAAACTCTTCAGCTTTATAATATTAGTATAGAAGTAAAGATATGAAATATGGACATTGGGTGAGTTTTTTTATTGTGTTTTTTGCGTTTGGGTGTTTCTGTGAAGTTATTTTTTCATGCTAAGCAAGTACGGAGGTAGTATGTGTGTTAAATATTTTTATTATTTATCAAAATGATACAAGTTCCTAGGTGCAGGTATTTGTAAAGTGCGTTTATTAAATTGGGCAAATTTTGAAATTACTGTTCCTCCATAGAATGGAACGACAAATGTCAAAGTATTGATTGGATGGCCTTTGATTTGTTTTGCATTCTATTTTGTTTCATTCGTTGTGCGCATGTGTCAACACAGGTGCGAAAGAGACCGTGATAGTATCTATTTTATATAAATGTATCGTCCGTGTTATTGTGCGATAAAAATTGTTTGGGATGCCGGAGCGCGGTAGTTGCATTTAAAATTTGTATTTTCAAAACAGTTCAAATATTCCGTGAGTTGTAAACATTAAAATCGTTTCTTCTGGTCCCGATTTACCTCAGCTTCGTTTGGGTGAGTATTTATCTTCTATTTAATTTTAAATTCATATAGATTCAGTTTCTACATTACATCCTATTTATAGGACTGAAAAAATCAATAGCGATGGAGGATCTAGCAAAGGAATATGTTACATATGCGCGGCAATTTGCGAGCAATGGTTCTCTTAGTAAAGCATTCGATTTATATGTTATGGCTTTTGAAAAATGCCCAGCTATTAAGAATCGGCATGAGGCTGAGTTCCGCAGTGTCATCAACAGGTTGAACGAGGTACTGGCTCAGGCCGACAAGATGGAAGAGATCTTCACCAACTTTGCCCGTGCCATGGGATTCTATCCCACAAACAAGCATATTATGAATGATGTTGGCAAATACTTGTACAAGTTTGGTTTCTATTCTGAGGCTTGGTGCCACTTTCAAAACGCTTTACGTCTAGACTCGGGATTTGTGAATGCTGAGAAAAACTTAAATTCTGTCAAGAATCTCTTGATAGAGCGATGGCACTTCCGCATGTTAAATGATAAGACCCGCAATGAGGCTTACCAGGCCGCCATTAATGATACTATTAATCCTTGTTTAGATAGTGTTTTGGATCTAGGCTCGGGCACTTGCCTTCTGTCTTTTTTTGCTTATAAAAATAAACCAATTGCTGTAACAGCTGTTGACAGCAATGAAGTGATGACACAGCTAAGTGAGTGCATCACGCAGGGCATAGGGATATATGATATTATTATTGTGAATAAAGTGTCCACTACTATGGACTATAGAGATATTGGTGGCAAGCGATCACTGTTGATTACTGAGATGTTTGATGCTGGTCTCTTTGGAGAGCACATCCTTCAAGCATTATCCCATGCCTGGGAATACCTGATTAATAACATTGGCAGGGTGTTACCCAGAAAGGCAGAGTTCTTTATTGTTGGAGCAAACTGTGACCGTCTCCATCACAAATATCAGTTGTCCAGGGAATCTAAAAACATGTTGAACATCCCGAATCTGAATGTCCATATTATGACTATCGATGAAACTTATGATTGTGAGGATGTTCATCTTTTCAAGGACTTGACATTCTTGACTGAAAATCAGTCTGTTCTCAAAGTGGACTTCAATGATCCAAATGATTTAAAAGAGAAGCTGACACGCACTGAACCATATGAAGTTAATGTTAAAGTCAAAGAGTCTGGTACAATGAATGTTTACATTGGTTGGTTCAATTTGTATTTGACTGATAAAATCACCATAACTACCAATCCTCAATCTAGCAAGAAAGCAAGTGCATGGCAGCAAGCTGTATTCTTTGATACTAAAAATATAAGTGTAAAGGCTGACGATACAATATCTTTGGATGTATTCTTGAATGGAGGGAAACTTTCTATGGCACCTAGTGATTCCACTAACCAAGTTATAAGGGTCGCTCCAGACACAATGCGTTTTGTCAATGACCCAGACTTTACCAAGATGATAAATGGATGCATTGGGATGGCCAGTGTGTATCTGGGACAGATTGCTGACATTTCACAGATCAGCATTATTGATGTATGCCCATTCCCCTTGTTTGGCTTTTTGATGCTCAAAAGGGGGGCTCAGTTACTTACATGTTACGCAAAGACGCCCGAGGATAAGCGCTTCTTCAAGAAGGTCTTTAAAGCAAACATGATACCCCTTACGAAAGTGAAAATCTTAGTAGAGGAAGAATGGTCCGCCGAGGCTTTCGGAGATGATAAATATCACGCTATATGCTGCCATGTAGTGGACTCCTGTGGCGATGTTGATATTCAAGACAGGGAGATCGCTTTATACCTGAAAGAGCACCATCTGTTGCAAGGCGGCCTGTTCTTACCTGCTGATGTGAAGATTGTGGCGCAAGTGGCGAGCAGCCAGTGGCTGGACTTGAATAACCACGTCTACAACGAGAACGCGTGCGGGTACGATGTGGCGCCTCATATGAACAAGTTCAAAGTATCGCAGAACTTCTGCATTGATTTCGCCAACTTGGAACACACAACCCTTACTGAGCCTGTTGTGGTGGGATCGCTGATAGACCAGTCGCGTACTCAGACAGTAACTGTGCCAGTGACTAAAGCCGGCGAAGCTAGCGCTATACTCTGCTGGTACAAGATTGAGCTGATGGAGGAACTGAATGAAATCTCAACTAACAAAGGCACAAGCTTTACTGACGGCACGGCGTTCTTGATCACGAAAACTGCCTTGACTACTGATAAGCCGCTCAAGATGACTCGCGCTTCGGACCCCGATGGTTCGTACAAAGTATCGTTTGAAATCGAAACAACATAAATTATGTGTTTGACGTTCGAGCACTTCATCATTCCTTTATGATCTCAATAGTAGTTTAAAATCTCTATGTTTAGTTCCTACATGATGTATAACACATGAGATAATCTACATTCGTACTTAGAGATAGTCATCGAGTTTAATGTGTCACATATTATTTAAGTGACCATACTCAGATCGGGCGAGCTTGTATCCATTATTATTAGTTACAGTACTAAATAATACATAATATTGTTATAAATAACTTTAAAGACGAGGTAGTAAGGATATGAATACACTACAGGGTGTTGACGCCTATAATTTTAAATTAGGATTTTTATTTCAAAGAACCAAAATTGCTCTTATTTATGAATTCGAAAAATTGGCTCATGTTATAAAAAATATGAGATAACATTTTCGAAAGTCGTCTTTATATTTATTTTAGCCGGTTATGAACACGTAATGTAAGCCAAATATATGTGATCAATGTTTGTGCCACTCATGTCTATATTTTGTATACTTTATTAATTATGTATGTAGATTTTTTATTCTAAACGCTCAAATAAAGCACCAAATTGTAAGTGTAAGGCTTAACCAGTTCAGACTAAGGCCGTTTCCTGGATGGATATTTGAAATACTTACATATAAAAAAAAATGCACTCATACTAGAACAGTCGGTCTATGTCACACCACATAAATAGTCTGAATGGGTTAAGAGGACAGGAGGTGAAAGAATGTTCATTTTAGATCTGTGTTAAATTAATCTCATATCAAATAAAAAGTCAGACTCTCAAAGAGTCTGAAAATGTATTCGGTAGAATATTTAATGTAATATTATGATAATATGCTATCTATTGTCCAAGTTTTGAACTATTTATATACACTATGTTATCTGTGTAATACCTACTTATAAAAATAAAATATTAAACGCATGCTTTGCCTTATTTTAACGCAACAACTATGCGCCCTAGAATGGTAGAGAAATAAACATACCTACTTACACACAACAATATTATGTAGTTACATGTACCTACCTAAAAATGTTGCACCTCCATCATTAATGAGTACCTAGGTAATTAATTATGAGATCGTTATAGATCTCATGCGTTATAGATTAATTGCGTTCGAAAGACTGTTCCGCCTTCGGGCTGTTCCTTTACGAATATCCACATTTTGACCTAGGTACTTATATTGTGATAATGATCTCATACCAGTAATGCATTAGCATCGTCCACCACGTTTAGGTTAGGTATACTATGCTATTCTTATTAGTAAACACACAAAAAAGAACTAAAGGACTATTATAATAAATGTTGTATAAAAAACTCGACTTCTTCGGTGGCGTAGTTGTAATGCGGTACCACTGCAATGCTGAGGTCTCGGGTGCGATCCCCGGGTCGGGCAAAGTGATATTGGATTTTTCTATTCAGTATCTGCTCGGAGTACGGAATTTGTGCGCGATATGGCGATAGACTCGCCCCCTATCACATCTTCTTTTTTGTTTTATCGCGGGCTAATCTGCCTGTATCACATCATGGGACGGAATACGCACGGTGAACAGTGGGGTGGGTGGCACTAGTTGCGCCTCTGCCTACTCCTTCGGGGATAAAAGACGTGAGTATGCGTATAGAGTTAGAATGTTCTAGCAAGAATTATTTACCTAAAAGCTGCTCTATCATATTTTTTGAAATCCCTCGTTCACATAGCCTCTTAGCCTAGCCACCAAGCCATAGAACATTTTAATACATTTTTAATTCTGAGGTCTAATTTTATCATGCTCTGTTACTTCTGTTAGTTACTTAAACAGCCTGTTAACTGTCTTAACGGACTGTTACTAGTTTTTGAGTGTCCCACTATGACCTAACAGGTGCTTATCTTCCTTAACTGAAATGAAATCATTTATTTGAATCCATAATATTGTGTTAGATTCGTCAATTTTTACTCTAGCACCAGTTCGGAAAGCAGTTTCCACCAGAGAAGAACCAGCAAGAAACTCTAGGGTTGCTCTTTTCAAAATGAGTTAAAAGCTATGAATTAGGTACAGTGTATAATATTAAAAAAATACATAGGTATAGGTTTTTATTTTATTTAGAGCAGTTCATATAGTTATTTGCATAATAATACGCTTTCAATTCCCATCCGAGTGTACATCCCTCTCATGAATCACGAAATAATTGGATGATCTATACTTTTTCAATATAGGTATCAAAGATTAGCTCTTAGACATAGTAAGCGAAATAGGCAGACCAGCCCACACAAGCAGCATCCGTTCACGAGTATAACGCATGTGCCCGCCATCGGCCTCCTGAAACATGTTGCAGGGAAGTGGCCGACCCGGCACATGACGCCGCCACAGGCATAGACAGTTACGGTCTTATTCATAATAAAACGCTAATCGAAGGTAAAAACCTCCATTAGATATAACGTCCTATTGGCCTATCGAGCGTTCGATAAAATTTCTTATTCATAATGGTTTTTTGTAGCTACTATAAGTGAATTGCCGTTATAGTACATGATGTTGCCAACACGTAGAAAAAAAATATTTCAGTTGATTTCTACCAATTTATACCAAGCTTTGTCTCTGGAAACAACTATAAAAAAAACAACTTGTCAATGTCAGTTGTCAAAATATAAATTGGAGGGAAACTACCAATGTATGTATTATAGTGTTTATTTTCTCATTAAGTTTGTTGATTGTTCTGGAAAGTAATTAAAAACAGAAAAAAATAATAAATTGGAAGTATGCAGCAATTAAAAAAAGAAAAACGGCAAAGGGGTGAAAATTGTCTGGAAGAAGACAAGGTTGGTGCAGCTATTTTACGTACTTATTTGAAAGTTCCAGTTTGCGCGATTCATGCATGCATTACTAACAGTATTGTTTTCGCTTTCAAGATTATATTAAAGGAACTGGTGAGGGAGTGGGTCAGTGTCCTCGAAAATAAAACTACGGACAAGAACTCCAAATCCATGAAGGTGGCGGCGTGGAATGACTTGAGAAAGAGGTGCTAACTTAAATCTAATATTGCTACTTTTGCATTGTTTTCATGTTAAACAATATTTTAACTGGTGGTAGGTCTCTCTGTATGTAAGAGGCCGTCTGGGTGGGTACCACCGCAATGTCTATTTCTACCGCCAAGCAACAGTGTGCATGCACTGTTGTGTTTCGGTTTGAAGGACATTGTAGCCAGTGTAACTACAGGACATAATGAGACTTAACATCTTATGTCTCAGGATGACGAGCGCAGTGGGATGCCACACAGTACTTTGTAACTCAAGGTGCTGGTTGGTGTTGCTACTGTTTATGGGTGGTCGTATCGCTTACCATCAGGCGAACGGCATGCTCGCCTCGACATTGAATGCCATAAAAAAAAATAAAAAACATATACACAATTAAGACATTCCTTAAACAAACTTATTTTTTCATTCCAGTTTTAACTGTATGTGTAATGGTATCCACGCTCAGTAGTGCACCTGAAATCACAGTGGGGCCTCTTAAAAATGAAGGCTAAAAAGCAAAGGCGGAAGAGAGGAAGGAGCTGCTGAAGACTGGTGGTGGCCCACCACCAGTAATAAAAGGAGTCAGTAGTGAAGACATCAGCAGCTGGCTGCCTAATGAATTTGTTACCGACACAAATGAATTTGACTCTGACAGTATAAATCAGGTAATATTCATTTATGGCATGTTTTTTTTGTAACCACTGAGTCATAGATTTTGTAACTATTTGTATATTTTAGATGAGAATATCATAGCATATTGAAGATTCACCTTTACAGGACAAATATTCAAAACCCTCTGCTTTCACACATACTACAACTACTGTAAATAATATTATTGAAGAGGTATGTTATACCAAAAGTCAAATTAAAATCAATGTAAAGATCATAGTTCAACACACACACATGATGGTGTGCCCTGGTGGCCCTGTGTAGGATACCATACCGTAACAGCCCTGTATTAAATACTGCCCACCATTGTACATATATAAATAAAACTTATGTTTTTCAGGTGATAGTTGTGCCTCCTCCAAATTCACCTTCCGGTGAAATAATGAAGGAGGTATTTACAAATCAATATTAAGTAATTCCAGTTCCATGCTATAAACCTAAATGATGCTGTTATATATTTAAATAAATACAACATATTTATTAGATGCCAGTTGTGGAGCCACATCCTCCAGAGGCTTCAGCTCCACGGCCAAAAAATAAATAAAAAAAGGTTCTTGCAGTAGGTAAACTTTAAATTAATTTCCATATTTAAGTAATTCTTTTATTTTGTTTATACCATACCAGCCCCGTATTATATACTGCCCACTGCTGAGAAAGGGCCCTATATTACTACTGAGAGGGTTTAGTCCACCACGCTAGCCTAGTGTAGGTTGGTAGACTTCACATACCTTCAAAATTATTTTTGGGGAATTCTCAGGTATGTAGCTTTTTTCACAATGTTTTCCTTCACTGCTAAAGTGAACAATAATTGATAAACAATACACACATAACTTTTGAACCTGCAGACAACTGTCTCACCAGGCCGTTGCATTCCTAACTAGGCTATTGTCAACTATGAATGTTTATACATTGCATTATTTCAGGTTTGTCGCGCACCTGCAGAACAAATAGCTGAATTCGAAATCCAGTGCCGAAAAGTGCTGCATGCCATGCAGATGAAGAATGAGCAGTAGAAAAATATATTTTTTAAATTAAAAGAAACTAGTAAAAAAAAACTTAATAATTATAAACCAAAAAGTATCTAAACTATATGATGTTTAATTATTACCTTTGGGTGTGCACTTCATTCAATATTGGACACACTATCCCCTGATACTTAAGTCTCTTTGAGCGATTGTAATGTCGTGCAAAATTGCAATGGCCACAATACCTAGTGATATTTACAAGGTCAAATTTTACAGACATGGCATAGAGCAGGCATTGGAAGCACTGTTTCCATACATCAAAGCAACAATACTTGCCTCATTGTATTTCTCTGTACCACATAGTCTCATTACAGGTGTATATAAATATGGCTCCACATGTATACCTTACTGCTATAGCCACTTTTTTATATATTCATATAAATAGAATATTAGGATAATCTTATATTACTAATATTAGAAATACGAAAGTTTGTGAAAATGTTTGAATATTTGTTAAGTAAACTCAGAAAAAGCTAAATGGATTTGGCATACAGGTAAACCATATCCTGGATTAACACATAGGCTTCTTTTTATCCTGATAACTTGCTCTCATGGAAAATAATGTGGTTTTTATAAATAAAAGGCGCTGGCGTCTTACTGGTTTCGCTATAAATCGCTACAGTGTTTCGGGACTTGTAGTGGGAAGCCGCGAGCAACAACTAGTAAATCATAATTTTATTTTTCAGAATATGATAGTTGTACCTCATCAGACTCCACTTCCAGCAGGAAATAGAAATGAGATATTTATGTATCAGTATTATGCTATATTCATGTAAGATACTATTGTTTCATGTGGAGATGTAAAACATATTTTTCAGGTATTAGTTAAAAAAAATACAGTACTTAATAAAATAAAAACTTTATTCATTACGTAGGCATATAAAAGGCTCTTATGACAAGTCAATACATAATATTCATTTTTCAATTACTTAAATTATTTAGGGAACCAACACGGCCTAGCAGGTACAGAAGACATGGGCAGGGTGGAAAGGATTAGTTCCACTTTCCTTCCTTCCCTCCCTTCAATACTATTAACAATTTGTTCAATACACAGAATAATGCATGCATATATGTATAAGAAATAAAAAAAGTGTGTCTCCTCCAAATCCGCCACCTGAAAACAAAAAGTATTTTACAAATCATTATTAAATCATTCTAGTTTGATGCTATAATCCTGTAGGATACTAAAATCCACCTGCATGGTGCACCTGGAAATATAAAGGAGGTATTAACAAATCATCATTAAGTATTTCCAATCTTGTGCTATAATCCTGTAGGGTACTGATGTATATTTAAATAAATAAAGCTTATTTTCAGTATTACATTCAAAATAATGTTTATGCATTGCAGGAAAAAGTAGCATGCTATTCAAATGGACAATAACCTCCAGTGAAATATTTTTTATAATCTTAATGATGTAATAATAAAAGAAAAATATAAATTTTATAAAATGATGACAATGACTAACTACAATTAGGATGTTTAATTATAATTTAATTATTTGAGTGTAAAAAACTTCATTCATTGAAGTGCCTAGCTATAAAAGCCTGCAAAATGGCAGAATTTCTACCCTGTCTAGGGTGTGGTTCAATATTAATTGATTCAGACACCTATTCAATATCAGACACACTTTCTTCTGTGGCATATGTCTCTCTTTGAGCAATTACAATGTTGTGCAACACTGCAAGAGCCACAATAGTATTCTTCACATTGCCTAATTTACAGACATGCCATGGAGCAAGCATTGGAAGCGCTGTTTCCACACACCAAAGCAACCCTCCACAACATTTCTTGTTGAAATATGTGCCTCATTATATTTCTCTTCAGCATGACTAAGTGGTCTCTCCCTGAATCTCCTAGAAGTATACCCCTTAACTCACCTGCTTCAAAACATTCTTTGAGGGTCGATTCATTAAATATCTGGGAGGCATGAGTGCTGCCTCGCCACCTAAAAACAATATCCCTGATCCGAAGACGCATCACAGGTAACCTACAACAATTATTATCTTTTTTATGCAATAAAGTAAAGCCTATCGTAGTTTACTTTATATATTCCTGAAAATCTTACCTGAACATTGAGGGAATATCCTTTTCTATTTATGTAATATTGGGCTGCATCACCACCATGTTTTTTTTATTTATATATGCATGCAATCAATACAACCAATTACAGATGGGAAGCCTCTTACATGGTGGAATTCTGTCATTAGCTGTTGTTCCTCTGCAACAGAAGTGGGCATCATTATATAATCTGCAGCACGTCGTGCGAGCGCACGCGCTACTCTGCTATATATGCGGCTGATAGTGGCTTGAGATAATCCATAGAGGTCTCCAGCATCTTCTTGAATCTGTAAAGAAAACGAGTCTTAAAAGTAACGCATCATTAGGTATACCCAAGTTTGTATAAATATCGAAAAGGATTAACTTACCTCTTACCTTTACGGTGCAGCTGTAACTCTTCGCAGACTAATTCAATTATAAAAGCAGCCGTTCGTTTGGAAAAACGATACAGTTTACGGAATTCCTCGTCATCCATAGAAAACGGATCAAACTCTGACGATAAACTTTTCTACGTGAAATATTTTCAATTACTGCAATGCTATGCAGGGTTTGTAAGGCTTCCATTATTTATACACAAGTAAATAAAAATACTTCTTGAAACGAAAATTATGCGCTACGAGATCGATGTGTTGTTTACTTTAAATCGACTGACAATTGACATCGGAAATCGGCGCCAAACACGAAACAGCTGACCGACGGCGGCCATTTTTTTGTTACGGAACGCTTTAAAGAAGGGGTCTAGCTCCTATAAATCAAAGCAACTTCACCGTAGGCTTATAGGCCGTTTTAGCGCTTTTGAACCATTATGAATAACAATTTTTTACAAGCCTCTACTAACGGCCCTATAAAGTTCCGAAGAGTCATTATGAATAAGACCGTTAGAGTGTATGTCATACGTTACAAGAGCCGTTTACAATTAATTGTATTATATTACTACGAATTAAAAAAACGGCGTTCTTTCATGGGACGCGCGATACTCGTTAATTTTAATGTCCGATTAACTAACGCCCATTAAATAAGAAATTGGTAAAATTGGACCTAAACCTATATGGCTTAGATGAAGACATTCTGTAGTGGGGTGGGTACGTTATTCATACAACTCAAAAATAAGTAGCTATAGGTACGCTAGGAGAAGTGAAAAAAAACTTGAAACTTGCAATTGATTTTCGCCCAAGCGCGCTTGTATGGCAGGATTTCCACTGACCCTAAACGCTGATTTTACAGAGTCAAAGTGAGGTATTTATGATTGGCTATAGTCAGGCGGAGTTATTATAGGATCGGCAACTATGGCAGAAAATAGAGCGGCCTTCTACGAAATGGATCGATCGCGACATCCTGGAGCTGGCAACTGCGGCGGAAATAGACCAGTGATGGTGACATAAGTGAGATTATGTATGTACTACCTACTTATATTAAATCTACCTACATAGAAACTTGGGACCTAAGTGATCTTAGAGAAAGATTTAGCCAATTTTGGTTTTGACTGGTGAACCACGCACCATAAACATCCTGTGTAGACTACAGTTAGTCCTAGATGCACTAAACATCATAGCTGACTAGCTCCATCTTTGAATTTAAGGCTTAAGCATCAGCGAATTGTTTCTTTTGTCTATTCATGTTTTATGTATAATATGACTACATGGACAAGATTCTTGATGATAACTCTTACCTAAGTCTCACAAGGCTCCACAGTGTTATAAATATGGCTTCAAGTTCTCTCAGATCAGAACACAACAGTCATCAACTTTTGCACAGTAGGTACACTGATGTTTACCACCAAAGAAACTAAAGTAAAGGTAGTTACTGATAGATGTAAAAGTTATAATGTTGACTGGATAATTACTTCTTCTTTGTTCTTGTGAAAGTTGAACATTAAAAAGAGGGGCGTAGCTACCGCCGCATTAAGGCCCTGCATGCTAATCTGGACTCAAAAGCTGGCAAACCTGAATGAATCCTAAGAAAATTATATACAGACAAGCTACACCACTACGTGGATAACGAACGGTCCGCATTATAAAACGCTCTGCGATGCGATGTACTTACCTACTTATAACGTAGGTATATAACACTTTTACATTCTACATGACATAAAGAAAAGTGAGCGAGCAAAATACGAAGGACAGGTAAGAAAACGAAATCTAGTCTCATAATAATTTTTATTTCTAATTTTGATTCTCAAAGTTCTCTTAGCGACTATCTTTCTATTGTACTGCATACCTATTTAGTAGGTAGCCATTATTTATGTGTCAAGCAAAGGCAAAGCGAATGCAATAGAGTAGTTTCCTATGTTTGGTTTTGTACATTATTTTAGATGTAACAGAAAATAAAACGAAAAAGAAATTCTTCTGTGAAATCTGCATCAAAATCGATTGAAAAATAAAGCAGTTATGCAATTTTGAAATATTCTTGTTAGCAAAAGTGGGGTCGTGGCGGGGATATCGCGGTATCTCTTTCGCACGCAGGCAGCGTTATGGCCGATGGCGCTTGGTGACGTCACAGCCTAGTATTGCTGTTATTTTAGATTTTGGATAGCATACACTTTTTATAATTGTATTTTTAAAAAAGTAATCAACTACCCTATTACACTAGTGGCGTAAGAGAGAGGGGAGGAGGGTCCGCCCCGGGTACCAAGCACCAAGGGGTGCCAACCAATGCTATGCCGCCACTGTGCAATTACATATTTGCTATGAATGGATGTCAGTGGTCTTTAAGCATCTGGTGACAAACCTGCTCAAATGCCCGTTCTACAAAAAGTTGGCCGTTACACTTGCGATATTTCTTTAGTTTGTGTAATCAGTTGTTTTACCTTTATTTAACTACCTGTGTAGATTGGTATCATCTTGTAGGTAATAAAAGTGTTTCCGGCGGAAATTATGAAGAATGCGTTACCTAAATAACTATCGCCGCTTTTTTTTCAAAGTCGGCTTTAGTAATTTTTATTTAAGTTCCAACTGCATTATTCTAGCGAGAGCCTGTGGCGCTATCCTTAGCCCTTGACGCTCTCCCTAAGACCTAGCGCCCAAAGCTAACGCCCGGCCCGTCCCATCCAAAAGCCGCTACTGCATATAATCCCCGAAAACTACCTACGTAACCACTTGCTAAGATACCGGATAGGCAGTCAGTAATATCTCCTCGATTTCCCCTGCGATTATCTGGAAATTCCTCAGAACTCTGGGTATAGGCAAAGTTAAAAGCTTAGGCTCTCATGGTGTGACCCTTGGATTGGATGAAATTAATCAACATTTCTCCACTAGTACCTTGACCAGAGACCATACCAAGCGTCGTACCTTGGATTTTTAGCTAGCCTTCCGAGGTCTACAACTAACCCTTTCCAGTATTCTCCGGTTCCATCTGGTGAGATCAAAAAGTTAATCCTTGCGATTAAATCCAATGCAACTGGTTATGACAGCATCAGCCGTTGCATGATCCTCGATCATTTTCTCCCGCCCATCTCACATAGGTATTGTAAATTTTACGTTTAGCGTTGGTGTGTTCCCGTCTCTTTGAAGGAACGCCATTGTTATTCCGCTTCCCAAAATCCCTAATCCCTCACTCGTCAACCACTTCCGTCCGACTTCTATTCTCTCTTTCGTTTCCAAGGTGCTGGAAGCCTGTGCACACAAGCAACTTTGTAAGCACGTTCACGTAAACAACTTGTGCCCACTTCAATCTGGCTTCAGATCTGGCCACAGTAACGGATCCGGTGAATTTTTTAAACACCTTTAATACCGTCAGTCACGACCGCGATATCCTCTTAGTAATCCTCTCCCATATTTTGATCTCTCCCGCGGGGCTGGATTGGTTCCTCAACAACACTTGGTTACTGAACAACTCCTTCTCAAACTGGTGCAATACCGACTCCTTGTCAATCTGGTGCAATATCGACTCCTTCTCAAACTATTGCAATATCGATACCTTGTCAAATTGGTGCAATACCGACTTCTTGTCAAACTGGTGCATTACCAACTCCTTGTCATCTGGCGCAATATTGACTCTGGTGTCCCTCAAGGCGGTATACTTTCTCCATTGTTATTTTGTATCTTTATAAACCTCATAACTCGTAACCTTAATGTGCGTATCATCTATATCTGATGACTTGCAGTTATATTCACAGGCTGGCGTTGAATGTGTGGCCATTGCTGTAGACAGGGTTAATAGGGACCTGAAACCTATTAAAAGTTGGTCAGATAGTTTCGGCTTATCTGTGAACCCCATGAAATCCAATGCAATGCAATCAGCCCTGTATTATATACTGCCCACTGCTGAGCACGGGCCTCATCTACTACTGAGAGGGGTTAGGCCTTAGTCCACCACGCTGGACTAGTGCGGGTTGGCAGACTTCACATACCCTCTAAATTGTTATGGAGAATTCTCAGATATGTAGGTTACCTCACGATGTTTTCTTTCACCATTAAAGCGAACGAAAATTGATAAACAATACACATGTACCTAACTTCGAAAAGTCAGAGGTGTGTGCCTTGGGCTTTGAACTTCCGAACATTGTCTAGGCAGGCCGTCCCATTCCCAACTAGGCTATCATCTACTCTCTAACCCCATGAAATGCCAGGCTATAATTACCTATATGCAGTCCGAGGATCATAAGTAGATTGGATCTTTCATATATCTTTCCCGTTGTTTTTGATGGCTCGGTCATTCCAATTGGTGTTCATGCGTTAAGGGCCTCGGGCCTCAAATCGACGCCACACGTAGCTGGCGACCCCAGGTGACCTCTGTTAGTCAGAGAGTCATCGGTGCTCCTCGCTCTCTGTATCGCCTGATGAATTTCCTTCCGTCCAAAACCAAGACTGCTTGTGCAAACCTTAATCCTTCCGGTTATCGACTATGTTGATGTGTGCTACTTTGATCTTAATGCAGATTTACTCAATAAACTCGACCGTCATCTTAATAACTGCATTTGATTCGTTAATCGTTTATATAATGTTCGCAAGTTTGACCACATTTCTTAATCTTAACGATCGCAGTTCAAATGGCTTCCCATCCGCCAGCGCCGTTCGTTGCATACGCTCACTACCCTCGTTTCTATTCTTACCTCTCCTACCCCTTCTTCTTATGCCTCTCAACTTTATTTACCATTGTGATACCCATGATAGAAACCTGCGTTCGTTCAGAAATTTCCTTCTTAAGTGTCCTCCTCATAGCTCTGACTTCCTTCACTCTTCCTTTGCTATCCAATCTGTGGTCCGGAACGCACTCCCACACAACATTTAAAATGATAGTTCGGCAATTACTCATCCAGTAGCAGATTAGTACTTATACCTACAAATACAAATAATTTATTTTTCAATCTTACGCTAAAATACATGTACCTACACATGACACAGTGGTACCCGCACTAGGCGAACCTGTATCGCGGGCTACCTGAGAGTTTTACCAGGATATATTTTAACTCAGATTGTACAGAGTGAGCCAAAAAAGAACAAAAATAAGAAACCAAGAACCAAAGGACATGTCCAAAAACGGGCCTGAAATTCTAAACAAGACAATTTATATATATTTGAATAGAACTCCTGAAAACTAACCTTTTGCAATAAATCGTTTAATTTTAAAGACCTCCGATTTTGAGATTTATGTAATTATGTTTGGCTTGAAAATTACACTTAATATGAACGTTTTTAAAAAAGTTGGTTATGAATAGAGGGGTCTAAAATTTTTTTTTAAATGGATTTAAGTTCCATATTTTGCCCTTTTAATATCCCTAAAGTTTTAGCCTGGTTAGATTTTGAGGCCCAGCACTCATACAAAAAGCGGACATCTTCTTCATTTAACACCTGAAATTTTGTTAAAGGTTTTTTTGTTACAAGGTAATTTTTGAATAGTACCCCCCTACGTATTTATTTATGTATGTAATTGTTTATGTATATATTTTAAGTAATTATTTATGTACACTGTACACAGTTGTATATGTAGCATATAAGTATACATATATTATGTTTAAAGTCGACTGAGAGAAAATGCCCTTCGGCATTAAGTCCGTCTGTACTATACCTTTGTATAGACTTTCCTGCGCCTGATCTCTCTCTGGTCACCTCGGATTGCCGTCCCACCGGACTATGCGAGTGAAGGAATAGCGAATGCACCTGTGTATTGCGCACACACTTGTGCACTATAATATCTCCTGCGTACCTGCCCGATCTCCGTTGAGATTGGCCGCCGGGGCCGAAACTGACTAGGAGGTTTACGTTTTTTTGTACAAAGTGTTAAATTAAATAAATAGCACTTACTAATCCACATGGATTTCCTACTTATCTGTGTGGATTTCCTTCAAGTTTCCAAACTAGGTATCGCTAATATGTTCAGAGAGAATCTAAGTACATACTATATCTATTTGACCAGTGACCACGCAAATTTCTTTGAACTTGATTGATTACTTGATAGTTGATACTATACGATTTGTTACCTATGCCTACATTTTTTTATATACTTACCTAAGTGAATGGCAAGTCGAGCAAGCCGTTGGCATAAAGATTGGCGTCATGACCGTCCATAAAAACGAATTCCACCTGAACTTTGAATTACAAAACACTGGGGTCTGGGGGTCAATTGCAGTGTCCGGTTTACCGTGAGACATTTGGTAGGTAGTAGGTAACTAGATGTTAAATCTCCTAATACCCAGCAATTAGGTACACTGGCTATGTAATATGGTTTATTTTGTAACAAAAGCAGATTACTACTGGTAAGTATCTATATTATGTAGATTTTGAGTAATCATTGCAATCAGTAAATTAATATTTAAATTTCATCTCAATACAACACGGAAGACTAAAACAAGCGAATGTCCCCCTGATACCTAACTGTATATATACAGGACTATACATGCATATATTTGAGAATGTGCCGATCAGGTTCAGTCCCATTTCATTTATTAATTCCCTGCAGGCAGTCTGGATGGCCATAAATCAATAGTTACACGCATGTGTAATGTCTCGTAACTATAACGGTGTGCGTTATGCAATAGGTGCAGCTGCAGGCCCAGTGCAGACGCGCAACTCTTCCGCGCAGGGGACTCACAGAGGTCAACAGGTATTGATGAGATGCGTCCAAACTACTGATATCATACCCGTGGAAAGCAGCGAAATATGCCGCGCAACCTTTGACCTATAGTTTATAGATATGTTAATCGCATACACCATCGTTCTGTGTATTCGCTTACTAGTAGTTTATTTTAAACATCATGGATTTGAATGCAGTTTTCAAGATTGTTTTAAGGAAGTTATTATTTCATTGATATTCACTAACTTGTTTCAGTACCTACTGATGAATCTATTTTGGTACCTAATGTGGCACATGAGATGACATTCGGAACTTACATACATGTAATATGAATATTACTATGATAAAAGTACTTAATATTAAAATTATGTAAAAGTATTTTTTAAGCAGGCTCCTTAAGCATTACATGGTTTGCAATTATTAACTAATAGCTGTATGGGAATTGCCTTTCTGGTTATTCTGAATTGATTAACAATTAGTAACACACCCAAGCTCATCCCTTCTCTCTCCAATGGGTAGGTAAAGACGTTACTAAGTGTGGCTATCGGCATATTAGGCAATTGTTTCAAATCTGTACAACTCACTGGGCGTCGCCAGAGACCAGCTGCCCCCTCCCCCCAACGGATTCAAAACTAATATTATATAGGTACCCACTTCTGTATGTACTTGTGTTGAAATATTGGGACTACCACTGCCACACCTGGAAATTGACACAGGAATGTGTTCATAGCCTAAATTACCACAAGTCCTATGTAGCATATCAATAAAATATCCATTGCATTAGTCAAAATTTATAAACATAAAAGCGAAATACCATTCTCCAATTAGGTATCAGGAGATTTAAAAAGCTATGTTACACACACTCTAAATCTGGCAGGTTTATTATGGGACGTGGCTGTGCGCCATTTTCGAATACCTCTGTGGATTAAATGGAATTTATTTTCATTACAAACTGTAACTATCTAGATACTACCGAAAACTTTTAATATTAATCTGTAAATAGAAATAAAATTTTAAGGCAATTTTATAATAACATAATATCCGAGTTAAGGAAATGTTCCGCAAGTATAACATAGTTCTTAGAACTTGTATTGTTCAAATCAAGTATTTTTGAGTCGAAATAAAAAACCTATAGATGGACCAAACCGTTGTATAGGCCTATGCTGGGAGACCATGGTCGGATTCCAGGTTAGGCAACGATCTGTGTGGATTTTTCCAACATGATTTTCCAGTTAAAGATCGTTCAGGGGAGGTTTATCAGGACTGTAGTCGAAAAGTAGTCGGGTAAAAAGGGGAACGAAACGTGTGTTGCGTCGTCCCTTCATTGGAGATTAGAGGATGATAATTTTAACGTTATGGATAGATATTGCATACCCGTTATAAAAAGTAAAGTATATTTTATGTAATACCTAACAGCCGGTCTCAATAACTTACTAACAGATAACAAACAGCTAAAATGATTACTTTTGGTGGTTATCTGTGTTTCTATAATCTAGAGAGATAAGAATACCTCCTATCTATCGAAGGGTAAAACTGATTACTGTCCAGTGTTGCAGTTCGAAGTAGCCTAAAGTCGTCCAATCTTGGGTAAAAGGGAGGAGCAAAAAAGGTCCCCATTTTCGATTCATTAGTGTGGAAGGTGATTTCCGTCGAAATGTACAGTAAAAGTTAAAAATGACCCAAGTTTCATCAAAAATAGAGATTTAGCCTAAATGGCGACGGATAGCTCGCCATCCTCCGAAGCCTAAATGGCGACTGGTCGCAATTCACATTTTTTGGTCGCCCCCGACACCTTCCGAGATAGCCTAAATGGCGACAATATAACTAAAAAAATAATAAAAATCGCAATGGCTGGTGAGCATTCCCATCGCTAAGCAGTTGTGTACAAGTTCAGATAGATCATGTAATGCAACATGTGCAGCCGAGAGTATATCAAATATGGCTGCGTGTGTACTTACTACTTACGTATGAAAATACTGCAACATGGGGCGAATATGAAATAAGAGGTGAAAATTGAAGCCAGATATTAATATTTATTTAGATATTTAATTGTATAATACAAATTGACGAATTGTGATTTATTTTGATCCTTTTCACCTTAAATATCATACCCTATATCGCAGCATCGTTTGTAAGCAGACGCAATTAAATAAATAAAACAAGCAAGTAGTATCAAGTGGCTTTATTGCAAGCACGCGATGCTACTGACGTTGTCAGCCGCCATATGGGTTGTCCGTCCCGGCGGCGTTGACGCGGCCGTCACAGCGAGTGCGAGACGCGGCCACGGGGCTCAGCCGGCGGTTGCTGGCTTAGTCAAAGAGACCGAAGCCCATGTCGTCGTCGCTCTCAGAGTCCTCTTTCTCTTCTTTCTTCTCCTCGGCTTTCTTGGCGTCAGCCGGAGCGGCAGCGGCGGGGGCAGCAGCTGCGGCCACCGCTGCGAACTTGGACGGGTCCTAACGAAAATACAGTAATTTAGTACTGAACTTTACATATTTATGTAGTTGGGAATTTCGTGATACAACTGTGCCTTCAAAATGCCAGTGCAATATGTATAAACAAAATCACACTAGGATAAATTTGAAGTCTTATGTAGTCTGAAAGCGAAGCCAGATAACTTACGATAATATGTTTCTCTGGTATTAGAACAGACATAATCATTGCAATTTTTGGGCCTTAAGAGTAATAAAAATAGTTAAATATATTATTAAAACAGGTTTTTGTATCATTTACTAACCCAAATGAGTTTATGTAACTGAATAAAATAAAAATAGACAATGCTATACTTAAATACGCGCATACAAGGTTGTAGTATATAACACAGAAAGACCCACCTTGATGAACTCCTTGATGGTGGTGGCCTCCTTGAACTCCACCTCGGTGACGGCGGCGATGGCAAGCAGGTTCTTGAATCCGTTGGCGATGGAGTGAGGAGCCGAAGCTACGGTCGGGTAGCCGATGGACAGCGACAGCGCCGCCACATTAGCTACTCCAGCCAAGAACTTCTCACGAAGATCCTCGGGCTTGATGTCCAGGATGGCTGGCGCGAAGATGGTGCCAGAGTCATACACCTAAAACGATGGTTGTGTTGCACATTAATTACTGACAAACATGTTTTTTAATTGCAAAGGCTTTAAAATGTTTTTATTTAATGCATTCCTGTGTAAACCCTCAAATATGATGTGGTTTATAATTTAAAAATTCAATTGTATTAGAATTTGTATGCTATCAGCAAATAATATTAGTACAATAAATGCTAGTATCATATTGCTGCATAACAAATTATTTACCAAAGGTAAATTATCAGCTTGCATTTATTGTTCACAAGCTGTACTCAACACTTTGGAGGTTTCAGTTAGACAATTATTATTTAATTGCCAATAATACTTATAAAATACAATCCTGCATCCTATATTTATTTAAACACGCATGACAATGGTCTTGCAAACTTAAAACACAATGAGTGTAATAGAGTCAAGATTATAATATTATTAAAATTCCTTGTTTGGTTTTCCATGGCTGGTTGATATTGTATTAAAACTGTCATATTTACGGGTCCATAAGTTTTTCAATTAGAATAAATCAATTAATTAATATTCGTCGCTCATTTAGACGGCTTTAGGATTGATAATAAAAAATGACGTCAGCTCACCTGCTTGACGACGAGACCGTACGAGAAGGGCGAGATGTTCAACATATTGAGAAGGGTGGCCTCTGAGGCGCCCACTTTGTCGCCAGGCTTCAAGATATGCACATCGTTGATGATTTCAATGGTACCTACAGGGCAAACATAGTGCATTGTTACAAAATTATATATAACATCTTATATGAAATTTTTGTTGTTAAATATATATTATATGAAAACATTTGTAATTGTTACAAAAAACATTCTTAATTTCATTAAATAGTACCCTAAGCTAATACCTAACATAGTTGCTGATATTATTAATTTTTTTTTAACATTACTTATTTGATTATTTTCAATAAAATATGTAACTTCAAAATGCCAGTGCAATACACATGGTGTGTGCAATCACACTAGGATAAATTTGAAGTGTTTGCTGTAGTCTGAAAGCGAATCCAGAGAAATTAGAATACATTACCCTGGTATTAGAACAGACATGACTTCTAGGTCTTGTAGGCATGTTTTACTTTACCATTAGAACTTGGTTCTCCATAATCACAATAATGAATGGATAAATAATAATCTATTTAGTTTTTGAGTCAGAAACCTTGATAACACTATCTATAATATGATAAAGAGGAAAAGTTTGTGACTAGATTTGTAGGGGCCATGGACAAAGCTAGTATTCAGTAAAAATCTGTTAATATGCTTGCACAAGTATTCAAGTGTCTAATATTGATAATATATCTCACCCTTGGAAATCTTGGTGGGGATGGAGAGAGCCTGGAAGAAAGAGGTCTTCTCAGGACCCAGGCCAGTGTTGTGGGCCGGGATGACGACAGACAGGGGAGCGATGGCGCCGGGACGGGCCGGGGCCTGCACTTTGTTCTCCAGCAGCTTGTCGCGCACCTGGACACACACATTGATTGATATTAAGTGATCTGAATATACTTAATTTAAGATATTTTTATGACAACTCAGAGGATGACATTTTATAGCATATGAAGTGCTTTAATTTACTTTTCACATTAAGGGACCGCTAAATAAGTATTTTCAGCTACCTGCTCCATAGTTTGGTCCTCTGATACGAGGATACTGGAGTCAAAATATTACTATGTACTTAAACAACAAACAGACACTTTATTTTTTACTTTTTAGAGGTTTTTAGTATTAGGGGATATTAATCCATCAACGCCCGCGGCGGACACTGGTGTCCGGGTATATAGGGCAACCACGTATATATATATATACTAGCATTGCATGCGGCTCCGCCTGCGTTAAAATGTTTTTCCAGGATAAAAATCTTTTCCCGGGATAAAAAGCCTATAGCACTCAGGAGTAATGTAGCTTCCTATTAGTGAAAGATTTTTCAAAATAGGTCCAGTAGTTCCTGAGATTAGTGCATTCATACAAACAAACAAACAAACAAACTCTTCAGCTTTATATTAGTATAGATAACTCACATCAACAAGGTCTCCACGGGTGAAGACGAAGCCAACATTGCCCTTGATGTGTGGCAACAGCTTCTCAAGTGCTGGGTTGTTGTCCAGGTGGTCCTTGATGGCCTTGCGCATCATGGTGTTCTTACCCATGAGCACAATGCTGTGCCCACGCAGCGAGATACGGATCTGCTGCATCTGCATGGAGCCCACATTGTCCGCACCCACTATGAAGCATTTCGGGTACTCGTCCAACAGTTGCTGGGGAAGGATTACATTGTAACATTAGCACATGGTCATTGGGTGTTATGTGGGTGTGAGACCGCAGCATTGCAGTCGTACAGTCATACAACTACGCCACCGAAGCAGTCATATTTATATCCTGGGAAATCATGTGTTTTAGAAAGCTACACAGTGACACAATCAGGAAATCGAGAGTCATTAGCTGTGCGTCTTTAAAATGAAGCTTATTTGAGGTTACCAGCAAGTTACTATGAGTCACACATGAATTGTACAAAATTCAAAGATCGTAAAGAACACCTTTGTTTTAGTTATACTTGAATATAATTATAGGGTATCTACTTAGGAATAAACAGCCCTTATGGCGATTATTACGACTAAGTTGATGAGCACCTTTATAATACATAGGTTAGGAAATTCAAATGCATGTGTGGAATACTTACGATGATCTTGGTGAAGTAGTTAGTCTTCCAGGTAGCCTTGTCCTCCCTACCCATCTTGAATTTAGTGGCGTAGGGACTTAGAAGAAATTTAAGGACTGCAATATAAAAGATGCGTGTCAACAAACCATGTTGGGTATTTATACCAAAATATATCACGCAAATGATTATTTAATATCATTCTCATAAATAGAGACAAAACATTCAATATGAAAATCATGATTGATTCGATAAATTTAGATTAGTTTTTAGAAAAAACTCACCAAGACCAAACGCACAACTTTCTGTGCGGGACACAAATGGCAGATATAGTGATGACCGAGTTTGAGTTACGGAATAAGGATTTTATTGTCATTCGAGTTTTGGTAAAATCGATTTATTTACATGTGGTATTATTTTATATTATTACTAGCTTTTGCCCGCGGCTCCGCCCGCGTGAATGAGTTTTCCCGGTATAAAAGTCCCGCTTTATATTTTCCCGGTATAAAAAGTATACATAATCTACCCGTAGCTTATATGACACGTTCGTAGATTTACCATAGCAGCGCCATCTATTGATTACTTACTCAACCCAGTCGAAAGGTATCGACATCTGTTATCATTACCATAGCAGCGCCATCTATTGATTACTTACTCAACCCAGTCGAAAGGTATCGACATCTGTTAGAATCATTTGGAGTTAACAGATAATTGTGACTGTCAAATAATAACAGACAAATAATTAGCAATAAATTAAAATTGTGACTATAATTTGAGATTTAAACTATCCTATCTCTCAAGTTGGATCGAACTGCACATGGTGTGCGAATTTTATTATAATCGGTTAAGTGGTTTAGGAGTCCATTGAGGACAAACATTGTGACACGAGATTTATATATATTAAGATGGTATTATGAACCATCGATTAGATTTTAAAATATACACTAAAAATTTTAACCTGTCGTACTCGAACCGTTTTGCTAGATCCGGGCCCAAGACGTCTTGCCCCGGGCGCCGGGCTGCATCGTAAATTCTAAAAAATATCAAATAAATATAATACTTGAGTATCTAAATAAATTTAACGTTTTATTTATTTTATTATAAAATTATAAAAAAAAAACCTTGAGAACAGTTGCTTTAATTTTAATGAAGTTTGGTAAGCCACTTGTATTGCAAGGCTCGGTGGGCCCCATGCAGCGACTATATAACCCCTAGACTCCTAATAACAGACGATCCGCTTCGGGCAACACATCTGACAAAAAGATCCAATGTAGCTTACCGTTCAAAATCTTCAAGTCAGTTGCGCCCAGAACTGTGAGCCGTAAATACTTCCGTGTTGGCGAATGAATAAATATTGCAGTGGCCCCATGCACAATACGATGGTGTGGTAAAAATAGCCATAATTCAAAGTTTCAAAAAAATGGCATTACATTTCACAGGTATGTCAATAATGACACATAATTATATTTTATTTAAAATTTTACAGAGTTCATCTTATACCGGCCAAGCATTGAGGCCCGCGCCATCTTATTATATTTGCATCTCTTTCCGACGAAAGTACTTTTAAATTTTCTATTTCGTTTTGTTGTTGAACATTATAAGTAAGTGATGCACCAAAAGGATTTGTCCATAGTTATATCGATAAAATTAATGTTATTAGGATTATTTTTTATTTTATTGTTTGTTGATTTTACCGATTGTTTTTAATAACTTTATTTGTGTTATTCCTACAAGCCAGCCCAAATATTCTTGTTAATATCGATGAGGCTTACTTAGCGCCATCTGTCATTCGACAACATAAATAACTTCGTACCTTTTGAAATATGAACGACAGTTACATTATTTGGATATTGTTCATATAAAAATACTAAAATCGCGATAAAAAAATGGGAGGGTGTGGGTAGGAGGGTGAAAATTTGGGAAATAGGTATTAAAATATTAAACACTGAATAGGGATACCCTAATCACCTAGCGACCAACGACCAATTCCCATACCTACAAAATTTATATAAAAAACATCATACATATCGATCGAGTCGGAGGCGTGCGACAAACACCGTGACACGAGATTTTTATATATTAGATTAACTTTATTATACTTGATAATGGCATACATCATAGAATAAATAAAAAATAAGAAGAAGAATGCCATCAATATTTATTTTCCATTAAATAGGTATCTTGACAGATTTTTTATTTCTTTTGTGCTTTAACAGAATTATTTTTAGATTATAATATGTTACTTACTTTGAGTAAAAAGACGTTTAATAAATAATTATATTACTATAAAACCTTATTAAATAAAAGTAATATCGATAAAAACATCGTGTTTTAATTTAACTTGTTCCATCCCTAAGCTATGTTTCCAACCAATCGTAATGCAGTACCCCGCTTCCTCATACCTCAGGTAGTTGACAGAATTAATTTGAAGAGAAATATTGAACATTAGGAGTCTAGGGGTTATATAGTCGCTGGCCCCATGAAATGCAAGTTCAAGCAAGTTCTCTCAGCAATATGTTGCGCAAGAATTTCCGGATGCGTTTTCACTAGCGGCAATATTTCTTAAGCGACACGCTTTTGCAAGTGACCCGCCAAGTTAACTTGCGCAAGTTCTTGCAAAGCTTTTACATTACTCGAGGAATATACACCACAAATAGGAACACAATAGTGCATATACCATGGGCGTGTATAAGGGAGGGTTCAGGGGGTCCGGACTCACTCCCCCCCTTAACTTACCATAAACCACGCTGTGCCACTTTTAATTATTTTATTTTATCGCGAGGAAAAACGCGTTATCCCTACAACCACTGTGGGGTGAGTGGAATGGTTATGTTGGTTTCACTGATCTTATGGCCTAATGTCGACGCTCGATCATCCGAACGAGCATCGAGTCGTTGAGACGTCACTCGGGTTGTACTCGAGTTTTCGAGTCACTCGAGTTAACTATTTACACACCTGTAACTCGAGTAAGATTTGTTTAAATATTTTTAATATCTTTATGTAATTAACAATATGCTGGAAGATGAAAGAAGATACAATATAATAGTGATTGTTCAGTAGTTAAATTGAATTTCTGCTTGCTCTATTACATGAAAAATGCTGAATTAGCAGTAAAAAAATTTAATTGATAGGAATAACGTTCGCGACGTAGACAGCGACTAGTGAATAGGGTAGTTGACAACTTATTTTTAATACATTTATCAAAAATGTATGCCACGCGAAATCTAACAGAAAAATATTTTTCAAAATTGTGACAATAATTAGGAAGTTATAAAGCTTTGAAAGGTGGAAGGGGAATATAGTTGTCAAATAACAGTAATATTACACTGTGACGTCACCGAGAGTCACCGGCCATAACGCTGCGTGCGTGCGAAAGAGATAGCTCGATACCCTCCCACGTCCCCACTTTTGCTCACAACAATATTTCAAATATGAATAACTGCTTTATTTTCCTACCAATTTTGATGCTGATTTCACAGAAGAATTTCTTTTTCGTATTTTTTTCTGTTACATATAAAATAATTTACTAAATCAATTATAGGAGACTACCCCATTGGTGACTTCTAGTAATTTTTAGCGGTCACCGAGGCTACTCGGTGCGCCGAGTTGACTCGGCAACTCGAGTGCAAATGGACTCAAGTCAATATTTTTTTCACTCGAGAACGAGTTTGACAAATTCACTCGAGTCACTCGAGTAAAAACACGACTCGAGTCGCATCACTAATTTGTCTCTGATAAAAACCTCTTTTGACAATGACAGACATTTCACATTTTAATTAATTTTATTTAGTTAGAATTTTCAAAATAAATTAACACAGAGATTACATAAAGTGTCCGTATAGTGTCGGAGAGTTTTTAAAATGTTCTCGTTTCGTAAACCAAAAAGGATCCAGCGGCGTGTCGCTTGTGCTGATGATGACGAAGACGCCGAACCCGAGGCGCCTCCGCCGCCGATCATCAGCCACGAGAAAAAGGAAAAGCCTGTGAAATCCACTGCTTTATTGAGCTTTGCTGATGAAGGTAGGCCTAGACGTAGCTAAGACCTAGTGCCAATTAGCGTAGGCTTGATGCTTTATTTGTCTTTTCCGGGGCGGGTTTCATTCAAAGTTTACGTGGACAGAATTGAAGTGAAGCTTTTTCTGATTAGAAAACTTATTTTAAGACACACACAATTCAAACGTTTCTCAGTAATCATAATATCACTCTTGAAACCAAAACAAAATCTTTTCAATTAGGTTTTAAAAAGAGTCAGCTAAAATTATGGTACTATACCCATTCTCGAGAAAATATTATCTTTATACATATAATCACATCTTTGTATCATCATTCACTGTTAACGTTAGAATCTATACTAATATTATAAAGCTGAAGAGTTTATTTGTTTGAACGCGCTAATCTCAGGAACTACTGGACCGATTTTGAAAATTATTTCACTAGTAGGAAGCTACATTACTCCTGAGTGCTATAGGCTACTTTTTATCCCGGGAAACGATTTTTATCCTGGAAAAACATTTTAACGCGGGCGGAGCCGCAAGCGATACTAGTGTTTAATAAAATGTGATTTTGACAATGATGAGTGCGGCAACAATGATTTTACCTTTCTCTTCACACAAGCTTATGTTAAAAGGAATGGTGCATCAATCGCCGAGTGAATGAATAAAGATATCACTGTTATTTTTTGCTTATAATGTGTGGATACTATTTGAACCAGGGACTTTCTTCAGTATTAGATAATCCTCGGTTAGTCTGGGATTTGTAATAAGAATGAATTTTAGTCCGAGAGCTAACTTTAATACCGTAACAAACCAAGACTTTTAAATCTTGGTTTAAACCCAGTACTAAGCTACCTTTTTGTAATAAGACGGTAACTCTTTAACTAACTAACTTTAACTCCATACTGTAAAGAGGCAAAAGAGGTGTGTCAAGATCGTAGCATGTGGTGCTCAATAGTCTCTGCCTACCCCTGTGGGATAAGGGTGTGAGTGTGTATGTATATGTATACTGCAGAGGCAATATTTGTATTATATTGTCTGGGATTGTACAATACTGTGGAACTAGCACTAGTATAACCTCGTAACTGACAAAAACAGCTATTTTAAGTTCTATACATAACTTTTTAATTAAACAATCAGTTTTAACTCGTCCCTGAAAAAAAGTCTGACATATTTACCAATGTCTTATGTCTACTTACCCAAATGATACATTACTATTTGCATTTGTTTTATTTCATACATAGAAGAGGAACAGGAAGTGTTCAAGGTGAAGAAGTCAACGCAGAGCAAGAGGCTGGCCAAGCGCAGGGAGAAGGAGAGACGAAAGGTCCCAGACAGTGATAGTAACAAATATGACAATAACACCAATGAGGTGAGGTGTTTAAAAAATAACATTAAGATGTCTAACAGTCACTTACATACCCATTGAAAGATTACAAAGGAATATATTTAGTATATCATTAACACTAGTAGGGTAGGCAAACATCCTATTTTCTTCAGGTAGGGTATGTTGTCGAAATGTATGCGTTAAATCCAGATATTTTATGACATTTAGGAACACTTATAATGTTTAGAAGTTGAAGCTTTTTTTGCAACAAGCGTGATAAAAAATCTGTCTTTAAAGGCACATTTAGATAATTAGTGCTTAAAAAAATTACATTATCTGAACATGCGCAATGGCAAAGCAATTCTCATTCACATTGATAATAGGGAAGATGCAAAAATAATATTTATCAATATTTTGTGGCTGAAATGTTAAGAAAGCATAAAAGAAGGGCCACTGTAGTGTTTTTATTTTAATTAATATCGATTTTTAACAATAATTACGAATTGAAAGTAACGTGAAAAGAAATGTGTTATAATACATCAATCTACCTCTAGTGACATCACACCTGCAACTTGTTTAAGGTTAAAGTTGTAAAGGTAAACATTCTTTAATTGCGAAAATTAATAGGTTTTCGAATCAAAATGGAAGTTTGGTTCATAAAAGAAGAATCCAGAAATCTACCAAAACTTAATGTTCACATGGTTGTAATTTTTTGTTGTTGAAAGTACAGAGTTTTCATGTGTAGAAATAAAAAGGAACTAAACTACTACGAACTAATCATAGTGGGACTTTTATTTGTATTTCATTCAGCAGCAAAACTACACATAGCAGTAGTTTCAGGTCTTATGGCGACAATGCAATCGGTTATATCCAAATCTAAACTAACGCACGGCGAAAAGTGGGTGCACTTAGCTGCGCCTCTGCCTACCCCTTTGGGGATAAAAAGACGTGTGTGTGTTCACAGTAACATTGATGTACTTATTTATTCAAAAAACATATCGATAATCCAAACTTATGCATTTATTAATGCCACCGGCGAACAAATATGACTAGAGTGACGTCACTGGGCGTGTAGCTCCGTTTGCGCGCGAAACTGTAATCTGACATTTTCAAACCGCAATTTTTAGCAATAAATTAAAGTATTTTAATTTTTTAATATACTCGTGGTCTATTCTACATGAAATTCATTCAAATGAAAGCAGAAATTAAAATTTGCATCTTCCCTATTCTTTTGACAGATATTCAACGACTTTTGTTAGCCATCATTGCTCCATCTGAATATACCATACCATATCAGCCATATATTATATACTGCCCACTACTGAGCATGGGCCTACTCTACAACTGAGAGGGTTTAGGCCTTAGTCCACCACACTGGCCTAGTGCGGGTTGGCAGACTTCACATACCTTCGAAATTCCTATAGAGAACTTCTCAGATATGCAGGTTTCCTCACGATATTTTCCTTCACCGTTAAAGCGAGCGATAATTCACAAAGAATACGCACATAACTTTTTAGAAAAGTCAGAGGTGTGTGCCCTTGGGTTTTGAACCTGAGGTCATTTGTCTCGGCAGTCCGTTCCATTCCCACCTAGGTTATCGCCACTCCCTCTGAATGAGGCTTTAATTGAATCTCAGATAATTTAAAAGATGTTTGTATCTAGCACAACAAATGGATAAGATGCATCAATGTTAGCAAACTAACTTTTACATGTGTTTTGTTACTAGTTGAAGGTATAGATGAAAAAATTACATTACTACTACAGACATTAATATCAATACAAAGGTCATTAATATTATATACATGGATCAATCAATTGATATCACTATAATAGATGTTTCTTGACAAGGCCATCATCATTTATTAAACACTGTCACAGCTCTAAAAAATAATACATCAAACATGTTTTTTCAAGTTTCTAAGTTACCATATTTCCTACTTTCTGACAGTATCATACACTGGTGAGTATAAATTGGTGTCATGTCTTCAAATTTGGAATCAAATTGTCATCTTGTTTTTTATCGAGGTGTGACGCTTTAAGATAGCAAAGGGCTTGTTTATTTCACATCTTATTTGTTTGGTTTAGATATCATATGGTGATACAACCGTTTTCACATGTAACTTGTTATTTCTAGTCATAATAAAATTATCAATGTGGGATTTAAAATAAGGGTAATAAGGGTTTGTTTTAACCTTTGCATTCATATTATTTTCTTTTACTATGGCTGAGCGATAGGATATAATGTAAAAAAAACCTAAACACCCCATTAACCATTAGGAGAACAGCAACCACATGGATGTGGATGAAGAACCGCCAAAACCGAAGAAGAAAGTGACGCTCGAGGGTTTGATACTGTCGGGGCGGGCGGCTCTCGCGGCGGACGGTGCTGGCGACATCTCTGAGGAGGAGGAGGAAGAAGAGGACAGGGGGTTCCATCGGTACCGCGCGGAGTCGGTCAGGGCCGCGCTGGCCGTGCCCGGCGCCATCCCTGACGCGGCGCTCATCCACGCCGCGCGCAAAACGCGACAGCAGGTATGAGAGGTGAGGGACCAGTGATGCCGCTGAAGACTGCTGCGTGTAGGCAGATTATACGGGAATGGGATGTGGAACATCGGCACGGAAATGTTTCAGTAGTAGTAATGTCGAAAATTTCGATAAAACTAAGTTTTCAAACATCGAAATTTTGATTCGAATTTTTTTTTTGTATCCCGCCTGTGTGGAACGAGAAACTCTTTGTAAAGCAGCCTTAAGCTTTGCGTGTTTCATCGATCTCTCCCACAATTTTAAAGCTCGCACTTCACTCACTTGAGTTCACGAAACTGTCTGAAAAAAGGTACAGTTTTATCTATAAGTATTTGTTTATTTATGAAAATAATATTATGTTCTGCCCTGATTATTTCCTTGTATAAATGTGTTCATGAGTGCAGCGCTGGAATGATGCCACTTTTTTTTTTTACTTATTTTGAGTTATGTTACATCCAGTTGATAATTCATAACTACATTTTCAAAGTTAGACGAAGAATATTAATATGTTCCATAGCAAAAATTAGAAAGAAAAAATACCTGTAGCAGTTTTTCATATAAATAAGGCAAGGTTTCAGAAAATGTTTTGTGAAATCCACATAGTAACAATTTATTTATTAATATCTCTTTGTTAACCATTTTATTATTGTGACCCCTGGCATCTTGTAGGCTGCACAGCATCCAATACAAATCATCCAATAGCACCACACTTGCAGGCGCGCGAGCTTGGCGGAGACTTCATTCCTGTGCCTTCGGAGGCGCCGGCCGGCTCGCGACTCGTGAGGGACGACGACGGGTCCGCAGACGAGGATGATGACGAGGGCAGGATCCATGTCAGGGGCCTAGAGTTACCCAGTGATAAGCCTAAACGTGAGTCCACTTGGTTTACCAGTAGACATTGTTACTATTACGTCTTCAACATAGAATGATGAAAACCGGTGTTAAGTGGTAGCTTTGCTGTTCCGATTCGTACAGTTAGTGGGATTGCTGGTAAAAAAAATATCTTTTCCCATTTCTGAATAGCTGTTAAAGGTCGATAACGCATTCAGGGCAGCAGGGATAAATTACCCACGTTTATAAAGTCTCAAAAATTTGTTCAGAGCACAATAGACACACATAACAGGTTACTCCAAATTATGTCATTCACGAGGTTGGTTTTACGATGTTCGCAGGCGGCACCGCGGCTGCATCGCCTGATGAAGAAATCAACAGCGATGTGGAGGAATGGGAGGAACAGCAGATGCAGAAGGCGATGCCATCCATTGCTGATATAGCAGGTTAGTTACTCCTACTGTAGATTGTAGGAATAATTTTAGAAGTTATGCTGGTTTGAGTATAATTAGTCTTACAGTTCTCTGGGCTCGTATAAATTAATGTGCATTACAGATTGAAACATTTCATTTACTTTTTATTTTTATGAGGTCTCGGGTTTGAATCCCTGAAAGTGGTATTGGGTTTTTATATTCAGTATCAGCTCGGATTCTGCAACTTGTACCCGATATGGCGATAGGCTCACCCCCTATCATATCATGGGACAGAATACACATGGCGAAAAGTGGGCGCACAAGTTGCGTGTCTGCCTACCCCCATAGCGATAAGGATAAAAGGCATGAGTGTGCGTGTGTTCTTTTTTATTAACCGTCAGTAAGGCATGAACCGCTCTTGTGGTACTGTGTATCTTCATCACTTAACTAACTGACGAACTAGTCCAACTGTCGTTGTGTCTATTTGTTACAAAGTTGTGAGTATTGTATTGTATTGTGTCGTGTCGTGTTGCAGAGAGCGCGGTGGAGCTGAACCCGTTCGCGGCGGTGTGCGCGCCGGTGCCGCTGGGCGCGGTGTCGCAGCCGCACCTGCGCCCGCTCGCCGCCGCGCCGCCCGCCACCGCGCCGCCCGCCACCGCGCACGACCTCGTCGACGCGCTCAGGCAAAGGTCACTAACACCTACTTACTAACTTGAAATTAGCCAAATCCTAACTTGAAATTGGCAAAATGTTCATACAATTGCCACAAAAAAAAAAAAGAACACATACTTACTACTTACACTACACGTTAATATTATGCCGGCTTCAATTAACAAATGTTGTTATGTTGCAATAAATTACAATGCATTTTTTTTATTTTTTTTTATGTATCGTCTAATGATGACTGTTTGCGTTATGCAAACTTTGTAAATTTGTATGATTAAGTTACGAATCATCCTCACTTTTTGTTTTGAATGTGATTTATGTAACACTGTATATTTATTGACTAACATATAAATCCGACAGGCTAGAAGAGTTAAAGATGGAACGCAATAAAACAGCGGAGAAGTGCTCAGAAGTGATGAGTCGCCTGCAGCAGTCGGCGCGCGTGCGCGTGAGTGCGTCGGAGCGCTGCGCCGCGCTCGCCGCCGCGTACAAGAGGGCGCAGGCCGCGCGCGGGTACCTCACCGACCTCGTCGAGTGTCTCGATGAGAAGGTAACCACTCGGAGTCATTACTTGATTGTGATCAAAAATGGTTAAAAACAATTGTGTCTATGGGTTTTTTTCCGCTATATAGACAAGTTTTTTTTGCTATTAAAGGTATTTTTTTTATGTTTGGCTATTGTACAGTGTTTTACAAGAAGGTGGTAAATTTATTACTTTGTTGCTTAACCCTAAAAAAAGCAAAAGTAATCGAATTAATTATGAGTAATTTGTATTAAAAAAGAAATGCTTAATTTATCAGATGCCGGAACTGGAGGCACTAGAGAGTCGCGCGTTGGCGATGCATCGGCGCCGCTGCGAGTTCCTCGTGGAGAGGCGCCGCGCCGACGTGAGGGACCAGGCGCAGGACGTGCTAGCCATGGGAGGTCAGTACACAGCGTTTGAAGTTGCGACCGGAGTATACTAATGGTCTGATTACATCATACTATTGACTATCTTGGCGAGTCAAGTCAGAAATTGCAGACGAGTCACAAGTTTCACCTAATGGAATATGTCACTCAAGCTATTTTTACTGTGCTGATTGTTCTCGCACATCAATATTAATTTATAATCGTGCGTCTCCAGCGCGTGCGGGGTCCGTGAAGCCGGTGGACACGGAGGAGAAGGTGCGGCGCACGGCGGAGCGCGAGGGGCGGCGGCGCGCGCGGCGACTCAAGCGAGAGGCCGCCGCCGCCGCCTCGGGCGCCGCCCTCCACCACCGCGACGGCGACTCCAGCGACGACGAGCTGCCGCCGCGCGAGCTGCACCACTATCGCGCTGAGAGAGGTCAGTTGTATTTACATATTAATAAAAGCCTTATGTTATTGTTACAAAAAAGTAGTTAAATCAAAGGAAAATCTAGTTCGAATCTCGACTGAATTGTCTAATTAATGCAGTTTGTTTGAAGTTAGCTTTATTTTTGTTATATTTAGATATTCAATATAGATAAGTTTTTCAATTTGATCGATGTGGAGCAGGATGATGGATTATTAAAGCACCGGTGTGGCTATATGCAGATATATGTATTAATCATTAGCAAGTTGTCCTTGTAGCCTAGCTCTATTATGACACAAGTTATGTACATGAGTATATGTGTATAGGAGCTTTTGCCCGCGGCTCCGTCTGCGTGAATGAGTTTTCCCGGGATAAAAATCCCGCTTTATATTTTCCCGGGATAAAAAGTACCCTATGTGTTAATCCAGGACATGATCTACCCGTGTACCAAATTTCATAGAAATCCGTTCAGTAGTTTTTGCGTGAAAGAGTAACAAACATCCATACATCCATAGTTACAAACTTTCGCGTTTATAATATTAGTAGGTAGGATTGAGTGAGTAATGTGTTGTGTTGTGTTTTGTTGCGGGTTGTCAGAGGCGATCGCTGCGGAGGCTGCGACGCTGTTCGCGGACGCGCTGGGCGCGTGGCGGTCGGCGGCGGGCGTGTGCGCGCGCGTGTCGCGCTGGCGCCGCCGCGACCCGGCGCTGTACGCGCGCGCCTTCCTGCCCGCCGCGCTGCCGAGGCTGCTCGCGCCCTACGTCAGGCACCAGGTCACAACGCATCCACTACTAACGACAACTTTTATACCCAGTATTTGCGAACACTCTGACGCCCTTACTAAGACATTATCTATACTGGCGCAGCAAAGTAATGGTGCTGCCACACTGCTGATAAAATGTTTACAAACATTAGTAAACATTTGATCACAATGTTGGAAAATGTTTTCATGTTAGGTAATGTTAGTAAACATTTCTAAACAAAATTGTTGGTTGACAAATTGTAATAAATAAAACATTCTTTATCATTTGTTTGTATAAAAGTTATATGTAATGTTATAAATGTTATGAATGTAATATTATAAATCTTTGTAAACATTTTCCATCAGTGTAGAAGCACTCAAAACATCTAACATGTGTTAGTAAATGTATTACTGTTTTAAGATGTTTGTAAATATTTTAAACAGCAGTGTGGCAGCACCATAAAATGTTTTATAGTTTGTTGAAACAATAGGGTATTACACACATTTTTGAAAAGTGTCTTAATTAGATTCTATAGTGCTATTAAACTACTAAAAAAAACACAAAAATTTTATTCAATCGATAAGTGCCATAAAAATGCATTAAAATTTTACATTTTCAAATTTCGTGCGTAATTTGTCAAAAACGCTGGACGCAGTGGACGCCATATTGCTCTGTGGTACTGACGTCAGTTGGCTTTGTAACCAAAAACAAATTCGCTGGTAATTTGACAGTTGACACTTTAGTTTTTTTTTTTTTTATATATATATAATGGCATTTGTGTTCACATTTTGCCAATGTCAAGTTTGGTTTGTCTATTTTATTATCTGTAGTATATCAAAGTAAAGCAGTGGCTACCTTACCAAGACTTTATCGAGGAGTTTTGGCGGCAACAAAAAAACACTTGATTAGCACAATTATTTCAATTCACTTCATTTGAGCTCTTTAATAGAACTATATTGGATAATATACCACCATAATTATGCAATATAACACTAAGTATCACCAAAATAATGAATTAAAACAAGAGCACCTCATGACACTTCCAAGTTCCCGCCAAAACTCCCACTTTAGTTTACAAAGCCGTTTGACGTAATAACATGGCGGCTACTATTTCCTGGCGTTAAAGAACAGATTAAAAAAACTGAAAACTGAAATAAATTATAAAAAATATTTTATTATTTTATGAACTAAAACTAACATTTTCCGACTTTTTGCCTAAGGTATCTCAATAATATATTTTTAGATTTTTTCTCATATACAGTAAAATACCCTATTATATGAATCATAGAAATACGTGAGGTCAACACTATCAAAATTGTTTTTTGTTTGCAGTTGATACTATGGAACCCTTTGGCGGACGAAGACAATGAGGACTATGAGAAGATGGATTGGTACAAGTGAGCAGGAACATGATTTTGTATATAGTTTCTTTAGACAAATACATAATATCGGCCAAAGTGGAAGGGGCGTTCGCCCGATGCGCCATATTCTAAGAAAATACATGGATATAAAATCATAAACAAAATTTTTGACAACTACAAAAAATATTTTTCAATATTACAAAACATCAATATACTTCATTCAGATCGCTGATGATGTACGGCGTCCGCTGCGAGAAGACTGGGAGTAGCTCGTCGGGCTCCGACTCCGAGGGCCGCGATGAAGACGGACCAATCGTTGTGACCGAAGAATCGGTCCGGGACGACGTCGACCTCCTGCTGGTACCCACTATCGTCAACAAGGTTGTGCTGCCCAAACTTGTCGGTGAGATATTGTGCTTAAAATAGATTTGACATATCTAATATTATAAGATATAACTACGCCACCGAGGCTGTCGTTTATGATGATGGCTCAAATATAAAAGATTAACCTGTAAAGCAATGGCAACAAAGATTTTTTAATGAAGTAAATAAGCAAATATATCATAATTGATTGCAGAGTTGGTGGAGCACGCATGGGACCCGATGTGCGTGCGCGCGTGCGTGCGGCTGCGACAGCTGCTGCTGCGCGCGGCGGGGGGCGTGGGGGGCGCGGGGGGCCTGCGCGGGCTGGCGGGGGCGGTCGCCTCGCGCCTCGCCGCCGCGCACAACGCGGACGTGTTCCTGCCCGCGCTGCCGCCACAGTCGGTTCAGATACCCCTGTTTAATATTATATCGTGTATTCTAAAAATGTTGACTGCTTCTTTATACACGCCAGATGGAGGAATGTATAAATTTATCGATCATGTTTATCATATCGATAAAACTTTTACAAGTGGCAAATGGTATTCCATGATGGCCTGAATGGTGGTCACTATGTATTTTATTCGTCGGTTGTCGATATTGATATTTGATGGTGCACTAATAGTTGGCATGTGATTCAATTACTCCATGCGATTGCTCCAATATTTAAGCAGTGGTCAATAGTGTTTTTGTGCACTATGTTTAGATTTTCGGGAGAATTAGATCTATTATTTTAAATTGTCATTATTTTGTCTAAATTTTGTGTTTTTATTTGATCTATTTAAAGTGGGTGTATGAGGTCACATAGGTCCACAACAAGCGTAATAGGAAGCTAAATAGTTTGAGAGAAATGATTTGAAGTGTTTACGTCGTGTGTTGTGCAGCGTGGCGGAGGGCCCGGGCGGTCCGTTCTGGCGGCGCTGCGTGGGAGCAGGTGTGCGGCTGCTGCGCGCCACGCTGGCGCTGGCCGCGCCGCCCGCGCTGCTGCAGGCTGACCACAGGGTGCTCGCGCTCATCGGTAACGTATCATATTTTTTTCTGTCCTGGGAGGGTTTGTCCCGGTTGAAGGAATATCGTTGTACCCACCGCGACGTTTTGTATAGGTTATTATATAATCCGTATGTAACAATGTTCCTGTGTCCGTAGAGACGCTGTGCATGGCGGCGGGCGCGGCGCCCCCGTGCCTGATGTGCGCGGCGGGCGCGGCGCTGGCGCACACGCTGCCGCGCACGGGCCCGCTGCGCCGCGCCGCGCTGCAGCGCCTCGCCGCACTCGCGCAGCTCGCACTCAGCCGCCTGCACTCCGACAACCCCTTGCATATGTCCGTACACTTGCATCTAACAAATATCCTTATATCTATACTATTATATAAAGCTGAAGAGTTTGTTTGTTTGTTTGAACGCGCTAATCTCAGGAACTACTGCATCGATTTTGAAAATTCTTTCACTAATAGGAAGCTACATTACTCCTGAGTGCTATAGGCTACTTTTTATCCCGGAAAAACTTTTCCACGCGGGCGGAGCCGCGCGCAATGCTAGTAAATTATAAAATAAAGTCCCCCGCCACATCTGTCTGTCTGTTTGTCTGAACGCGATAAACTCAACTACTGAACGGATTCTGATGAAATTTGGTATGGAGATAGTTTGACACCCAGGGAAGGTTTTAGGCTTCACTAATAGGAAGCTACATTACTCCTGAGTGCTATAGGCTACTTTTTATCCCGGAAAACTTTATCACGCGGAGCCGCGAGCAATACTAGTGTTTTATACAATAAACGTTTTTGTTCATGTACAATCTTACTTGTAGCACTGTTGATTGCTTTGCCCCCTCAAAGTATAACGTTATTTAGGGATGAGCCCTTGCTCGTTATTATATAGGGGACAAACGAGCATACGGTTCATTTGATGGTAAGTAATCATCGCCGCCCATGAACATATGCAATACCAGGTGGCATAGAAATGCGTAGTATTATATATACTTGGATGCTAAAGACGGATGAAGCTTTAAAAATAACTACTGTACTCCCTATACTTTTTACAAGTATTTTATAGATATTTTTTAATTTCAGAAAAGCATTGGAGCAAGCGCGAGCGATCATAGCGGATGCGCGCGCGGCCGAATGACACGCCTCGTACCTGCCCTCGCTGGTTAATTATAAAATTTACTCAACTGCAACCACTTTACAACCAGGCCTTACGATTTTAATTCTCTGGGGAATAAATAATTTGAAAAAATTAAGAATAATTGGTTGTCTAGATAGACACGCGCAATTAAGTTATTACGTATGCGACATTATAATGTGAAGAACGGACTTTGATGCATTCCTTGGAAGGCAAAATGCCGTAAAATTAATTTTGATTCGATGATTATTTGAGGTAAACTCTATGGTTCCCTATAATGTATAAAGCACGCATTAAAGACGTGATAATACGTCGTAACGTGTAATTTAAGCTTCCTTACATGAAGGATCAGACTTCAGAACCGAAAATAAGCTAAATAAATATTATTTGTTCAAACTAATACCCGCAGGAAGCTTGAAATGTCTATTATTTTTGTAAGAGAGTAACGTAGTTGTGTATTTTGGTGACATTGTCGTCCAATCGCGTTAACTGAAAACGCAGTTGTATGTTAACACGGTGTACTAAGATATATGAATAAATGTGAGTGGAATAAACTTTTATTTGATTTCTCAATATTCACTCCACAGAAATATGACTCTACTTTGCTTTTTGTAATATTCAAATAATTCTTTCCAAAGAATTATTCATGTTTTATACGCTCTGGTGGTAGGTCTCTCATATGTAAGAGTCCGTCTGGGTGGGTACCACCGCAATGTCCATTTCTACCGCCAAGCAGCAGTGTGCATGCACTGTTGTTTCGGTTGAAGGAAATTGCAGCCAGTGTAACTATTGGACATAATGAGACAACATCTTATGTCTCAGGATGACGAGCGCAGTGGAATTCCACACAGTACTTTGTAACTGAAGGTGCTGGATGGTGATGCTACTGTTTATGGGTGGTTGTATCGTTTACCTCGGACTGCCTCGGTTGCGTAGTTGTATTGCGTACGCGTTACGAGTACGATTTGCGCGCTGAGGTCCTGGGATCGAATCCTGGGTCGGGCCAAAAACATTGTGACTGGGTTTTTCTATCTTAAAAAAAATTATTCAGTCGCAGCTCGGAGTCAGGAAGTTGGCGGTGTGATACCCCCGTGCCTCGGAAAGCACGAAAAGCCGTTGGTCCTGCGCCCGATCTCTCTCCGGTCATGTCGGATTGCCGTCTCACCGGACTATGAGAGTGAAGGAACAGTGAGTGCACCCTGTGTATTGCGCACACACTTGTGCAATATAATATCTCCTGCGCGCCTGGCTGATCTCCGTTGAGATTGGCTGCCGTGGCCGAACTCGGCTAGGAAGGGATTATTATTATCGTTTACCATCACGCGAACGGCATGCATGTCTCGTCATTCAATGCAATAAAAAAAATACCCATAGATCATATTTATACCACAGATATACTTGGAATCCACAGACCAGTATTGGTATAATTAGCATTAGCAATATTTTGTAGCATGTGAATACGCACTTAAGATTTTTTTTTTATAGCATTGACTGACGAGACGAGCATGCCGTTCGCCTGATGTTAAGCGATACGACCTTCCATAAACAGTAGCAACACCATCCAGCACCTTGACTTACAAAGTACTGTGTGGCATTCCACTGCGCTCGTCATCCTGAGACACAAGATGTTAAGTCTCGTTATGTCCAGTAGTTATACTGGCTACAATGTCCTTCAAACCGAAACACAACAGTGCATGCATACTGTTGCTTGGCGGTAGAAATAGACATTGCGGTACCCACCCAGACGGCCTCTTACATAATGAGAGACCTACCACCAGTAAATCAAATTAAATGTAGAAGCGAATTCATACGATAATAAACACAAATATGACTGAATTCGTCGCTTCATGAATTGAGCATGAGCCGCTACGCAACATGCACCCTCAGCGTCCACACGAATACTAAATTACTGCTCAAACAGTCACAGCGATTTTTATCACAATATGTAGTGCGTGGTAGAGTAAGCGAGATAGAAGGTTGACTATTACTAGTGAGGGTACTAATAATATAATTATTATCCGATATATTTCGTATGTTATGATTCACATAATTTTAATTCACGTGTGTTATACTCTATCGCTAAGATCCCATGAGCAAAGGTTAAGTCAAACAAAATTAAAGTCAAATGATTTTTATTTCTTTGGGAGTGTTCGAATAAAGAAACGCATGCGCCGCAAAACCGCGTCATGACTTTTACACGAGACACAAAACTAACCGAAACAAGCAAAATCAACTGCGTCATTACATAAAATTATTCTATACATATCACAAAGAACGTAAAGCTTACATATTATTTACAGCTGATGCCAATCTTTATGTCCGGTCTGCAGTTGATCACAACACTCTCCCTCTACACTTCCACTCTCTAGAAACTTCGACGCCGCCCGTGACGAGCTGCATGCCGGCAATAAACATTCGCGTTAACTGTACTTCATAAACATATTTTAACTAAATTTCGAAAATACACGAGAACAGCAAGCGATAAATATAATTTTTTTGGTAGACTAAATGTGACGGCTTTCATGTTAAATAATGTTTCACAATGATAGCAAAAATAGAACATAAAGAACATAATAATATTGTTAATAAATCCTTATGAATAATATAAAGCGAAAAATAATTACAGTGCCGTCAATATATTAGAAGCCAAACCTTCACTGGCGAACTAACTAGTCATCACCATAGACAATGCAATAATACATCCTTGCCAAATGTAAATATAAAAATAATTTTAATTTTCCAATACAAATCGGTGCGCTTTTTAGTCACAAACATTATTATGGCATTAATGTACACATTCTACACCTTTATAACTATAAAATATATACATACATTAACTTTTTACATACAAACAATTATCTCTGAACCGAACTACGTGACGCGATACTTTATTATTTCAACAGTGTGGTATGTTATACGATACTTTGAGGTAAAAATGTATACATTTATAAAGCTATGTCGACACTTGTGCAATTTTAGTTTTCTAAGAGAACCAAATGCGTTTGTCACGCATCAAAAACGTAAGTCAAAGTTGAAGAGTGCGAACATAGCTTAACATAGTTTTATTCAGAATTTTGCAACGGTACAATTAACCTCTTGTAGTAAATCTAATCATACACCTATTAAACCTAAAATTTTATATTAACCTACAGTAACACTACATAATTGTTACAATATATTAATTTCAAGTACTCTGACGTAAGGTTGGTCATCCATCGTGATCGAGGGTACCAAATGTTCTATCGATTATAACAAAAGCACCGTTGAGTATATGAAGTGGTTTATAGCTGCTAAAATACAATGTTCGACGTTAGTTAGTGCCCTGCGCTGATTCGCATCTAATCTACATACTATTTTTTAACATAATTAATCTTCAAAACTCCTTTTGGGGATCGAACCCAAGTCGTTCCCGATTTATTCTTCGGATGCAATAAAACTAGGGTGAACATATTTATTAACCTCTAATATTCGATTATAAAAATACAAACACAGGAATTGATAACCTCCTCCTTTTGGAAGTCGGTTAAAAACACGTACGAATCAAAATACTCGACACGAGACACGGTGGATGACCAGCCCAGCATGGTATTTCCTCGGGTACTGCTATAGCCGCCTGCTCACAACCCGCCACCGATACGCTGTCACAGACTAGTAGATATCGGAAGTATGAGAATCACATCTCTACGCACTACACGTGTGTATACGCCCATATTTTAAGAGCAAGAAAAAGTATGAACGCATCCTGTAACCGCTGTTAATAACTTCTTATATGCATAGCGTATTTTTAATGGCGCATTTACATTAGTCTGTTAGACCGTATTCGGCTGCAGGCCGTATTCGGTCACCGACTAATATAAACAGGTATTCGTTTGGCCGTATTCGGTCGAGCCCGTTGTCACTCTCTTTCTCTTTGTACTCCTATTTTTCAATTTTTTCCTCAAAACTTCTTGTATTACATCGCACACAGTTAAAAATCCTTCTAACGCAAGACTGTACATGACGATGCTTGCAACCCGACTGTACAATATACAATCGCCGCATCAATTAAGTCGCCGAATTCGGTTAACCGACCAATGTAAACAACTCAATTTAGGTAAGCGTTTCAGTTAAACCGAATGCGGCCGCCGCCTTCGGTGACCGACCTAATATAAATGCGCCATAAGTCGATAGAATTTGTAAATATCGACTCTGTTCTTGCCGTTACATAACTTCGCGACAATAATTACTTGAAATCATGTAGTCTGTGGAAACGACCATACACATACCCATATTATAAAAGTTTAAAATCCTCATACAGTTCATCTACGTTCACTTATCTTTATTGCACCCTTTTTAAATTTAGTCCCGATCCCGATATTCGAAATAATATTATAGTCGATCTCCTGACAGTTTAGTTTATTTTCAAACTTTTTTTACATACGTCTTTGGCAAAGAACTCTTACTTTTTGAGCCACCAATATGTACTAATAACGTAATAATTTCGAGATATCGATTCAACTAAACTGTCTCAGAGATCAACTTTGTCGATAGTCAAAACGTGGTCAGTCTATGAAATATTGAGATAGTATAAATTGTATCCTAGGTGGGTAATGTTAGGTTTATATTACAAGAAAATAGAAAACTGAAATTTTTTCAAAACTTAACTCCAATATTTAAAGTCAATGGTGAATAAAACTAAATAACTGAATTTGCTGGTGTAAAGACGAGATATCACGTGTTCAAATCAAAGGGTGAAATTAAACCAATAAGGGTCGATGCTCGTTATAAATACAGGTTATGACAAGAGCACAAAGTAGAATTATATGAAAGACTATTTTAAACTTTATTAAGATATCCTTAGCGCTCAAATTTTATCGACAAATTATCTCTTGATAGCGGAAACGGAATGTGAACGCTAAAGTAATTTATTTAACATTTAAAATGATTTAACATAAAAATTTACCATGCAATTCTCTCATGACCTATATTAATAAACGTCTTCCTATGATTCACTGAACTAATACATTCATCGTCGTATCAGTTTACATAGTTGTCGATAATTAATAAATTCACACACTGCCGCCATCTTTACATTTATTTTTGCGTACTTAATTGTATCTATTAATTATTATGATAGTTACGATAGCAAACTGCGCTCCGTACATATAACCCATTTTAATACAGTAAAATAAATTCGATAAAATTTTAAATACGTATCGCTGCACATCACTAACTTACACACCAAGTATTATGAAAAACGAGGTGAAATCTCAGTGTAAAGTGGGCCAACATCTTTAGACCCCTACTACTGGCCGAAGGTACTCCCTGCTGATAAACACAAATCAGAAAAGGGTTCCAATCCCCATATTTCAATTCCTTTACTCTTCCATTATAGACAAAACCGATAACTCTGGTGCAAATATTCCGAATTCTCTGCATCGTAATACTGTAGTCGTAATTTCGCAGCAGTGTGTGACGCAGGCTCGATGCAGTGAGAAGTCGAGCGTATTGGGACACTTAATTATCAATTACGTTATTAGACGTGGACAGTTTAAAAGTTGACGTGTAGTGACGTCGCTTCTGTGGCGGGCAGGGCAGCTACACCTGTGGGTGCAGAAATTAAAATAGCAATTAATTATCAATGAAACTAGGAATCGTGTTTTCATAAAACGCGATTTACACAAGATTGTTTCGCAAAAAAAAACACGATAAATTCAATTGAAATGTAATATGGGAAAGAATTATTGTTGACATACTATGAAAGTTTTTGATGATCTGCATTTAACTAACACTATAATCTAAGACACACACGCCTTTTATCCTCAAAGGGTAGGCAGATACGCAACTAGTGCACCCATTTTTCGCCGTGCGTATGCCGTCCCATGACGTGACAGGGGGCAAGCCTATCGCCACATCGGGCACAAATTCCAGACTCCGGGCTGATACTGAGTAGAAAAACCCAATATCACTATGCCCGACCCAGGGATCGAACCAGAGACCTCGAGCATTGCAGCCGTACCGTAATAAAACTTCGCCACCGAAGCAGTCGAATAATTATAATCTAACATTAAAAATGCGAAAGTTTGTGAAAATGTTTGTTAGAAGTAAACGCGGGAACAACTAAACAGATTCGAATGAAGTTTGGTACACGTGCAGACCATATCCTGAATTAACACATAGGCAACTTTACTTTTTATTGCGATAATTTGTTCCCATGGTTTTTTATCTGATGGCGCTGGCGTCTTTGTTTTTTAGGGCTTTTGTAGCGGGAAAGGCTTTTCACGCGTGAGAAGCCGCGAGCAACACGTAGTAATATTATATGAGGCTTACTAATAAACATTGTATAATATATTGTAATTACCGATATCGCCGGTGTCCGGCTCGTGTTGCGAGTTGATGGAGGTGGCGTCGGGTGCGAGCGCGTCGGGTGCGGGCGCGGGGGCGGGCGCGGGTGCGTGCGCGTGCGCAGGCGAGGTGCGTGCGCGCGCGCGCCTCGCCGCCCGCCGCTCCGACACCGCGCGCACCAGCGGCTGCCTGTCCGACGACGTGCTGATGACAAGATAAAACATTACTTATTTACAATAATACACACGATAAAACAATATTTGAAAAATGGTCTTATTGGCAGTCTTCTTATCTATACTAATATTATAAAGCTGAAGAGTTTGTTTGTTTATTTGTTTGGTTGAGCGCGCTAATCTCAAAAACACTTGAACCGATTTTGAAAATTCTTTCGTTAATAGGAAGCTACATTCCCCCTGAGTGCTATAGGCTACTTTTTACCACGGGAAAATATTTTTATCCCGGAAAAACTTTTCACGCGGGCGGAGCCGCGAGCAATACTAGTATAAGATAATTTATTACTTAAAATTAAAATAACAAAGAAAAAGTATGAGCAGTCCGGCTGCAAAACCTTAACACACTGTTTACCTAGATGTCTCTGATGTGATAAGGGGCTATCTCTTCAGACATCATTCCTGAGTAACAACATACTGTCTATCTATAATAACCGATAAACCCACTCAAATATCGGTTATTATATTACCCGGTTAAAGAATCTAATAAAAATACTGTCATAAAAACAATAACTAATAGATTTTAAGCTGATATGACATTATACACAACTCACTTCTCCTGAGGAGCCTCGGCTTCTTCCGACTGCGAAGACGGCTCCTGTAAACAGAAATACAGAAATAAGTTATTTTTCAATAATTTATTTTGTAAATTATTGAAGTTATACTTCCTTTGGCGCGTTAGGGAAAAATGATAGAGTAAATCTTTACGATGCGCGCGCACACCGTCACGAAAAACCGACACACTGAAGTTAGCTATAGTCAACATTTTTGAATTTTGAACGTAGAATAAGGCGAAAGATAAAAAATTTAAAAAGATTTTTATCTTGTTACGCCAAAGAAGTGTAACTTCTAACGCGTGTACATAAGTACACACACTGTTTTTATATATTGTTTGCATTATATATTTAGTTACAGGAATATTGCTTACAACACATTTTAGATGATAATATAATTATGAAATATATTTGGTGGTAGGTCACCTCTTTTCCAATAATGATTTCTTATATTTACGCGAATGTTAGACATTGAAATAAAACTATTTTGCGGATTTTATCGCGGTTGTTAGACTTAAAGACAATGTGAGCTCATTCTGCGTTAATCGGACCGTTAACAACTAATAATTTTCTAAAATCTTTTATAATTGTTAAATGTAGGTAGATATTGTAACTTTTAATTTTCAGACAATCAACACAGTCCGCCCTGTTACCATGAAGGCTGCAAAGCATTCGAAACGTCGGCAGAAAATATAAATTAAAAATCCGCGATAAAATCCGCAAAATAGTTTTATTTCAATCTCTTTTCCAATAGTAACTATATTACGACAATGTCTGCTGCTTATCAATGGTGTGAAAGCTCTTGTGAATTCGGTTTGAAAGATTTTAGTACTATAAAAATCAAAGTTAAGACGGTTTGTCTTGTCATTTATAAATAAAATAAAAGTAGATTTTTTATGATTATATGATTTATGTGTAATAAATATAAATACCTCAGCGTTCTCCTGCCGCCGCTCGCGTCGCAGCCGCGCCATGAAGCGAGCCGCGCGGGCGAACGGGTTCTCGCGCTGCTCCTCGAACGTGCCGCCCTGCAGTCACCACATTTTACGGATCTTAAAAACTTGTTCAAAGCATTTAAGCAAATCGTTTAGATAGATATTTTTTTAATCGATTATAATATCGATTAGACTTAACTCGCGGTTCCGCTCGTGGGAATGAGTTTTTCCGGGATAAAACTCCCGCTTTATATTTACCCAGGATAAAAGTAGCCCATGTTTCTCGCTGATGATGTAGCTTTATATTGGTGAAAGAATTTATAAAATCGGTCAAGTAGTTATTGAATTTATTTGTTACAAACATACAAAAATATAAATCTATATAAAGGGTGTAAAAGACAGCCTACCGACAACTGATACCAGGTGTTCAGTACATGATTCTGAAACCCCTTGCGTTTGAATTTTTCGTCGGTCTTTTCATGAATTTTTGATATTTTTTTTCAATGATAACGCAATAAAATCGATACTATTCACTAACACAACCCCACTTTCATTAAAATAACAAGACGTAAATTATTTTCATAATAACAGAAATGTATGTAGAAAAGATAAAAAGTACGCACGCGCCCCCAGTCAGCTGTTTTGAAATAGGTATACAGCGCCACGCGCGCCGCGTGCAATGGCCTCGCTGCGCCGCGCCGGGCGGCCGGCCGCCCGCCCAAAGGCGCGCCGATGCGCGCGGCGTCCTTTGACTACGAGCGACGAACGTGGCGAATTTCGGATTATAGAAAATGTGGATTGGACTTATTTAATTCCACTCGTCAATTCATTAGCTATGAACGCGAAGTTGTGTTTTTTACGAAAGAATAATGAAATAACGATTTTAATTAGTACTAAAGTAAGCCTTCTTTTAATTATTTTTTTATTTAACATTAAAAAGTATTTACAATATCAGTTGTAGGAGTTTAAAAAAAATAGCCTTGTTAGCTAGTATTAACTGTGAAGGAATATCACAATTTTCCAAAACTCGTAAATGTGGTCAACTACCATACTTACCACATCATTAAAAAACTTGGGTGCACTAAGCAATAAAATCTTTTCATTTGTGACGAAACAGGGAATCTTATTTAGTAAATGCCCAAATATGGATCCAGCAAATTATTCGTCATTAGGTACTTCAAGACGTAAATAAATTTAATGAAAATGACCGATCCAAATGTTATAGGTCTAGGTAATTTCTTTGAGCGACGCGTGCGACTCGCAAGTACCTACTTTTGGCCCCTGGCGGATGGCGCGGCGGTTTGTTTGTTAGTTCCGACGCACCTTTCGTCTTGTGCGTATTGTATTTTTTCGTGACGTTCTTATTAATGAGGATTTGTGGTTTTTGGGTTTGTTCTTTTCTCAGGATTTCCAGGAAGAACAAATGTTTTTTTAATGTCTCGCGAGCGGAATAGTGAAATACCTTGACAGTTTCAGTGCATGTGAATATGGACAAATGATAATGTGTTACGGTGAAGCTCGAGGCAAAGAGCAACAAGCTCTTCGACTTTATGAAGTAAAGTATCCTTATAATCGGCACCCAATTGATAAGCGTGTAATAACTCGGGCGTATCAACGTACTTTGGATAACCAGCCGGTAGTATCCAGACAAGAAGGGTCTGGAAGACCCGTGTGAAGTCGTACGGAAAACCACATTCTGGCTGTAATACGCGCAACCCCACGGTTGGGAACACGCACGGCTGCTCGTGTGATACGTATCCGTTATGAATGTAGATTGTCGAATACGAATATGCATAAAGTGTTACGGAAAGACCAGCAGCGAGCTTATTACATTCGTAAGGTACAAGCATTGCTCTTCGCTGACAGAAGTCTACGTGTGTCGTACTGCCATTGCTTCCAAGACCAGCGGCGCGCAATTCCCAACTTCGCTGCGAACGTGATATGGACTGATGAGTCCACATTCACAAGATATGGGATGTGGAACAGACGTAATTCCCACATATGGGCACACGAAAATCCTTTTGCCATCCAAGAAAGAGGATTTCAGACTCGGTGGAGTGTAAATGTGTGGGCCAGTATTTACATAAAAGAAAGTGTATTTACTAGTGAGTGCAATACCGCAGAAGAAACGCGAGAACGTATTTTAGGAGTTTTTGAGTAAACTGCATACAGAGTGTGTTCGTGACCCTAGCTTTATGTCCCGGCTTCATGCCGAGACACTACGACGGGCTCGTCTGCGAACGAGTTGGTGGCGGGCACTTCGAACCTTATCTCATTAGAAGCGAGAGGACTCGATGTAGGTAAGCCCAATGAAATTGTGCTATTTAATCGTAGAGTGGACAGTGCCGTCGATATTATTTTGTCGAGTTGAGTTGTGTTAATCCTCGTATCACGCCGCGGTGCTTTAACCTAAGAACGTATTCGCGCGGTGCCCCGCGCCGGCTACTGTAGAGTGTAGGTAGATTTCGATAACTACGCAATGGATCACATACATTTCTGGCCCAAGAATTACGAAATTGTTATGCACACATGTCCGGTACCCGCGGACATCTTTATTTTAATATAGGCATATAATGCTATTTTACTTTAAAATTTTCGGTAGGCTGTCTTTTACACGCTGTAAATATATAAAAATTTCGTGTCACAGTGTTTATTACCATACTCCTCCGAAACGGCTGAATGGATTTTGATGAAATTTTATATTCACACTTGGTAGGTCTGAGAATAGATTGTCATCTATTTTTCATCCTACCAAGTGATAAGGGTGGGCCACTCCAAAAAAAGTTTTTTTTATTATTCGGACAGATTTTGTTTTATGATGTGGCATTCAAAAATACATACAACCCTAAATTTTCTACCTTCTTCCATCATCCCCCATTTTTGAATAGTGATATTAGTAATTTAATAACTTTTCACACAAAAACCACTGAACAGATTTCGATGAAATTTGGCATTAGATTATGTCCTGGATTAACACATAGGCTACCTTTTATCCCGGGAAAACTCATTCACACGGGCGGAGCCGCGTGCAAAAGCCAGTCTCTTTACAATATTAGTGTAGATAAAACGTCGATACCTGCGTCGTCAGCGGCCTGGTGGGCTCCGGCAGCAGCGGCTCCGTGTCCGAGTCGGAGTCGGAGTTGGAGTGCGTGGCGACGCGCCTCTCGCCCGCGGCCAGCACGCGCCGCTTGCACACGGGACACACGCGCTTGTTCTGCGTGAGCCACGGGTCGATGCAGACCGCGTGGTACGCATGCGCGCAGGGCAGCACGCGCAGCCGCTCGCCCTCCTTGTAGTCGTCGAGGCAGATGGCGCAGGTGTCGTACGGGTCGCCCTTGCTGAACTTGCACGTGGGTATCTTGGCGAGCGAGCGCGGCGGCAGGCGGTGGCGGCGCGCGCGCCGACGGTCCTTTATGCACTTCACTATCTGAAAAAAGGAGGCTCAAAGTATTTTACTGTGTCATTTAGCCACACAAAAGGTGAATGACATCAACTCTTGAGAGAATTTTTTGTGTACGTCCAAATATGGTGACAAATGGCACGCGCGGCGCTCGCGAAGTTACTGTGAGCTTAGAATGCGACAAAAAACACGACACGACTCCGTTTCATTTTATTGTGATTGGTTGAGAGACTAACACGTGACTGACGTATTGGTCTCTCGATCAATCACAAACATCAAAATTAAACGACATCGTCTTAAGAGTTACGTCTTTTTGCCACATTCTAAGTCCACTGCAACTGTTCGTGCGCATCTTTACTAGCCAGCCCGCAGAAGGCGCGCATGGCGCGTGCTTGCGTCTCGGGCGGCTCCATATAAATATTCTAATATTGCTTTGAATATGTCACTATAACATTACAACATTATATACAGCACAGCTCACACATATGTAGACGGCGCCCGAATAACAAAGCAGAACGCACGCGCAACTTGCGAGCCGTTTGCTAACACGAGTATTCGTCAGATTTGGACGCAGCATTACAATATATACAAATTTCTTCACATTGATGTCCTTCACCTTTGAAGCTAGAGATTAACGATACGCAAATAACTCGGTAAAGTCAGAGTTGCGCGTCCTGGGGCATGAGATAGAATCCGCTTCGGCAATCTACTCCACTCGAGGCTATCGCTGCTCAATAAAATATGTTTCAGAAACTGACCAGAAATATGAGAATGGCGAGGAGACACAGTACCACGACCACGGCGAAGGGGAGCAACAGATGTGTGTTTATGTTGAACGGCAGGTCATCGTTCACCATTATAAAGAAGCTGGAAGTAAAACAGAAATATGTTAGAAAGTAACAAGATAGTGAGCTAGTTACTGACTGAATATCGACTACTGAGTAATGAACATCCCGCCACAGTAACAAGTTTCGGCGAGTCTTGTCTTGGCTCCAGCCGATGTATGTCCATTATTTAGTAAGGTTGGCTACTACTTTTATACTACACTGTACTTATTATAAAATAACTAGCTTTTGCCCGCGGCTCCGCCCGCGTGAATGAGTTTTCCCGGTATAAAAGTCCCGCTTTATATTTTCGCGGTATAAAAAGTATACATAATCTACCCGTAGCTTATATGACACGTTCGTAGATTTACCATAGCAGCGCCATCTATTGATTACTTACTCAACCCAGTCGAAAGGTATCGACATCTGTTAGAATCATTTGGAGTTAACAGATAATTGTGACTGTCAAATAATAACAGACAAATAATTAGCAATAAATTAAAATTGCGACTATAATTTGAGATTTAAACTATCCTATCTCTCAAGTTTGATCGAACTGCACATGGTGTGCGAATTTTATTATAATCGGTTAAGTGGTTTAGGAGTCCATTGAGGACAAACATTGTGACACGAGATTTATATATATTAAGATTAGTAATTTTGTAATGTCAGGATTAAATATAAGACGTTGCAAAAGTCTGGATTTCGAATGATTTATGTAAATGAAGAAGCCGAGCTGTGGTCAATTTTATCTATAACATAAATTAACGCAGCCACCTGCTAGTATTAAAACACAGTAAAAACAAATAGATTTTTATCTATCAAGCACGAATTCCAAACTGTGTCATTTCTATAAACTGAAACAAAATCAGACACGTAGATTATTAGGAGCAGCCGTAAATCAATATCCGTCAAGGCGTCTATTCTCTCACATTTAAATATACTAGTAGTTGATTGATCGAAATTCAACTGCAATTAATAAATTTTATTTTCTGCACTTCTTCTCTATATGGACTTTAATATGCCAAATCTTACACAGGCACTGAGTCCTGTGCGTAATGTGCTTGTACAGCGGTACAAAGTTTCTTCTTCACGTATTAATATATAGATTTCATACTCACCCTTGATTGTAAAGATACTCGTCGCCTAAAATATACCCGGTCAGGTCACTCACAAACACTGAAGGTATGATTATCCCCTCGGGGTCCTTTGCTGACATAGTCTCTGTAAACGAACATATAAGATACATTTTCTATTGGCTCATAAATGGCCCACAACTGGGCTAGAATTTCCCTTCACTTTTCAAGATTAAAAGTGGTTGGTATGCACAGTGGCGTATTTCCCTATAGGCCGAGTAGGCCCGGGCCTAGGGCGGCAAAATTTAGGGGTCGGCAAAATTTGGTCGTTTTTTTAAAATGTGTTCATATAACATTATTTATTTAATTTTTCATGGTTTAAAGCACATAGGGGGCGGCAATATTTCGTAGGCCTAGGGCGGCCAACGTATCAAATCCGCCCCTTGGGCATGCACAATAGAGCCCATCATGGTAGTGATTGGATCAGTAACCAGTAATGAGCGCCACGTCTGTTGAGTTGAAATAAGTTTTTTTTTGTTTGATTTGATTTGTTGAAATAAGGTTTTGAATTTTTGTAAGCTCCATGAATCTCAGGTCGCTTCTTCTTTCTTATATCTATATCTTTTTAAATGTGTGTAGTAAAATAAACGGTTTAAATAGTTTATTGATTAACTAATGTCCACTTCCATAATTTCAACGTAGATTGCAGCAGATGGCTGTCAAATAAATAAGTAGGTCAACAGATAATACATTATGAACGAACACAATGTCGGAACAATAAATGGAAAGTGCGATGCCAACCTTCTTGAGCCTTAGTAAATTTAATTTACGGTTGCAGGACTTATCATAATAATACACACACACACACACACACCTATTATCTCCGAAGGGGTAGGCAGAGGCGCAACTAGTGCAACCACTTTTCGCCGTGCGTATTCCGTCCCATTATGGGATAGGGGGCATATCGGGCAAAATTCCAGACTCCGGGCTGATACTAAATAGCAAAACCAAATATACAACTTGGCCACCGACGCAGATAATAATAGTTTTCCATAATGGCAATATGGAGAATAAATGCTACAATAAACAGAAAATAAGTAACTGTAAATAAGTCATCACCTAATCGGGTGAAACGGTTAAACTAATGCTGAAATTTATTAAAAAATGGACTTCTTATTATTTTTTGGCTCAAGTGTCAATAGCTCTTATACCCATACGTAAGAATGCGTTAAAAAGCACTGCAGCCACAAAATCTCCGATCAGAAAATATCAGCTGATGTGCTTCCCTTATAATAAATCTAGCACTACGGTAATTTCCCGCATATAAATTATGAACTATTTACTATTTCTTAATATTACAATACAGGTAACTGCTTTGTATATTGTCTTGCCTTACATTTTACAATGATTTTATTAGCATCGTCTTTATCTCTACAGTACGAAGAACTGGCTGATCATTGACATCCACACGAAGCGGGCGATGAGCCGGAGGAAATGTGTATCTGACGCGTAAATATTTATGCTTGGTTTGCTACAGTTCCAGGGCTACGTGACTGATTCACTGATTTAAATGGCACTCCGTACTTTTTCTCGCGGCGAAAAACGCGTTTTCGTTACCACCACTGGGGTGGATACCTCATCAACTTTATGGTCCAATCCACGAGAACAACATATCAATACGTGTGGTAATGCACCTGATTACCGATATGTTGTTTAATTTATCAAGTTTTCGTTATAAAAGTGACGATAATGGTGGAATGGACGAGTAAAGGTATTGAAATACCTTCGCCACCTTCCACATCACGACGGCAAGAATGAAGGTATTATTCTTTTGTCCCGATGACTATCCACCGTTTTATAATACACTGTATATCAATACAAACAATAGCCACTAATCCGGATTTAACTTTCTTAGGGGAAGAGTTATAACAAATCCGTTCTTTGTTATCGAGTCGTGTGTGGAACCCGTTTGCAAAATGTCTTACTCTTAGGGACTTTTTCAAAGATTCAAGTAAATGTTATTTGGCAGTTATCGTATTAAACACCTAATACGGATAGCACTAATTTTATTACAATGTATTTAGGAGAATAGTTTTTTTTTATGGCATTGAATGACGAGACGAGCATGCCGGTCATCTGATGGTAAGCGATACGACCACCCATAAACAGTAGCAACACCATTCAGCACCTTGGGTTACAAAGTAATGTGAGGCATTCCATTGCGCTCATCATCCTGAGACATAAGATGTTAAGTCTCACTATGTCCTGTAGTTACACTGGCTACAATGTCCTTCAAACCGAAACACAATAGTACATGCACACTGCTGCTTGGCGGTAGAAATTGCGGTGGTACCCACCCAGACGGACTCTTCCATATGAGAGACCCACCACCAGTAAAGTGGCTTATATATTTGGTCGGCTTATACATTTATGTGACAATAGGCCCTTAGAATACTTTCAATGGTGCGGCACTCAGTGAGTCAGTCCTTAGAAGTTTACTAAGTAGTTATTAGTACCATGTTCGATGGAGGCGTGATGCACGCGGTCATAGTTCGTGTTATATTCACTGCAATCCACCCACAAATAGTACTACACGCAAACAAGAATTATCGCGAACTGTTGTTGCACGCAGATAAAAATGCTTATTATTATATGTTAGGGATGCCAGGTGCGGGATGCTAGACAATATATTTTTTTAGAAAACATAAATCTTCTATAAAAATATAAATACTATGATCCACATTATTTGTGGGTCCTGAAGTGAATACATGCCAAAATTCGGTTATGTTTCCAAAAAAATAGTAATGTTGCTTCAGTGTTAGAACTCTAAGGTAAGAACTATGATAAAATTTGCTATTGATGTCCGAGATTTACGACGTATTACTTAGTTATTAAATTTAAAAAAAAAATGACTTCTTGTTTAATAGATTGCCTATTGCCGTAAAATATGATGTTACAGCTATGGTGGTACAGAATTGGCTTCAATAGAAAAACTGTCACAACATGTTATCCAACCTGGGGCTGCAGGCCAAGATGCCTTATTAGAACGCCAAGACCCAAGACTCCCAGTTCTCACTTTAATACATAGGCGATTGGCGCACAATATGATATAAATAAAATCTATGAATTTTCGAAACTATGACTGCCTCGATGGCGTAGTTGTATTACGGTACGACCGCAATGCTGAGGTCACGGGTTCGATCCCCGGGTCGGGCCGGGTCGGTCGGTAAAGTGATATTGGATTTTTCTATTCAGTATCAGCACGGAGTCTGGAATTTGTGCCCGATATGGCGATAGGCTAGCCACCTATCACATCATGGGACGAAATACGGACGGCGAAAAGTGGGTGCACTAGTTGCGCCTCTGCCTACCCCTTCGGGGATAAAGGGCGTGAGTATGCGTATGCGTATGAATTTTAATATTAAACGAGTGACAACCCTGTTGTACCAAACGGATAAAAATGCAGGAACATACCTATTTACAGAATTTTATTTTATACTGCATATAAACACTAATGAGATAAATGTGAAAGAAAATAAATATTGTTTTGTACCGTACTGATTAACTATCAGAACGGAAAGTATTAAAAAATATTATAATATGATGAATAACTCATAAACATTTTTTTTCTCAGAAATGGGAGGAAATGACGCAAAATCAATATATTCGACTCGATATCGTTTAGCTGGCCATTCCAGAAAAACAAAAATAGCCGTAATAATATATTACATACTATACAACTGGAAACGGGCCTCATCTACCTCGTCTAGGAAGGTGTGGACTAAGGCCTAACTTAGTCCACTACCGAAATAACCACAAATTAACGGCAGAGAGAAAAATATCTATAAAATGTCTTGAATAACTTACCTAACTCACTAGAGTTGACATTGTGCACGATGGCGCAGTCGTAGCCAGCAACTTGAGCGTTACGCACTTTTATCTCGAAGCTGCAGTTGTATCTGTGTACAGACAGCAAATAAATTAACAATTAACGCGATAAAGACTTGAGTACGATAGTACCGGTGTTGAATTTGTGCAGGATTGCTAGCTCGAAAGGCGAATGACAATAATGTATTCGGTACGAATGTACTCAAACGGATGAGTATTGATGAGTATGAGAGTGACGAGTATTGATGTTGATATGAATGACAGACGCGAACACTCTTGTGGCGAACACAGAAACCCCGTCGTTACCAACAACAAAACAAAAACATATTTTCCATCAATGGCCGACCGTCTACATCCACGAGATTTCAAAATTTCTCTACCGCTGCTCATAAACTGACCTAATGAAGAAAACTATCAACTTGCTAGTAATATCGATGGCGTTACCCGCCCTCACGAGGAACCCTCCTCCTATGAAGCCAGTGTCCTCACCTGGCGACTAGCACGATCCACTTGCCAGTGAAGTTATCAACGACTGGCGGCTGGGCGAGCGCGGAGCAGCCGTCTGCCGGCTCGCCTGCCACCAGCAGCCCGCGCAGACCCTCAGGCGGCAAGTCGCCGCCGAAGCTAGCCGGGATGTCCAGGAACTCCTGCATGATCTGTCGACAACGTGGACAAAGGATTAATTACTAGGGAGATTATATTGACTGCCTCGGTGGCGTTGTTGTATTTCGGTACGACTGGAATGCTGAGGTCTCGGGCTCGGGATCCCTGGGTGGGCAAAATGATATTGGGTTTTTCAATCAGTATCAGCCCGGAGTGTGGAATTTGGGCCTGATTCGGTGATAGGCTTGCGTCATGGGACGGAATAGGGAAAGTGCACGTCGTAAGCTCTGACATCTGGTGGCGAAATTCGACTCTTTTTTAGCCCATCGATACTTGGCATTGACGTAAAATATTCATATTAAAATGATGAAAAATAACGGTTAATTTGTTGATAATGTATTGCTGTGTATCTGGATGCTCCTAAACATAAAAACAAAATGGTGTAAAATTCTATTACGTTTCCAAGAATAGTACCTATACTTCATCGGTTTAGGTATTTAACTAAATGTAAACATATCATATATTCTGGCCACGCTGGGTATCAATAATATTCGGCTGGATCCCATATTTTATCATTTTTGTCATATTAAAAGAATATATAAATAAATTATATGTTTGAAAAGTTTCTTTTTTATCCACATGTGGTTCTTGTGCCGATTTTGTGCTGCCACCTATAGTTCGTGCACGTTACCTATATGCACGGCGAAAAGTAGGAGCACGCGTTACGCCTCTTCGGGGATAAATGGCGTGAGTGTGTGTGTGTGTGTGTGTGAGTGTGTGTGTGTGTGTGTGTGTGTGTGTGTGTGTGTGTGTGTGTGTGTGTGTGAGTGTCTGTCTGTGTGTGTGTGTGTGTGTGTGTGTATGATTCTATGATTTTAAACAATCACCGAGTATCAAGTGGGCACGGCACGAAAAATATTCATCCCATTTGTAACGTAACAGCTTTACAGAAGGTATCCGCAAAATAACATTCTATTGCCCAAAGGTTTTCAGGTATTATTATGCCTATGGTATCGTCGGCGTTCATGAGTGGATGGTGAAGTCTTAACTCTTAACATCATAAGTAGTTGCTATAAGACGAAAATAATAAAATTATACTAACGAAGTTTTGCAATCCAAAAAAGTACATCACATGGATTGCATTAATCGCCAGGGGGGCTGCCATTTTCAAACTCAGCCGTATCGAGTTGAGGGAACGATCGATTGAACGATTGGATACACCAAAGAACGAATGATCCGCGAGTAATCACCGTTACAGTCACATTCTTAGTCACAAACGGTCAATTTTTCATCCAATGCCGCATCTGCTTCGGCACAACGCTCTCACTGGGTTCATGTATGATTACTGTACACTTCACTCACTTTGGTTCAGCAATAAATTTAGGAACTGATATAAGGGTCAATAAATCATTTTTTTAATAGTAATTAATGACATAAAAACTAACTACAGTATAAAATTTGAATTAGCGATAATCCGAAAATCATTACCTGGCCTATCACTCAATTTCGGCTTGTCGTTGATTTATGGGACATGTATATTGCTGCACAAAAAATCATAGTATGTACAAAAAAACTTTGATGTTTTATGGAATCTATTGTGGTTAAAACAGTAAAAGATTGTGTAAGTATGTAATAGAACTAGATTAGGAAGTAATTTCAAACTACGCAGTATTAAATTGCTACTACTAGCTTTTGCCCGTGGCTCCGCACGCGTGAAATGTTTTTCCGGGACAAAAGTACCGCTTTATATTTTCCCGGGATAAAAAGTAGCCTATAGCACCCAGGAGTAATGTGGCTGCCTATTAGTGAAAGGTTTACAAAATCGATTCACTGGTTCCAGAGATTAGCTCCTATAAACCTATAAACAAACATATCCTCTTTATATTATTATTAGTATAGATTAGGAATACATACTATTACTGAAATTACTGATACCATACAAAACCGTAAAATCGAAAAATCTGTGTGAAATTAGAAATATAGGTATAAAGATTGGTCGGGATGTATGGTATTTTAAATTAAAATACTATATAGCATTAACAATGAGTTTGAATCTAAAGAATCAAAAGTGGGGCTGTATATTGTGAAGTAACTTCCGTACGACTTGCAAAATAAAACAAAGAACGTATGGCAGAATGAATACTATGAATCCATAATGTAATATACAAAACTAAACCGACTACCAAATTCAAATAATTTCTTGCAATAGTTATCGTCCTTAATTTTACACCTGATAAGTAAAAATTAAACCCAAAAGACACACATATATATAACTCCAAAAAAGATATAAGTCATAAAAGTGTATTTTCGGACTAAACCCAGAAATGAAACAAATAATTATACTAGGAAATTTAAGAACAATATTCCCTTTTACCAGCTCAAACAATCTTTGCACCGTATTGTATCACCGAAAACGCGGGCGCAGCTGGACGCCTCATGACCGACTGGTATTCAACAATCAGTGGAAATACACCATACCAGTGATAAGATAATCAACAAGTGTTTACAATGTTTACACAACTAGGAATATAAATTTACGAATGCGGCTATAATTAGTTTAATTAGAATTAATATAAAATAAGTGTTGCTCGCGGCTTCGTCCACGTGAAGAGCCTTTCCCACTACAATAGTTCGTAAATGACTGTAGCGGCGCATAGAGCCATCTGTTCATTAGCGCCATCTATTTAAACATCAGATTAAATAATTGAAAAACTTTCCACGAGTCAAAGACGCTACACATTAATGTCATACAACTTAATGGATTAATGCTATTTTCGTATGCCATATATAACGGGTAATTAAAATGTTTTATGTGTGGTTAAATCGAAGCTGGCATCCTACGTAATGACTCGTTATTCCGAAGTCATACCGGTTTGGATTGAAAGAGCAACGTTCTTTCTGGATTCTGATAATAACAGTTGAAATTGCACCATGCATTTCTTTTACTTTTTTGGAATACGTCCTTTATTATATTATATCTGCCTTTGTAGCACAGAGAGCGATGAGCCAGCTGTAAAACAGGAGGTCGTGGTTTCAAATCCCGCACTGATACAATAATGTGCAAATTCAGATTTACGTGTTGAGATAAAAAGTGAAGTCATCCCTTGAACGGCAACTACCGAAATTGACAAAATACCTCAACTACTGACAGCTCGACTATCCTATCAGACATCACTCTCTTCTTCATAATATTCTCCACTTAAACATTTTCTTGTAAACCATATAACCCACTACACTAACTGTGCCGAGGTAAATGTCATCAACCAGCACGTCAGTGAAGAGGTTTCTGCCTCGATGGTCAGAACACTATCAAAGTATTGTTGAATGTTAAACTCCAGATAACGCATTGCACTCCACTTAATCGCTTTATATATAGAACTGAGCGATTCACTGACCTTCTTGTCCTTATCTTTATTTCGGGCCAGTGGGAGGAAAGACATGTTAGTGTGTCAATATCTTTAAACAGGACCCAGTTTTGTTTTGTTTCGGTACATGTGCAACAGGAAATCTGGTGGTTAGTTCAGGGCAAGCCGAAACCGACGTGCTAAGTTATTATGAATTAAAATATATTCAATATTTTTAGGCTTTGCCTTGTCTATTGTTCTACCGGGTGCTGCACCTGTCGGCGTTCCACACATGACCAATTCGAATACATGTAACGAGTAGCTAATAAAAATACCAAGACCCCTAAATGATTGATACATATCCGGCTTCGGGTGTCAAATTGATTGACATTACAATTATTGACGATCTACAAAATGCTTTACAAATTAGGCACCAAAGAGCCGTGCGTACATTAAATATCACCAAATCAACCTTGAACCATGACAATGAATAATTTCTTATATAATCAAGGTCTCCGCCCACTGCAATGTGACATACTTTGACCTTATGTATCGGCACATGAAAATCATAGATTTGACATTCACAGGTTGGTTACAAGTGCAAGCTGGTCAGTCCTAAGTATCATTCACATTATAATCCCAACTGACAATTACAAATAATAATATTGTTAAATATTACACGGAGCTAGTGTTTCTTTATAAAGCACAAATGAAATTTATCACTTCAACTTTGATTAAGTCATAACTGTTACATGAAGAAGTTTCTAGTCGCTTATAAATGCATCGTATTGGGTGCAACTAATAGATACTAACAGCACTGTTTGTTTAAATTTAACTTTTTGTTCCCTGGATATTGTAAAGAATATAATTTGTTTTTGTTCGCCGCACAACATTTCCAATACATAACACATTTGACACCTAACTATTTGTGGCATTTCGTCAAAACGTAGCGCAAGAGGCTACTAGCACAGCAGTGATTGCATGACCTGTTAGGCGAGTCGAGCTACTTGCACGCGATTAAACGATGGTAGAAATTGTCCATTAGCTCAGTAGTTTGTAATGTACCAATAAAGTATGGCAATGCGTTTCCTTATCACATTATTTTTATTTGGGCTGAAATAATGTTTTAATTTATAGCATTACATTCCAAATTCATATGAAAGTAGAGCTGCCGCTTGTTGCTTCAAGATGACTGGGCTAAGGCTCGAATGATAAAACTATCCCCCATTGGTCCACCACTATACAATAGACAAAACCGGGTACAGATACTAGTTATGTCAGACATTATAAAACTATGCTATCGCATACGAGTAATTAGATTAATTAGATGTAAACACAAGGCCGCTGATAAGGTGCAGACCCGTAGTTATCTCGAAGTTATTATGGCATTACGAATACTACAAAATATGTTACTGCATGCATTTTTGTGCAAACTTTCTTTAATTTAAGCATAATGTGGCAACCGTTGCTTTTTCCAGTACGGAGAAACATTACTCATATGGTATAATTATCGGAGCTGGTTTCATGCCGTAAGAGACCTGTGTGCAGAATGGTTCAATTGTTTTTATCAATGGTAAATGAGGTTCAAAAAATTATATCTCAGTAAGTAAGCTTTTCTCAACTAAACAGGTTACAAATTACCTTTCCCTAATCAACAAACAAGCTATATCTAAAACGCAAAGTACCTAAAGCCCTGTCCGCAGTCCGCACATATCAGTGCCGACTGCCGACCCCGATATTTAGGCAAGCGTATTGGAGAGCTAATACTTAAGGTGTGACACCTTCTTAAATTTCAAACAGTGCAAAACGAGAAACTTTAACCTATCAGTAGGATTTTGAATTAGCCAAAAAATACTGTATGTTTGTGTGAATTTATATGAGCTAAATGAAAACTGAATTGTTTGATCTCATTTTATAAACAGCTCATTAAACTGATACCAGATTTATTCCATGTCGTTAACGCTAGATAATATTAATCATAACGAGAACACATCAAATGCTGCCTCAGCTTACTGCAAATTAACTGCGGAATACATTGATGAGTTGATATATGACCTCTGTGGCACAAGGAGTTAACAAGTGACTGAGTAAAGGTGAATATTTTGATACTCTAGTTTTACAAAATCTATAGAATATTCTTATTGCTGATAGAGTGACCATCGTGTTTCATGATGATCTCAGCAAGCACATACATACAGTGGCAGAAGCTATCCTATTTGTAACAAAACGGCGTTTGATCAAAACTGATTTTGAATACGAGTTCACTTCCACTGCACAAGGTGTTTCCTGAGTAACAGACGATCCATCCGATAATAATTAATTAATTTAATAATTATTTATAATTTATATAATATAAGGTAAAGCCCAAAATGTTCCTTTTTAAAATAAGCATTTAATATTAAGTACAGTTAAAATTATTTCCTCAAAATATAATATGTTAGATAATATATATTAATTTTTATATGATAATTTTAAGATTTTGTCGCCGCGGGGTGCGGGTTGAGGGGGTCTTCGTAAATAATAACAACAAGGTTGCCACTATCAAGTACTATATTGTGAGAAGACTGATGAGGATCCGATTACAATGATACGGTACACCGTACAAGAATTAAGTTGAATTAACAATTCAAGGGTTCCCTAATAATATTGCAGAGATCCAGAGAGATCCAGACAAGTGGATACAGTTGTATACTCGCAATATGATATTCTAGCTCGAACGAATACAATAAAAAATGCGCGAAATTATATACTTTCACAGGCTTGTAAACCATAGCGCGATCTAATTCTATGCTGGCGCCATCTATTAAGCGCTAAGAAAAACTTTGTTACAGTCTCCCCCTCTGTCTACGAAGACGTCCCGACGAGGAAGACAGGAACTACGTATCTCTTCTTAGTTCACGAAGAATGCTTGCGTGGGCGTCCTCTTTTGCGTATGATCTGTACAGGTGCAGGCAAGTTTTTCGATTCTTGTCCTCGATACAATTGTAGCGCGGAGGCATGGTATGTACCCACTGGTGCATCATAGTGGAAAAAATTCTCAGCTGGTTTTAACAACCGGCTGGCATATTCAACGGGATGTTCTTAGTCTTTCTCCCCCTGGACCAAAACAGCTCCTATAGAGTAGGACCTCGCATCCGTTTGGGTCGTTGGCTTCCCATTAGACACAGATATGGATTCGACGACTCAGGTGAGAGTTCAACCTCTGCTTCCCTTATGGCTCGCTCCGCATCACAGTATAGTGTGTCTATGACCGGCGAATATCCGTCGAACAGGTAAGTCCTAGCTCTTTTAGGTGGCGTTGACAGTTCCAACGGAATGAGTGGTCCGTACGGTCGATGTAGGCTCATTTCCGTCGAAGATGCTTCGGCTGTCGAATAATGTACTGTTATTGCGGGCTTCCGGCAATACTAAGAATTTATTCCATAGGACCGAAACTAGGACGTCTTGATGTACTTGCTTCACGTGTCTCGTCAACCTCTTCCTTCATGGAGCAATATAGTCTGGATTGTTGTGGAATCAATCTGTTGCTGTGAGCGTTGCTGACTGCTGTAGCCCCACGTTGGGCGCCACTGTCGCCGCGGGGTGAGGTGAGACTGATGAGGTTCCGATTACAATGATACGATACACCGTACGAGAATTAAGACGCATGAACAATCAAGGAATTCCCTAATAATATTGCAGAGATCCAGAAAGATCCAGACAAGTGGATACAGTTGTATACTCGCAATATGATATCCTAGCTCGAACGAATACAATAAAAAATGCGCGAAATTATATACTTTCACAGGCTTGTAAACCATAGCGCGATCTAATTCTATGCTGGCGCCATCTATTAAGCGCTAAGAAAAACTTTGTTACAATTTTTAATTGTTATTTTTAAACATTTTAATTGTTTTTTCCTTAATCTTAATGCATGCTGTGGCAACTGAAGGTAATGCATTTAAAATATTGTTAGTGATTTGTAATTTTTTTTATTCATTTAATGTAATTACCACTGATTGTCCTTAAACAATAAATAAATAAATAAATAAATAACGAATACCAGCGTGGTGGATTGTGGTCCCAAAACACAAGAAATAGGATTTTTTTATTCTCTACTTGAACGAAGAATATTTTGCCCAATCTAGTAAAATTTTGTCTGATGAAGCCTTGGTCCAATATTTATAAAGAAGTAAAAAAACCATACATACGGTATAAAATAATAAAGAATCACTATAAATTGTGCTTAATATTATAATGGCTCAGGATTTGACGTATTAAGAGCTCTTCACTATTCTGTGTGGTTACAAGGTTAGCTCGCGGTTGGCATTAGATCCGTATTGACTAATTGTATTGATTATATTGTACTAGTTCTTTAATGTTTTTTAATTTTGTTTCATTACTCGTTATTGATAATATCGACTGTTTTTTAACGAACGATTGTATTGATTGTTATGTACTAGCTCTTTACTGCATTTTTGGCTGTTTTAGCATCTCGTTATTGATGATGCTGTTTTTTAAACGCCTCAAGTATCTCCAATTAGCACATTAAAAGGCAAGACTAATAATTAACAGCTGTTTTCTGAGGAACTCCATAATTTAAGACATTTATATTTTACAAAGCACCTGCTTCATCGTTTTTGATCGACATATCTATTCCTGATTGTACAATACAGTCTAAATATGTCGATCAAAAATTATGTTACGTTCCTTATAAATTATAGTTAAAAATAACACAACGTATACTCAGCAGCATAAATATCTGTACAAAATCAAAATTTCAAATCGCCTATATACGCATTAAGTTAAACTGAAATATTTTTTTCTTCGTTTGAAGTAAAGTAAATATGTTTAATTTTATTTTTGTGAAGAGAAAAACAAGATTAGTAAGAACACAAAAGTATGTAGGCAATTTGAAATTTTGAATTTGTTCATCTACTTATGCTGCTGACTGTACATATTATAATATTGATAGAATAATTCGTTTAGAATTACATGAAATATGCAAGTAAGATGCACAAAACGTAAAATTTAATCATTCCCACGATTATAGTCAATGTCAATAAAATATCTAAATGCCTACCGTGAGACAGTATCTTATCAAATATTTTCGTATCGAAGACCCAATTCGTCAATAGCTTGGTTTTGGCCTAGTAATCAATAGATATAAATAAAAATGTGGTGAATAGGGTTTTTGAATCCATTTTTATCAAAGTATTTTTAAATTGGTAGTCAGACTGTAGACAATATTCTGACAGATGAACTTTTTTTTTTTTTTTTATTGCATTGAATGACGAGACGAGCATGCCGTTTGCCTGATGGTAAGCGATACGACCACCCATAAACAGTAGCAACACCATCCAGCACCTTGACTTAAGTACTGTGTGGCATTCCACTACGCTCGTCATCCTGAGACATAAGATGTTAATTATGTCCAGTAGTTATACTGGCTACAATGTCCTTCAAACCGAAACAGAACAGTGCATGCACACTGTTGCTTGGCGGTAGAAATAGACATTGTGGTGGTACCCATCCAGACAGCTTCTTACATAATGAGAGACCTCCCTACATACATAATATGCTTTCTCGTAGATAATATAATATAGGTCAAATATTATAACGGCTTTTCTTAATCGCCCGCGCGACAGAGTCCTGCTATATATTTTCCCGGTATAATAAGTAGCCTATATCCATCACACGGTCTCAAACTATCTCCATGCCAAATATCATCGAATTCTGTTCGGTTGTTTTTGAGTTTATCGCGTTCAGATAGACAGACGCGGCGGGGGACTTTGTTTTAAATGTATTGATAAATTATTTATACAGTGTAGAGCCACGCTGGAGCTATTTTTGTGGCTTGAGAATAGAACTTAGTTGACCTAAATAGAGTTTTAAGGTTCACAGCCGCAGTACGCTGTCTGTAGACGACTTTATTTGGTGGTCTTTTTTATGCGAGAGTCCGTCCGCGTAGTTACCATCGCATTTGTCTATTTCTTCTATCAAACAGTCTGGATTCATTATAATTGTATTCTGGTGCATCTTATATCTCATTATAACCAGCACAGTGCAGCCCCATCAGGTATTTTATAAAGGAGATGTACGCTTCTTGTATGGGTGCTGGGCCTCAAAATCTACTCAGGCTCAAACTTTAGGAATATGTAAGGGGCAAAATATGGAACTTGGATCCACTAAAAAAATATTTTTAGACACCTCCATTCAAAACTAACTTTTTTAAAACGTTCATATTAAGTGTAGTTTTTAAGCAAAATAAAATTAAAAAATCACAAAATCGGAGATCTTTAAAATAAAACGATGTATTTAGGATTAGTTTTTAGGACTTCTACCCAAATATACTATATAAACTGTTTTGGTTAGAACTTTAGGCCCGTTTTTGGACATATCCTTTTAGTCCTACGTTATGTTCATACCGGTCGTTGGTCGGTTTGTTTTCCTTTTCTTTTAAATAAAATTGACTGGCGGCAAGCCCGTCTTGTCACTAAATTGCTAAAATTAAACGAATAAGACCATATAGTATGAAATGTTGGGGCATAAAGTTAATATTACCTTCGCAGGAAATAAGCAACCCTTAATGCCAAACAACACGACCTACCCGACGTTATCAAAATAATATTCATAAGTTTTAAGACGCAGGTAGCACTTTAACACAAAATCGGTTGGGTTTTACCTTGAGAGCGAAGTCTTTAACCCGTATGACGACGCGAGGGTGCCTTCGCAAAACAAGTAGTTTACGAATGATTCATTCGCTTGCAAAAGCATGCTTTATCTGTATTATTGTTAGTAATGTGTTCGTCACCCATATAAATTGGTTGTCAAGTCTTATAAAACCCTAATTACGATGGCTAAAATGGTAAACAGAAACACAAGTTTGCACAAAGCTCCTTGACGGCAGAAAAAGATATTGTCGTGATATATAACCAGCCGGATAATTGCATATAAGAGACATACTGCCTAGCGAATATGACACATCATACAACCACGTTTGTGTCTGTTTCGCTTATGGATGTGGTCAGTTGGTCGCGTTTATTTCCGTCCCATGATAAGGACTGACATTATCAGCATATCGGCCTATATCGCCGGTACCTAATGAATATGCACTTTTCAAAATATCGAAAATATTACATTTATTATCATGCTGTATCATAACATAACGCAATTCTAAACTTACAAGAAAATTAAAAATAAAAAAATATTTTTACCAATGAGCACTTTCCTTGTCACGTTTTTGAACATAAGCTGTAAAAACGACGGAAACTTTAAATCCTTTAATTATACAACGCGCTGAAGTCAAATGTGGCCTTTAACAAACTCTAATTGCAATGGTCAACAAATGTAATGATGAATACATCCAATAGCAGTCAGTTAGAAGACCAGCGCCGTGGCTCGCCCGCGGCTTGGGCTGAATGGGACCCGTTTTGCACTCACACCATGACGTTCGTCACGATACACGCGCTTCTTTTGTATTTTTTTTTATTATTATTATTTGATATTTTTGCGTTTTTATGTTTTTTTTTCACATGTTAATTTCATTGTAGTTATGGTGTTTGTGCAAATAAATGCATTGTTGTTGTTGTAATTATCCCCCAAGATATATTATTATCTTATATCGTCTAGCAAAACGAGATGGGACAGATATTTGCGGACCACACAAAAAGTTGTCTCCATTGGAGGATTGAGCTAGCAGAACTCTTATTTCACAAAAAAAATGGCTATTGCTTTCTTGCAATTTAGGTACATGGTTCCAGAGTGCCTAGGACTTTCTGAAATGCCGTATTCTGATGCTGCGTCGAGCAAACGAAAAAATTCTAAAAAATACATAGTAAAGTGATTCTTAGTGTCACAGCATTTGTCACAGCTGTATTTTTTTTTTTATTTTAACCAATTTCGCTACTGAGTAAAAATTATGTACTTATTTACTATTTAGCGCCTCCTGCTAAATATGGAGGTCCTGATGTATTTATACATGACAAATAGTCATATAACATCAACCTTCGTGTACCTACAGGTTAAAATTGTATAATGTTGATTGAGCTACACAATAAGGTCAAATGTGTTTATTTTTAATTGCATAAAACACAAATTAATGTGGTAACATTTGACAGCTTTGTACGTGGAGTCAGTCATGTTTAGTGTACAGTCAGCAGCATAAGTATCTGTACAAAATGAAAATTTCAAATCGCCTATATGCGCGTTAAGTTAAACTGAAACATTTTTTTCTTCGTTTGAAGTAAAGTAAATCTCTTTTATTTTATTTTTGTGAAGAGAAAAAAAAAGATTAGTAAGAACAAAAAACTATGTAGGCAATTTGAAATTTTGAATTTGTTCAGCTACTTATGCTGCTGACTGTACATACTTCATTAAGTATTCATGCCATTGCATGTGAGTATGTGAGTCACATACTGCAAACAACCAATGTTGCATTTGTGTGAGTTCATCGGCGGAAAACAAATGTGCGTAATATATTATGAATGAAATGCATCGTACCCAGGGACCAGTACTCAAATGGTACAATCGAAAAAGTGTATGGTCGACCACTTTAAGGTTTTAAATAAGTCGCTTGCGCGTCATCTGTCAGCAACATGCAATTTACAACTAAAGTAGACAATAAGAGATAACTGCTGTTTCCTTTTTACATCTCCAAAATGATCGCACCTGCTTGGTAAAATATGAAAAATGGGCGTTTTATGTTGAGATAGTGTACTAGCACCAAATTGGGTGGCTGTAGTTTAGTATCGGCGATTGGCAACATATAATGATGTATATTATGCTGGTGCTAGGATTATATAGGCACGCGGTGTAGACCGGCATAATTGTGACGACTAGCGATGGATAATCATCTCGCGTTAGTCGATATTCTGTCTGGACGCTACTTCACTTACTGTCAGGTGGAGAGGAGTCAATATGCCTTGCCGTGCCGTAAGGAGAGTCGTTTCATTTTTAACGGACTTCTTAAAAAAAAAGTAACGACCGATATGGCAATGGGCTCGCCCCCTATCACATAATGGGACGTAATACGCACGGCGAAGGGTGGGTGCACTGGTTGCGCCTCTGCCTACCCCTTCGGGGATAAAAGGCGTGAGTATGCGTGTGTGTGTGTGTGTGCCTAAAAAAAGTAGGCGGTTCTCAATAGGGTAGTTTCCTATATTTGATTTTGTACATTATTTTATATGTAACATACGAAAAAGAAATCCTTCTGTAAAATCAGCATCAAAATTGGTTGAAAAATAAAGCAGTTATTCAAATAGGAAATATTCTTATGAGCAAAAGTGGGGGCGTAGTGGGGATATCGCGCTATCTCTTTCACGCGCACGCAGCGTTGTGGCTGGTGACACCCGATGCCGTCACAGTCTGATATCACTGTTATTTGACAATTACCCCTTCCACCAAATTTCAAATCTTTATAACTTACTTATAATTGCGCCAATTTAGAAAATTATTTTTCCGTTAGATTTTGGATGGCATACATTTTTGATAAATGTCAACTAGCCTATTCGTGTTTTTGTATTTTTTATGACGGTTTCTAGTGGTTATATAACTATAAAGCTTGCTAATTAGTCGTTCTTTGTGCATACAGCCCGTGGGTATCGTACAACCACAGCAAATCCATTTAAAGCCTATGACGCGAGAATCGGATTAAGCGGTTTACGGGGTTGAGTATATTTATAGGCAGTGTGTAATAAATCTCAGCACCTACTTCATTATGAGTTTATTTAGGACACCAATAGTAGTTCTGAATATTGTAGATTTCAATTAGTACACAACGCGAAAACAGTATCAAAGCATTTGGTGTGAATCTAGAATTTCCCAATGCCAGGTGTATCTCAGCTTACTTTTTTTCCTTAAAAGTTTGCGACTCAAAATTGTTTTTCTATAAGTGAGATTGTTTCGTTTAGGGTTTGTAATGGTTGAATTTTGATTTTTAAACATTGTGCATATTTCGTTAACCAACATTATTTATCACGAAATTATGTAAAGAGCACGAATATAGCATAGACATCAACGGATATACATGTCAAAAGACATCAACGGATATACATGTCAAAAGACTTCAACGGATATACATGTCAAAAGACATCAACGGATATACATGTCAAAAGACATCAACGGATATAATATGTCAAAAGATGGTTCTGGGGCAAATCCGTCTGCTTTGCATTAAAATAGCACCGTCTAAACTAGTCCTACGTGTATGAGAAATAAGTTTTGCCCGCAGCACCGCCCGCGTGAAAAAGTTTTTAAGGGATATAAGTCTTGCTTTATATTTTCCCGGGATAAAAAGTAGGCTATAGCACTCAGGAGTAATGTAGCTTCCTATTAGTGAAAGAATTTTCCAAATCGGTTCAATAGTTACAGAGATTAGCCCCTACAAACAAACTTTTCCTCTTGATAATATTAGTATAGAAGAATAGATAAGGGTGGTGACTTACCGAATGCGGCTTCGTCTGAGTGTAGACAACCACATTGCCATACACGGAGGCTACCAGGCCCAGCAGGCCTATCACCACTGCGCACGACATGGTGCAGTGCGTGACACAACTCCACTACAGTACACTCACATTTCACGCACTCGCGGGTTCGGAGCCGGGTGAGGTATCATTATTACACTTTAGACCTGCGGACAAAATAAAATAGAGATGAGAAACCACGAATTAAGAACTAAATCACAGATTTATAATAAGTGCGACCAAAATCGGACGTGGTATGTAAAAGTATCGAGTGATTTTTGTGGGAGAATGATATACATGCGCTTGCGCAACGGCAGAATGCGGTACAGGATTAAAATTGGTCATTGATAAAAAGCGGCCCCCTGCGTGGCGAACATTGCCAGACGTCATTAAACTTTTCTCTATTCTTTTTTGTTTGACCTGGTACTAAATAAAAGAGCAGATAAGCGCTTATTTCAATCAACCGAAAAGGATTTTATAAATCAAAAAAAGTTCAATACTCAATTATAAATCATTCTAAAACTTGAAACTAACTTTGTCTCACAGAATGCAAGATAATTATGATTATTTATTATAATATACTTTTTTTTTTACAAAAATAAGCTATTGCGTTATGTTCAATAACGCTGTTTACTAACGTAGTCTTTAAGTCAAAATTGTTACTAACATACTATGGACTCATTGAGTTTGAAATAAAATACGTTTTATTTTATTTTTTATTTATTTATTTAAACCAGTTTTATTGTAAAGTGGATTGTGTTTAAGGAACAATATTTGCAATACTGGTTTTTGATAAAACTTGAATTTTGAATGTTGTTGTTTTGTATTTATTTATTGGTATTTATAATTAAATAATGGAGAAAAAACACAGGTTTCAAAATAGGTAGTACATTTTATAATCAAAATGTGTATGGCAATTTTTTGTATTATTATTTGTATAGGTTATACAAAAGCTATATGTTATATTGATATAAAGAAGATGTTTCTTTTTATCTTATTTATAACTAGACTTTTGCTCGCGGCTCCGCCCGCGTCAGAAAGTCTTTCCAGGATAAAAGGCCCGCTTTATATTTTCTTAGGATAAAATGTAGCCTATGTTACTCGCTGAAAATGTAGCTCTATATTGGTGAAAGAAATTTTAAAATCGTTCCAATAGTTCTTATTTTTTTTCATTATAAACATACTAATATACAAATCTTTCCTCTTTCTAATATTAGTACAGATTTTAGCTCACAAAACAGAGCTTCCTTATTGTAAACAATAAACATTTTATAAATAATAATCTATTGTTTGTCACATTAAATGTAGATAATATAGTATCAAAAAATCGACCCACAGCCTCAGAGAAAGAATGAGTTTTTAATTCCAAACAATAAACATCATTCATTGCCAACCATTAACCAATATATTTGCAAATCATGAGTTTTTTCCCATATGTTAGTTCTTTAACAAAATATTACTTCCACCATGCATTTTTTCAGTATAAAAAGTAGTCTAGGTATTAATGCAGAATTTGCCCGACTTGTGTCCCACATTTCATAAAAATCATTTTACTGTTTAATGTGTATATGGGTAATAAACATAGTAACAAAACTCCCACATTGTAAATAGTAGCAGGATAATGAATGCACATAATACACTACATTGCACAATGTGAAATTGGGTTTTTCTGTTCAGTATCAGCCCAGAGTTTGATATTTATGACTGATATGGCGATTGGCTCGCCTCCTATCACATCATATACACGTGGCGAAAAGGAATATATATGGCGCCATGTACTAGTGGCGTCTCCGTCTAAACCTTCGGGACTAAAAGGCTTGAGTATGTGTAATATATTTAAAGTTTATTTTAACATCTAGGTAATATTTACAGCATACCACCTTCGTTAAGAATATAGACAATGTTGGCATTACACATAGCTGCATATGTTCCTTTGACCTATGAACCTGGTGATGTGGTATGTTTTAACAAGTAGTTGATAACCATTTGTACCAATGATATAACATTGTTAATTCGTCAGCTAGAATTACAATATCTTATCCTTATTTCAATGGGCTATAATTTTTTTTTTAATGTGAATTCCGAAATAGTAAACAGAGCTGCTAGTGTATTCCCAATTTGCTAAGTTTATTGCTGTCCTATATCTGATTATTCCTTCCTACAATTATTAAGATATAGCTCTTTGATTTAATATATTAAATATATAAAAAAGCTGAAGCCAAGGCACCTATATTCTAGCTCATTATATGACATTCCTTTTTTCTGTAAATATGTAAAAGTATGCGTGCTGATGGGGATTGCGAGAAAGAAGTGGTCAGAAGGGCACAGATGGCTAAGACAGCAGTGAAGAGCTTGGAGAAGATCTGGAAGAACCGTAACATCTATCGCAATACGAAAGTACGTCTCATGCACAGTCTAGTATTCTCTATCTTCTTGTACGCCTCGGAAACGTGGACCCTTAAAGCTCGCACTTTAAACAGAATTGATGCGTTCGAAATGTGGTGCTGGCGCAAAATGTTGGGTATATCTTGGACTGCACGCCGCACTAACGCATCAATACTAGATGAGCTTAAGATTGAGGCCCGCCTTTCCACTATTTGTACTCAGAGAGTGCTCACTTTCTTCGGTCATGTGGCTCGCCGGAAGCCCGATAACTTAGAAAAGCTCATACTAGTTGGCCGCATGAACGGGAAACGGAACAGAGGTAGAGCACCTGCCCGATGGACGGACACTATCAGGGAACGCACTCGACTGAACATCCCAGCCGCCATGCGCCACGCGGAGAACAGAGCCGCCTGGAGAGCACTAGTGACAGGAGTTGTTAATAGTGGTCACGACCCTCAGCCTTGAGGAATCGACTAAGAAGAGAAGAGATGTAAAAGTATAATAATCTTGACATAAACGTGATAAATGTAAATTGTGTGGTTAAACTAAGGAATTAAAGTAGCATATTGTAATATTGTTTAACTTATTTTATTAAATATTCAATGTAATGTTTATTCATAAACATAATTATGTTTTATGTATATTCAAGTGTCTTAAGGAACAGATGTTAACAGTGCATTATAATCTAAATTATAATATACATCTCATTTAATTGTTTTATTTAAATGGTTTTGCTAATAACAAGGTCACTTTCTTGAGAATACTTTAAAGATTCATAAAATTCATAAAAAAGGATGTTTTTCAGTTTATTTTTTGACAAAAACATGCTTGTTAATTCTATTTGCAGTGTGAATAATATGTTTGGTAATTGAATTTTTAAAATCACAAATATTTTAGTTGTTATTGGCAGTGAGACAAACGCCTACACCAAAGAAAGAAGGAAAACTAAATGTAAAGAAACATGTAACAATTTTCAATTATCTTTATTTTGTTTGGTGTAATTGATAGATAGAAATAACATTTTTTTTTAAATGGTACCTTTTATTAATTATAATTTTTTACACTATTTACCTGGGACTTTCTTCAATTGAGATGGTTGATGTCAGATAAAGCGTGATTCATAAAAAACTAAGCCAAATTCTCCTACAGCAGGGTATGTTTGTTTATTGGGGATGTATGCAGTCGCACAGACGGGTGATCAGTTCACCTCATTGGAACTATTTCACCCTAACAACAACAGGGTAATAAAAGTGTGTTGTGTTTACCCCACGTTAGTGTGCTAAATGCAAGTAAAAAACGAAAAGTGTCACACACTCACCATATGATTTGTGTTACAAAACTGTATTTTTTTTCTCTAATAACTGTAGTTTCGAGTAATTATCACTATAATAGTTGTTAAGTGTAAAAAAACTTTAAGTAAATACCAAACAAATGACGAGCTTTAAGATTTTGTTCACATATTCTTTTTCGACACACAAAATTCTGTTTAAGTAGTAAAGTGATATTGATGGACAACCAATGATTTTTCATTTAGTGTAACAATCACATCCCCTTCCTGACAAGTCAATGACCGACTATATCATCAATTTTATCAATAGACAAGCTTCACAAGCGTTTTTTATGCTATAAATACTTACAATTACACATTTCTCCACAAAGGAAATGCTTTAGTTGATAACAAAGCCGTTTCGTAATCATAACAATGCATCAAACTTAAGATAGATTCTATATTTCTGGTTCCAGTAATATAGAAGAACAATTTTAAATTAATTTAATTAAAATGCAACCACAAGTGGCCTTGGATCACGTGTGTATCGACAACAATAATTTCCTCTGAATCTCTGTCTACAGACCTAAATTGCAAATATTACATGTTCAGAACATAAAAACAAATTTTACGGTTGACTAAATGTTACTTACTAGTAATTATGTAGTGATGATTTCCTTGTGTTAGTCAAGATACGTAATTTTCGTCACTAACACTGTATTTACGGCTAGTTTTGAGTAAACAAAATTTAAAAAATAAATTACGACTAATTCATTCTGTTTCTGCTGCATGAAAATTTGCGAATTGTCAAACGTAATGCGTTCGGAACTACAACGTAAAATTTTATTCACACATAAACAAAATATTTTAATTAATCTTCCGAATTATCATAAAATATATTCTTCCAATAAATATTATGTGAATGTAATATGTACAAAACACCTTTATTTAACAATATGCGATTCAAAATACATAAAGGTAATTAATAATATATAACATAGTAAATGAATATTCGGTTTATGCTAAGGTGAGTTTCAGAACGTAAGTAGAGATAGCTTTGTCAGATTTTTTTCTGGCCAAAATTAACGAGTCGATAAAAATATTACCTTCCATCCTTATAAAAATATAAATGAAATATAATAATATGATAATACCGATACATCATTTAAAAGTTTTTTTTTATTTGGTTATTGTTGATATTGTTTATGGGCAGAATACAGTCCGTACGACCATCGCGTGTATGGCCTATCTTAGGTAGTGCAGGTAAGAGCGCTAATTTTAAGAGCAATGTTAAATACTGTCGTTTTTGCTTTTGCATGTAGATGTACTTACCAGGGTCATTAAAGACGATATCTATAATTTAAAGCGGATTTTGATAATGTGTATGTCGCAATAATATCAATGGGTAAAAGGTTAACCAACGTAAGCAACATTTCTTTTCGAAAAAAATTAACTGCATTTTAAATGTCGCTTTAAGTTAATTAGTCTTCAATCCATCGATATAATATTTTTACCGGCATTTTATGAAATTCATAAGGGATTTGACAAACAATGCCGAATTAGGGCGCAGGCGGAAGTCAAAAAAAGAAAGCTCGCCGAATTCACTGCCCCTGCACGAAAGGCTTCTGTAAGTGAAAGGCTTTTTCCAGGGTGGGGTTTGCTAAGGTTTGCCCATGCTTGCCCGGTGCCCCCCCCCTAGCTACGCGCATGTCAAAACATATATAGTAGGTATTGCGTTTATTTTTGGAAAGTACCTACTGAATTATTTGTTTTATGTATGTTTGTATATTTCTTTGGCAGGCCCTACAGCCTAGACGGCTTGTCGTATTTTTATGTGAGTGGTATCAATAGATTCGTCTTAGTTCTGAGAGTGCCACTGGGTACACCAAAATAAAAAAATAAACAAAATTAAGAATTTTTGGCGGCAAAATGTGACCTCTAAAAAAAATCAAAATATTTTGTTTTGGTTTTGAATAATCTTAGTTGATAGTGTTCACAAACGCAGTCGGAGACATCTGCTCACTCCGAGATTTTGTTGTTCTACCTATATCACCAACCAAATTATGAGAAGTGAGCGTGTTATGGCTCTGGCAGCTTTTATGAACACTGTCAACTAAGATTATTTAAAACCAAAACAAAATATTCAAATTAAAATCTTGTTTCTATCTTTTCAGTTCTTCAATGAATTTAATAAAAATGGCAGATATTGACACAGTCGGGTTTTTTGTTTTTCAAAATATATTTTTTTGTTTTACTGTCATAGAGTAACTTATTTATCTACTACGTAAGTATTAGATTTTCTAAAAAGAAATCTGTAAAAAAGCTTTTGTTTTATTCGTACTTTGCATCATTATTTTGTTTTCGATTAATTATTACCTATTTCATAGACCTATTTAACTAATGACCTGATTAAGTCGCCTCTATATTTAACTTTATATTAAACCTAAATGTAATGGGTGTTATTTGGATATTATGAGCTGTAAAAACCACCAACACTTTTAATTAGTCTAATCAGTTACACTTGGCGTTAATTATATGGCTTGTTATCCGAGTTTATTTCGGTAAGTTTACATCAACGGGTCATTCTTATTAGGTAAAAGGTTAGATAACTGTAAGCGGAAAGTTACCCGCGTTCAATTTTTTTTTCTTATATTTGTATCACAATTTTATTAGTGGTAGAGGATGTAGACAGAGGTATTTATTTAGCATCAACATTTTGTGTTAGACTTCGTATGCTCATTAACTAGTATGTATTTATTTATATTTATAGTTATGTATTTTTTTTATTGGTAGAAGGTAATTCAATTTTTCATTAGGTACTTACGAGATTTCATTGCTTCAGATAGCTTATTGTTCATCAATGTAAGGTACAGATGACTAAGGCATTTTGATGTCGACGACCTGAAACTGCAGCGATTTACCATGTTTACATACATTGTAGTCACTTTTATAGAAGGACCCAATCTTCCTCTCTCTCAGGAATGAAAAGTCTACACATATGGTGCTCTAGATAGAGTACATATACGAACTTGACTTTCCTGTAAATGTTGGCGATGATATTATCGAGAAGATGATGTTTTTCGTTTAGTTCCATCATCAGAATCATACCCGAGCATTTTTCAAACATTTGTGGAAAGGAAACAGTCCACTGACGCTTTTAAACATTTCCTATAGATACGCGATGGTTATACATAAGTAGCTTTTTTTTTTTTTTTTTTTTTATTGCATTGAATGACGAGACGAGCATGCCGTTCGTCTGATGGTAAGCGATACGACCACCCATAAACAGTAGCAACACCATCCAGCACTTTGAGTTTCAAAGTACTGAGTGGCATTCCACTGCGCTCGTCATCCTGAGACATAAGATGTTAAGTCTCATTATGTCCAGTAGTTATACTGGCTACAATGTCCTTCAAACCGAAACACAACATTGCATGCACACTGTTGCTTGGCGGTAGAAATAGACATTGCGGTGGTACCCACCCAGACGGCCGCTTACATAATGAGAGACCTATTATTTTGCTCTTATGACTTATCACACCGCGGTGAACGATATTGATACCACTCACATAAAAATACGACAAGCCGTTTAGGCTGTAGGGCGTGCCAAAGAAATATACAAACATACATACATACACTCGAAAAACATAACCCTCCTTCTTTCGCAGTCGGGTAAAAATAGGACACTATTTATACAAATCTAAACATAGGACCGTCCTTCTTTAGGTGTGATGAATGAGGCCATGGTGTCGCGACATTACGGGCGACATGGGCCACGGGCAAGGCAATTTATAAAAAATAAAATAGTCTAAGCTCTCCCTCAACGTTGACTCGTATAATTGGGACAATTATTCAAGACGCATTATAACATTAGTTTTGTCTACAATAAAAGTAGAAATAATAAAATATGTCGAGCTACATAATCCAGAGTCTAGGATAAGTATTGTCTTAACTCTTACGGCCGATCTCAATAACTTACTAACATGGATTTTGCTATATAATTCTGCTAACTGTTACTGCTATTTCAATATAAAAAACTGACGTAAGTGTAGTGAGTGCACCGGCCGAAGCATTTTATTTAAATGCACTTAGTACTTACTAGTAATATTATGTTTTAAAAAAATGTTAAGTACTGAGTACTTTTTATGTGTAAAGGGCGATAGCCTAGGTGGTAGTGGAACGGACTGCTGGGACGAAAGTCCGCAGGTTCAAAACCCAAGGGCACACAGCTCTGACTTTTCTAAAAAGTTATGTGTGTATTCTTTGTGAATTATCGCTCGCTTTAACAGTGAAGGAAAACATCGTGAGGAAACCTGCATACCTGAGAACTTATCTGAATTTCGAAGGTATGTGAAGTCTGCCAACCCGCACTAGACCAGCGTGGTGGACTAAGGCCTTAACCCTCTCAGTTGTAGAGGAGGCCCGTGCTCAGCAGTGGGCAGTATATAATACAGGGCTGGTATAGTATGGTATGTTTTCAACTATAATTCTTTTCAATATTTTACATTCGATTTTATGTAAAGCAATTTAAATAACATAATGTACCTATAGATTATTATAACAATGATTAATAGCACTATGTTCATCTTTGGACTTTCGCAAAAACTAAATGCACCAATGACGGAGGGCTAAATCGTATTTGGCCCTCCGTCAGATAGGATAAGGTATTCTTATCTATCTTAGTTTATAGTAACACAGATAACCACCAATAGTAAGCATTTTAACTGTTTGTTATCTATTGGTAAGTTATTGAGACCGGCCGTTAAACAATTATTGAATGAACCCTGATCCTGACGTTTCGGAATCAGCCACATTTACCAATAGCCATGGTGACCACACTATCTCAATTACGTACGGCACACAGCGGACTATCGAACCGACGACTATGTGTGTTTTTGACAATGATATTAGTTTTTGATACATGCCCGTACTTCGTTGGTTTTTGCGCACAAACGCGTACTTTATTATGGATAGTGCCAAGGCAGTTGCAGTTCTCGACTGTATTGCGTTTAATACGCGCATACTCATTCCTTTTATCCCCGGAGGGGTAGGCAGAGGCGCAACTAGTAATGTTGATCGAAGCAACTAGTGCACCCACTTTTCGCCGTGCGTATTCCGCCCCACGATGTGATAGGGGGCGAACACCTATCGCTATATTGGGCACAAGTCTAAACTAAAGTCAAAACTCCGAGTTTATGCTGATTAGAAAAGTCCAATATCACTTTGCGCGACCCAGCAAATTATTAAATTATTGCGTTAAATGCGGATGATTCAATTAAAATGAACATACTTTGGGCCAGTTTTACTGGTTCCTGATAACGTTCCAGATAACTATCTGACATATAACGCTACCTAACAAATAAATCTGACACATTAGTAGTGACTTTTTCTGTCAGATATTTCTATTCGAGACCAAATGTAATTTATATGGCAGATAAGTCCCGAATAGGCTATCAAGGACATAAGCAACATGTGGTGAAATCGGCTCTTACTCTTATTTAGTAATAATTGTACCATTTACTTATAGACACGTTTGAGTCAGTATTCGAGTGCATGACCTAGGGGTAGCACATGTTATTGTAAGTATATTTATAATAATTATTTAGCATTAAATGAATTATATAGGTCACAGTACTGGGCATGGCTGTACTATTTACTTCAAAGTGTGTGAATGAAGACAATTACATTTTGAGCTTCCGTAAAACAAAAATTGTATCACAGGAAGGTCAGATTGGTCATGACCTATTTAAAGCCAAGGATTTAATTAAAAAAAACTGGTCAACACGAAACAAACGTTTTGTTTCTTTGTGTTTCCATCATCCAGCTTCTATCGCAATTCATCTATGTAGGTACTTCAAAGCGTTCGCATATTTTATCATTGACTTACAACATGAATAAAAAACATGTATAACCGCCTTGAAAAAACACTAAATACCTAAAAATAATTTAACATTACCTAAGGATATAAGATGATCACCAATGTTTTAGGTTCTTGTTAAAAAGGTTTTATTTGTTGTTTTTTTGTGTTAGTCAGAAATATACTGCCTCGATGGCGTAGTTGTATTGCGCACGCGGTACGACTATCGCGCTGAGGTATGACACCTCTGCCTACCCCTGAAAAAGGAAAAGGCGTGATGATATATGTATACATATATGAAAAATGAAATGTGCTCAACAAAACCAAACGCAATAACACAATTGAAACAGTCACAGGAAAGTAAAATTGCAATTTCGTTTATTTGGACGATGTCGTCCACTTAAACTTTTTCTAGTTATTTTGATTTAAAAACCAAACTACCGAACCGATTTTGTAAAAGTTTATAAAGGACCAATCTGGAAGTACCTATATTCATTCAAATAAAAAAAATATCCAAATCGGTTCAGAAATGACTGAAGTCTGAGGCAAAAAATACACATATTAATAATATCCTCGTTTTTTGAAGTCGGTGAAAATACAGTTTGTACGAGATTAGATAATCCAAATACCAGACAAATAAATACCAGATGGTAGAGTGTCCACTTGTCGTACAAGGTTTTAATCAAGTGTCCATTTTGTTTACATTGGTGTATTTTTTACATTGTTTAGTTATATCTACAGGCCATTAGCACTGTAAAGTGTAAAGGCACTGTTGCATTCGTATTTCAAGGACATAGAAGCTAGTGCGGGTATGGTACTTACATCTTATCATCTAATGTCCGAGGTTTTTGAGCGCAATATAGTGCTTACGTGTTGTTGATGGAAAGGGGGAAACGCTTAATTAGTTCAAAACAATGTCAGCCCGCGACGATACTGTGATATAGGTGATGCAGTATATTTGTATGTAGCAGATTGTGTGTACCTCAGTATTTAACATAATAGACATATAAAATGTTGGTCCTGGGACTCTACCATAGAGGCTAGAGCCTACCTTTTAGAGATATATCTTATATACCTTTTAGAGAAATAGTAAAACATTATACATTATCTTGTGGTAGTTATGGGTAAATTAGCAACTCTAGTAGGAGCGTGTGACGAGCTCAAAGTTCAATGGCTAACTGACACAGTTATTTAAATGCTATTGACTCCATACGTCACTCTATACCGTAGTCCGTAACCAATTGTAAATTTATATTATCCATTAGGTTACCTAATTTAGGTACTTTATTTTTTTCGCCTTTATAGCGAGGGAATATTCCAGTCATGCATCAGTTACACCTTGGAACGCAGAGGTTAATAGAGTTCAAGATGTCAATACCACAACAATTCGCAGTAATGCTTTATAACTTTCTTTGATGATTTAGCGATGAATTTAAATGTACGTAGCAGGGGACGACTTCACTGCTGTGAAACGAGAGTATACAGATTCGATTACCGCGGAACGAATTCATTAACGGTCGATTTTAATTAACAATCTCAATCGCTGTCCTCGGATCGATCGAGAAAATGGATCAATCAGAATAAAGTTTGTTTGACATGGTCTTAGAATTACCTGTAGAGTTCCGTCAGGCAAAGTTCGTTGTAGTTTTTCACGTATAAATTCTTTACATAATATAATGTATGAAATAGAGTGCAAGAAAACTAAATTATCTTCAGGTTTACTAATGATTAACAAGCACCTGTGGTCTTGAATATTTATTTACAATCAGTATAAAAAATGTACATGTTCCTGACTCTTTATTCGTCGATGAACTTGGAAACCTTTATTCTATTGGTCAATATCGTCTTGCCGCAATGCGCCGCCTGCTTCTAAACTTTCTTTAGTTTAGGAACCAAAAAAGCTGGGAAACGTACTTTCTACGCTCCATTCGAATCGAAGCTTTGTAACACGTGTAATTAAGTAGGAATTAATATGGTATGCTAAAGTACTACTGCAGTCATTCATGTGTATTTGTGCCATCTCACATCAGTCAGTACTCAGTACACACTTGTTATACTATGGAGTGGTCGCGCCGTACAATTTCATATTTTTAAATTTCGTACGCGTATACTTTTTGTTTTTATTTTTTTATTTGTTATTGTGGCCAACGGAAATATTAAACAATATTCCTAGTGACTTTTAATTAAACCAAATAGTGAAACTTCAAAGGAGATTTAATTCTATAATTACCCAGCAGATTGTTTTGAAATGGTAAGTTGGCACATGTTCCAGTTTTGTCTCCCTACGGCCTACGCTTTCAGTGTTAGTAGATCAACAAAGGCGACGCGACGCACAACACATTATCTATTCTTATTTTAGTTATCAATAATATTTATTTATGGTTACTTATCGAGGAATGATTTAAATGTTATAATTTGGTTTATGAAACGAAGTTTGAATGGCTATAAATAAGGCCATAATAAGGATGCCTGTGGCATGCCACCCTATAGCTTATCCTATGGGACGTTGATAATATGATTGCAAAGAACCGCACTAAAGGAATATTTCTAAATAATTAAAAAGCTAATCAGTGATTTTATTTATCTACATAGATCTACTAATGCATATTTGGACTAGGGTTTAATTATTAGGTTCGTTGAGTATTAAAATAATATTGCGTGATAAATTCGAGTTAAAAAAAACAATTGTGAGTCGCCCCAAGTTGAAATTCTTGTTTGTCTTTGCCTACCTCTTCGATGATAAAGGCTTACGCTTATAAACACTTAAGTACATTGGTTGCCATCAAATCTTATCTCGTGCAACTGATGAGAATAATAACGAAAAAAAAACATAAAATTAATAAATTATAATCCGCACAATCAATGCTGTTGTTATCAATTTTCTGTGATTCACTGAAGATAAGTTATCATTATGTTGAAGAATATGCTTGCTTCTTCTGAATTCTCACCACATTTGATTGTTTCTTTGTATTTTTATGCAGTTTTTAATTTGTTATATTGTTGTTAATTAATTTTGTCTACTCTCTTCTGTATTTGTATTTTCTATTAGTGGAAACTGTTTTGGATTAAGACCCGTAGCCTTATTCATTTATTTTTAGTCATAATTTATTATGACTAAAAATAAATGAATATAAATATATATCTGTGTGTTTCCCAAATTTTTGATGATCCCGGTGTGTCTGTACATTGAAAAAAATGTGATAAAAAGGAAGGGAGTGACTAAAGAAGAGTAATGGAAAACAAATAAGTGATTTTATAATACTTTTCTGTCTGTCTGTCTGGTTTTCTGTTTGTTTGTGACTGTACATCTCAGAAACTACTGAACGGATTTAGACGAAATTTGGTATGGAGATATCAGCCTATACATATACAGCCTATCTTCAATCTCGGTATTTGCGGGAACGACAATTTTCAATCCTGCGGAATCCCGCACACAAAATGATGAGGAAGATGCAATGCAATGCAATCTGCCCTGTATTATATACTGCCCATTACTGAGTACGGACTTACTCACTACTGATTGGGGTTAAGCGTTAGTCCACCACGCTGGCCTATTGCGGGTTGGAAAACTTCACATACCTTCGAAATTCTTATGGAGAATTCTCAGGTATGTAGGTTTCCTCACAGTGTTTTCCCTATAATTGATAAATAATACACACGTAACTTCGAAAAGTCCGAGGTGTGTGCCTTGAACCTGCGGACACTGGCAGACCGTTTCATTCCCAACTAGGCTATCGTGCACTTTTTTAGAAGGAAGATATAAGGAGAAAAACAATGAAATAATCAACATAACTTTCTTTCAGTTTTACTATTAGCATGTACCTATCAATTAAGTTGCTCTATAAAACCCCGCGTAGTAGCCCAGGTAATTGTGACGCGTTACAGGATCAGCCTGTGTATATCCGATTTCGAACAGGACGGCATAATTGTATCGACTGGCTCAGGAATATTTCACCTCCTTTCAGTCAATATCTATACTAAAGGCGCTACTCCACTAACCACCAGGTGCAGTGGAGCCACTTTCCTGTGCCCGCATAAAAAATATAGAGATCGAATACAGAAAAAATAAACAATTGACATGCAATAGAAACAAAATCTATTTTCAACTGAAACAAAAACGAATTAGGACTTCGATTAACTAGGATCAGCATTCAGTTGAAAATGTTTGCAAAGATAACATAGCAGCCAATGTGTCATTTCCAATATGCCAAATCAGTCCCGCAATCTCGCGGGATCCCGCGTCGATAATCCCGCAACACGCGGGACTGCAAAATGATGCTGGATCCCGGAATACCGGGATCTTGGTATCGCAGGATTGAAAGCCTTAGGAGATAGTTTGAGACCCTAGAAAGGACATAGGTTACTTTTTGTCCCGGGAAAATTTTAAGCGGGACTTTTATCCCGGAGAAACTTTTTCACGCGGGTGGAGCCGCCACTAAATATATCAAATTGAGTATTATATTTTTCCCTTACCTCCCAGTTTAGTACATTGGGTATAAAAGTTACCATGTTCCAATTATAATTAGTACCTACTTACTTACCTATTTTTTTGACAATCATTATTCTAATCAGGGGATGAAATAGGTAAGTACATAATTTTAGTTATCTGTCAATCGTTTTGACGATTGTACATTATACATTTTTATTTTGATTTGCAACTGTATTGTTATTCATCACGGAGCAGCTGTGAGTTTAAAACATTAAAAAAACACTTTAAAGTACCTATCGGGAACATATGTACGTAAAATGTATTCATAAATGTACAGAGGAAAAACTAGAAGTTTAATAAATTATATAGTGCGTACCTAACTATTAAAACCATTATTATATTTTCGTTAGGTTTTTTACATGAAATGATAAAAGGTCAGGAGGCCCTATTCCGTCTACGGGGTGAATCCATCTTTTTGAAATTACGGGCGTTCTAATCGAAGGATAGCTTTGATAGCATTATAGATAAAGGAACATAATTTCTCAGTTCGATCAAAATCACCTAGGTGTCATAAGTCTTTATTATAGGAAAGGATAAAACGAAGATTGAAGTTTATTGCATTTTGAGAGTAAAACATGAGTGATGTGTAAAGCTATTCTATTGGAGATAAATATAAAATTATGCAACTTCTAAATATATTAAGTTTAATGTCCGTTTAAACGTAGCTTGTCGTTATTTTGCAAGGGAATGACGTAAATAGTTAATCATTTAACATTATACATGTATGACCTTAAAATTACAAGTGCCTTATTCCATCTATTTTGAACGGGTTTAGATTGTCATATGACGATCTAGCCCCCATATCAAGCTTCGTAAACCTTTTTCGGAAACGTAACTAATATCAACACTAAAGTATATTTATTTTTATTTTAATAGATAAAGGAAAACAAACAGTAGCGTACATTGGTACATCATACTTAATCTAAATTTACATAATTAATAAAACATGCTACCCACAACATTTTCCACAGATTACATTTGAAATTATAGTTGTTGTGAGCATGTGAGTTATATTTAAGTACTTAAATGTTATATAAAAACTAAGGAAGATAAAGACAATACAATATTTTGAATTTTTAAGAAATAGAAACAGTAAGTTATAAAATGCCAATAATAAGGTAAATATTTAGGTTCTATAATGGATCACGTATTTAAAAAACAATGTCAGAGGAGAAAAAAACAGTAGTTAAAAAAACCCCGGAGTGGTGTATTCTCATTATGCTGCAAAAAAAATTATGTTTACAACCCCTGCCCACTTTAACGTGCCGGAGTAGCCCCAAAAACCTTTTTTTTACATATAAAACATAAACGAGACCTAATTTTTAAGATTTTTATGCTCGTCATTGACTATCTCCCACCGATGCTTAATCTTATCACGAGTATCTTTCAAATAAAGAGCGATTTCCATATGATCCACCGATATGACAGATTTCCCCGTTTTTGAAGGCAATCGACGTAGGACGACGCGACGTCGTATCGTGTTTATGTGTATGAGCCCTAGCGCACAAGCTTTAAAAATATGCATAATTACGAACTATTAATTAGTACTTGACTGCCTCGGTGGCGTAGTTATATTACGGTATGACTGCAATGGTGAGATCTTGGGTTCGATTCCGGGATCGGGCAAAGTGATATTGGGTTTTAAATTGAGTATCAACCCAGAGTCTGGATTTTGTGCCCGTTATGGCGATTGGCTCGCCCCCTATCACATCATGGGACGGAATACGCAAGGCGAAGAGTGGGTGCACTAGTTGCGCCTCTGCCTACTCCGTCGGGGATAAAAGGCGTGAGTGTGTGTGTATTTGTAGTATGTTCTCATTTTCGACAAAAAATACATCTAGCCATATATGCAGTCCTGACCTGGTACTAAATGAACCTTATAAAACAAAAAAGAACACATATCATGCCCCTATTAGTAGGCAGAGGTGCAACCAGGGCAGTGGGCACCCACATTTTGCCATGTGTGTTCCGTCACAATGAAAGTTTTGTATTGTAGATATCAGAAACTACTAGCAATTTCGACGTTGCGACACAAAAACGCAAGATAAATGTTAGTCGGTCACACATACAGCTATCGTCAATCTTTTTGGCGAGACTGCGTCACCTGCCGCGCCCTATATTACCTGTCAATGTTTAATCTCCGAAAATAATAGCCACGACGTCACTAGAGCAGCATTTCCCAAACTATGGGTCGCAACCCATTGGTAAGTTGCCAGCCAATTCTGTGGGCCCTGACAAATAGCACAATACAGCAACCGATCGGGCCAACAGCTAGGTGCTAAAAGTAACTAAAGTTGAAGTTTATTTATTTATTTATACATATATAAGTTGATGCTGAAGCTATATAAATAGTTATTCATGAAGTTATGCTCCTTTTTTCCTCATGGCAGCGAATAACTGAGTCCTTGATTTGGAATTTTTTCTTGGGTGGATCGCGGTCCGGTCAATATTGGGAACCACTGCACTAGATATTAACTTCAGACTGGCTAAAATATGATAACTAAGTAATACATTGGCACTTACCAGTGGCGGCCTTAGCCAGCGAGAGGCTCCGCGCGATAAATGTTTGCGCGTGGCCTTTTTTCTTTGTGCCCTTTCGACGAGAGGCAATAAAAAGTTCCTCGATTACAACTATTTTCGTAGGTAAGGTGCCGATTCGATGCGTAAAAGAAAAGGTCTTCAGTTGGAGGTCCGCCTAAGCGCGAGGCCCCAAGCGCTTGCCCGGTTCGCCCCCCTAAGGCCGCCTCTGTAGATTGGTCTCAGAGAGCAGCTGATCCTCATTTAATTTCCACAGTACATAAATGGTTCTTTTGGAATGTAAGTGTTTATATCCGGTGGACATCATGTTCTTACGAATGCTATCCATTATTCGAGGTATGTGGAAAAACACTTCCTCGATGGCCACTGCGTACGTTGTTAATCGACTCTATAGAAGGTCTGTCACTGAATTACCAATGAGAGTTATCAGATGTGCTGCATAACTAATTCATTTTCGTTCTTTAAACATGGTTGTTTATTTCCCTCTTAACAGGTACATCATTTCTTTAAATCTATACTAATATTATAAAGCTGAAGAGTTTGTTTGTTTGAACGCGCTAATTTCAGGAACTACTGGACCGATTTTGAAAATTCTTTCACTAATAGGAAGCTACATTACTCCTGAGTGCTATAGGCTACTTTTTATCCCGGAAAAACTTTACCACGCGGGCGGAGCCGCGCGCAATGCTAGTATATTTATAAAACCTATTTAAATATAAATTCTCTCTTTGAAATTCTCTCGCATGCGGAATGTAAAGTTGAACTTTAACTCAAAGCTGACTCTCATTAGAAAACTACTTATAAACGGTGTGGCGTGTGGTGGGTATCTTAATTCGCTAGAGTTATTAAGCTTATATTTAGGGTAGTAACATAAAATACTGAATAATTTTTCAACCCTAGAGAGTAGAGCACGTAGAGAAGACAGAGACTGTTATAACCTTTTTTTTGTCTTCACACTGTATCTAAGTATTATAATTTAAGAAATGCTGTTTTGATCAAATTATACCCACTTAGTCGAAATTGTAAAAATCTTTCTACTATTCGGTGATTATAAACACAATAAGACTATTTACGCTAAAACTTGTGTTTTACAACCACGTGAAACAATATAAATTTAAACATAAAAATATCCATATCTAAAATCACAATTTGAATTATTTACGATGGTATTTTTAGAGTACCTACTTTTTAAAGCAATTGTCGCATGTCGCTTGTAAGTGTCAAATTAGATTACCATGAATAATAGACCTGTTACAACACATTCAGACGAGACCATGGGATACTCACATATAATACCACAAGAGCTTCAAAATTATCGGGTATTTTCCGATAGGTTCGTTGCAAACAAATGAAGGAGTTTTCAGGTTAAAAAATCACGAGCGCGAAGCGCGAGTGATTTTTCCTGAAAAACTTGACGACTTCATTTGTTTGCAGGGAACCTTGAGGGAAATGCCAGATAATTTTGAAGCTCGTGTGGTATTCGGGGGATTATTTTTCCGTCCCAAATGTCGGCCAATAGAATTGCACCATGAGATGAAATGAACAGTCAACAAATAAGAATTTCATAATATATAGTAACGACCAGAGAAAATATTCAAAAAAAATTGTTTCTTATTATATAGTAACGACCAGAGAAAATATTCAAAAAAAATTGTCAGTATAATACCATGTAGGTTGTACCACGTGACGTCGAATGGTGCAATTCTATTGGTCGATATTTGGCTCGGAAAAATAATCAATTATACTTTAGATCACATGATAACGCATCGTGGGTTGCGTGACTGTCAAGTGGTTTTTTACCATTTGTCTAAGACTAGTGGCTATATGCCTCAGTCTGTAACAATGTGTAAACGCTCTAATTGCAAGATTGAGATGTCGCCCAGACACAACTTCTCTTCACTTCGCTCAGTGTAGCGTATCTTGCGTCCCGAGGTGTACCTACACGAAATTTCCCGCCCCAAGGCCACCAAGCAGAAAACAATACGTTATTTCAACAAATAACAGTAACATGCGCCCTCGTAGTCACTGGTATATGCGAGAAAAGTTTAAATTATTTAAAGGTCTTATTTTATGGATTTTGACGCCCCCTAGGAAGTCCCTCCAGCCCAACTAAACTATGCCACAGACTTCGCTTAACTTCTCAACTTTGCTCAGAAACACTTCACTCATATAAAATTGATAGTTGCTGAGGTTTTTTGTCAACAGTCTGTGCGACGCCTAATATCCCGAAGGTACTTTACTGTACACGTGGCATTGTAACCTCCACACTAGGGGTCGCAATACCGGACTGATTTTTCAATACCGGTATTTTCGGTACTGACCTCAGATGAATCCCGGTATACCGGTATTTTCGGTATTTCCGGGATTTGAAGAAACTGTAGGTACTATACATACAAATTAGTAATTCAGTAGCTACAGTTCAAAACTTATTCAGGAGAGAACGCATGGTTACATTGGTTCCCGGTAACCCTTGCCGAGGTTTAAGTATACGCTGGAGTTGTGCGGTCCATGGCTTTATACGGTTGTCCGGTCTAGGCCGATTCCCTAACTGCTCGATGCGACGCTCTTCTGCGTAAGACGCAGCGTTTGGTAGCGCAGCGACTCATCTGTGGTTATCACACGGTCTCCAACAAGGGGTCAGTGTCTTTGCTGGTACCTACTCTTTTTTTTTTTCGCGGAGTAAGTGACTTTTACCACCGCCTAGCCTTCAAGGGGGGCGACTGAGCGGTTATGTTGAGTTCACCGTACCATACGACCCGGCGTTGAGCCACCCGGGGAGATGTAACCATCGGGCGACCGCCGGGAGCGAGTCCCTAACCTATGTACAACCAACACTCCGCGGTGGCCATCTTCGGCGCATTAGGGACGGCTGCGGGCTTCCTCTGACGGAAGTGTCTAAGTTGTCGTCCGCAGCCGCCCCTGCGCGGTGCCGCCTAGTACGGCCCGTCTCCTGTTGTGGGAGGGCTCAGGAGCCCCCGGGCACCGAAGGACGCCCTCGGCGTTAACGGCAGCGTGAGGCCTACCAGCCACGCTGCCGTCCATCACAAGGATCGCTACAATGTGCTAATAAAACACAAAAAATAAAGACGGACAGCCCCCTGCCGCCCGCCTGCGTCCCCGGTGGCCCCTATTAGTCGCCTTTTACGACAGGCAGGGGATACCGTGGTGGGATTCTCCAAACGCCCCCAATCCACAGGGCGGGTGGTACGTACTCTGCCATTTGAATTGGATGCCAAACATCTCTCTTCAGTATTCTTTTATACCAGGCTGTAGAGCACGAGTGCTGGCTTATCGATCGTCACGACAGTGCGACCTGTCTTCTCATGTCGGCTTGACTGGCGCCACGGTATACCGAAATTCCGTCTGACACAGATGCTGACGGGCCACGACGGCTCGTTCCTGTGGTGGATCGGAAAGGAAGAGTCCGCCGTATGCTATCATTATGATAATGGTCGCGAAGCCCAACACAATTTCGAGGAGTGCCCAGCCTGGGATCTACAACGCAGCGCTCTTAGAACAGGTGCTGCTGGCCCTGATGTTTGCCATGGTCAGCTGCTAGAGGTCATGCCGTGCGATGGCATCCTTCTGTGAGTGCGTTATCTTGCGGAAGGAAGCGAACAGCTTGGCGTGTTCAACCCAGCCGCGTGCATATTGGGGGGAACTATAGCGCCGAGCTAAGCATGACAGTTTCTATGTGGCGTCTCTCATACGTTGTCATAGTAATTGGCACGCCAAGACAATGCGACGTGAATGCCACGTCCAGCTCCGCTTCCTGTATGGCGAAGCCTTTAGAAAAGGCTATGATAGAATGATAAGGGGTGAAGGCGGCCAGCTTCGCTTATTTTTGAGATGACCGGTAATCTGAATCGAAGACTGGATTCTGGATAATTTATTGTTATTTTGGGACTAGAAAATCAACCAAAATTGAGGTGTTTAAAGGGGACGAAAGTATAACAGAGTTACATTGAGTAAGAGATTTTGTATATCTGGGATGTATTTTCAACACAATTGATGGTATATGAAAGTGACATTGATTGCCAAGTGAGTGCAGGTGTCCAAAAATGCACAAGTGACTGACAGAGTTATTGTTGACTCTTGTTAGGAGAAGGAGCATAAAAGTTAAAGCACTGAAAATTAGAGCGTTAAGAAGCACGTGTAGGTGACAGTGAATGATAGAGTACGGAATAGGTAAAGTAGTGATGGGTCTGTGTGGAGTCAAAGAGGCTGTAATGACTAAAGAAAAAAACAAGTATGTTGTCGTGGTCTGGCCATTTGAAGAGGATGGATTATGGTAGGCGGAGTACTTACATAAGGCTAGTATGTATGGTACCCTAAAGTGGCGATAATACATGAGGAGATTAGTAAATATAGGTGAAAACAAAGAAATGTGCGAGAATCGTGCAAAGTAGCAATCCTTAGTCTCTGCCTACCGCATTTAGAGGCAATAATATATGTATTCATAATTTAATTTAACAAATTTCGAAAATACCGAAAATCCCGGTTGTTGTAAAATCAATACCGGTATTTATAAGTCCTTTATTTGGTCCGGTATTCCGGTATTTTCGGTATCCGGGATCCCGGTTTGCGACCCCTACTCCACACATTGTACCACAGTCATTCAAACACATTAAATGCAATCCTCAGGAAATAATAAAGATTTTCCTTGGTCAAGGATCGCAATGGTTTTAAGTACTAAGCGTGTTCGTAAACGAGACTAAAATATTTTAATTTCCTTGTTTAGAAGTATTCAAATATTTTCAATAGGAATAACGGAAAATCGTTATTTAGTTTCTTCCTAATGAAATTTTCAGCAAGTATCTACAAAAAACCATCCTTTATCAATCCGTAACTGGCGCTGCATTCCAGAGTTAAGGTCCAAACTCCTCTAATCAATCAAGCTTAGTCTCAGCAATGGGACATTTTTATTATGCATTATTTCCATAAACTGTACGACAATAACGAGTGACATAATAGTAATTTAAATGGGCACAACGTTGCAACCAGCCCAATTAACTTCACGGTCGATGATCTACTTATGCGCATGCATTTAGGCCCACCATACTCTAGTTGACTGCATATAATTATTTATGTTATTTATCAATAAAACGATGAATGACTGATGACAACGATCAAGTCTTTGCGGTAGAATTTTTATAGCCGGAAAACGAGTGTTTCTGGATGTAGAAAATAAGAGTTTATTGTTTCTCCCACAGTGTCACTGACCTGACGAAACACAATAGTAAAACCAATCTCTTATGTCAGCTTTCTCCTATAAACTTGTAATCTTATATGTTGCTGATAATAAACAAAGTCTTAACCGTAAACGTTGGTTGGCAACAGCGTGGTTTAGCCTCACAATAATAATTATTGGAAAAAATATTTAAAAATCGCATGCGAATATAAAGTATGGTAGTATTAAAAAAATCCTTTTAGCGGTAATCAATGTATCGTCATTCTCATGGAAACCAAACTAGGAATAAACTGTAATTGCCCCTATATCTCTAGGCTATGTGTCGTGTGTGCAAAAAGTCAAAAACTACTTATGCTTCTACCATAGAAATATAATATGTCGTAGTGACGTAAAGTTCTATGTCACTACGACATATTATGGTGATATAAACATGCATGGTTATCGCAGTATCGTGCGCCATTAAATAGTAATACTGTTTTTCTTCGAAACCAGTATAAAACATGTAGTATCTATTTGAAAAGGTATGTATATTATGTATGTATATATATTTGTATATATTATGACCATACTTTATTTTTCATTGTACAGTCGGTCAGGAATAGTTTATTTATCGTCTGTCTTTGTAGATCTATAAGCAATATAATACATTTTCATATGTTTTTTGTACCTGACAAAAATAAAATGCATTATGTTCCAAAAATGGCGTTTTAAAACTTCATCAACACAATAAGGTGCATCTGAAGAAACACAAGTAGAAAAAACCTATTTCACAAGGTCCGGAACTTCACTAAAAAATGGTACAGTACTCAGTTGCTAAATGTATAACATATTATTATTATAGCCATGTGTATTGGGAATTTATTGATATTTTTATAACCAAATAGAGAGCCGACTGGCAAGACGGAGGTCTCAGCATACTACGGCACTCACGAGTAAGTAATAAAATTTCGAAATAATGTCTTGTCCCAGAATTACAGCTTGCGTCAACACTGAGGAGAAACATTGTATAAACAAGCATTTGTAAAGAAGTGTCTACAACAGTTTTTGAAGGTAAGTATGGGTAGTCCACCAATCTGCTTTAGAATATCGTTTTGAAGAAATGGTCTATTCCTTTTTTATCTTCATTAGTAGACAGCCGTGAGCAAATACAAATTATTATAAAGGAACGTCCATCATATTCTCTCAAGCTTAACTTTAAGTAAAAAAAAAATACAAACACACGAAATAAAAACCTCCTCATTTTTTTGAAGTCGGCTAAAATCGTACAATAGCTTGCCTATAAAAATATACAGTTCAACTCATACTAATATGTGTCGGTCGTTGAAGTTAAGCCTGTGTTGTTTCATCCAAGTAGAGTTAACGGTGTTATTACACTGAACGAGCGCGTCTTCGCCTCCCTGTGAATTTGCTTGAATATCACCAGTGTGATAAGAGTTTTAACTTTACTTTACCACGGAATAAACAATCGGACTTTAATGGTTTAAAAAAGAATAACATTGAGTTTTATAAAAAAAAAATATAGAAATATACTTCAAATCCAAATTGCTTACCATCGATAGCCATGAAAACATAAAAATGATTAAATAAAAAGCAATTACACGGGAGTGCTGTCATAGTAAACCTAACTAATTATCGTCTTCAATGCACAACCATTGTCCAAATCAAGATATTCGGTTTATTTTAAAAGTTGTTTGAATGCAAACTGCCGGTCACTTGAAAAAACAACTTTCTTATTTCGATGCGTACTTTTTGCGTGCGTTACTGTTATACTCGACCCTGATCTTCACCTTGTAAAAATTACGCCGCTTTTATGTAAATCAATATCCGTAATCCACACTATTAAAATGCGAGCGAGAATCTGTTTGTTATGTTTAAGTCTTCAATTTTAATGATTTTTATAGATGTAGAGATACGGAACGTAATAGGATTTAAGTCTCTATTTACCAAAGAAAAAGATTTTAACTCGGGAGCAGTTGAAGTAAAAACTGTTTTATATTTTACATCATTAGTTAGCTAAAATATTACTGCTTTACATTTCTTCATATTTATAAAATTTTGCCTCGCTTATTTTAAATGTAGTATACCGAAAGGCTTCCTATATTTACTCATACTAAGACCTATATGGGTTCAGGGCTATGTGTGTAATTGTTGCGTGAATTTATAGTTTATTAATGCTACAGAAATATTTCTGTATCAGGAACTTCATGCGGAGTTGGAATGGCCGTGCAGGAAAAATGTATTTCTTGCGATACATCCTGCTTACCTCGTAATATCACTGCTGTAATAAACTAGGTAGTAAAAAGGTCGAAATTTACCTTAGGTATGACAATTTCCCTTGTAAAGCCTTTCCCTTGGCCTAGTGCCAAGAGAATAAAATTGCATTTTGATTCAATGTTTTTTTCTTAAGGCACTGTTGTGGCCATATTACGAAGTAAATAATAAAAATAATTGGTCAAGTGAAGATTACTTTGAAATTTAACATTCAATTTTGTAACCTTTATTAACTTCTAGATATTCATAACAATGTTTGTGGTTAAATCGATTAGCTTCATTGGCGGTGTTTAAAAATATAGTACTACGGCAAAGTCAAATTTGGCTGTAGCTCGAACGGACTAGTTCAACTGCGGTAGTACCATTGTTTCACAGAAAATTAGCTTTGCTAAGGCAGTGATTTCCCAATTCGTCCTCAACACACAAATTACAATCACTCCGGCACTATATAGGGAGAATGAAATCTGAATCCACTAAATATCTACAAGGCTTCTAAAAATATTTTTCGGTTTGCTATTTCTATTTCCATTGGTTTTGATTCCCTCGGTTTAAGATTTATTTGCACATAACTGTAATTTACTGCGCCATAAACTCCATCTACGGGAGGTTTATTTACAATCAAACGCCTCGTACTGGGCCAAGGCGATGTGAGAGATCATAGTTCCTGCCGTTTATGGCTCTCAGAGTATTTTACAATGCAAATCGATATCATTAACGTTTTATATAAAAATATATTAAATAAAATAACGATATGAAAGTAGAATAGCACAATGGCAGCGTCAGTTGTTTAAACATGTGAGAGACCTCTGTTGCAGTTCTTCAAATATAAAAACATGGCGAAATTAGCTTTGTTACAAGAAAAAAGGAACGGCGTGGAGATGTAGATACTCAAAAATCTTCACCTTCAGGGGTACAAGATATAGCAAAAGATTATATTATTATTTCTATCAAAAGATTTTCATTTAGATTCGCGAGCAGGAAAATATTTATTAGAATTTCCGAATCTTATTAATAACATATTAATCAACACTTATTGATACGAATTGTACACCAAACAATAGATTATAATCAATTGATGATAATGAACTAATGATGTAAGATTCTTTTCATTTTTGCAAATCATTTGGAATATACATATTTATTATAGAATAGACGACGAATGTGATTTTTTATATCGTGTGATTGTTTTTAAATAACTAATATTAGATTAAAAAACTATTCAATATGTCGCTTTAACGGTGAAGGAAAACATCGTGAGGAAACCTGCATACCTGAGAAGTTCTCTGAATTTCGAAGGTAATGGAAATCCGCCAACCCGCACTAGGCCAGCGTGGTGGACTAAGGCCTAACCCCCTGTCAGTAGTAGCGGAGGCCCGTGCTCAGCAGTGAGCAGTATATAATACAGGGCTGATTGCATTGCATTCAATATGTAGGTACACCGCGTACAAGAGTCATTCTAAAATTGCGTTTTTGCCACATCATATTTTTATAGCTATTTATATAATTTTTTAATAGTATACGCTGACCTTCATTTAAAATATTTCTTATTCGTTTAAAGGCAACATTTACAGAGCCTATTTTGGGATCACAAGAATGTCATGTGTTGCGTTTACAGAGTAAGTTGCAACTGGCTAAAGTAGGTAATGACTTAAGTACTAAAGTTTTATAATCAATAATTAATCGCCTACAAACCCCGCAAGAAGAGATAAGATACAATGCAGGTTATGGAGCACAATAGCGGCACTTAGCGGTAAATTTGAAGGTGGCCCTAGAGAGCTCTCCTCAAGCATCCAGCATTCTCTAAAATCATACGAAATGCGACAGGAAAGCTATTATTTTTGATGGTATTTTGTGAAAAATAAAATAAAAATGTCTCCATAGCAAATCTAAGAGCCTCCCTTTTTTATGTCAACAATTTATTCTGATTATGGAGATCCCACAGTTTTTATGTTCGTTGCCGTCACTCAAGTAGTCTATCAATCACATGTGTAATTCTGTAATCTTGTTAACAATAAAAGCGGATGTAATTGATAGAAGTCATATCATGGTTCTGGTGGAATTTACACGTCAATCATGTTTTTACAATTCAGAGAGAACTGAGTAAAAAATTACAATCTGATACTCACGCATTTATCCAATGTTAAAGCATTGATATAAAATCCCTGTTGAAGAATAGAACAACGAACAAACTAGGTTCGTTTACATCCAGGCCTGATAGGACGGAAATTTTGTTAGTATTAGTTTATTATTATTTATTACTAGACGTTTGCTCGCGGCGCCGCCCGCGTAAAAAAGTTTTTCCGGGATAAAAAGTAGCCTATAGCACTCAGGAGTAATGTAGCTTCCTACTAGTGAAAGGATTTTCAAAATCGGTCCAATTGTTCCTGAGATTAGCGCGTTCAAATAAACAAACAAACACTTCAGCTTTATAATATTAGTATAGATTAGTATTAGTTTTTGCCCAAGATTCCGCTTGCGTAAAATTTTTATTTTAGCTCATTATTCAAAATATTTTATTTTTCATTTTGTGTAATGAGTACTGAGCATTCCAAATCTGAATAATAAGGCATTAACCTTTCCATTCTGCTGAAATAATGTTCCTTCTTTTACGAAAGATCATGGTCGCGGTCCTGTTATGCATATTGGAAAGCTAACTATGTAACCAGTTTACTTAATCCGTTTACAGTGGCCAAAAATAAATGCTTAAAGGTAATTAAATAGCTATTAATATAACTCAACAACCATAGTAAGTAATAATCATTACATTATAAGTGAATTACTTACATACATTTTATCACAAGTAAAACGATTTAAGGTAAATACGATTCTAAATCAAATTTCTTTCAGCAGTTTTATAATTGTGTATTCTAATAACCAGTTGATAGAAAGTTCGCGACGTCATTAGCAAGAAAAATTTCAGAAGTTGACTTCCGCGAGCTATTTTTACCGTGTAAACAGTACGGCAAGTTGACTTCTGCAAATTTTGAAGTTTGCGGGTGTTGCGGCAAGTTGCACGTGTATTGAATTATTAGTGTAAAGAATCAGGAAGCTCTTGCGCAATATATTGCAGCAAGAACTTAGCTTAATATAGACCTATTTAAAACCGCAATATAAAGTGTTATTTAGTATGCAATAACCTTAAAGAAAACAATAAAGTAGTAAGCGGCATCCAAGCAACCTGTTTGAAAGAAACAAAAGGGTAATAATTATAGCAAGGAAGCATGTATTGTTGAAGACAATAATTCTATAAATGAGTATATGGATAAGTTATTATAAAGATGATGACATCTGAAATCATAAAACAGTTGCAATTAACCGGTGTATGCAGTTAAATCTTCATGTGGTTTTCATGCTGTCATTTAGCAGGTATTTAAAAACCAGGGCTTTTGCAGATATTACCTATATAACTAGTATTCTACATATTAATGCGAGCTTAGTCTGAAATTTATATATTTCAGACTAATTATTTAATACTGCCTCGGTGGCGTAGTTGTATTACGGTACGACTGCAATGCTGAGGTCTCGGGTTCGATCCCCGGGTCGGGCAAAGTGATATTGGATTTTTCTATTCATTATCAGCCCGGAGTCTGGAATTTGTGCCCGATATGGCGATAGGCTCGCCCTCTATCACATCGTGGGACGGAATAAGAATGGCGAAAAGTGGGTGCATTAAGTTGCGCCTCTGCCTACCCCTCCGGGTTAAAAATAGGCGTGAGTTTGAGTGAGAGAAAGAGTTATTTAATCTACTTACAAATTTTGTTTGATGACATATAATAAACGTTAACAGACTTCTTTTGTAGAAAACTATGTAAAGTGTTTTCCATCCTTATAAACAACCAATAGAACACGAAAACAGTAGGTAAAGCCGGTCGACATTATGGAATTCTCACTCACCAGTCACCATGCGAAACGAAACAATCAATTTGAGTTGGTTTTCTGTGAGACAGTGCCTCGGTTAAGCCGGCCCATTCATGCTATAGACAAAAATCTAGAGCATAGTAGCACTTTCAAAACTGCGGCTATTCCAATTTCTAGCAAAAAAACTGACCGTTTTTCTCTGTCTACGGTCTTACTACACCGAATATTATTACAGCTTTTATCATATTCTATCATATATCTCTTGACAGCTAAAAAGTATCTATTTATTTAATATCTAGTTGTTTTTATTAGGTTTATGCAAACCGTACCATACAGATTTGTATTTATGGAATAATTGCTGTAATCAAATTACTTCACGTCATCAACTACGTTACACTATATAAAACCCAACGCCATACATTTCAATTATTTTAGCTATATGCACGATGGTTTACTGCATCATAAGCTGATTGCATAAAATTATTTTATCGATTTGTTTGTCGAATTACGTAAGTAACGTCATGGTCTATTGAAAGATCTACCTATTCATAGCTCTTTGCTATACACATGTGCATCTGTGCATGTCGACCGCACGTCACACTTGTCGGTCAGCACACGTTGACAAAAATCAAATCAATTTGCTCTCAAGGAACCTTTTAGAACAAGAGTCCAGAATACACCAGTGCCAAGAAAGTAAGCTTTGGAAGAACTTTGAAAAAAAAATTTATAAGCGTTGCATATGCATAAATCTCATATTGCATAATTTAAAAGGTTATACTTAAGTATAAAACCTTCTTATGCAAAAGAAGTTTAATCGAGCTTTATCGGCCTTTACCGGATTTTCCCATTCAGCATTCTATCCTTTCAGAGTCCTGCTTATGTTTTTATGTACGGCAGGATGAGGTGGATCCTGTTATTAAGCATATTTTAAGTACTTACCTACTTACCAATATGCAATTTATCGTAGATAGTACAATAACACATAGAGTTTTAATCATTCTTCATGTACCATCCATAGTCGGCTAGAGCGATATTTAATAAACAGAGTCGTGTGTTAGTGGACGCGATTTGCTTTGATTTTACTTTCCCGCGTCTCTATTATGTACCTTGTACAAGCTGTTATTAAATTTAAATACTATGAATCAATAAAATTATGTTAAGCGGTGGTTTTTTATAAAAATATTTCGTGCCGTAATTTAAAAACTATATTTATTATTTATTTCTAACTATTATTTATTTATTTAAGGTACACAAAAATTAAAGATACTAAAATTAAAGATACTAAAACAAACAATAAAGGCAGAGAGTTGGAGTTAGCGTCTTACTAAAATTAGTATAACGCAGGGCTAATTTGTCATATTTTTTTTATAAGTGCGCGGCAAAGTTACGGTTGCAGAGGGCACATGGTAAGCGGAGAGTAGTGCAGATAGAGTATCGAGTGACGAGCGATGATTATCCCCCGTTAGTAGACACAATTATGCCGGCCTGTTTGAACCGGATACGCAGGCTGATTCCGGAACGCAGGACTCTTACATGAGCCACTATGGCGCGTTTTAACACCTTATGTACAGTCAGCCACATAAGTAGCTGAACAATTTCAAAATTTCAAACCGCCTATACGCGTTCAGTTCAATTAAAACCCTTTTTTTCTTTGTGTGTATATAAAATATGTCATACCACCAACATATATTTTTTAAACACTAATAATTCATAAATATTAAAACGTCATCCAACCAATATAAATCACTACTGTTTAGATATTCAGTGAAACCAAATATCGTTACCTATTGTTTTCAAATTGCAATCTTAGCGATAAAAGTTATCAGTCTCAAAATATTTGTGTTCATATGTTAAAAATTATATGACAATTGTACCGTAAAAGAATTGACATACCTAATGAAATAGTTGATATGTTTATTATAAAGGTACTTACATCATGTTAAAGCTTGTATGAAAAGCTTATCGAAACAACGTTAGTAGACGAAGTAACGTCTATACAAATGCAGAGCTAATAATGCTGTGAGCATGTCTAACTACCTGTGTCTCCAACCTATCACTACCTCGGCCTAACCCACAGGCCTAACCATTGTAAACCACGAAATGACGTAGGAGGTACACTTTCAAATAAAGAACGCCGTTTTTGAAAGGTTAAAAGTATCAAGAATTCTACATTAATAAGTCAAGTTTCGGAACATTTGGTCAGTTAAACAATTATTTAACACGTTTATATCTGAGTATTGACTAGTACACTTAATCAATACTGACGCGGTATGTGCCCATCAAGCATAACCCAAAATTGGTCACAGTCTGGGTTCTCGGAAAACTGCCAAATAACTCGTTAATTATATCCGTTTGCTAGTTAATTGCGTTTGGGTGACGAATTTGATCTGCTCATGCGACAAACCGTACTTTTATAAATAAGCAAATTTTTTTCTCGTAGCATGGATGTTTCTAGAAACCGAAGTCTAAAAACTTACCTCCTTGATATAAAAACAAAATCGTGTGGTCGGCTACTGACAGGTCTACTGCATACATATTGTTTAAACAAAGATGTAAACGTTATTACTGTAGTTAATAAAATCTATTATATAAAATTCTCGTGTCACGGTGTTTGTAGTTAAACTCCTCCGAAACGGCTCGACCGATTCTCATGAAATTTTGTGTGCATATCGGTTAGGTCTGAGAATCAAACAACATCTATTTTTCATCCCCCTAAATGTTAAGGGTAGTCCACCCCTAAGTTTTATTTTTTATTTTTTATATAAAATTATTTGTTTTTATTTTTTTATGATACAACATTAAAAAATACATACAACCCTAAATTTTTAACCCTCTACGATCAAACCCTATTTTTTTAATAAATTTTAACCCCGGTCGGTTTCTGATGGCTAAACAACGTTTGCGGGGTCAGCTATCCTTTGGTCACGGCATCACGCGTGAACGGCTGGACGGATTTCGTTTTTTTTTATGTGTTTTTTATTGTCAGGAGAAGATTCATATGAAAGAAAAAAATAAGAAAATTGCGCGGAAAATTAGAAAATTTAAGAATACCTAACCACTATATTATAAATGTAACTTTAGCGCTTTTGACAATATAAACTTTTTTATTTCAACCTTATGGCGTTTGACATAACATTGACATAATGCGTGCAGCAAATATCGTCAAAGAGGTTGTATATATAATTCTTCTTTGCGTGTGTATGTCACTGAGCTCCTAAACGGCTGGACCGATTTTAATGATTTTTTTTTGTGTGTGTTCAGGTGGATTCGAGAATGGTTTAGATGAACACTTGGAGTCGGTAGGTGGCGCTGTACTCGGGTTCTAGGATTTTATTTCCTATTTAGGGCAGGACAACATTTTTTGTGTGTCTTCAGGTGGATTAGAGAATGGTTTAGATTAATAATTGGATCCGGTAGGTGGCGCCGTACTCGGGTTCTAGGATTTTATTTCTTTTTTAGGGCAGGACAACGTCTGTCGGGTCAGTGTTTGTTACCATACTCCTCCGAAACGGCTGAACCGATTTTGATGAAATTTTATATTCACACTTGGTAGGTATGAGAATAGGTTGTTATCTATTTTTCATCCCCCTAAATGATAAGGGTGGCCTACCCCAAATTTTATTTTTAATTTTTCTGACAGATTTTTAATTTTTTTTATTTAGTGGCTTTCAAAAATATATACAACCCTAAATTTTCTACCTTCTTCCATCATCCCCTATCTTTTAATAGCGATATTAGTAATGTAATAACTTTTAACGCCGGTCGGTAACTGATCAATTATTCATTTTTTTCTACTAAAATAATCACCAAAAATAATTTATATGGCAAAACAACGTTTGCCGGGTCAGCTAGTATCTTTTATAAAAGGATTTTGTGAGCTATCGATGAACCTTAGGCACCGCCATGTAGTTTTTACGACGTCTTCATTAAATGTGTTTGACGACAACTTAGACACTTCCGTCAGAGGAAGCCCACAGCCGTCCCTAATGCGCCGAAGATGGCCACCGCGGAGTTTTGGTTGGTATGCCGTGCGTTGTACATAGGTTAGGGACTCGGCCTGGCGGTCGCCCGATGGTTACATCTCTCCGGGCGGCTCAACGCCGGGTCGTAAGGCACGGTGAACCCAACATAACCGCTCAGTCGCCCCCCTTGAAGGCTGGGCGGTAGTAATAAGTCACTTTCTACGCGAAAAAAAAAAAAAAAAAAAAAGGACATCAACTTTTCGGGAATGTTTTTCATCAATACCCCCTGACTAGGATCAACCCTTGACGGCTGCCTGTCTTCCTCATACAGCCGCTTCTCGCAATGTCATTTGATCGCCAGTCTAGCGGGCTTATCCGCATTCGACATTCGAAATTCTCTTTTCTTGAATGCCACTGAGGACATAATGTCTAATGCTGTCTGCTGGCTAGCACGCACCGATGCGGGGGCGCATAAAAGGTAGTAGATACTATTCTAATATGGTGTTAGACTTTTCGATGTACGTCTCTAAATATGTTAGATAATGATCCGGGTATCTCTCCTCCTGGGGCATCTATACCACAAATCCTATATTATTAGAATCTCCTACTTATCTATAGCAGATAATTATCTATACTAATACTTATTATTAAGAGGAAAGATTTGTATGTAAGTATGTTTGTAACGAATAAACTCAAAAACTACCGAACGGATTTTGATGAAATTTGGCACATGGGTAGATCATGTCCTGGATTAACACAAAGGTAACTTTTTATCCCGGGAAAATATTTTTATCCCGGAAAAACCTTTTCACGCGGGCGAAGCCGCGAGCAGAAGTCTAGTAACTTATAAAGTGCAATAGATTTTTATCATGGCTTGACACACTTACATCTCAAGTAGACATAATGTATGAATAGTTCAATACATTAAGTCTACTTGAGATGTAACTCAAACTTGAGATTGATTTATTAATACCGCCCTTAGATACCTACCTATTTAGCCGAACAAGATTTATGCGATTCGTAATGATGAGTAGTGATAATATTAAATTACAGATAAGCCCTTTCGTATCAATTTTGATAAGACTTTTTGGTGGCACATCACCAAATGGCCTTAGAATGGGGCAAAAAGACGCAACTCGTAAGAAGATGTCTTTAATTTTGATGTTTGTGATTGATCGAGAGATTGATACATCAATCACATGTTAGTCTCTCAACCAATCCCAATAAAACGAAACGGAATCGTGTCGTGTTTTTGACCCCCGACAAAAAAATATGGTGTTATAAGTTTAGGGTGTTTATGTGTGTGTCTCTATACCTGTATGTCTGTCTGTGGCATCGTAGCTCTCAAACGAATGGACCGATTGACGCGGTGTTTTTGTTTGAAAACTGATGTGATCGAGATTGTTCTTAGCTATAATTTATGAAGATCTATCAGGCGTTTGAAGATTATCAGCTCAATTCCAACTTTCCCAACTCCGATTGATTTAAAAGTTGGTGTACTATGACTTCGGCAATGATTTAAAGACATGTTAATCTTGAGCTGATGCTGCAGCATCAAGTTGTCTGCAGGGTACCCAACTCTTTAGCAACTTATAGAAAATATAATAGCGTGTGTGAGCTCATAAGAAAGGTCTCACTGAGTAGGTGGTAGATAGTTCATTATCAAGGCTCCATGATGGAGAATATAGTAATTTAAAAAGATTTAAATAAAAATTTATTTAAAATTTAAATAACCCACGACGATTGGTTCGAAATAGTACTAGGCCGGTACTTAAATGACAAACAAAGACTTTTATATTTTAACTTTTTAGAGGATTTTTTTGTCACTTCCTATCCTACGCCCACTGGCTCTTGGTAACTTCTCATAGAACACGCACTAAACAAGATCCAGCGATGGTTATCTTGGACGCATATGGAACGACCCTGTATTATCCTATTACAATAACTGCTGTTCAATAAAGAATCCCAATCGCTTTTCTCAATCCATCGCTAAAATGGACCTATCAGAACAAAGGTATTTTTGATAATGACTTATTTTGATTGGTTTATTCTCGGTATTGGATAGAAGATTAAGATTGCGATCATTTTTTAAAAGCGCCTATTAAGGGGCGTCCAAATCTCCTAAGAAGAATCAAAAGCTCTTGCAACGCTCTTACAAAACCGTGTTGATATAGAAATATTGACGCTAGTGTAAAGGCATCTACTTGCTAGATTAAACTTAGCTTAATGCAGCTGCGTGAAACTGCTCTGCCTGATGTCGCTAAGCAGCCCCTTGACGTCGAATGAATCTACAGAAGACCCCTCACACCGAAGAACAGTCTAAGCGTGTATAATGGTGCGAGATCATCCACCTTTATTACCGTCTATCCCGGGAGTTCCTTAATTGAAAACTGAGGTTGATACACGAACAGTCCCCCACTGCTCGCCTTGCAACACCTAAGGCCCCAGTTAGTCTTTGACGGTATAGGAACAGAACACCAAAACGAAGTAGCAGCTTAGTTGTTTTTTTTTAACGGTCAGTGATGTCTTGGGCGTCGAAGTCTATAATATAATAATAATCCATATATCTCCCGCTTAAACGAACGTGGTTCTTGTAACATATACCTATTCATGGACTGCGGTGATCATGTATCATTACCACTAAGCAGTGGTAGCCAACGCGAGGCTTCGGGCGGCAGATGTTTGCGCGAGGCTTTTTTTCTTTGCGCCTTGTCTTAGTCGCGGGCTCAGCCGCCAGGAGGCCTGAGCAGAAACCAAAAAGATCCCCGATTACGATTTTCGTAGGTAAGCTGCTTAAGATACAAAGGTAAACAGGGTGGTGAACTAAAAATAGGTCTTCAGTTGGAGGTGCGAGGCCCCAGGCGGTTGCCCGGTTCACTCCTAAGGCCGCCTCTGATAATAATGGCCTCTCCTTGAATGCTAATTCAAATGACAATATAGTTAAAGAGTTTCATATTATGAAACTTCGACTCACAGTTCTGACGTATTCGTGTCTTAGTAACAAAGGTGCCGAATTGTTATTAATCGCAATTTGACGCGCTAATTTTGAATGTTCGGCTGAATATCCGTCGCCGAAACCGATAACAATGCTCTATCTAAAATGTATATATACGCGTACAAAGATTACGAATTGGCAGTAGTGTTCGTACGTACAGCGTGGACACGTGCTTACTATCGGGGATAACACGTGGAAAATGAACACCGAATCGGATAAGCAGGTTAGAGCTATAATATTTATTATTTACATCATTTGCTAAAAGTGAAGTTCAATAAGTTCCACTTGTTATTTTATTTAACTCGTACTTTCGTGTTTGAATTGTTATAACGGTTGGCAAAATTATGTACCTAAACATACCCTAACATACCTTAACTTTGGTTTTTATTATTGGGTTTATTTTGTTATGATGAAGCGTAATCGTATATTAATGTACACATTTGTAACATTCTACAATAAGAGTTACCTCAGTTTGTTCATTGGATGTTTCTATAAGACTAGTTCTAGAATATGTATTTCAAACGCTATTATATTATGTTAAACTTATATGTTTGTAAACAATAGTTCTGCAGACCGTGGGTACATCAGTACCCAACAAATATTTCTTTAAGTTTAAGTGCAAATCTTCGTTTTGTTTATATAGCGTTTTCAATTATTGTTTTCACGACGTGGGAGTCCTTTTGCCGTATGTGCATGTTGATTTCATAAACAATATACTTCCACACAATACAATGTTATGCTAGTCCGAAATACAAACCTACTATATGTAGAGTACCTATAGGTAGAGGCTATGGACTGTGATTTACCAATAAGTCATACTAAAATAAGTTCTGAGGAAATTTTATATTATGAGTTCCTCATTTCTGATGGTAATATGTTACACTCCCGGCTTGCTTAAACGTCAGGTCATCTGTGGAGCAACTAGCTTATCAAGCCTACGTTGAGAAAAACACAAACAAACTTCGACTCCGAACCCAAACCAAACATTTGCGGAGCGTGAAGAAGCAATTATGCAGGCCGACATAATTGTGCCGACCGACCAGGGATGTTTATCTCTTGCCGGTCGACATTATTTTGGGCTTCACTTCACTTACCATCAGGTGCAGTGGAGCCACCTTGTCGAGCCATCGAAAAAAAAAATTGCCAAAATACCATAGAGTTTCATTTTAAGTACGCCTTTATTTCTGAAGGGTTAAGCCGAGGTGCAACCAGGGCACCCACTTTTCACCATGTGTTTTCCTTATCTCATGATGTGATAGGGGGCTAGCCTATCCATATCAGACACAAATGCCAGGCTGATACTGTGAAGAAAAACCCAATAACTCTAAAGAGTTTGATACCTATCAACTATGATTGATTTTATCTAACTATGATTCACGCAGTTACAGCCACTCAAATGGCTTAAACTTTCGAATGTCCTAAAAATACCCTATTTTACTCTACTCCAGGAGAGCAAAGAGCTTAAACCGAAGAATGGGGAGTCGGACGCTCTGGAGACGGTGCTGTACCACGTGGGCGGCATGGGCCGCTATCAGCGGTTCCTCTTCCTCGCCATGATGCCGTTTGGACTGTCGTTCGCGTTCATCTACTTCGTGCAGATGTTCATAGCCGCCACTCCTCAGCGGCACTGGTGTATCGTGCCGGAGCTCCAGCATTTGGACATGGAATTAAGGTAAGTGGGAATTGGTGATGGCTATATACTGGAACAACAAAGTGGAAATGCATTAAGGTCAAAATAACGTTTACTACTAGGTAATCTTCCGTATATGGCCTTATGTATGCGTGTGCTACTGCTTTGTTTATATTTGGTGCCAATCATGAGATTTATGGTTAGTGTTATAGATGCAACACCACGCAGAACTTTGAGCAGGATTGTTTCCTAGCCGTATCAGAATTTTATTTTTATACATCAAAGTACAAAATATGAAAAATGTTGTTCTTTAAGTATAAGCAGCATGAGTAACTTATAAGGCAACAATTCTAAACTAATAGTATTGGTAGTTACTTACTATCGTCTTAAGGGTCACGCTAATTAGTGAACATCAACAGAAATCCTACAACAGACGGTCTCTAAGCTACAAGAGTTGGGGTTGGAAGTTTTGCGTCATCTACCGTACTCCCCAGGTCTTGCGTCGACAGACTTCTACCTTTGCCAAAATTTAGACAACTTTATGGCAGGAAAAGATTGAATACCCGAGAGGCAGTACAAAATGCTTTTGAAGAGTTTGTTAGCTCCCGTACACCTGACTTCTTCAAGAAGGGCATTGAAAAATTACTGCTGCGCTGGCAGAGATGCATCGATAGCATGGGTGCATATTTTGATTGATAGAAGTAAAAAATATTTATAAAAGATGACGTTTAACTTTCTGTATACTAAACGGCAATTACATAGATAAAGACCCAATACTATAATATTTGCCTCTGACTGCCTCGGTAGCGTAGTTGTATTACGGTACGACTGCAAAGCTGTGGTCTCGGATTCGACACTTGGGTCGGGCAAAGTGATATTGGGTTTTTCTATTCAGTATCAGCCCGGAGTCTGGAATTTGTGCCCGCTATGGCTATAGGCTCGCCCCCTATCACATCATGCGAAAAGTGGGTGAACTAGTTGCGCCTCTGCCTACCCCTTCGGGGATAAAGGGCGTGAGTGTATGTGTGTGTGTGTGTGTATTATAATATTTGATTTTCAAAATACTACACTCTACTATCGTGATTGTAGCTCGCACAAAACCTGGACTGGTCGCACAAACCCGCTTTCTTTTACTTCATAATCTGCTCATCACTGAAATATTATGGCGGTTCTTTTATGTATAACGATTATCCTACAAATACCTTATAAATAATAATACAACACAGGCGTGCGTGTGAATTTATTAGTCAACTATTTTCAAGACTTGTGCGTCATATTATTTACTACGAAGTAGTTAAAATGCATACTTAAATTCTCGCTTTGTTAAACTACAGTTACCAATGAAGCTATTCTACCCGATAATAAGCAGAAAAAACTAAGGTTTGAACAAAAATGATTTATATTTTGCGTCAGAATGAACGGTTTTTAGCCGTGTGGAAGCGTGGTTATCAGTATAGAGCTGATATGGCTGAATACGTCTGTGACGTGCGGCTATTTTACCGCGGCATCTGTGAATATAGATGTGCAGTTTTGATAGATTATGGCGCAATGGTGAGTTGGCTATTACTCAGCGCTGTAAAACGGAGGTTGCAGATTACCTACATATATTTGACCTGTTCCCACAATATTTTATAGGGTTCGGACTATCGTGCCCTGTGGTCCGAGGGCATCTAAAGAATTCCGCCACGGCATCCCCTGCCTGTCTTAAGAGGCGACTAAATGGGGTTGGCAAGAGTCGCGGGGTGAGCAGTAGAGGTCTGCTCGCTCAACTACTCCAGTGTAAGCGACTCCGAGGTGGACGACAATGCGGGTGGTCGGTCTCCTGCAGTCGTAGACACCAAAGGCGTGCTTTAAAGTTTGGAGGCTTCTCAGCTGCCTCATTTAGAGAGGGGCCGCAATGCGGCATCATGCAGGGGCGTTTCCGTGCAGCTGTCTTCGTGCAACAAAATACCCCGGGGCCGTCCCGTAGGCGCCGAAGAAGGCCACCGCGGGTTTTGGTTGTTATGCCGGTGTAGGGTGTACATAGTGTTAGGGACTCGGTCCAATGCTGGCTCGGATGATGCCATACTCCCTAGTGTCGACATTGGGCCGTAAGGCTGTGTGAAACCAACATAATCGTTCAACTCACCCCCCCAGTGTAGCGATAACGCGTTTTTCCCCGCGATAAAAAAAAAGGATTCGGACTATCCATATAGCTATTAGCTCATACAGTAGAATGAACAGAAAATTTATTACAACAATAAATACATTCCGTTTACGATGCTATAATGCTTTAAAAACCTAGAAGTAAGCGCTAGTGCTGCTTCCAGCTTCCACACTCACAAACATTGGTACAAACTACAATTTTCGTAATAAGATCTAAACTATAAAGAACCGGTACATTTAAAAATACTTCGCAATCCAACTCGCAGTCACAAAAACCATTACATTCGCGAACAATACGACTTTAAGTTCAGTGGACTATTTCAGACGTAATTTATCGGCGCCAGGAGCGGCGGCTGGCGGCGAGTGGGACCGCTGCGCCACCTATCTGACAAACTGGACGCGCGTGCTGGAGACCATGACCCCCCCGGACCCGAGTACGCCCATGGTATCGTGTCAGAATGGATGGGAGTTCGAGCTGACAGACATTCCGTACCATACTGTTATAAGTGAGGTGAGTTTTGTGCATATTACATATAGCAAGTATATCTACGATGTTGGTTAGCTAGGCTAGGGCCTGTAGTGTCCTCACCAGTGAGGATAGCGACGCGTTCCTCCCATTATTTTTTTATAAAATGATCTCTTTTTTTTATATGCCCGTTCCTGCCAGCCCGAGCTGGCTTTTTTGTTTTCGTTTATTTCTCATCATTGATTTTACTCCCAATAAAAATGTCGGTAGTTATATAAGTGACCATTGGTATTAATAAGAATTATTAATATAATCAATTTAATATATCTTGACTTATCATAAGTGCAACTATGTTCACCTACGTGATGAATAAAGTGTTTTATTTTCTTTTTATTTTATAATACCTACATGTATCTAAAGTAAATAGATTTTACAAAAGTTGCTTACAATAGTATAATAGCCTCGTGGATATATGACTGACTGTGTGTTTCAATTGTCAACATGCTTACCTATTTCGTTTGTTGTGCCATGTCCACAGACATTAAACCGACATAATATAGGGGTTATCTGGCATAAAAGTAAACACCCGATGGGGAATGTGTGTCCTAAAATTAACCCAAAATCCACTATTTGACTTTTATCTATTGGTTTACGAGACTATCCCGCCCTCACACCCGCCACTGTAACTCCTGTAAGCCAGGATCAGCAGTGGCACGCATTTTATGACACCGAGCGGTGAAGCTCGGCGAGTCTCAGGGAACACTAATCTGTCTTTAACCCGCAACGAAATTAATCAGATAGAAAGATAGGGAGGAGTTGGAAATATTAATTGTCCACTTCCCTCCATAGCAAAAACGGGCGACAAAAATAATGAACGAAGGAGGTATTTTAACCTCAATTTTAGAGACGCTTACAACTAGAAAAGCCAGTTGTAAAGCACCACGGATAAAAATTGAATGAAAGGGTCCTATCATATGAGCTGTCAAATTTGATTCCAATAATAGGTATGGCAAAAACGCCAGAAAGCACGGAAATTCCGTCTAGACTCTACAAGGTCCATGTAGTATACAACCCCAGATGTTATTTGCATACTATCCAACATGATGTTGCGCTCATCATGCCAAAGACCACACTCCCAAAGTACGTGATGTGCAGATTGTTCATATACGTAACCAGGTGTAGAGCATGGGCACACAGGAGAGTCAACCAGCCTAAATGAAAATAGTTTGCCCTTAAAATTACCGTGGCCGGTAAGAAATTGCGATACACAATGATCTATTTCTAGCCAGGTTTTATTTAGGCGATCGCGAACGCACGGAAAGTATTTATATAAATGACGCCCTTTCGATCTATTGGTTTAGAAGAAACAATAGCCTCGCTAGCCGGCGTAGTAGTTGGTAGTTTCCACGAACCTACTGCCTTAGTAGTTCAGGGGTATGCCACCCCCCCCCCCCCTGTCTCCTCTTCCTCTTTTTCCCCATATTTGCGAGAGATTTTTAACAGATGCCCTAAACAGATTCAGATGTTTTCAACGGGTAGTGGGTATGTTTGCATGTCATTTTTTAATAAGTACTTATATTTCTCGATAGATGTGTTCGTTGATGGCGTCATAGTTATTTTATCTTATGTTAAACAATATTTAGTTTCTCATTACAAGAACGGCCATACTGATTATAAGTGTTTTGTTAGGAAGAAATAACTTCGTAAGCTACAAATGACTTTTTATAGCAGTAATGGCAAATGATCAAGTGTATTATGATGATAATCGTTCGCAATAACAATTTATTAGCCGACTATTTTCAAGACTTGTGCGTCATATTATTTAATGTGAAGTAGTTAAAATGCATACCTAAATGCTTGCTTTGTTATACTACATTTACCAATGAAGTTATTCTACCCGATTATAAGCAAATTTTTTAAGGATGGAACAATACACTTATAGTAAAACAATTGAAATACCCGCAATAAACTCTGGCCAGATGGCGGGACAACTTGCACAAGAGGGCCTTAGCGACTGGATGCATAAAGCTGCAGACCGACCTCTGTGACATATCTTGGGAGAGGCCTATGTCCAGCAGTGGACTGCAACAGGCTGATGATGATGATGATGAATCGTTCGCCATTGTCCATTAATACTCCTCACTCATTGGAACTTTTATAATAAGGAAATCATGGGGCGTTGACAACTTATGTCTCCTCCGAACCTCCGTAAGGTGATAATAACAAGATGAGGTAGTCAAATAACATCCGATATCGCTACAATTTTTATAATGACCAATCCATACATAAGAGAATGAAGTATATGTTACATTTACCTTAATATCCCTGTTTGTACTGCAGAGAGGATGGGTGTGCGAGAATTCAGGGTACGCGCCGACTGCACAGGCGCTGTTCTTCGCTGGCTCCTTTGTTGGAGGCATATTCTTTGGCTGGCTGGCTGATAACTTCGGCAGGTTACCCGCTCTTGTTGGTAAGACTAGTTCAACTCAACTTACTTCATTTTCTATTGCATCATCGACTAGATACTACATCTTCATCGACATCGTTCTTTCATTTGATGTCTACGTACGTCCAAGATTTTCATTCAAATCGTCACTTGTTTATCATTAGCTAATTATTGGTTTTAGCAGGACCGGTTGACTATTTGTAAGTACTGGTATTTTATAACTCTAAAGATTATTCAGGCATTATGTAACCAGTCATTATGTTGCATTTTGCCACTCTCTAATGTTTTCCAACAATACTATCCTACATCTCGTGACTAAAAAATATTTGGCAATAATGTAGGCGGAACACCAAACAAAGTATGATAATCGCAAGAACATGGAGCAATAATATTTACATTTATACTTCACTCAAAAACTAACAGCGCGTTATTGACCTTTGCGATAGTGCGAACAGAATATTTTTTATCAAAACATTAGTGAATTTATTGCTAAAATAACAACAAATTTAAACACAGGCAGACTGATTCTGACGGTCTGCGTGTTAAAAAATGGGGCGATAAACTAAAAATACGAGTTCCCGTCAAATGCAAATTATGCAAAGTGTTTGAGTTTCCGGGCCAAAAAATGGAGTTAATTTTTTTTTAAAAAACATTTAAGATAACCTAGACAGCTGATAGTTTCCAATTTCGTTAGGATTTTTGACCTCTGTAGTTATCAACTTTCAAGCTGGGTTGACGCGTCTGACTCTCATAAAAAGTCCGGCTAAAAGGGATGGTAAGCTGTGAAACCATTTATTCTTTGTTTTCCAGGCGCAAACTTAATAGGGGGTATTGGAGGTATCGCAACCGTGTATACCACCGGCCTGTGGGACTTCATATTCTGCAGGCTGCTCGTGGGAATGGCGTGTGACAACGCTTTCATGATGATCTATATATTAGGTAAGAAAATCGACCGTTGCAACCATGAAACTATAAACTGTAAAGTTTTCCATTCCAAAAATCCCGGCCACATTATGTGTTGCTTAAAAATTTAATGATAGCGTTTATAATTTTTTTCCTGAATTCAGGCATCACTTTATAACAAAGCGGTCGCCAAAAGAGTCAGCTGAGAAATACATAAACATGGCCGTTCTAAAAACAAGATCGGCATTATTATTTAGTTAAGAATAAATAATACGTGAAATATGATGAACCAATATACAAAAATCATAAAAATAAAAACAATCGTCCTCAGCGCTAGAATACGTAGGTCCGAAGCACCGCACGTGGGTGGCAAACATGTCAATAGCTCTGTTCTTCGGCGTCGGCTGCCTCATCCTGCCGTGGCTCGCAATATGGCTCGCCGACTGGAGGAAGCTACTGTGGGTCACCTCCATGCCCATGCTGCTCAGTGTCTTCGCACCTTTAGTTATACCTGAAAGCGCTAGGTTAGTAAAAGAAGAATAGATATGAGCTGTCTGTGACTGTGAGTCTGTATCATAGTTTAACGTTAGTTTTGACTGCGGCTTCGGCCAGCTGAAAGATATAAAGGATGTCCTTCTTCGTCACACTGTATTATTGTCCTGGATTAAATATAGCTTATATGTAAATCGAGGACTTGGTCTATCTGCATGCAAAATTTCTACCAAATCCATTTATTTTTTATGATATAGGGGGCAAACGAGCATACGGTTCACCTGATGGTAAGTGATCACCGCCGCCCATGAACATCTGCAATACCAGGGGGCACAGAGATGCGTTGCCGGCCTTTTAGGTGGGAATACGCTCTTTTTTTCCGTTCAGCGGTTGGTGCATTGAAACACCTTCTATAAGTAGTTTCCAATTTTATACTGAGAATCATCGATCATCTGAAAAATTTAAGGCCATGTCTAAAAGAATGTTTGGGATGATACTTAATTATGATAACAATCGTTCTAGGTTTATCGGCATGCGTGATGATACAAATATTAAGGAGAATGTGTTATCTGGTCGAATCAAAGGTTGCTGTGTAAGAGGCCAAGTTATGTCACGAAGGGTTATAATATCTCGTTATTCGACTCTGTCTGGACTCCACTCTACCATCAGGTGTAGTGGGGCCTCTTTACCGTACAGTCAGCAGCAAAAGTAGCTAAACAAATTCAAAATTTCAAATTGCCTTCATACTTTTGTGTTCTTACTAATCTTTTTTTCTCTTCACAAAAATAAAATAAAAGAGATTTCCTTTACTTCAAACGCAGAAAAAAAAAATGTTTAAGTTAACGCGTATATAGGCGATTTGAAATTTTGATTTTGTTCAGCTACTTATGTTGCTGACTGTACAAGTATAAAAAATGCTATGTTTTGTGAACAGTAAAGACCGAAAAATTGAAAAAACAGAATGATAAGTAAGAGTTTAGGTATTAAAATGGAACGCCACACGATTTTCTGAAAGGTTTTCTCAGTTCGTTAACCTTGAATACGTTTAGTTATACCTAAGGGCCTTTGATAAACAAAATTGATTTTCAGATGGTTGATAACGCGCGGTCGCGTGAACAAAGCTGTGGAGGTGTTGCGGAAGTTTGAAAGGGTCAACGGCACCAAAATTCCTGACGATGTCATGGACGACTTCATTGTAAGTTAATATAAATCTTTTATGGAGTTAATAAACACACACTAACGCCTTTTATATCCTAAGGGGTAGGTAGAGGCCCAACTTGTGCACACACTTTACGCCATGTCGTTCATTCTATCCAATGACGTGATAGAGGGCGAGCTTTTCGCCATGCTACGCACAATTTCCGGACTCTGGACCGATACTGAGCAGAAAACTCCAATATCAATTTACATGACCCAGTTTCGAACCCGAGACTTCAGCACGGTAGTCGTACCGCTACACGAGACACGCTAAAATTATATCTTACTGGGCATGACTCGCGGCTTCCCTCGCGTGAAAAGCCGTTCCCGCTACAAAAGTCCCTAAAACCCAATACGACAACAGCGTCATCTACGTAAAGAATCAGATAAAAAAATATCCATTATTTCTCATGGGAGCAAATCACTGGGATAAAATGTACTCGATATGACAATCCAGGACATGAGCTACCCGTGTGGTAAATTTCATCCAAATCCGTTCAGTAGTTTCTGCGTTTACTTCTAACAAACATCCAAACATTTTCCTAAATTTTCTCATCTATACTTCTATATCTATACTATTATATAAAACTGAAGATTGTGTTTGTTTGTTTGTTTGAGCGCGCTAATCTCAGGAACTACTGGACCGATTTTGAATTCTTTCACTAATAGGAAGCTACATTACTCCTGAGTGCTATAGGCTACTTTTTATCCCGGAAAAACTTTTCCACGCGGGCGGAGCCGCGCGCAGTGCTAGTTTATTTATATTAGTAAGATAAGATTGTAAAATTATAAACGATATAGTTATAATAATTACGTGGCATAACGAACCTGAAATTGCAGGTATCCTCCCGTCATACCAAAGAAGAGCAAGAATCTATCGTCAGCCTGGCTAAGAGCGCGCCACTCCGCAGCACCATGGCACTCATGCTGATCGTATACATATGCTGCGCCGTCATCTTCGACGGCCTGGTGCGGCTGTCTGACGCCTTCGGCCTTGACTTCTTTATCACTTTCACCCTGACGTCAGCTACGGAGATACCCTCCGTGACCATGTTGGCTATTGTGCTGGACAGGTGAGTGTTGGTCCTATTTAACAATTTTTTTTTTCAGTCTGATTCATATTGTTCTAAATTAGTTCAATTGAAAAGTTAGTTAAATTGATCGGTTTCGCATAGAACTGTGACGTCCGACATGGCCACGTTAACTTATAGGTAGATGGATGCAAGTATCTGTGTTTTTATTCATTTATATCATATTGCAGGTTGTTGGATATTTGCTAATGAACACACTTTAGCGACACTTAAGAGGCCAGGGGAACTTAAAGTCTGTTGTTTGTGAAAGTCGTACTAACCTGAGTATACTGCCGCTTTGTATTTTATTAATTTATATCTATTTCTTCTAGATGGGGTCGTAGACTCCTCACTTGCGGGCCGATGGGAATTTCAGGACTTTTGATCCTTATAGCTACGTTTGTACCAAAAGGTAAGAAAATCGTGTATAAATGTAATTCGTAGGCTTTGTTCGTATTTCATGCTATGGTATGAAGTTCACACTTCGATCACAAACTTGGCCCAGTTCGAAATGTGGGACATTGAAGTTCAATTCATTGGGAATTTTACTCTGGGAAAATATTTTCACGTGAAACCGCGAAATAAATCTTATTATATATTAAAACACAGGCTTACCAATGCTCAAACCATTTTTACTATTGAAATTAAATTACGAAACGAGCATGCCGCTCGCCTGATGGTAAGTACTTTGAGTTACAAAGTAGTGCGTGGCACTCCACTGCGCTCGTCACCCTGAGACATAAGATATTAAACCTCACAATACCCAAAAATTACGCTGGCTACAATGTTCATCAAACCGGAACACAACACTGCATACAAACTGCTGCTTGGCTGTATAAATAGACATTGCGGGGGCAACTACCCAGATGGCCATATGTTTAAATTTGTGTCAGGTATGACGCAAGCGGGCCTCGCGATAATGGCGCGGTTCTGCATCAACATGTCGTACAACGCGACGATGCAGTGGGCCACGGAGCTGCTGCCCACCGGCGCGCGCGCCTTCGGCTCCTCGCTGCTGCACGTGAGCGGGTTCCTCGCCACCGCGCTCTCGCCCTTCATCGTGTACTCGGTATGTAATTTTTTTTTCCTGTAAATGTTTGTACCTTTGCCTATCTGTGACAAAAAAATACTTTTCTTTTCTTTTCTTTATTTCTTTCTTACTCTACTCGTTTAATTACAACGAGTAATGTATGAACAAGTATTTTTGACGCAAAGTCAACCAATCAACCCAAGTCGGTCCAACAACTGGTAACGTGACTTTGGAGGTTTTTTTTTCGGAGAGTTTCTAACGGAACCTTTTTTTAATGAAACGCTAACATACGTGATTAAGTTTCTTATTGGCAACATAATTTGTTGTCGCTGCATCGCTTTCTCCGCAAACTCAGTACCTAAACGTTAGATAACATTTAAAATTCAAACACGTCACGTACGCTTTTGAATTATAGCGCTGTGTTATTCCTCATACCCAGAAAATATTAACCTATTTATTTACTTCAAATGTTATTTAGGAGAGAATATGGACCCTCCTGCCTCTAGTGATCTTGAGCGTGTTGGCGGCCCTGGGTAGCTCCATCGCCATCATTCTACCCGAGACCAAGGGCAAGCAGATGCCTCAGACCATACAAGATGGAGAGAAGTTGATCCTGGAACACTCTATATGCGGGTAAGCTATTTAAATTGCGAATGTGTTAATGCGGCCAAAATCAATAAGAAGAAGGCGAATTAAGTTATGGCCACAAATTTATTGATGTGGGCATTCATCAATGGATCCTTGAAATGGGAGAGGAGATAAAGTACATACATATTAAATTGTTTCAGAAAACGAGAACCAGAAAGTTTGGAAGCTGTTGAATGGAAATCAGAGAAAGAGAAAGCTCTCATCATGTAGTATTATAGCTCGGTGTGACATGACATGCCAAATTAGGTCCAGTATGGCCTAAAAGTATGTTGCATATAGCAACACTAATGTCAGGTCGGGTGTCATACCATCCCTAAGGACTATCGATTCTGTTAATCGATAGTAGAAGATACTGGCTGTCAATGTGACGTATTAGTCAGTTAAAATGAATTTCATTATTATAGAGACGTTAACCATGACCGCTTGGTCGAGGTAGGTTGTATGTTTCCATTTATTTTCATAATATTATTTTAATCCAAAATTATAACGTAATTACTTATGTAGAGCTACGTGCTTTCCAAATTAATTACACTTGAAAAAATAATGGGCGAAACTGGACTTGGTCCTAAATGTTTCATTTAGAATTTGTACCTAATCCCTCTTAAATATAGAGGTTTTAAATATACAACACAATGAGACTTAATAAAATATTGAAATAATAATGAAAAAGAGAGATTTAGAACAATTTGCTCAGTAAACAAGTCAATTAACAAATAAGTGGCACGTAATTCAATTAGACATATCACTTAAACCTACTTAATACTTATCTTGAGAATACGTGATGATTATAATTATTATATTAATTACCTATGTGATAAACATAATACTTAAGTATAATTATAGCTGTTAAGCCTTACAAGTCCTAATAAAGGTAGTGGAGAAAACTTTACTCACAAAAGTTACCGCTAGATGTCACTATCATATAGCGCTCTACCTTAAAAACACTAAATTCAGGGAGATCTTTGTGTTTGTGAAGTCGTCACGTTTTACTTATATACTTATTTAAAATAATTTATTGCTTAATCTCTTGCCTTTAAGGTGTTTTGAGCATAACTTAACAGTGCTCGAAATATGGGAGAGTAATTTTTAATAAATTTCACAAAAAATTTCGACATCATATGTTTTAATACACGAAGATAATAATTTTCGTAATCCTGAATTGCACGTCTCAAATTTTTAAGAAAAGCCAAACTCAAAACTACTAATCTAATTAAACATAATGTATTTGTAGGTGTCTGTGAAATCTGTTAAAAAGAATTCTACGATGTTATTGTATTTACAAGTAAATAGCCCGGTAATGTAAAACAGATTATTTACTTAAATTACTTAATTTTATAGCATTTAAATCTTTTTATAGAGCCCTTTATGAACTTTGAGTTATTTTCATCGCTGCTACTGTTGCAATCTGAAGTAAGAACGGTAAGAATCTTAGGTAAGTAAGGTAAGAATACATGAAACTATTTCAGAAAAGTTTAAAAGCTATCAGAGGCTAACAGCATGTATTAAAGGAAAAAGAGACGAATGAATTAAAGATTATAGAGTACTTAGTTTTATTATAGCACAACTCTAAGTGCATGTTACCAACTAAGATTATTTTGTAAGGCTTTTAAATTTCGCAGCGCTCTAAGTATATTTTAAAATTACTTGTATTAGGAAATATGTAATATTTACAGGCATTTTTAAGAAGAGATTTGTTTCTCCAATCTCCATGTTAAATTATTAGGTGAACTTAGTTTAATTATTAAAAATAATAGGTTACCATTTTATGAGATGAAGAATATAACTTGTACCTAGTAGCACAAAATAACTGTGATACTCAACATGAATATAATATTTAAGTTCATTATTATTATTTATAGACCTAGAATACATAACAAGAATCAATTAATGTTGATGTTATTGAGTAATGTTTATAATTCACACCAAGACCTAAATGAACCATAGAGCTCGGTGTATTCCATTTAAAGCAGTTATGTCGATAAATGTGCTTTTTCATTGGTCTTAACCAATTTATTGAAGTTGCCGCCTTAACAACGGCGGGACAGGCATGCGCAGCGCGAGTTTCTATGCATGTTATCGATTTTTTTTAAATAATTAAGTACATAGGTACCACGTAAGTAAATGTTAGTTATTTTAAAGTATACTAAGCATATTGTGTGAATTTTATGCATGTGGAGATTACAAAAGAAATAATTCTTAGGCTTTAAACTCAGTGTAACTTAAAAAAAGTCTGAATGAATGTTTACTAAAATATAATTGTAACATTTGTAAAAAAAGAATATAAATTGATATTGACGCTTATTTGATATTTTATTTCAAGTTTCACCCTTATTATTTCGTCGTATTCAATCATAGAGCTTTGTGCGACCCCTTAGAAATTCCATCATATTATACTCATTGTAATGAAATGCATTTATTAGGCGACCCGAAATGACCCCTTGATTCATATGGTACCCCGAGGGTGTCGAAGCTCGGTTGTTTGCGCGCAGATTGATGTATCTCGACGTAAAGCAACGTTGAAGCGCGGTCAGTGCCATGATGGGTGACCGACCGCAAAGTGGCGCACACCCGACATCCTCCGTGCCTCGGAGAGCACGTTAAGCCGTCGGTCCCGGTTGCTTGTCGAGGCAGCAGTCGTTAAGCCAGGCCGGAAACCTTATGGGTGGTTTGAAAATTTCCGGCAATAAGACTTGCCACTGGTCTGAACCGTCCGCCAACTCGCATTGGGCCAGCGCGGCGGACTACGGCCCAAACCTGCTCACGTAGAGGGGAAGCCTACCTTGAATGGATACGTAAGGCTACAAAAACGTTTTGTAGCCTTACGTACCCATTCAAGGCCAATACCTAATTGCTAAGGAATTAATTTGCAATTTAAAGACGATATTCTGTTGTAAGTAGGAGACGTTTTGTAAGAATTTAGCGTTAGACGGGGGGTTTTGTTCTTCTCCAATTAAGACACAGGCCACGTGATTTAAATAAGTAAAAAGAAAAGATAACATTCAGAAACTGTCAAGATCCTTGCGTAGTCTCATAATATTTCTAAGTCCCCGTAGATTTTTGTTGCATTGATTACGTTTTTATGTTGTAAAATCTTACCTATTTCGAAAAAATAATTTAACCTAAAAAATGTACTTATTCGGTTTACTTAAAAAAAGTTTTATTAGATAGGTGCCTAAATAAAAATTAAGACGTTTTAAAGGACTTTAGTTTGTTTTTTGGTTCTACTAATTAAATTATTAAAGGAGATGTCCGCTTTATGTATGGGTACTGGGCCTCAAAATCTAAACAGGCTCAAACTTTAGGGATATCAAAGGCGCAAAATATGGAACTTCGATCCATTAAAAAAAAAATTAGACGCCTCCATTCATAACTAACATTTTTTTAAACATTCTTATTAAGTGTAATTTTCAAGCCAAACAAAATTAAATAAATCTCAAAATCGGAGGTCTTTAAAATAAAACGATTTATTGCAAAAGGCTAGTTTTCAGTTCTATCCAAATGTATATAAATTGTCTTGTTTAGAATTTTAGGCCCGTTTTTGGACATGTCCTTTATGTACCATAAAAGTTAATATTCTGATTGAAAAAAAATGGCACCAAAACAAAAAAAAATATGGGGTTTCCTTAAGATTACATTATTAATAAAAATTTCCGTCTTAAAGGAGTAGCTAATATAGATGACACCACTGAGGTCCAGATTTAGATTTTCAGTTCCAACAATTTTGCAAAAATAAAACAATGTTTTTAATGCAGAACGTTTGATATTAGAAAGTGGATCAAAGATTAACACCACTATGGAAACCACAACGACAAGAATATTTGATAGATGGCAGACCTTAAAGGAAATAAATGAGGGTATCACAAATTTGAATCTTCTGTCAATCTCCGGCTGCACAAAATCTATATAAAATCAAAGCTACCAATACCGGTATCTCAATTCTTAGACATATAGGGTAAATTACAAATCCATAAAAACTTTAAAACTGAGCGCCATCTATATTTTGTCCCTGTTACTACTATTAAGGGTTATAAGGGTTTATAGGCAGGCTAGGGTTTAAGCTTCACCCTAAAATTAGCCTATTGGCATAAACTGCTAGCCTAAAACTCTGTAGATGTCACTAGCTTTATAATTTTGTGTCTTTTACATATGTTAGTAGAAATAAATAGTAATTTTATTCATAATTATTAAGCTATTGGGTTAACAAATTACTGAAATGTCTTATCTGGTTCGAAGGACCATTAACTGATAAACGTTTTTTTCGATAAAAAGAAATTGTTGCTATCTGTTTATCTTTGTGCGCCGTCAATTTAATCTTCTATTGAAACAGGAGATTAGCATATTATTCTAATAAGTTAAATCATTTAAAATTTTGACGTTCGTGTAATCCGGCTCGAAGGACCGTGTAGGGACACACACTTGCGCAACTATGTAAGTGCACGTACGTAGTTGTGCGGGAACGCTGTGTCACACCATGCCTCCCATATATAAGCGATGTACGCCTTAGTTTATTCAGTACGTCTGACAAATTATTACTGTTACCATCTAAGGACTCCGCTGTATATACGTACTCTGAAGTCTTCAATATAAACCTTTACGAGTGCCATCTCCGGAGTTTTACTTACTACAAGTTAGAGCTCACACTCCCAACAAGCTCTACAGACCGTTTTAAATGAAATTTATTTGATTACTATGTTATAATTGTAAATAAATCTTTAGTTTAATCTAAGGTATATTATACTTACCCTGCAATTTGAGTTTAATTTGATCAGCAGTTTGGTGGTGGGCGTTAATTTACCGATATTTTCCTATACCTCTGGTATTCAATAAGTGTTGATATAAATAACCACAATCACTTCATAGAGAAGATATTAAAGGGAAATTCGTTCACAAACATATCGGCCATTATCAATCAACCGAACCATACAACAGTTAACGAACAACTGAGCTCCTCTGTCTGATGCTCGGTGTTTTTATTGTAAGAAATGGAGGTCACGTCACAATTACTCTCAAATTTTGTTTTTAACATAATATCATTTACTCATCGTGTTTATTTTGTTATATCGTATCCAGTTCGAAGGACCATTTTTGGTATAAAAGTAAGACACACTTAACCATGTAATATTATATTTAATAAATCACCATAATTACTTGATACTAAGGTACATTTTGCCGTTAATATTTTGCTTGAGAGGGTTGATTCTCTTGAGGATCTGCGTCATCGTCTCGACCAGTCGCTCGCTGCTCACCCCCGTGCGCTTCGACTTGAACTTAGTGAGTAGTTCGGTGGTAGTCATAGGTTTACGGGCTAGGTACCTGCGTACTGCCTCTTCAGTTACGCCGCACTCGCTATAAACAAAAAGTTATTTTAAATTTGGTCTAATGCAACAATTCATTGTTTCCGCTGGTAAATGCTAAAACTATTCAATGATTTTTAAATAAGTTAGTAATATGTTTAATTAGTATTAAATATTAATTAATCCTTATGAATTTTTGGATACTAATTTTTGCGGGTATTTGGATAAGTTTATACTAAAACCTATATATTATACTAGCCTTTAGCACTCAGGAGTAATGTAGCTTCCTATTAGTGAAAGAATTTTCAAAATCGGTCCAGTAGTTCCTGAGATTAGCGCGTTCAAACAAACAAACTCTTCAGCTTTATATATTAGTACTAGCTTTTGCCCGCGGCTCCGCCCGCGTGAATGAGTTTTCCCGGTATAAAAGTCCCGCTTTATATTTTCCCGGTATAAAAAGTATACATAATCTACCCGTAGCTTATATGACACGTTCGTAGATTTACCATAGCAGCGCCATCTATTGATTACTTACTCAACCCAGTCGAAAGGTATCGACATCTGTTATCATTACCATAGCAGCGCCATCTATTGATTACTTACTCAACCCAGTCGAAAGGTATCGACATCTGTTAGAATCATTTGGAGTTAAGATAATTGTGACCGTCAAATAATAACAGACAAATAATTAGCAATAAATTAAAATTGCGACTATAATTTGAGATTTAAACTATCCTATCTCTCAAGTTGGATCGAACTGCACATGGTGTGCGAATTTTATTATAATCGGTTAAGTGGTTTAGGAGTCCATTGAGGACAAACATTGTGACACGAGATTTATATATATTAAGATAGATAGGTTTTAGTGTAGTAGTTCTAGCACAAACGATTTGTTGTGCCTTGTATACGTACGTGTATGAGGAGTCGAGCTTGTGCCGCTTGGCGGGCGGCGCGCTGGCGGCGGCGTTGGCGGCGGCCACGGCGGCCGCGGCGGCGGACACGGGCGGCGCCGGCGAGCCCGCGCGAGACGTGCCCGCGCTGCCCGGCAGACTCGCGCCTGCGCACCACGCACACGCAACACATACATCATTACTTTATATAGCTAAGTTCGCGCACGGAGTTTTGGCGGGAACTTGGAAGTGTCATGAGGTGATCTTGTTTTAATTCATTATTTTGGTGATACTTAGTGTTATATTGCATAATTATGGTGGTATATTATCCGATATAGTTCTATTAAAGCTCGAATGAAGTGAATTGAAATAATCGTGCTAATCAAGTGTTTTTTTGCTGCTGCCAAAACTCCTCGATAAAGTCTTGGTAAGGTAGCCACTGCTTTACTTCGACATACCACAGATAATAAAAAAGACAACCCAAACTTGAGATTGGCAAAATGTGAAAACACAAGACCATAAAACAAAACAAAAAAGTTTCGCACATATCGCACCTTTAGAACGGCTAGTTTCCTATGTTTGATTTTGTCCATTATTTTATATGTAACAGAAAATAATATGAATAAATAATTCTTCTGTTAAATCAGAATCAAAATTGGTTGTCAACTAAAGCAGTTATTCATATTTCAAATATTGTTGTGAGCAAAAGTGGGGGCGTAGTGGGGATATCGCGTCATCTCTATCGCACGCACGCATAGTTATGGCTGGCGACACTCGGTTACGTCACATTCTGCTGTTTCCGTTATCTGACAGATGCCCCTTCTACCAAACTTCAAAGCTTTACAACTCATTTATTATTGCTTATATTTAAAAAAAATATTTTTCCTCTACATTTTAGAAGACATGAATTTTTGATAGTTGTATTTAAAAAAAAGTAGACAACTACCATATTCAAAAAAAAAATTGCGTTATCGTCGTAAAATTACTTAAAACGAAGTTCTCAATACAACAATAGTTTAAACACAGCCATATTCAATTGGGAATAGGACAAAACTATAATATCTTTTTTTATTATATTTTTATAAAAAAAAGGACCAGTTTTAAGTAATTTTATGACGATAACTCAATTTTCGATGTCTTTGAATTGTGTCGTTTTCGTTCTAAAGGTACGATATATTTGTGAATATTTAGTTTACACGTACAAGTTTTTATTTAGTTTGTAGCTGATTGGTTAAACGTAAATCATTTATGAAATATAAAAAATGAATGTGAAGTTCAACTGACACACGAGATGTTACGTTTGTTAGATGTATACCGAATAAGAATTAAACGATAAAGAAAGAGACATATCCGCTATTTTTCAATTTTAAATATCCCACATATATGTGGCGCAAAAACTTCTAGATCCGATTGCACTAGCGGCAATATTTCAATTATTCTATACACTTGCAAGTCGCCGTAAGTCCTGCAAGCTTCAAAATTTGCAGAAATCAGCTTGCCTTGAGCTTACACGATAAAAAATATTTATAAAAGTCGACCGTTGCAAGATTTTTTGCTAATCTAAACCTTGCTTAACAATTATCACACGAAGGTCCATTATGTAATGGAGTGCTTTAGACTGAAATCATACCAGGCTGGTGCGATACGAGTATTGCGATACTATTGCCTCGGCTATTGTTAGGTAACTTACTTCGTAACTAAATGTAGATATTACACGCTATAATATATTAAGTATCACAAGGCTTAAATTGTTGTTCGCTGCCTATTCTTTTAAAAAAAGGTAGATGTTATGTTTACATTTACACACACCAACTTTGTAAATAAATCCGCCGTTCGTAGGTGATTATAACTATTCATATAATTTACCTGAAGTGCTTGGAACGGGTGCGTTCTTTTCACTAGAGTTTGCATTTTTAGATTTCTTAGGTTTCTTAGCGCCGCCGCTCTCCGGATCGGTGTCCGAGTCAGAACTGAGCTCGCTGCTCGAATCTATAAAATAAAAGGTTACGCAAATACATATAATAAACCGTAAAACATTGTACTATGGTCTACAATAGAAAAAGGTAATCACTTACAATCAATATTTGTTAATTTTACACAAACTTAGGAATGGCTTCGAGATATTAAAGTTACACTGATGACGTCACATTTGGACGCACACTTACAAGTGATTGTGAAACTATATTATTAACTCGTATCCAATATGCACGATCCAAGACCCACCTTTCTTATTATCGTCAGTCTTCTTCTTCTTCTTGGTGAGTTTGCTGGCACGCTCCTCGCCCTCTTTGGTGGGCTCATCCTCCTGCTCCGACTCCTGTTTCTGTTCCTGCTCCTCTTCAGAGTCCTCGTCGGAGGTCAGCAGTTTCCTGTAAGGTAAATTGCCTTTATAGTGATATCCCAGAAAGTATAAAACAATTTGAGGATCATCCATATGGGGACAACTATTATCTTGACAATTCAACTTTTTCATTCCAATAATTCTCTCACGATGTATGTTTTATTTCAAAAGTAAATATTCCAGGTAAATTATCCGGAATGGATAGTCGAGGCCATTTTTAAAACTATAGACAATTTAGTTAGTATGTTACCTGAGTGCATCTTCTTCCGCGACGCCCTTGAGTTGCTTATTAGCTTTGCCCTCGTGATCTGAATCACTGAAAAAAAAAACACATATTCTTATAAACCTAAAGCATGTTTATCGACCTGTTTACTTATTATGTCATAATTATAATCTATAGATCTTATTCACATGGTTCAAGCAAATTATATTTGATAGTACTCACTTTATTACTAATTATTTGGGAGCATAGATTATTGACTTTAATATTTTGTCGATTTGTACATTTATGTGACTAGTAGCATTTATCAGCAAGCGGTAAAATCAGCATTAAGAATGCAATAAATAATGTCATCATACAAAAACATAAATGTCATCAGTAATAATTTTTTTTAAATTTACCATTTTTACAAACTAATAGTTTTGACACACATAGCTCCTGGCCCTTTTTCTAAGTTCTATAAAGTATGGTGATGCCCCTTCCTACGGTAAGTCAGTGTTTCAGTATAGTGTAAGATAAGTCTATGTTCGCATGTACATGTCAGATTTTTTTTTTTTTACCTGTCAGACGAGTCGGATATATAGTCTTTCTCCCTACCCTCCTCGTCGCCGTCGTCGCTCTCCTCAAACGCCTCGTCCTCCACTTTCCGCTTCTTCTTCGGGGGAGCTGCTCAAATAATACACGTCAGTTACAGGAATGACACCAATGGGGTTTTGTTAATCCTGGGTTAGATTCCCAAATCTGGCACTAACTATAATTGTGTGGGAAAGTCGGGGACAGGAACTGCCAGAGGGGATCGATATGTGCCAGGCGGTAGGTCGTAAAAAGTAAGTAAAATCCATGAACAATATGCAACATACAAACTGTGGTTGGTTGTTAAGTAGAAATCCTTACTTAAAAACTACCGATTTTGATGAAATTTGGTATAGAGATATTTTTAGATCCTGGGAAGAACATAGGACTTTTTATCTCGGGAACATATATAGCGGGACTTTTATTCAGATAAACCTCTTTCACACAGGCAAAGTGGGGAGCAAAAGCTAGTTTAGTAATAATACCAGTTCTATTATATACTGTCTCACTGATAGGCTCAGATCTCTACTAATAGTAGGGCCTTCAATCCACAACGCTAACCTCACACAATACTCTTGAAAAATAATTCCAGGCTTGCGAGTTACCTTTCTTCTTCTTCTTTTTAGCACCGGAATCACTTTCGTTGTCCTTCTCGGCATTTTCTGAATCCATAGAATCGTCGTCCGAGTCGGCCCACTCGTCCATCTCTGATATCTTCAAATCTGAGAATTTAGGACATTTTTTTACACAACTGATTGAGATGACGAGTAAGCGCCTGCCCTTAAATAGCAACACCCCATACCACTTACAGTACTTTAAGGCAATGGACTGTGCTCGTCATTCATAAAAGATCTATGATATAATATTTCATGATGCCCTAAATTTAAACTGGTTACAATGTATTTCAAATCTATACTAATATTATAAAGCTGAAGAGTTTGTTTGTTTGTTTGAACGCGCTAATCTCAGGAACTACTGGACCGATTTTGAAAATTCTTTCACTAATAGGAAGCTACATTACTCCGGAGTGCTATAGGCTACTTTTTATCCCAGAAAAACTTTTTCACGTGGGCGGAGCCGCGAGCAAATGCTAGTGTTACTATATATTATAAATGCGAAAGTTTGTGGAAATGTTTGGATGTTTGTTAGAAGTAAACGCAGAAACAACTAAACAGATTTGGATGAAATTCGGCACAGAGGTAGGTCATGTCCTGGATTAACACATAGAGTATTTTTTATCCCGGTAATTTGCTCCCATGAGAAATAATGGATATCTTTAAGTAGATGGCGCTGGCGTTGTACTGTGTTTTAGGTACTTTTGTAGCGAGAAAGACTTTTCATGCGAGCGAACCCGCTAACAACACCTAGTAGACAATATTAGTCACACACTTGTGCTGTGTAGCAGAACTAGACAAAGTGCGTACCACCTCCCAACGAGACAACAACAAATCTGTAGTTACCTTTTTTGGCCTTGCCCTTGGTTTTCTTCTCGTCTGGATCCTCGCCGTCATCGGCACCGTCCTCGCCGCGCATGCGCTTCCGGAACATCAGCGAGAAGTAGTTGATCACCTTGTTGCGTCTGTGAGATGACCGATATATCTCAGTTTATTATTGGTATTGCCCGATAAGTAAGGAGGGATCAAGTTTAGCCACACACTTGCCTGCCAAACTCTTGTTCCGCCTCCTCGGCAGATAAAGCTTTGTAACGTTGAATGGGTTGAAAATTGTACCTGCAAACAAAAAGCTGCTGTAAAACCTACATTTTAAATATTATTTTCCTTACTCAGCGTCAGTAAAGCACAGGATCTGAGATAAAAAAAAATTGCACTAACATAATATCAACCAACCATACCATACCATACCAGCCCTGTATTATATACTGCCCACTGCTGAGCACGGACCTCCTTTACTACTGAGAGGATTTAGGCCTTAGTCCACCAGGCTGGCCTAGTGCAGGTCTAATATCAACCAACAAGATATATTATATCCCTTAACGGGTGCAAGAATTATGTCAGGCTAATCCAATATGGAATGTGTCTTTCCAATTGTATATCAGCGCTATCTCTTTGGGTAAGATTTTTTTTCTTATCCTTTAACCAAGCTTTGTTATAATTTGCCAGTCTTAGAAACAGTTTTAATACTCACCATTCCTGCAGCGGATAAGCGTCGATGGCACCATCTGCCGCGTGCGTGAATACATAGTACGCAGCATTCTCTGATACGCCACCCTCACGAATTCCTTTGAATCTGAAAAAATACACCATTAAGGTTGTGTATCTATACATTATTCATACTAATGTGACTGAGTGAGAAAGTTTCCTATATTATGGTTACTATGCCACTAAGCAGCAGTGTGCATGCACTGTTATGTTACAGTTTGAAGGGCATTGTAGCCAGCGTAATTACTGGACATTATGATTTATGGTGGACGATAGCCTAGTTGGGAATAACGGTCTGCCGAGCCAATTTCTGGAGGTTCAAAACCCAAGGCACACACCTCTGACTTTTCGAACTTAAGTGTGTATTGTTTATCAATTATCGTTCGCTTTATCGGTGAAGGAAAACATCGTGAGGAAACCTGCATACCTGAGAAGTTCTCTATAAGAATTTCGAAGATATGTGAAGTCTGCCAACCCGCACTAGGCCAACGTGGTGGACTAAGGCCTAACCCCTCTCAGTAGTATAGGAGGCCCGTGCTCAGCAGTGGGCAGTATATAATACAGGGCTGATTGCTTTGCATGATTTATGAGGCAGCAGAATGGTTTGAAGGACATTGTAGCCAGCATACTGGGCATTATGAGGCAGTAGAATGTCACACAATACTTTGTAATTCAAAGTCCTGTTTAGTGTTGCTCCAGTTTACGTTGCGCGTACGAGACGGCCCCACTATAAACAATTTCAAATAAAGATTATAAAAAAGTATCTACTTCTTTCCTGTCTTGCCTCCCACTTTGAGGATCCATGGCTGGTCCTCAGGTTTGTACTTGCGTGCCACAATACCAAATTTCTTGCGACGAGCTTCCTCCCTTATCTCCCGCCCATATTCTGATCCAGCACCAAATCTGTACAAAAACTCTGTATTATAACTTGTGTTGTAATAGTATATACATATTTTTGAAATCTATACTAACTAATATTATAAAGCTGAACAGTTTGTTTGGTTGAACGCGCAAATCTCAGAAACTACTGAACCGATTTTGAAAATTCTCTCACTAATAGGAAGCTACATTACTCCTGACTCCTGAGTGCTATAGGCTACTTTTTATCCCGGGAACACACGTAAAAGCACGTAAAGCCGTTGGTCCTGCGCCTGATCTCTCTCCGGTCATGTCGGATTGCCGTCTCACCGGACTATGAGAGTGAAGGAACAGTGAGTGCACTTGTGTATTGCGCACACACTTGTGCACTATAATATCTCCTGCGCACCTGGCTGATCTCCGTTGAGATTGGCCGCCGTGGCCGAAATCGGCTAGGAAGGGATTATTATCCCGGGAACATATTTTTAACCCAGAAAAACTTTATCACGCGGGCGGAGCCGCGAGCAAATATATGGTAATTTTTTTCTTCTTTACTGGCACGGCACGGTAAGTGGACTGGAGACTGGAGTCAATATAGAGCATTGACTGATGAGATGTTTGTCCCTCTTCAGTGGACACAGCTATGCTGGGCTGTTAGCACATGTTGACTCAATGACAAAAATAATGAATTACCATTAGTTTATGGCCGTAAGCTACGGTTTCGTCTACATTCGGCCAGAAAACCACCTTCGAAATAACCTTCACCTTCAGTCAATTTAGACCAAAGGTTCCTATCATGTACCGAAATCAAATAAAATAAATAAATCTTACAAATCACATTATTTTGAAATGTTATTACTTTTTACAAATTGCAATTCAATATAATTTTTATTATACATTCAATATAAACCTTCATTCATATTATCAATTGTAGCCAATCTTGAATCAAAGTTCTGTGAGTTTTAAGCCTTTGAGGCCAAACATAGTGTAGAAACCAATTAATTGGCTTTGGCGAGAAATCAACCATTGGATGGACTCTAATTAGCATCCATATTAACAAACGTGGCATGTTGCCCCATTTAAGGAGCACACCCACACACCAGCTCAGCAGCACACAACTAGTGTGTGGAAACAAGTGCTACAAGCATGCGACTAACACAACCGTTGTGTGAGCATTGATAAAACAAAGTGTATATTATGTTTTGCCACACTGCTGTAATACTTATTTTACAGACTATGCATGCATTCTTATAGGGTTTTTTTTGTAAAATGCCTGGCTTGTGGTTGGCTAAGCATATTTAAAAACAAAAGGTGTGAGGAATCAGTATATTAAATCCTTAAATATTATAAAACAAAGTCCCCCGCCATGCCCGTCTCTCTGAACGCGATAAACTTGAAAACTACCAAAAAAAATTTTATGAAATTTTGAGACCTTGGGAAAGGCATAGGCTACTTTTATCTTTTATACGGGCAAAGCCGTGAGCAATAGCTAGTATAGGATAAAATATGAACAGTCACTTATAAAATTATTAAACAAGAATCGGAATATATCAAACTGTTGGATGAACAGATAAGTACTGTTAGGTGATAACTGATAAGCCCTCTAACAAGATTGAAAAAAGGGAAGCAAATGATAACCATATCAGGTGATATACGTTAACAGACCCGACAGTTGCACATTTAGTTTTATCCATAAAATAAGTCACAAATCATGATGTGTGGGTATAAAAGTAAATTATTCATCACTCAAAATAACAGCAAATCTTTATAGGTCACATAATCATTTCTCTTGGTATGTGACTGAATCCAGGTAGCTTTACACAATGTTTTGCACAGATAGCAATATTGGATTGAGGCTTATCGATAAAGTTGGCTATGTGTTATTCTGGCTAATTCAAAATATTGATGAACACAAACAATTATTACAATATTCTGTTTGAAAACCAATTGTTTTGCAATTCTCCAATAAGTCCATGCATCTGCATGGAACTATAGGTATTGCCAATACATCTGTTACAAAGCTTTACCGATGATTGGTTAAACTTTTCAAAATCAATAAATGTCAATCAAGTAAATGAGTTCATGATAATTATTTTTATAATTTCTAATATACACAAACTGCTCACTTAGGCATTTCTTCGTCAGCTCCTTTGAATTCTTTGATGTTGTTTTCTCGTTCCATTTTGACGTGCGTCCATTTTGCAAAGTCTACATTCAGGGTTGCATTAAATCGCATTACATGGTATTTCTTCCTTACATTCTTGGGAACACGGATCGAAAACTCTTGAACGTTGGCAGCAGACTGTTAAATACGAAGAATAAGATGTAAATGTATACATTTTTGAACAAACATTTCATTTTTAGCAAAAATACGTACCGATGAACCTGGAGTCGTCATTTTCGTAGATTAAATTGTACGAAATTATATTATTAACTATACACTCACGAAATAGTCCATATCATCTTGTGTTACACCTATTAAGGTTTACGACAAAATAATAAGACACAAAATACAATCAGATTCAACCTAACCAAAATAATTTTGTATCTGAACTTGCAAATGCCAATGTGACAAAATACGTTTTGTTGCTAATGATAAAGTTCGAACATTGTTATTTGATATAACTAAAACGTGAATGGCATCATACATAGTACTCAAAGTTATTAAAAATGATGAATATATGTATTGAATTATGATGTTTTGATTATTAATACGTTTTAATTATCAAGGAATGTTAATTTGGTTCCAAAATTATAATTACAATTAACAATAAAACGCACGATCAGCTGTCGAATTTTAAAAGCTCAGAAAAAGGCGGGAAACTGTGAATAAGGAAAGGCGCGCTTTTTGATTTATATATTTAAAAAAAGTTTTTCTTGTACATTTTGTACATATTTGCACATATTTTATTATATTATAACTTAGTATTAGTGTGTACATAATTAATTAGCCCATTAAAATGGGCAGAAAGCGGCGGCGTAAAGATGAGTTACATCCTCCGGATCCGGAGCTATCCGTGATCGAATCCTCGGACACGGACTCATCGGATTCGCCTGTAGCGGCAGGTTCAAAATATAAAGATGCAAAAGATAACGACCCGAAAGAAAAATATATGATTTACAAGGTAAAAGGGTATACACGTAAGTATCCTGAGGACACAAAGAAGACCGATCTGATAGTCTTCTTGAGCCACCTTGTAGAAAACACTGTTTTTACCGATAGAGATCGTATGGCCCTTTCCAAAGGAATACGGGAGCATGGGGTTTCTGGCGTCATGCATTTGCGCTCCATCAACAGATATAAGGTCGGTATAACATTTGATTTGCCCAACAATGCAAATATGTTTCTTCAGAATAAAAAATTGCTTGACCAGCTATCTCTGACTGCAACGATACCCGCCGGAGATACGGAGGTCACCGGAGTCCTCACATCGGTTCCTATAGAAATGAGCAATAAGCAGGTCTTCTCGTTGATTGGTAGCTCTAAAAATGTCATTCAGGTCAGGCGCTTTATGCGTAGGACGAAAGGGAACGACGGATTTGTAAAATTTGTTCCGACTCAGGCAGTTGCTGTAACTTTCGCCTCCACCATCCTGCCCAACTACATTTATCTCGACTCGTGGCGACACGAGGTGAATAAATATATTCCTCCCGTTAAGCAATGCCTTAAATGTTTGAAATATGGACATATTGCTAAATTTTGCCGGAATGCAGAAGTGTGCTCAATTTGTACTTTAAATCACAGCTTTAAGAACTGCCAAATTGATCCTAAAGATGCCAAATGCGCCAACTGCAATGGCAATCACATTGCTATTTCCTCGTCATGTCCTATAAAAAAACAAAAGATTGAAGAGAACAGAATAAAATCTAGAAGTGCCACATATTCTGAACTTTTTGACTCCAATGCTTTTCCAGCTCTTTCGGCACGTACTTTAGACACCCAAATTAATAATTTAATGAAATCTGATATATTTCTAAGCACTTTGGTTGAAACAATTATCAAAATAGTTAGTAATAAAGATGCCCCTATTAATTCTACATCAATTAAAGAAGTTTTAAGAGCAACGTTAAGTAATAAGTTCCCTGCATCCTCATAATGGATTTATCAATCATTAATATCATACAATGGAATGCCCAAAGTCTCAATAGTAACAAACACATATTTATTAACTTCCTTTATTCACACAATATCCATATCGCTATTATTAGCGAAACATGGTTCAAACCTGAACAAAATTTTAGAATAAAAAATTACCACATTGAAAGGAATGATTGTGGTAACAAACACAATGGTGTTGCAATTATAATACATAAAAGTATTACTTACTCTAAAATAAATACATATTTCGATAATTCCTTACAAAATATTTGTGTTAAAATAACAGTCAACAATAAAGACATATGTATAGTCAGTTTCTATAGCCCTTTAAACTCTAATCCAGCGTTCAGCAAAAATAATTTTGATGCACTGGTTAAGTCTATTCCTAGTCCTTTCATATTTGCGGGAGATTTTAACGCTCACCACACTTCTTGGGGCTGTGGTTCTGACAGTCCACGTGGTCGAAACATTCTAGAGGTCATTGACGAAAATAATTTAGTTTTGCTTAATGATGGCCAAGCAACAACAGTTGGCTCTTTAACATGGCGACCCAATGCTTTGGATTTATCACTGGTATCTTCATCACTGGCTCTCAGTTGTGAATGGTCTGTACATGATTGTCCTCTTGGTACTAGTTATCATATTCCTACAATAATAAAATTAATGGTTAGTCAAACTAATATGCACACTCATGCAAAATGTTCTAATGCTAAACATTTGCCCATTTACCCAAACTATAAACTGGTGGATTGGCAAATGTATGGCAAATATGCTGATGAATTATTAGTTAATTTTGAAATAGATGATACAACTCCTCTTGACTCATATCTCCGTTTTTGTACAATTTTGCGCACAGCAGCTGCGAAATCTATTGCAAATTGTAATCGTCCAAATTCTTATCTCACATCAAATAACACTGGTCATTCCTGTCGCACAAATAATAGGAAAGCTCCTTCACATCCTTGGTGGAATCAAAAGTGTACAGAAGCTGTATCAAATTTCAAAACGGCATATATAATTTTCAAAAATAACCCAACACAAGAAACTTATTTACATTTTAAAAGGCTTAGAGCAGTTAAAAAACTGACGCTAAAAATAGAAAGGCAAAAAAGTTGGTTCTCTCTTTGTGAAACCTTCAATAGATGTACTCCATTGTCTGTCATTTGGAAATTTATGCGTAAATTTAATAAAAGCTATAACTTTAATAATCATGAAGATAATTCATGGGTATCTGATTTTCTAAAGAAGCACACTCCGGACTTTGTACAATTTTATCCAGATTTATTTATTGCCGATAACATAAATGACAACAATAGGTTTTTACTCAACGCCTTTACTATAAATGAACTCAAATCAGCCATATCATCTCGTAGAGATTCCGCTTATGGTCTTGACGGAATGCCCTACATTTTATTTAAAAAGCTCAATGTTACAAGTTTAGAAATATTTCTAAAGGTCTTGAATCTTTTTTGGGATAATAACATCATACCTCAAGACTGGAAAGTGGACTGCCTTGTACCAATTTTAAAACCAGACAAACCAAAGTTATGTCCTGATTCTTATCGTCCTGTAGCACTTACTTCTTGTGTTGGAAAATTATTTGAACAACTTCTTAAACATCGTTTAGAGTTCTATGTAGAAAAACATAATATATTACCTTCCAATCAATTTGGTTTTCGTAGAAATCGTTCTGCTAGAGAAAGTCTCTGTCAATTACAGCTGGATATACACAACTCTATATCTGCAAATGAAAACTTGCTTGGTGTATTTTTTGATGTTGCAGGTGCTTTTAATAGCGTTAATATAGATATTTTATGCCTTGAGTTCTCACAAATAGGGATTCCTGTAAAGATTATAAATTGGATTAAAACATTTCTAACCAATAGAGAAGTATTTACTAAATTTAATAGACATCTTTATGGACCTCGACTTTCTTCAAAAGGAGTCTGTCAAGGGGGTATATTATCGCCCTTAATATTCATATTGTACATACGTAGATTAAATTTAATCTTAGGGCCTCGGGTTAAAAATTTACAGTTTGCAGATGATTTAGTTGTTTATACATCTGGGAGTAATGTTTCACAAGTAGTTTTAATAATTAATGATGCATTAGCTAAACTGTATAAATATTTCTCTTACCTTGATCTCAGTGTCAATCCGTCCAAGTCTAAAGTTGTTGTGTTTGGTAAACAGTGTCCAAACATGTCTTCTGTGCAATATAATAATTGTACATTACCCATTTCGCTTGAGGTAAAATTTTTGGGTGTTCATTTTTCATATAATTTATCCTGGAATAATTATATAAAACATATAATTAGTAAAGCAAATAAAGCACATAACATATTAAAGTCCTTGTCTGGTTCATATTGGGGTTCAGACCCCAAAATTTTGTTGTTATTGTACAAATCATTAGTTCGTAGTCATTTTGAATATGGTTTCTACTGCTTTGCTGCAGATGCCAGAATTGTAAATAGTTTAGATGTCTTGCAAAACAAGTGTTTGCGTATAATTACAGGGGCATTCAGAAGCACTCCTATAAATGCAATGCAAATTGAATGTAATGTTCCACCTTTAAGTATTCGATTTAATTACTTGAAAGAAAGATTCATATTAAAACTTTTTAGTGTGTCTAATAATAGTCTTTTGGCCAACTTGTTGCATTCAGTCACTCAGTTACCCCGAAAACCGATTTTTATATTACAAGGTCTTCAAAACTTCTTTAATTTTATTAAAAACATGAAAATTTATCAATCAGACCACATTTTGCCTTGCTATGAAGGATCCTTTATTAGTAAATTTCCAGCTATTGATATAATTTTAAATGAAAAAAAGAACCTGTCTTCTAAAGAAGAAGTAAATGCCATGCTGTTAAGATGGTCAGATCACAAAATTATATATACTGATGGCTCTAAAAATGATAGGGCTGTGTCTTTTGCTATATATGAACCCTCCTCAAATATAGGCATTGGTCAAAAAATTCATAAAGCCGCTAGCATCTTCACAGCTGAAGCTGTTGCCATTTTGAGCGCATTAAAACACATAAAAAATAAATATTCTGAGCATAGTAAATGGTTAGTAGTTAGTGATAGCAGGAGTGTGTTAGAAAATTTGGCAAATAACCGATTACATGCTAACACTAACTATGTAATCTATTTAATAAAACAGCTATGGGTTGAATTGTCTCAATTAAATATAGTAGTTCGTTTTGTTTGGGTGCCTTCACATATTGGCGTCATAGGGAATGAAAGGGTAGATTACCTAGCCAAAAAAATTGTTGAGTTAGAAGAACTAATTCCATATCCTAGTGTTGATATGAGTGTTTTCATACCATACACAGATGTTGTAAGTATTATAAGAGAACGTATGTGTCAAGCATGGGGGAGACATTCATATGAATACACACATATTTTAAATAAAGGAACCTGGTTTGCTAATATGGATGTTCAAGTAAACTCCACTCCTTGGTTTTGCAAGAATATTAATTTTATCAATAGAAAATTCTACTCAATAATTTGTCGTATGCGATTTGGGCATTATAGGTTAAACAGTCATCTTCATCGCCTTAAAATAGCGAATTCTCCTAATTGTGAATACTGCCAATCACAAAAAACTCAATCCTTACATCATATTTTTTTTGAGTGTTCATCTTTCAGCATTCAGCGCCTTGTGTTGTCGGATGAGCTTTTAAAAATCTATAAAAAGCCTGATAGGGTCCCGCAATGTTTAGAGGAGTTGCTTAGGAATGCCTCAACTTATTTATACTTGTATAAATTTATAACAGAGTCTGTTAATGATATTTAGTTGTTTTTCGTCTTCTTCCATTACATAGTAATAACACTGTAAATATTATTTAAATTATATACCAATGTTACTTGTATAGCTTTCAGAGATATGTGCACAGATTACTTTTAGATATTGAGAAGCTACGTTATATATAAATTAAATGTAAGCCAACAAGAAGTATAAATTATAATACATATAATGGAAAATGTAAGCAAATATGGAATGGAAAATGGTGTAGAAGTATTGAACATGAACTAGAGTATTGACAGATGACATCTGTCATGCCTGAAGCATGTCCAAAGAAAATTATTATATATAAGAGTATGCCCAAAAATGAGAATAAAAAACATAATGGACCTCGACGTCGCGTCGGTAAAACCACCGATCAACGAATATTATAATACCTACTATGGAAACCATTGATGAAATTAAAAGAATTACGTAAGACCAGGCAGTATGGTCGAAAGACTATAGCCTGTCCTCTGGACGAACAAAAAAAAAAAAAAAAAAAAATTTTAAAAGCTCAGAAAAAAAGCGCGGGAACGTCTAAAAGAAAAGGCGCAATTTTTTAATTTATTTATTAAAAATAACTTTTAAACGATTAAAGTATAAACAATTGTACATATTTATATCTTAATACCTAAAGAAGAGATTTGTCCAAAATGGGGGGGACAAGAAAACGTAAAAAAAAAGATGAGCCAGGGGGTGATGAGGCAGAGTTGGAGGCGAGCGATTCTTCATCTCAAAAATCCTTGGATCTCGTGGATAAGTATAAAACGTTCCAAATACCGAATTATCAAAGACTGTATGCAGAAAATACAGGTAATGTTGAATTCATTGTATTTCTAGAAAGTATTGAAAACAATAAACCACTGGGGGACAGAGATATGATGTCTCTAGCAAATAACCTGAAAAGATATAATAAGGGCATAAAACAACTAGTGCGCATGAATAAGTATAAGGTGGGCGCTATTTTTGACAGTGCAACACTTGCAAATGCTGCATTATCAAATAAAAAGTTTCTAGACATGAATAAGCTTAAAGCCAGTATACCGGCTGCAGCTACCGAGACTACAGGTGTTATGCATCATGTTCCAACTAACTTGTCAAACGAGCAAATCTATACTGCACTAACAACAACAAAAAATATCATTTCAATACGAAGAATCATGAGAAGAATAAAAAATGTTGACAACACCTTTAATTTACAACCCACCAAAACTATATGTATTACATTTTCCTGTCAAACTTTACCGGACAGTGTTGATCTTAATAGCTGGCGATTTGAGATCTCACCATACATACCTCCAGTCAAACAGTGTTTGCGTTGTCTCCGGTATGGCCATTTAGCAAAATTTTGCAAGAACTCGGAAAAATGTTCAATTTGTACTGGCAGCCACAATTTTAAGAATTGCACTATTGCTCCAACTAATGCTTGTTGTATTCATTGCAAAGGAAACCATATTGCTATTTCATCAGAGTGCCCTGTAAAACAAGATAAAATTAAACAGAACAAAGAAAAATTAATTAAAAGATCATTTGTGGATGTCGTCAATGAAAAATCATTTCCTCCACTAGGTGGCAGGAAAAAAAGTCCTAATGAACTATTTATATCACTTTTAGACTCTGATCACTTTTTGAAAGTACTAGTTGATTCAGTTATAAAAATTATCACCATGAGCAAAGCAAATGAAACTAGCATCTGTAGTAAAACTATCAAAGAATTTCTCATCCAAAACATACAACAAGAACAAAAAGCCTCCCCTTAATTTTTTTTTCTCTCTTTTATGGATTATATAAATATTGTACAATGGAATGCCCAGAGTTTAATGAGTAACCGATATATTTTTTCACATTTTCTTTATGAGAAAAGCATTCATATTGCCATTATATGCGAGACCTGGTTGAAGCCACATCATCATATTAGTTTTAAAAATTATGAGATGTCGAGATTAGACAGTGGCAACGATCATAACGGCGTTGCTATTTTAGTACATAAAAGCCTTAATTTTAAGAAATTAGACACTTTTAGCGATAACTCCATTCAAAATAGCGCAATTCGTTTATATTATGGTAATAATAAGGAACTGACCATAGTTTCCCTTTACAGCCCCAAACTATGTTCTCCACCTTTTTCTAAACATAAATTGAATAACCTAATTCAAAGTCTACCTGAGCCCTTGCTTATTGCTGGAGACTTTAATGCCTTACACCATAGCTGGGGTTGCATGACTTCTGATACTCGTGGATCTGAAGTATTAGAATGTATAGATAACAATTTGTTAGTAATTCTGAATGATGGTCAAATGACAACAGTAGGTTCTCATAAATGGCGACAAAATGCGCTTGATCTTACAATAATTTCTCCTGATCTTGCAGTTTCTTGCGATTGGTCTGTGCATGATGACCCTCTAGGAAGCTATCACTTACCTGTAATAACAAAAGTTTTTGTTAGAAATGTTTCTGGTAACAAACAAACTTTATTACCTGATAGTAAGCAATATCCTCAACAACATAACTATCGTAAAATTAATTGGGATACATTTAGAACCATTACAGATAGTTTGCTGCATAATTTTCATTACAACAAAGAAAATCCTTTAAAATCATATGAAGAACTAATGAGTCTGTTAGATACAGCTATTCAGTTGTCTACGTCAATTGGGCTTCGTCCTAACTCTCAAAGTCACTCTAACACTCATTTTAATAAAAATAGAAGACCTCTACCTTGGTGGAATGCCAAGTGTGCTTCTGCTGTTGAACAGGCCAAACATGCATATGTAAACTTTAGATGTAATTCAACTGAATCCAATTATTTACATTTCAAAAAGTTGCAAGCTATTAAAAAGTTGACCTTGAAGCAAGAAAGGCAAAAAAGTTGGGAAAATCTTTGTGAAAGCTTTAATAGAACTACTCCTTTATCTAGAATATGGTACTACATGAAAGTTTTTAAAAACGTAAATACAAGCTATAACTCCTGTAACAGATTAGATTGGATTTTTGATTTTATTAGAAAATACACACCTTCCACTGTTGAGGCTGAATTAAACTTAAATAATAATTTCATTACTGCTTCCAGTTCTGATTATCTTACAAAATCATTTACTTTTGCAGAATTCAATTCAGCCATTTCCTCTAGACGTGATACAGCGTTTGGCCTCGACGGAATCCCATATAAAGTCCTTAAACATTTATCAAATAATTCAAAACATGTTTTGTTAAATATTTATAATCTGTTGTGGAATAATTCAATCATTCCTTCAAGTTGGAAAATTGATTGCTTAGTACCAATTTTAAAGCCCAATAAAGAGAAAGAACTTGCTGATTCTTATAGGCCAATAGCTTTAACTTCATGCATGGGAAAAATATTTGAACAGTTGTTAAAACAAAGAATAGAATTTTTTATAGAAAGTAATCATATTTTACCATCAAACCAGTTTGGGTTCCGCAAAGGACGCTCTTGTCGTGAAAGTATTTGTCACTTACATTTTGATGTTTTCAATGCATTCAAGAACAATGAAGTTCTAATAAGTATTTTCTTTGACATTGTTGGAGCATTTAATAATGTCAATCATCATATATTAGCTTCTGAATTATTGACCATTGGTATTCCTGAAAAAATCGTGAAATGGATTTTTGACTTTTTACATGGTAGAATAGTGTATGTCAAATTTCAAAATCAACTTATTGGACCTAGAATGTCTTTTAAAGGTGTGTGTCAAGGAGGAATTTTAAGCCCTCTAATATTCATATTGTATATTTATAAACTTAACTTAATATTAGGTTCAGATGTTAGAAATTTACAATTTGCTGATGATCTTGTTATTTATACATCAGGGTCTAATGTAAATGTCATAGTTAAAACCCTTAATGCAGCTTTGACTAAGCTTCACAATTACTTTAAATATCTCAATCTTGATATTAATATTGACAAAACCAAAATGGTGGTATTTAACAAAATTCGTCCCTTTAAAATTAAACTATTTTATGATCAAAAAGAAATTCCACAGGTGTCTGAAGTTAAATTTTTAGGGGTAATTTTGACTAATAATCTTTCATGGAAAAAATATGTTGATTATATCATCGGAAGGGCAGGTAAGGCATTCAATATTTTAAAATCACTTGCAAGGCCATCTTGGGGTGCTGATCCAAAAATTTTGCTCATGTTGTATAAATCACTTGTTCGTAGTCACTTTGAATATGGATTTCTGTGTTTTGCATCTAATGACAAACTTGTTCAGAAATTGGATATTTTGCAAAATAAAAACCTCAGATTAGTTACTGGTGCTATGAGGACGACCCCTATAAATTCATTACAAGTAGAGTGCAATACTCCTCCTTTGTTATATAGATTCAAATATCTAAAATATTGTTTTCTTCTCAAATTATTATCTATAGATAATAATTTATTATTGAGAAAATTTAAACATTTTCATAGTCAATGTTCCCTTGTTTCCACTACTAATGTACCTTATGTACTTCATGATTTTTCATTTATGATTCACCTTGATCAAAAATATAAAATTCATAGACCTGAGAACTGGGCTTGCTATACTGACAATTATGAAAGCAAATTTACTTCAATACAAATAAATATAAATAGTAATATGAAGCATAAAGAAGAGGTAAACAATGTTTTAGCCGAATATAATGAATATAGAAAAATATTTACTGATGGTTCTAAGTCGAGAAATGTATCGATGGCGTTCTACATTCCTCATCTACGTTTTGGATTTGGTCGCAAACTTCCGTGTGAGTTGAGTATCTTTTCCGCTGAGGCTTTGGCAATATTATTCGCATTGCAATATATTGGTCAAGCAAATGATCAACGTTGGCTCGTTATAACGGACAGCATGAGTGTTCTATGTGCCTTACAGAGTAATAACTTAGACTGTAAAATTAATTACATTATATACAACATCAAGAGTCGTTGGTTTCAATTGAAGACTCAAGGCAAAGAAGTACAATTCCTTTGGACACCTGCGCACGTGGGAGTAATAGGAAACGAACAAGTTGATTTTTTAGCTAAATCAATTGTTGACAGTGACAGTGTGACAGCTGTTGATGAAGTTGCCATACCATTCTCGGACTTAAAGTTATTAGTAAGAGAGTCTATTCTTAATGAATGGAGAGAATATTGGTTGAATACAATAAAGATAAAAGGTACTTATTATGCAGCAATCAATATGAATGTGGGAAAGTGTCCTTGGTTTTGTAGATCCAAATTCAACAAGCAACGAAAATTTTACACTATATTGAACAGACTTCGATTTGGACATGGTCGTTTTAGAGCCCATCTTAACAGAATGCGCATTATTTCGTCCCCCATATGCACAGATTGCGATCAGAATGTTGAACAAACAATGAATCATATAATGTTTGAATGCTCTGCCTTCAATATACAAAGAATTATATTTATTGATAAATTAATTAACATATACGGCAAATCTGAGCTTGTCCCGCGCTCTATGGAAGAAATACTTAAAAGACCAGAAACATACAAAGCTATTTATGAATATATATGTAATACGGTAATAGATATTTAGGGAAAAATAAATGAATTTGATAGAAGTCTAATGACTTGGCTTCGGCCTGAAAACTAAATGAATGAAAACTGAAAAAATAAAATAAGGAAAATATAATGAAGACTTGGCTTTTGCCTAAATATAAGATTAACGTGGATTTACAATATTATGAAGACTTGGCTTCGGCCTGAAAACTAAATGAATGAAAACTAATAAAATAAAATGAAGTAAAAAATATAATGAAGACTTGGCTCTTGCCTAAATATAAGACTAACATGGATTTACAATATTATGAAGACTTGGCTTCGGCCTGAAAACTAAATGAATGAAAACTAATAAAATAAAATGAAGTAAAAAATATAATGAAGACTTGGCTTCGGCCTGAAAACTAAATGAATGAAAACTAATAAAATAAAATGAAGTAAAAAATATAATGAAGACTTGGCTCTTGCCTAAATATAAGACTAACATGGATTTACAATATTATGAAGACTTGGCTTAGGCCTTAATGCACAGAATTTCATATCTGAATACTACTTATGACGAGGCTGTATGGGCTTGAACCCTTTGCCTTCCCAAAATAAAGGGAAAATTAAAAAAAAAAAAAAAAAAAAATTAAAAGCTCAGTTTGTTCAGAACTTAAGCTATTAAAATATTTCTGTCTTATTCAACTATAATTACAATATTTACAATACAATAAGTGAAAATAAATAAACCTTTGACGAAATGCTACTGAAACATCTATGAAAACTATTCATATAACTTCATACTAACTAAATTAAAGAACACTTTATTATATTTTAATAAATATGTAATTATTTGAGCCGCATCATTGTGTCAAGCATCGTGGCTCAAATTCTAAACGCGCTAACCTGTACGAGTGTTTACATGTTTGTTGTGTAGGACTTGCACATTTTTATTAAACAGATTTGTGAAACAAATATGGGTAAGAAGAAAAACAAGAATAAAGTGAGCGGTGCTTTGAAGACCGCCGCAAAAACTGAGAAAAAGTTAGCAAACAAACTGAAAAAAGAACTCGCAAATTTAGGCGAGGTTAGTGCTTTTAAGCTATTAACATTTATATAATTGTTAAATTAAAATAAACCGTTTTGAATAGTTGCCGAAAAACTCAGTCTTCCTACATTATGTGTTAAGAACTGGTTAATTTAGTTTATAAATCAATTATATTTTCGTAAACATGCACTCGCCATATACGCATATGTCTGTTAAACCTACATTATCACCTTTTAGTCCTAAACTAATGAATAATGAATTAAATCCCAAGCTAACGGTAAATTACCTTGAAAAAACATTCACTAATTACAAGGCATTTTGTACCACAATATTTCAGGAGGATATAGCAAAAGTAATAGCACAGATTGAGCGCGAGGAAGCGAAGAGAGCGTCGGCGACTGACAAGGCACTGCCAGGGCCTCCGTCTCCAAGAGCGTATGCTTCTCTAACTCCGCACCCAACCAACAATGAACTTATTATGTTCGGTGGAGAGTACCACAATGGGCAGAAGGTCAGAATCATTGTATATTGTTAATTATGTTTTAACCAAATATTAATTTCAATTGGCAGCTTCTGTTTGTTGCATAAAGGGTGAATTAGAATAAATTGTTTATCTCTGGACCACCCTAAGGTTGACTGGGAGATAATGCATACAGAATTAAGTCCACCTACATACATTAATTGTATAGGAAGTGCATAAATAAATTAAGTTAGAAAAACCTTTGGTTACAACCAGTTATGATTTATGTATATTGTTATATTTCACCTTAATGTCTTAGATTTAACTAGAGATCAACAATTAAGTCTTGATATTCTTAGTTTTATATTTAGGGTCCTATCACTATGGTTATTCCATTGATAATTTGCAGACAGAGACATACAACGAGCTGTTGTTCTACAATCCGGCTAATAATACATGGAGGCAGGTGAAGGCACCGGGAGCACCGCCCCTACGGAGTGCTCACCAGGCTGTCGCCACACCAGCTAATAAGTAAGAACTTGTTTAGTGAATGACATTAAGATGCGGGGTGGGGGTAAAAAAGTTCTGTCAATTATTCATGCTAGTTACTCTAGCTGATATTAGATTATCTGAAGTATATTTTAATTTCAGATATAAAAATTATATTTTTATTTACAGAGGAGAGCTATGGGTATTTGGCGGAGAGTTCACAAGTCCATCAGAGACTCAATTCTACCACTACAAAGATCTGTGGTGCTTCTCACTAGCTGAGAAGAAATGGGAGAAGGTAATAGATAGTTTAAATAATAAAAGGGGTGGCCAGGGTGTTGATATTAATTAATTCTCCCTCATTCTACCTTTGGAATTGTAGTTTTTTTCATTTCATTTAGATAATTTTTGATGAAGAGATTTTAATCTGTATAGCTGTCGCCAAACAACTTGACTCATCGCTGGTAGAAGTCCGCAAGGAAGCGAGTGCTAGGCCACGGCTGATCAATCGAACGATTGGTTGATCAGGCAACTTACGCCTCTCTCACTCCGCTAAGGCCCCGCCTACTGGGTCAAGTTGTTTGTCGGCATTTATAACTGTTGTCAAGAAAGTCTTTAAAATGATCACTGTTTTGGCAATTTCTTTCACTTAGTTACGTTTTCAGGTGTCAGCTGCCAACGGCCCTTCGCCCCGCTCCGGCCACCGAATGGTGCTCCTCGGGCGCAAGCTGTTCGTGTTCGGTGGCTACGCGGACGACGGCCGCGAGTGTAAATACTTCGACGACGTGTACACATTCTGTCTGGACACTCGCACATGGACTAAACTAGTGGCCAGTGGAAGAGGACCGTGCGCGAGGTCTGCGTGTGTGACTGTACCAGCGGGAAATGACTCGGTAAGTAGATTCGTGGATTGACACCATCTAAATGTTCAAACGTTGTAAATTGATTTTCTAAGAATTGCTTTGATTGTCATCACTGTCGCCTTAAAATTAAATTTTTAAATGCATTTTACAAAAAAAATATTATCGATGTCATAAAAATACATTTTCGATAATAATTCGTGCATAACAAATTACTGGATGTTGTGATACTATATTAAGACAAAGAAAGATGTAAAATTACATTGTGGCATGGGCGTATATAAGGAGGAGGGGGTTTAGGTGGTCCGGACCCCCCCCACCCTTAGCTTACAATAAACCACGCTACGCCACTGACCGCTGACATTTTGGGGACCTGGTCCCCTCCCTTACCGTCTAAAATGATCGGGCTACCAAACATGTCCACACTGTAATATATTACGTGCGCCCCCCGAGGCAATTCTTGTGCGCTGGGTCTTCACACCCAATGCACGCCCATGCGCGGGGGGACATTTGTCGCGGGCCGAGGCACACAGTCAGTGTGTATACCTCTTGGTTGGATAACACATTGAGACTTAAAAGGGCCCGCGAACCGCCTGGCACCCTTTTCCTTTCCACCCATCCTGAGAACCTTTCTCCATTCCCCCACCTTTCCTTCCATCATCCTTTTCCACTTCCTTCCCAGGCCCCTGCAGTCGTCAAGCCGGGGGACTCCAGTATCCCATTCGCAGGTTTCCCCCGGTGTTGACTGCAGGGTCGGCTACCTAAAAAAAAAAAAAAAATATTACGTGACGGGGACAGCTACGGTGGGGGTGTATACGGTGTCATACCCACGCCACTAAAATTTTTACATCGTAGGACCCCTTGTGAAAGCTATAGCTACGCCCGTGCATGGTACCAGAAGCGGATAAATGATATATTTATCGACAGTTGATAGTGTACGGCGGTTTCTCCCGCGTGCGTGAAGGCAAGACCGAGCGCACGCACACGCACACGGACCTGTTCCGGTTGAGCGAGCGCACGGGCGGCGCGGGCGGCTACACGTGGCGCGCCCTCACCGGCGGCGCCTCCGCCCCCCCGGCCAGGGCCGGACACGCCGCCGCCGTCAACGTGCACAGTAATAAGGCTTATGTCTTTGGTGGAGTTAGTGTAAGTATCCTGATAAAAATATTTATTTAAGAAAAATCGTAGCTTTTATTTCCTGATAGAGCATTGACATGGAGTTTAAAGTAGGCATTATTGTGTCGATTCGCGAGTGATAATAAATTCTCGCCAGTCGGAATGCTGTATAAACGACACTCCTCGCTTACCATCTGGTTTAATGGGGTCATTTTGCCAAGCCTGAATAAAAAAGTCACAAGTTAATATTTCATGATATAAAATAAAATTCAGGATGTGGAGGAAACAGAAGAAGAGCTCCGCGGTGAGATGAGCGACGAGCTGCTCCTGCTGGACCTGGAGACAGGAAAATGGCACAATGTGCCGCTGCGCAGCGAACAGACCAAGCAGGTGGAAGAAGCTAAGGAACCTAAACCAGTGGAAACTATGGAAGAAGATGTTAAGGAGACTGTTACTGGTAATATATGAACTTAATTTTTAATAAGTCAATATTATTAATTTCTTACTTAAGGACTGAAACCGTCAGTCAAAGTTAAGGATCAAGTCCAAGTATCAACATTTTTAATGGTAACAATATCTCTTCGTAATTTGAGTGGAATTGTTGTTATAAGAAGTAAAAAAATCTTATATTTATTTGAACCTGAAGTATTTGATTGATTCATGTTATCTTAAATCAATCAAGTATTTTTTTTTATGAAACTGAATGACGAGACGAGCATGCCGTTCGCCTGATGGTAAGCGATACGACCACCCATAAACAGTAGCAACACCATCCAGCACCATGAGTTACAAAGTACTGTGTGGCATTCCACTGCGCTCGTCATCCTGAGACATAATATGTTAAGTCTCACTATGTCCTGTAGTTACACTGGCTACAATGTCCTTCAAACCGAAACACAACAGTGCATGCACACTGCTGCTTGGCGGTAGAAATAGACATTGCGGTGGTACCCACCCAGACGGTCTCTTACATATGAGAGACCTACCACCAGTTACAGCCATGCTTGTTTACAAATAACCTCCTTGTTTATTATACCAACTACATCCTCTGAAAATACCTTATCATAGTAATCAAATGAATTTATCCCCAGTGGTGACAGACGAAGTATTCACCATGAAGCTGGGCGGTGCCCCGGCAAGTTCAGGGCCGGCGGTAGGTGTGACCCCGGCGGGTAACGTCCCCCGGACGGGGCCCACTGCTCGCATGTCTGCTATGATGGCGGTACAGCGATCCGTACTTTACGTGTACGGTGGAGTGTTAGAGAAGGACGATAAACAGTTCTACCTCGGAGATATGTACAGCTTAGGTAAGTAATCTGTTATTTAAAAATCGAACAGTCTTGACCTATATAGATATAGTAATAAAAATGTGTGGGGTTTGAAAAGCCAATTTTCATAGCTCTGGTTTTTTGTTATGCAAACTATTTAATGCCTTAAGACTTATTGAAATGAAAATGTCATATTGTTTAAAATCAAAAGAAAAATGTTACTAATAAAAAACCATTGTGGGTATAGCTACTAATGGGTACTGCTGCTGCCTTATGGTCTGAGTTCTGACACTAGTCAGACCATAAGGCAGCGGACTACCGCAGCCTTGGTGAAAAGACGAACTCCATATTCTCATGCATTCATTTGTTTTTGAATTAGAAAAATCTTGGTTCAAGGGCATCCGAATTCATTATATTCCCTTTAAAGCTTTCATTTGTAACTTTCCAGATCTGCACAAACTAAACGAATGGAAGACGATAATAGAACAGCCGCCGTTACCGGACTGGCTCGGCTCCAGCTCCGAAGACGAGGATGATGATGAAGGCTCCGAAGACGACTCCGACAGCAGTGACGAGTCTGACTAATGCTACAATCAACTCTATTGCTTATATATGTGTAAGAGCTGACTTCTGAATGTATATAACTTAGTACATAAGAAACAAATTTCAAAATATTTCTTGCGTAATAACTAGCTTTTGTTGTATAATTTATACTAAATGTTGAGGATCCATAACATAGTAGTTATCAGTAATTATGAAACCACATTTTAAAATGTGCTTGCTCCAGACTTCACTTTCAGGTATTAATATAAAATCAATCAATATAACGCATTCATACTACTGCATTTATGTTTTTTAACATGGTTGTGTTTAGAACTTGGTGTGATCTTGTTTTAAGTTATATTATTTTTATATACGAAATAAAAAGGTCGTTTATAATAGTTTTTTTTATCCACAATATTTCATTTCAGATTATAATGTTAAAATTGTGCAGTAGACAGATTCCATGTTCTCAGAACTACTTATAGATTTCTTACTTGCTCAAGTTCAAGCAATCTCAGTTTTAAGAAATACAGGTTTCATACGAATTTTAAACTAAATCGGCTTCCTTACTAAAAGTAAATAATACACGGTGTAATTTTTTAAAAATGTTTCATTTAATTATTCACGGATATAAAACGTAAAATAAACGCTATTAAATAAATACAGACATGATTAGTGATACATTCAAATGAAAACCAGATTCGATAAAATAAAAGTTATTGAAATACAATATTCCCATATTAATTCATAGATGGAGGTCAGATTTAATAAAAATAACATGATTTTCAACGATTACAAGCAATTTTATCCTAGTGTTACAAAGATTTGCTCATTTTAAATAGACTATATACGTAGTACGTACCGATAAATGTATACACGCTGTATTTATTGCAACAATTCAAACATATTTGATATACATTTTTGTCAGTAGTTCACAATCGGTACCCTGTTGCACAATCGCGCTAAACTACGACATTCTAGCAAACTTTATAGACGGGCGGTGCTAATATGAATCCTATTGCGATTGTGGTAAGATCCATGTTAAATAAACTGTTAGCTTCATAACATATTTTTAAAAAGCGGAAAACGATGGGTGAAATCTATAAATTGTACTACGACTTTGTCTAATATTAAATCACCAAAACATATAGTTCTATTTTGAAAACCGACATTTTCGTAACGTTCGTTAAATTTGTAATACGCATTACAATTACTTTTTTAATTTTTGTAATCCATTTTAAAAGTTGATCTCAACGAGGTCATGCTATATCCGTTTTTACCTATCGCCCCTTAATTTAAGGGATGCTCATGGATCGTGAAAGTTGCTACACGAGACATCGACCTATATTGGGCATCGTTCTACTTTGATGTTTAGCATTGTGAGTCCCCAAGCTGAGACAGTTGAAAATATATTCGGTACTAACACAACCGCCCGCCAACAGAACTTAGTTCAAGATCATTAAGTAACATACTAAACCGATTATTTACAGTACAGATACAAAACCCCTTCACTCATTCACTCGACACGTTACAGATATAGCAAAGCGTTGGACCGACTCGCCTCCCGTGCGATCGCAAGCTTCACATGATGGCACATACAGCGATATTTGGTCCCAGTATTTTATGATAAGTTTGGTATAAGTATAGACTATCTTCATTAGATACTGCACTTTTATCAAAATTAAGTTAACGCGGAAACAAAGCAATGGTTTATAATATATCTAACTCTTGCGATGATGTCGAGATGCAGGCGAAGTACAGCGCCGGTCAGGGTAAAGCAGATTTTTTTATGTGTTTTTTTTTTATGTTACAGTTGCGCTAAGCTACGTCGCCTGCATAACCTTACTGTGATATGCATATCGACGGTTAACGGCCAAAACGTCGTAAGCGACATTTTTTACGAAATAGAGTTATATATACCGTTAGAATCGGCTTTTTTTTCTCCGTCGTTTGGTCTAAGTTTCATGACGCTACAAGAATTTTTTTGTCGCTTAAGCGGGCACAAATTTAGGGCAATACCATTAAATTTGTCGTCGTAAACGACGGACTTATTTGTGTTTTTTTTTATTATGGTAGTTGGACGAAAACAGTTCTTCAAAATTGACAGTTATGCTATTTAGGCTTTATGTAAAATATTGTTTCTTGCACGTTAACCTGTTTGGGCTGGAAACATTTTTTACAAATAAATAGATTACTCCAATTTTGCTTACATATTCTTGGTCTAAATTTCTGCTTAGGACATTAGGTCTCATTCTTAGAAAAAAATAATTTTCATTTAATACGTTTAGACCGAATTTTCAAGACTTTATTTGGCGTTTAGTCCTTTTTTTTCGAGTCCCTATGTCAATTATCCATGACGCTTAATATAAATCGCTCAAACAAACCTCACCTAAAATATTGTCGCTTATCCTTTTTTTTCCCCCCGATAAATTTTAACAGAATGGTGGTTAGATAAAAAGGTAAAACGAAAATTAATAGTTAACCCAATTTGAATAAATCTAATAGTGAAGAATTTGGCGATTGGCTTGTCCAACAAAAATGAAACTCTTTCACTCGTTTGAATCAAATGGGGTTATAGTTGAACAGCGAACATCCAGTGCTCACACGACTACGGCATAAGCACCACATGTGCGCGTGAGTCATTTTGCCACGCGGTCTTGTGTCTACGTAAACTGTTAAAAAGGTAAGTTCATAGTTTGTCTTATTGATAATAATTGTATGTAAGTATTGCCATTTATTTATTTAGATATAAATCACACATAATGTCAATATGAGTGGTTAAATGCGTATACGCTATATTAGTTTTTGAATGCTTTATTTGTTAGGTAGCTTTGCTATGCTTTGATTTGGTTGTGATCATCATTATTTTAGCTAGAAAACGAAATATAAGTGTATGTATACTGTATCTTTAGAACAGGTGGTAACAGGTAGCGCAACTTGATGAAGACTAAGATTACTCCATGTTCAGGGGATCACGACCCTCAGCACTGAGGAAAACGATGCAAGGAGGAGGAGATACAATTTTCCTGTGTTACTGTAACGATTTTATTGAGATAAAAAACATTCTGCTAGGAAGCTTATTCACTCATTTTGAATGCTTTAGTGTATTGGTGATGTAATGTCATTATTGTATTGCGGTACAACTCTCATGCTCAGCTCTCGGATTCGATTCCTGGGTCGAGTAAAATAATATTTTGATTTTATGCTCAGTATCAGCCTGGTAAATGGCAATTGACTCGCCCCCTATTACATGGGACCTAACATAGCTGGGTGAAAAATTGCTGTGAGAACACCTCTGCCTACCTTCGAATGTAATTAAGTATGTATACTATTGTATATGTGCCTATATACCTCGCTATTACATAGTATTAGTGACGTCTTGAAAAACACTTGATTAGTAATTGGTAGATTGTTAGGACACCTTATCTTCTAGTCCTGGAGAGCATCCTTGATGTTTCAGCACTTGTTAGATTGTGCTATTGTACCTATTATATAATACTATACAATATTATATAGACAAAATAACCCCCGACACAAAAATCTCTAAAAAGTAAAATAATAAAAGTGTCTTTGTCGTTAAGTACCTAGTAATATTTTGACCCAAGCATTGTCGCGTCGGGGGACTGCTAAAGAAGTATTTTCGTCTCCCTAGTCCTGAATTCGGTCCCCCGACGTGAAGACGCTTAGCTCAAACTATTACTAGGTACTTAAACGACAAAGACACTTTTATTATTTTACTTTTTAAAGATTTTTGTGTCGGGGGTTATTTTAATTTTTATTTCAAACTTTTTAAATTACTTTATTCTCCATTATGGGGCCTTGATAATCAACTATCTTACACTTACTCGATGAGACCATCCTTATGAGACCAAACACGCTATATCTGCTATAAGTTGCTAAGGAGTTGGGTATCCCGCAGAATACTTGATGCTGCAGCATCAGCTCATGTTTAAAAATATTGCCGAGGTCACAGTACACCAAATTTAAATTTAATCGGGCTTTTTAAATTGGAAACGAGCAGATAATCTTCAAACGCCTGAACAGATCTTCATAAATTATAGCTAATAACCATCGTGATCATATCAGCTTTCAAACAAAAAAAAAGCGCGTCAAGATTGGTCTATTCGTTTGAGAGCTACGATGCGCCAGACAGACATACAGACACACATCCTAAACTTATAACAACCCGCTATTGTGTCGGGGGTTAAAAATTTAAGTACTTAAATCATAATGTATCGCTTTGGATAGTTATCTGTAGTAGTATTAATATAGGTATATACCTAATTAGTTTAGTTACATACACCCATTTAGTACGTAAACCCATAGAGTATCGATGTTGCGCGACTTCATCCGCGTGAAAGACATTTCACGGTGTAAAAATCCTACTGTGTACTTTTCACTGTAGCTATCCATAGCGTTGTCGGTACGACGCCATCAACATCACTGCCTCGGTGGCGTAGTTGTATTACGGTACGACTGCAATGCTGAGGTCTCGTTCGATCCCCGGGTCGGGAAAAGTGATATCGGACTTTTCTATTTAGTATCAGCCCGGAGTCTGGAATTTGTGCCCGATATGGCGATAGGCTCGCCCCCTATCACATCATGGGACGGAATACGCTCGGCGAAAAGTGGGTGCACTAGTTGCGCCTCTGCCTACCCCTTCCGGGCGTGAGTATGCGTATGCCATCAACATCAATTACTATACTCAGATAAAAAAAAAAAACAAATATTGCCTACGAGTGCAATTAACCATGATTAAAAGTAGCATAACATACGCTAATCTGATATGGTCTATGTCTGTGCCATATATTATGCAAATCCATTCAGCAGTTTGTGTTTATTTCTCACAAACATCCAAATTCATACAAACTTTCGCATTAATATTAATAATTATTATTACATTATAGTAAGACAAGATTTTTCCGTTTCAGGCAGCCCATTTTGTCTCAAAAACATCGTGCATCGGACATTATCGGCAAAGCATTACATAAATCAAACATATGCCTCCATACTCGAAGAAAACTTTATTTCGATAATCTAGAGAAAATAAAGACTGATTTAAGAAAAACAATATTTTTTTTATATCCCAGGTCTCTGGGTGTAGATCCTATGGAATTATGGTTATTTTATAAGAAAATCACACAAAGTGCTTTCTTGTTTTTTAAGGAGCTGAATGTAAGTTTTATAAACTGTTCATTTATTACAATTTCCCTGTCTGTTTGTCACTACCCAAGAGTCGGTTATATGATATTTCGTGCTACTTGATAAACAAAAAAACTCACAGTATGCTCTTTTTCCATCATTTAAACAAAATGAAAAAGGCAGTAACATCATTTAGGCTGGAAGAGGATCAGTGAGTTGTTTCATTTACGACGTTCTTCCTGTTAGTAAAATCAGGTACATTTGAGGGTAAGCGACAGTAAATAGTGTTAAAACGGTGATTTATATTAATTTAACAATGCAGTTTTGAAGAAAACCATTTAAAAGCTATATGGTTAAAATTTGAAACTTTTGGAATCAAAGGAAAAATTTATATGATTTTTTTTCGGTTATTTTCAACTTTAAACCACTCTCCTGTAAAATTTGTAAAGTGGCGGTTATCCCCTTTTGGCCGTTAACCGTCGATATGTATACACGGCCTTATGGCTATTCTTTATAATGCGGTATCTATTGGAAATATTCTATGGTTAGGTACCAGTAACGATGCCAAGAAATCTTCGAATATATTTTACTATATAAATAAGTACGAAATGTATGAATTTATATTGATTGAAATATTATTTTCTAAACAATATAAACACTATACATCCGTTCACATTCCGTTGCGTTTATTATCTATGCATTTAGGCGCGCATTTTGACAAAATGGCCATAGATGATTTACAACCTGATAACTGAATGGGATCTAAAATAACATTTGTATTTACCATTTCACTGGTTATATAACAGTACAGAATGCTACCAAATGAGGGGAATGTAACCAATCCCATTTAATTGAACAACTTCTATAATGTTATGTAGATATTGCTGAACCAGAATTGTCAACTTGTATTGAGAATAATAACTTCCTACGTAATCCACGTGGTGTGATAATGGGAATAAATACAATTGGTAGTGATCATGGGATGGTATCTTTTGCACATGTGTAGGGCATTTTTATACGAATGAATAAAGAGGTGAGCAGACCGCTCGCCTTATGGTACGCCACGCCTATCAATAAATATTAGCAATATAACACAGGACTTTGAGACATAAAATACTGCATAACCAGCACTGATTTTACCCTCTAAAAGTCTCATAATGCCCAGTTGAACACCCTTCAAATCAGTAGCACACTGCGAGACGGTAGTAATGGAAAAGCGAAAGTATGAAATTTTAAATCCATCGTCACTAAAACATTGAATTGTATCATAGACAAAATACTCTGGCTACATCTCTGGCCATTTCAAAGCGAATTATACAGTTTGGTATAAAAAGCTATCATTGTGCGTAATCCATATCGCAACCATTTAAAAAATTCAACCATTAATGCTCGACTGATGTTAACAACCGTCTTCATATAATCGTCTAATGAGATGTACAAGATGTTGTGGTACACCCATTTCCGAAAGTATCAGCCACAGTTTCGACCATTTGATGGTATCAAAAGCTTTTCTGAAGTCAACAAAACACACATAAAGAGGAATATTGAACTCTCTAGCCTTTTCTATGATTTGGCGCATGATGAGCAGTTGTTCTCTTGTACCTCGACCCTTAACGAAACCTGCTTGTTCTGAGGCGATCTCGCGAGATAGATACGCTTGGAGTCTCGTGTTGATAATTTGTAGCATGATTTTACTAGCGTGACATATGAGAGAAATGATTCTGTAATTACTGCACTTTTTAGTTGATCCTTTTTTGTGTAGTGGTATAAATATAGAGTGTGACCAATCGCTCGGCCACACTCCGGTTGTCCATATCCGGCAACATATAGTGTAAAGTATATCTACTCCGATTTCTCCCATGTCTTTTATGGTATCGATCGGGATTTCATCAAAACCTACTGCCTTGTTACGCTTAAGATGCCGGATAGCTGCTCGTACTTCGTCTCTCAAAATGGCTGGTTCTTGCTCTGACTGACTGTCATTAGACGATTATATGAAGACGGTACAGCTGCTGTTCGAGTAGATGGTATTGACTCCGAACACTTCAAAACCCAAGCCGGCGTCAGACAGGGCTGCATATTATCTCCCCTGTTATTCAACATATACACAGAACACATAATGCGAATCGTCTTAGAAGATTGGAATGAAGGAATATCGGTGGCAGGCCGGAAAATATCTAACTTAAGATACGCAGATGATACCACTCTCCTAGCTGCAACTAGAGAGGAAATTGAAACTCTTCTTCGACGCTTGGAAACCACAGCGTTAGATTTTGGACTCTTAATCAATCGGGATAAAACCAAGATGATGATTATAGATCGCATAGAAAACAACCGACCTGATGTCCAGAATATAGCGGGATGTGAAGTAGTGGGGAACTACATATACCTAGGCTCCACTATCACCAACATCGGAGGCTGCGAAGATGAGATCCGAAGACGCTGCGCTATGACTAGATCTTCAGTGGAAAAACTCGCAAAGATCTGGAAAGATCGCCGAATAACCAAAAATACTAAGGTTCGACTAATGAGATGCCTGGTCTTTCCAATCTTTCTATATGGAGCTGAGACGTGGACGCTGAGGATCCAAGACAAACGCAAAATCGATGCTTTGGAAATGTGGTGTTGGAGACGCCTTCTCAGGATCCCGTGGACTGCGCACCGTACCAACGTTTCAATCCTGGAAGAACTGAACATCAAAGAGAGGTTATCGTCGACTGTGCAATTACGAATCCTCAAGTTCTTCGGACACATAAGCCGAAACGAGGACTCCATGGAACGATTGGTGGTTCAAGGAAAAGTAGATGGCAAAAGAACTCGTGGACGCGCTCCTAAACGTTGGACAGACCTTATTAAAACTATGACGTACTCCTCTATACACAAATGCTTCCACTCCGCCAAACATCGAGACATATGGCGACGCATCGTGAAAACGGCAGTTCATCAATCGGCCTTAACATGACCACGACCACTCTGTCAAGAGTGCACGACTAAGAAGAGATGTTAACAAAGCTCTTTGAATGTGAGGACAAAATTTTCCAAATAACTGCGACACGATCTATACAATAACATTTACGATACACACTTTAAACAACGATAGATTCTACGGAAACCGGAATAAGGTAAAAAATTGATTGCACATTTTTCACTTTTTCAATACCTTGGCGAAAAGGGGACGTGACAAGGGAAAAGCCCTCTTTTTGATTTCTTCGCTTACTCCAGTTTACGCAAACCCTTCCGTTTTCACTTTTCATACAATAAAATACTCTAACACACATCCGCGACAAAATACATTGAAATACAACTAAGCAAAATAAAGCTGAAGCCAAATCGATAAATAAAATGTCATATCAGTCGGTAAAAAATGTGTATCGGCAGAGAAAGGGACGGACGATGCTCTGTCTCGCTCTCTCGTGGCAGTGGAAATGGACGTTACCTCCCGTCGTCTGCCGATACGAGAAATTTATAACCGAATGATTGTTTTTATAATCAGAGGCCAAACAGAGAATTAATGCGAATAAATCATGTAACCTATAAATGTAATTATATTGTGTCATACATTTATTTACATTGATAACAATTAAGATTAAATAAACGAATTACGCACGGATATCTTCTTAAAACTTGTTATTATGGATGTACACAAGCTTAAAACAAAAAAATAGAATTCTCTGTCTGGTCTCCATTTATAAAGTTAAAAAATAATCCAAAGCAAATCAGTCTCTTAACTTACTTTTAGATACTATGACTAAGTTGATTTATTTACATTTTAAAACATTTTTTAAATTTCGACATGACGTGTAATCACGTTGAATATTTACACGTTTCATGCTTGTGCGCTTTGTAAAAAATGCTGTAATTCATTGCAATAATAAAAGTCTGACTTTAGCCAGTGATAATATAGCCTTTAGTACATTTAACATTGACTATACAAATAACTTTTAAATCGATATTACGTATTGAAGTATAATTCGAATGGTGACGCAATAATACGTCAAGTATGTATTTATAACTTAAAAATAAGTTTCGATTAAAAAACACAGGCGCAAAGCCACGGGCCCACACGTCCGACCATACAAGTTAAAATGATAAAAACATACATTTACTATCTAAGTAATTATAATTTACAGGTTATTTACAATAAAAAAGATCATTTCAATAAATACATAATTTGGCTGAATTTTTTTATCTATATCAAATGATGTCGCCGAAATGAAATGAAACGTTATTGTCGTTCACTATTTCCGAAATGTTAGAGAACTGAATTTATATAATAAATAAAACTTACACAATTCGCTGTGTAATTTTTTTAGTTCATAGTTCGAATTTTCCGTGCGTTGAGTCCACAATATATCACAGTAGCGTATACGCTATAACACGTTCGATCCACGACCGCCACTCGCACTGACTAGGCTATTTACAAAAACGCTTCCTATTTTTTTGGCATTATTGCATGACTTTATAGTGTTGGTAGTGTTATCTCTTTTTGACGTTATAAAAATAGATTATGAAATATTCCGCCATAAAATTTGGACGTATTTTTACGTCGATACCTTTCACGTGTAATTTGACTGTACACAGAGGAAATATAAATAGAAAATTACTTAATAACAGTCATTTTTACATGACGTAATTATACGTCATTCACACCCGCCACACCGTAAAATCACACTGTGCCAACATTTTAAAACAAGTCAGTAACTATCGTTCCGAACCACGCGCAGACGACAGGCAGGGCGTACGTGAACAGCGCCTTCTGTAGCGAAGGTCTGTCCGCCGCGTCCGCCACCGGCTCCTGTGGGGGTTCGGGAATTGTCCGGACACTCGTGTCCTCCTCCTGCGGGATGATATCGCTCGTGTCTGGCACTTCCGGCACGCCCGAGAGGTCTGGCGTGTCTGGCAGTGGCACATTCACGTTTTGGCGCACGTTTGGGGTGCCAAGAGGGTCCAGAATGCGTGGCACCTCCGGCGTGATTGGAGTGGGCACCGTCTGCGGCTGGTCTGTATCGATGTGCGTCGGGATGCTCTCGTCGACCGGGAGGGCGCCTGAACCTGGAACGTTACGATGGGGTGGTAATTCAATGCGTTTTCAACACCCAACTAAATTACTAAATAGGTGCTAAGTAGTTATTGATAAATAATTGAGAGAAAAATACAATCGGATCCAGTGTACACATTTGCGTATCACAATAAAGGGAATGCTTACAATCCCCGTGCCGACTTTAACAAATAAAAATGTTACTGTTAGGGGTCGTCCATTAATCACGTGAGGCTCGAAAGGGGAGGAGGGGGTTCGGCAAAAATTACGAAATATCACAGAGGCGGGAGGGGGGCGTGTAGTGATATATCACGTGTATTTATTTCTTCTCGCGCGATTTAAATTACTTTAGATTAGGTATGTAACTTTAACCTGTATTTGAAGATAATACACGAACATTTTGAAGATACTTTGTACAAAACAAAAATACACGTGATCTCTAATGGGGGGGGGATTAGTCTAAAACCTCACAACATATCACCAGAGGGGGGAGGGGGTACAAAAGTTGCTAAAAACATCACGTGATTAATGGACGACCCCTAATGTGCTGGCAGCTTAGAGCATTTATTGGTTAAATACTCAAAGGCTGGCAGAGGCTATATTGAGCCTGTGACACATAGCTAGCAACTGGCGCCCGTGGGAAAATCCTGAATCGCCTGCCTCCTCCTTAAACCAGTATTGTGTAAGATAGTTGAACAAGTATTACCTGTGTCATAGTCGTCATTCTCACTGTCCTCGTCGTCCGGAGGTCCGATGTCGGGATCGGTGCCGAAGTCTCCCGAACCGGAGCCCGACTCCACGCCCTCTATATCGTCCTGCGACGCCGACCCGCTCGGCTGGAGATCTGATACAACCAATAATCATACAGTCATGATCCACTAAGATACGTTTTGTCGGTACTGATTTACTATCAGTATCATATGCATGACTTCTACAGTAAATTAAGGGTAGGTTTACACAAGTTACTTATGTATAACCATTTCGAATGTAGTAAAATGTGTTATAAAATTTCGATACTATGTTTTATTTATTTCATGCTCCCGTTTTATTATTTTTCGTTTGTTTTTTCCTACTGTCGATTCCATTTCTTTGTGAATTACATTCCTTATAAACGATATTCACATGCTAATACTTGTTTAAAATTAATAATGAGCTCACCACTATATCCAGAGCCCGTCCACTCAACCTCGACTCCGTTGAAGGCGTCCTTCAGTCTCGCGGTGAGAGTTTTGAGCGTGTCGGTCTGTGCCGTTGCTATGGTAACCGCCGCAGGCACCACGACGCCGCGCACCTCCGGGTTCGAAGCCAACCCGGCCGTTCCTTCACCGGCTGCGTTTAGCGTATAACTGGAAATACAAGTAGACAACATTTTATTTTGTTTTCGTAATGGCTTGTGCACTGACTGTGCCCACAACGCGCCAATATGGCAAACTCTTCGCCTAGTACGATGATGGCCATGCTAGGACAATGAAGCTACAATCGTACCTTGCGACGTCGGTGCCGTTGAAGCAGGGTGCGTTGGGCTGACTGGCAGAGTTGCACAGCAGCGCCGGCAGGTGGTTCCAGTAGCGCCGCGTGTTGCGCACGCGCATGCGAGTCTCGCGCACCAACTTCTCTAACGCGGGACCGCCCCATTCTGAACCTGGAGAGGTGAAAATATAACACAAATATACAAACAGTTAAGTATTCTGCTGCTAATCAAATAATTCAACCACAAGTCACAAAAATTAAAAATATTTTGGTTGTATTTTTAATTATTTTTCTCACCTCTGCAGAGGCATTTATATTCTAATCGATTCGGTTGTGGTCTTTATAATTAAATATTTTTGGACTCACCGTGACTGTCGTCACTCTTGGCGGCTGGCTTCTTCTTCTTCTGATTCTTTTTATCAAACTCGTAGGATTTGAAGTTGATGTCGACCTCTCCGGCAGGCGCGGGTTCGGGGTCCGCGTCGCGCCTGTTCCTCTCATGCTTCTCATACTCATCCAAGTCTATATTCCCTCTCATATACTCAAGGAACTTTTCCCTCAACTTAGCCTGCTCGGCCATCTCCGCCGCCGCCTTCTTTATCCCTTCAGGAGTTCCGAAGCTGAGCAACTGAGGGTCACCATTCATGAGGCTCTCAAACGTAGCCTCTACTTCGAAGTCTGCGTCTTCATTCGCTTTCTGATTCCAGTCGAAGTCTGGAATAGATCGAGGGGACCTCCTCGTCCTGTCGGGAGCAAAGAAGGGACCCGCGCCACCTCCGCCGCCCAATACCGGTTTCCCACAGCCGGTGAATATCCTCTGGGATATTTCCTGGTTGTGCTCCTGGAAGCTCATGATGGCTTCCGAGATCTTGATGTCTATCGGTTCGACGACCATAGCTATGTTGAACGGGCCGAGGAGACGGTCGGCCACTTTATCTACGGCGTCTGGAAGGAGGCAAAGATTCTATCAGAGATCATAATTTAGCTGCGAACTTTGTACTCTTAGGTTACGTAGTACTTTTAGTTGCACTATCACAGGCACCACCCAAACTAGCGTTTCCTTAATCCACATGCAATATGACTGGCTATAAAATGCATACTAACCAACATACGCATCCCAATGTTCTCCGAGATCGGCGTGCGCGGGCAGACAGCCACGGATGACGTTGTGGCAGTAGCGCGAGCACGCGGGCCGGTCGCTGCCGCCGCACGCGCCGCAGTACCGCAGCCGTGCCCATGACGTCACGCACTCCTGGCTTACACCAACCTGGTGGCAAACATTCTATATTAGTTCTTCATGCAGGTGGTATGGTGATATCTTGTATCCGCCTGGATAGCGACCTTGATGAGATAAAGCCCGTCATAGTGGCCCACGTAAGTGTGTCGCGTTCCAGGATCAGCCTGTGGACATCCGGGTCAAACAGGTCGGCATAATTGGGTCGACTGACGAGGGATAATCATCTGTTTTCAGCCAACACTATCTCGATCACACTCCGCATACCATCAGATGAAATGGGGTCAGACTGCAGTGATCGTATACAAAAGTGTGTGTGTACTTTATGTACAGTCAGCAGCATAAGTAGCTGAACAAATTCAAAATTTCAAATTGCCTACATACTTTTGTGTTCTTACTAATCTTTTTTTCTCTTCACAAAAATAAAAGTGATTTGCTTTACTTCAAACGAAGAAAAAAAGTTTCAGTTTACCTTAACGCGTATATAGGCGAATTGAAATTTTGATTTTGTCCAAATATTTATGCTGCTGACTGTACACGCGTTAGAAGTTATACTTCTTTGGCGTAACAAGATAAAAATCTTTTTAAATAACGCGCCAAAAGAAGTATAACTTCAAAAATAGTACTAGCTCTTCCTGGTGAGTGGTGGTAAATATTAATTAGTGCTAGCCATTATAATAGTTTTCGAAGAATTATTTATAAGAAATTGGGAGATATGTGAATTCTGCCAAACCGCAAAAGGCGAGCGTGCTAGACTAAGAATTAGTATCCCGTAGTGGTAGAGGATGCCCTTCGCTAGCAGTGGGATACTGTATTAATATAGAGCAGATATTAATATTAATAATTCCTAAATTTATAAATGCTTCATGAATCAAAATTTGCAATCGTATGTTAGACAGCTGATAACTGCAATAACACCAAAAACTTTTTAGAGTAGGCAATACAAAATATAATCCCTTTAAATGTCCAATTTCGTATCTGTTCATGTAATTAACAATAAAAAGACGCCAAACTTATTAATCAGGGAACGAATTCTTGCAAGGATTGTATCAAAGGGCGTGAATCATTCGAGTTAATTTAAGTGCGATTATTTGCGAGAAGCGACAAACAGAATACAACACGTGTTAAATACATCGAGATGAACGCTAATGTTTGTATGTATGTTTGAAAATGTATAAAATGAATGTTAAAATGTATGGATAAATGTATCCCCCCTACCCCTATCATCCTGTAAAGATTCCTGGATTTAGTAAGTGGTGACAGACCGTCTGTGTAGGCGCCATCGCTTTATTAAGACCGCCAAGAAACAGTGTAGGTAGTACAGACAGTAAGACACACTCATATGTTTAGGTTTAAAAGATATTGTAGCCCGTGTTATTGTTGTGTGTTGTAGACGACTTGATAAAGGTCGCAGGAACAAGCTGGATGCAAGCCGCTCTTGACAGGTCCGTCTGGAAATCTTTGGGGGAGGCCTATGTTCAGCAGTGGACGTCATGTGGCTGATGATGATGATGTAGCCCGTGTTATTAGTTATTACTGGGAATGATGATACGTCTACTATTTCAAAGTAGTAGTGTTGAGAGGCAGTCGCTTACTATTGGTCAAGCGACGTGGTTGTAAGTATATCGTTATAAAATTCACAGAACGTAAGCAAATCCATCTGCACTAACTAGTTATGCGAATAAATCTGAACGTCACCGTGGCGCCGCGTGGGATCAACGATCGCAGCCGCTCGCCGGCGCTAAGTGACTCATTGCGAATGTCGCCTGGACTAACTAGACGGGATAAACGGGACTTAGTTCTAGCTAAAATTAAAGAAAATAAGCCTATAACGAGCGCTGCAGACACAGGCAGCGGTAAATACAGCCAGAGAGAACCGGCTACTTATTTAACGCTAAGGAATTAACGATAACGGGTAATTTGACACAATCCATTCAAATAAAATTAAAAATGGAACTGCTCCATTAAAAAACTAGATCTGTTTTAGGTTTCATCATTCAAAAGGTACTAGTTTTGTGCATTTTTACAAGACAACGAGCATTGTAAACGGACATTTTCACGCTTATGTCCATTGTAAAGGGCCCATTTCTCAATCATTAGATAAAGTTTTCTATGAGATAAATTATAATTTGAGTAAATAAAAGTGAGCTATCTAACTGACTGACGAATTTCATTGTTACAAATGTCATATTTAATTTATCATGTATTTTATCCTACAAAGAACAAGACGAGTTGTAAAGTACATATCCAAAAACAGGGATAAAATTCAAACCAAGATACTTTATATACATTTGGATAGTACTCCCAAAAACTAGGCCTTTGCAATAAATCGCATAATTTTAAAGTGCTTCGATTATGAGATTTATGTTTTTTTTTATGGCATTGAGTGACGACCCTTACAAAAAGCGGACATCTCCTTTCTGACACAATTGAATATTTCAATACTTGTTTTGTCATCGAATGGTTCAGCGCATTTAGGAATACCAAAACCGATTATTTTAATTGTAAGACGCATATTTGACATTGTGTTGCAGGGTCATATTCAATCTGAATTTATAACGTAGCTCATTACGAATGAATTATTGCATGCAAATAATGGTCCTTTGTGTCTCAACTTTGCGAACGGTAAGTGCGAGTTATTTCATGCAAGCATTGATTCCCGTTATCTTGCGTCACTTTCTAGTAGTGAAAATGCAAATTGATCGTTTACAACTGCTTTGAAGCTACTAGATTTTAGTGTGATGTAAGATTGTGTGACTTTTGAATGTATACTTTCCAATATCTACCAAGAAACTTCCCCATTCTTGTCCGTCAAATATTCTCATTGAATCTTGAGTCACACTTGACTACAAAACCGATCTAAAAAATAATATTCTTGACTCTTAACTCCATAAAGTTAGGCCTCTAATAAATTCTATTGTGAAATCTTATGAAACTAAGGCGATTACACAAATGAAACACCAAACATAAATACATTACTGACGACTGCCTAAACCGCAGTCGCTCTTAGTCAGAGCGTTTCCTCTAACGTCGAAAAGGATGTTTACAATGTTGGACTCAGAAATAAACTCTGGCGTGATATCACGTCCTGGCGAGGTATCGTTGACGTGTTAGTACGTCTTTCGTTAAATTAGTTTAAATCTATGGGTTGGCGGTGCTTTTTGGTTTGATTTCAATGTGACGTTTCGGGATATTCTATTTCTTGGGTATTTTTATTTTGTAGTAAACTTTGTTCGTATAGCGCTCGGGTGTTATATTAATTTTATTACTAGATATTGCTTTAAACACACGATCAACTTAGTATCAGTGACCAAGCGTGCCCAACAGTACTATGAATCTTAACAATATGTTGCATAGAGCTATGGGTATTAGGTACTGTGCTTGTTATCGTGAGACATAAACTTTTCCCAGTAGTTGCACTGACAACAATGTACACCCACAGTAATATTTACAAACAGTTGATTTGTGCATAAGTTTTTACCGACTCGGACACTCACACAAAACACCTACATGTCTACTAGGTATTTTTATTTATATTATTTCCTTCAAGGACGTCGATAATTTAGGTTACACTTGGAACAGCGCCAACGAAGTTTTTCTACTCATTGTATCGAGATTATAACGTCTGGTTTGAGTTTATTTTACACTATGAAATCAGCCAAAACAGTTCCCATTGATGTATTATTTTTGATGATACTGTATTTCAGCTTGAAGATATCGCGTATGGTGACTATATTGAATTCTATTGAGGTCTTGTTATTTTTATTGTACTGAGTAAAAAACGGATCTAATAACTTCATTGGTAGTAAGCTTAGGTAGTAAGTGACAACACTTCAGGTAACACTAACAACCACAGAACTTTAAGTTAATTATTTATTTCTTAGAATGAGACTTTTAGAGACCATTTCAACTATACCATAATGTCTTATTGACTGGAATTGAATTTAACTCAAGTTTTTCGAGGTAGGCAGCGACTTGTCTGTGCCGTTGGCCGACGGTGACTGACGTGGTGGGCTTTGATTAATTATATACCTAGATAGAGTGACACGCTACAATGAAACTAAAACAAACAGGCCAACTTTTCTTAAGCTAGTATGCGTGACAGCTGTGTCATACGCTATCGCTGCATCATTCTGCGTATCCTTGTGTGCGCGCATAATGATACCAGTTATTACATGGTTTCTATTAAAACGGGGAGATAATTATATCCATGAAAAACAACAAAAAATAATTCACTCGAACTCATTTAGCGGGGAACAGTTGGCCTCTATTTTTCGACGCGTTTGAAACGTTCAGTGTCTATCTAGGTATATAATTAATCAAAGGTGGTGGGCTGTTTTTAAGTCTGCCTTCGATAAAAAACCTCACTACCAGCTACATACCTTGATCATCTCCCTGACGACGTCGGCGCCGGCTCGCAGCGCCTTGTGGAAGGTGCGCGTGGCGACCACGGCGCGCCGCAGCTGCACCGACAGCTTATTGGGCACATCTTCAAAAGGCTGGATGTCACGCATGTGCTCGTTTACACATTTTAAGTACCTGCAATCGAAAGAGCAACCTCAGCGACTGTGATTTGATTTATCTTTTGTAATTAAACTGTATAAGGTATGCGTGTCAAGGATCTAATTTTAAAATAACAACTTCCAAAAGTGAATAAGCTAACTTTTTGCTTCTCATTAGACAAAAGACGGATATTTTTTCTATCCTTCTTAATGTTACCACATTATAAGGTATTAATCCGTATTTTTATCGTAATTCATTTTTCCGTTCTTGTCTATGTAGTAATGGTTTAAACTATTACAGTCATTTTCTGATAATAGAATATTCTCTCATTATTTGTACAGTAGGTATAACTGCCTCCCAATAGTAAATTCTAAGATGACTATTATAGTACAAAGAAGAAAGTTTCTTTTAAATTAAATTTACATAGAAACATAGAATCCACTCAGTAAACATTTTCAACTTTATTACTCAACACATTTCCAAGTTAGAGAGGTAAGCAACAGGCGGCTCGCAAACGAGACTATAAAACGCAATGTAACATTGTTGCCAGACAAACAAGGGTAAGTACACGTGGGCAGCTGTTGACTCTGCTACTAGGAAAGTGGGTGAGGCGTGGTCCAACGTCGAATAGCATGCTACCCGCTTAAATTGATCAAGTAGCGTACTCAGGATTTCAATCTCGGGATTCTTGGTTCTAATACAAGTAGCAATAGCGTGGCGAAGCTCGAAGTTTAATATTGAAAGAAGGTTTTGTTATATCTTAACCTGGTTATTGAATGCTCTACAAAAATCTCACTTCTGAGTAATTTCTCTGAAATAAACTATGGTGTCTAACCACGAGTAGGGGCCGTAGCCAAGACGGCTTTCTACAATCGTCAACGCCAATAGAAAACAAAAAAAAAATGCGAAAGATATATCCGATCGGTAAGTCTTTCGCACGGACACTTCATTCCCAAAGCATCTTGGCTACGCCCCTAGGTATCGCTAGGATTCCGTGGATGTCATCAAAACTCTGATTTAAGGGAGGGAAAGGGTGTAAAAGTTATACCCGCACTGTGTTTACATCACTGTATCCCCAAAGGAATGGATACTCAACATGATATCAATGCAAACAGAAACTTTCTGCAGTAAATAGCCGTTAAGATTTGCATTTATATGACTACCACTCAAGCCGGTTGATACCCGCTACAAGCTACAGTTTCAAATATAATTACGCGGCATTTGTGGAATAGTGTTTGCAATGAGTATTTAATGTTTTTTTTTTATGGAGGAAATTAAGAAGGCACTAAAGAAAGCGTTTTTAAAATTCAACTTCCTGGGTACTTCTGAATGTTTGTAATTGTAGCGCATTCATCAGTGGAGGCACCAGCACACTGTTGTTTAGTTAATACAATATTATGCAGTGCAATGCTATCAGTCCTGTATTATATACTGCCCAATGCTGAGCACGGGCCTCCTCTACTACTGAGAGGGGCCTTAGTCCACCACGCTGGCCTAGTGCAGGTTGGCAGACTTCAAATACCCTCGAAATTCTTATGGAGAATTCTCAGGTATGTAGGTTTCCCTTTTTTTTTTTTTTCGCGTGGAAAATCGCGTTATCGCTACCACCACTGGGGGGTGAGTGGAACGGTTATGTTGGTTTCACACAGTCTTACAGCCCAATGTCGACACTCGGGAGTATGGCATCATCCGAGCGAGCATCGGACCGAGTCCCTAATACTATGTACACCCTACACCGGCATGCCAACCAAAACCCGCGGTGGCCTTCTTCTTCTTCGGTGGTTTCCCTACGATATTTTCCTTCACCGTTAAAGCGAACGATAATTCATAAACAATACACACGTATCTGCGAAAAGTCAGAGGTGTGTGCCTTGGGTTTTGAACCTGGACATTGTCTCGGCAGACCGTTCCATTCCCAACTAGGCTATCGTCCACATTATGCAGTGCTTCATAATAAACAGAAAAGCAAAATTAACCAACACAGGTAATTTAAACTATTTGTACTTTTCAGTTATGACTTGCGTACGTTTTCTCTGATGTAACGAGTATAATTATCGTAAACAAACGAGATTTCACAAAGATCATACAAAAATTCGACATCGACTATTACATTTCTCTTTTTAGTACTGAAGACAAAATTGTACTGTCTCATAAAAAAGTGCAGATAGTAGGTACTTTCTTCTCGCATTACGAGTTAAAAATGAGGCCTAAAGACTTTCTTCCTTTATCACCCAAAACGTAAGAGGAGAATGGTGTATAGCAATTAGTTACATACATAAATAAAAAGTTCCGTTACACTGCCGTACAGGGTCGGATAATGTACTCGGGAGTCGGGACCAACTTCTGTCCAGACGTAATTTGAAAAGCGAACAGGAACTTACAAAATAATACAGCGATATGCTATTGTTTCCGAAAGTAAAGTAAGGAAAACCAGATTTATTTCTACTTATATAATATCGTCTACACTTTCCTTTTAACATCATAAACAAATAAAAAACACGGAAAACCACTACATCAAACAATATGAAAATAACTGCCTAGTTCGTAGCTCAACAACAATTGGAATACACAAAGTATAATAATACAATGCTATAATAATTAACAATACCATATTCAAATATTCAAGTGGTTTATTGCGACACGGTGTCAATTATAGGACAGGGTTGTCGGTTTTGGTATAAAATAATTGCAACACTCGTGGTAGTTTACTTTGTCGTACCGAGTTCTTGGTTTTAAATTCCGTCTGACAAACAAAGAATTTGTGAGTTATTCGATTCGAAAAACGTACGCAAATTTTTGGTATTGTTATATGTGCTCGACGGGGCGATATAACCAACTGTCACATTATTAGAAGAATACTGCGAAGACTATTATTGCCCACGCAGAAAACGATGCGTCACGGTACCGGGTGCGTTTACGAATAAACATGGTTGTAAGATCTAAGAGTTGACAACCCTAAAGGATGTTTATAAAGAGAACTCTATAAAACACTTGCACAGGACAGTTTAACTGCAGCACGCACGTTAACACACGATTAAAGGCGATAATGGGCTCGTAAGCGCGGGCTCATCGCGATAACATCATAAGCCCTACACGGCTGTGTGTGGCTTGGGACAGCAGAGTAGAATGTAGTACCTGCGTCGGTGGCGTAGTTGTCTTACGTGCGCGGTATGACATCGCTCTGAGATCCCGGGTTTGAACCGGGTCGGGCAGTAATATTGAATCTTATTGGCTCAGTATCAGCGAAGGAAGGAATATATGCCCGGTATGATTGTAGGCTCGTCTCCTATCTCATCATGGGACTCAACGGACTAATTGCACGTGTGGGCTGTGCTTAACACTTCGAAGATAAAGGCGTGATGGACAATTTTTGGATGCGAAACCTCTCGTTGATTCAAAATTATATTGTGTATTGCATTAATGCATCAAAGTATTTTCTTAAAACAGGACAAACAATTAACACTATATTTTCATATGATTTTGGCAGAACTGTAAAGCTAGTTGCCACGTAAGTCGTAAGGCTGAACATTGCAGGAAATAGCCTATATTTTGGTAATCATATTTTATTTAAAAAAATATATTATATTATTTTTATTTTGTAATCAATAAACCCAGCAATATTATTTTACCTATTTAATTAAAAGGTATCTTATTAAATTGTTAGCGTCTAATTCGGTTAATGAGTTTATATTGTTTGCAAACAAAATATAATATAATTTGTTTGCCGAAACGAAATAAATATTTATTGTTTTATCATTTTATTATTGAACTATTATTTCCTAAAGCAAATAATAATGGTGAAAACAATAATATGACATTGAAATTATACACATCCACGTTTAGATTTATTTACAAAAATATGTAATTCAAATGAAATATTATACACATTCCTTCTCTAAAAACATTTTTATCACAATACATTTGGTGGAATTTGAGCATGTTAAGCATCCTCACTTCGTACGATCACTTAGGAATATAATATTAAGTGAGTTTTATCTCATATAGCTGTTGCCCGCGGCTCCGTCCGCGTGAATGAGTTTTCCCGGGATAAAAATCCCGCTTTATATTTTCCCGGGATAAAAAGTAGCCTAAGTTACTCCTTATTACATCAGCTACCTGCCAATAAAAGTCCCGTCAAAATCGGTCCAACCATTTCAGAGATTAGCCGGAACAAACAGACAGACAGACAAAAATTGTAAAAAATGTTATTTTGGTGTATGTACCGTATTATATATACATATACATGTAGTAAAAAACGGTTATTTCAATATTACAAACAGACACTCCAACTTTATTTGTATGTATAGATGTATAGAATCATCTCATTATAATAAAAGAAAATGGATATCTTCAAAAATCCTTAAAACACAAACCTTACACAAAAGGTATGACCAATATAACACGTATACTCACTTCTCATCGAAACTGTACTGCGAGTTGAGTACGGTGAACATCTTCTTGTACAGTATCGCGAAGAAGGAGTCCATCATCGCATCGAAGTTTGTGTTGCCGTGAGTGTAGTACCTGTACGGAGAATAACATAGTGTAAGTAATTGTATGTCGAGCTTAATGGCATTTCCAAATTATATCGACCTTATATTTTTAAAAGGGAATTTGCGCTATATGGCGTGAGTTTGCCCCATATCGCCTATCGACTGCCTCGGTGGCGTAGTTGTATTACGGTACGACTGCAATGCTGAGGTCTCGGGTTCGATCCCCGGGTCGGGCAAAGTGATATTGGGTTTTTCTATTCAGTGTCATTGTCACAGTCATTGTGCCCGATATAGCGGTAAGCTCACCCCCTGTCACATCATGAGATGGAATAAGAATGGCGAAAATTGGGTGCATTAGTTGCATTAGTTTTATAGAAGAGCCAAGTTTGAATCAGAGGAAAGACCGTTGATTGATTCTAGAGAATTTTCAAGTAGTGCTCCAAACACATTCTTTGCTAAAAATAATCGACCCTAAGATTAACAAACAAGGGTTCATATAACCACGTTATTCACAAACACACACACTCACGCCTTTAATCCCCGAAAGGGTAGGCAGAGGCGCAACTAGTGCACCCACTTTTCGCCGTGCGTATTCAATTTAGAATTAAAAAAACATCTTCCATATTTAAAATCTATTCAAAATCGCTAAACACTGTTATGAGCTACCAGTGTGGTTAAATAACATTAACTAAACTACCATAACTGGAAACTTGTCGAAGCTGTATTCAATACATGCATAGCACTGTTTATTATCGAAATACGGCTGCTATAACAGTTTAAATAAATATTATGTTTAGTGGGAATATCCTATGATGCATTGCGATATAATTTTTCTAGTAATACGTGCCATCAGATCGTGCACCGTGATTCGTGCTGCCATAATTTGAGTTTGAACACGAAAAGTTCGTTCACTATGTTGACCGATATGTTTTAGAATGTAATCATCGGTGTAGTATTTTCCGTTTTAACCAAATATAACGCTTTTCAGTTAGTTTTGTTAAGTTATTTTGAACTATACCATGATAATTGATACCTTATTCTGAACCAAAGTAAGGACAACAAAGTATTTTTCTTAGATAAGAGTATTTGTTTCTACTTTCTTCATTTCCCAAAACTACAGGGCGATTTTCCTAAAGACTGAATTCGAAAAAAATATTCGCGGATTTCGCGGATGTTAGTCCTAATTCGGAACATCTGCCTATTGTACTGCGAAGGTCCGAACTCTTTTAGTCCACAATTATTTTTTACATTTGTCTATTTACCTTTCTAACTCCTCGAACAGTTTTTCGAAGACATAAGAGTGTTGTTCGTAAATCATGCCGTAAGTTCTCTTGAACATCGCGTGAAACTCTTCACGGGATAGCTTCAGAAGTTTGCGGAAGAACTCTGAAACAATGGAAACAAAATTATAGTTAAATAAAAAATAGGACATCAAGAAATAAGAGGTAAGAAGAACGAGGATTAAGAGTTTAAAAAATATGAAGTCGTCGGGGAAGATGTGTTTAAAGATCATTGCAAAGAATGTCAATGATTACATTATTTGGTGATGAAAGTGGCACAAGCGAAAATAACAGTTCCTGTTTCCAATAAATGTTCCAAACAGCTTTCTAAAGTATTAAAGAATTACTTAAAATGGGAGAAGCCTCTATACTAATTAAATCATACTTTATTCGATATCCAAACCAGCAATGCGGTTTCAAAGATGGTTAAGCAATAAACAATTACAAAATTGTTGAATACAAAAGGATAGTTTATTAAGTTTCGTCCACAGAAGCCGTAGACATCGATAACCGCAGCGGTTTATCGCCCGTGCTGTCCTGTAAGACGTGTCATTATACCCACAAATCCAATTTCCTGCCGCAATGCGTATAGCCAATGCAGTGAAAAGCTTAAGACTCTTGGAAACACTAATGTACAAATACTGTCAAATAGTTGCAGTCGATGCCTATGTAACTATGTCTATTGTCTAGGTATGGATGTTGACTTAATTTTCAATTGTTTTTATGACTGGGGAGCAGCGAGCATGGCTGCGGATGGTACTTTTTAACATTACCATAATTGATGATTGTGGATGTTCACAACTGTCCATTGTCATCCATATCGTTAGAAGGATTGAAGTGCATTTTCAACTTTCAAAAAAGAGGAAAATATTGTAAATTGTGTATTTTTACGTATTCATACAAATGTACTGAATCCATCAGGGTTCTCAGAAATCTTGTCATTGCGATTATAAATATCAGTTTCACCGAATGTTCAGCTCACGTATATTTTAAACGAGGATAAACGGGTACTAGATGCCGTTGCGTTCAAAAACAATAAACCGATCGTGTCCAGATTCCTTGAAATGGCCGTGGGTGTGAATGAGTGCGCTTCTTAGAACGCGCTGCGAATTGCACCGGTCTGTCACAGTCCGTGCAGTGTTGCCAGTTTATTTTTACTAAGTACCGGGATAAGACAAGCGAGATAGAGATAAAAAAACAGGATTTTCTTATCGAAAATTGTGCATTGCTTGATATAAGAAGAGCGCTGACCTCATATATATTGTGCTGTTTCGTCGCTATTTTAATCTTGTACTAATATTACATAATGAGATGAAATAGCGAAATTGCCAGCATTCGCACAAGATAATTACGAGATCCGTGCTACAAGTTTTAAAATGAGACATTCCGCCAAACTCCTGTTTGGCGGAATGTCTCATTACATGTCTCTGCCTTTGGGCAACACAAATAGCCAAAAATATATTTGTAAACCACTTGTAACGCATTAGCAACTTGTTCGCTTCGTGCCAAAAACCTTTTTTGATGTGGTATTGTGGAGTGAAACGAATTATTGTAAAGATTTCGACGAACGCGAATCAGTTAATGAGTATAAAACAATAATAAAACATCGTCTCTGGGCATGTGTGTCAGGCTGTCAGCGTGCGTTTGATGTTTCTTAGCCTGTTGAGTATTTTAATTTTCGAGAGGTCATTTTATCTAGAGGTAAACCTTGTGTCTAATTCAGATGTTATCTATTTAAACATATTATCTGGTAGTTTTCAGACTTCTTCAGGTTATTCTAAATATTTAATCGCTGTCCTATCTTTGTCTACTTTTATTCTGTTATCAATTTTAATCGCTTTCCTTCTCAAGTCCAGCTACGACTTTTCACAATTCTTGTTATGAGGTTAACCCTATTTTCTTCCCCTATATTATGGATTTATACATGATTTTTTTCAGTAAAATGCTATTTTACGGAGCGTTTTAACTTACAATTAACCCCGATGCGAACAGAAAGAGCTAATCTCTACAATTACAGCAATTGAAGTCACGAACGCTTCGAGTACTCACGACATATTGCGGTCAATACTCAATGGACTTTATGGTAATATAATTTAATTTAAATAGTATCGCCGCGTTTGCTGCACAGCAAGTTTGTTTACCTTTTGGATAACTTTTCTTTCTCAATTAAAAGTTAATGTAAAAGTAATTAGTTTCATCAAGTTTCTTAGCGCTTCGAATTTTAGATTCTTACTGTAACTTTAACATGAAATACATAGGTATGCCTAAGAAGTTTAGGATTTCCTTAATCAAGTTTAACTTTCATTCGAATCGGAGTGTGATAAAATTTATATTATTGTATATTGATGGCATTCTAGAAACACCAGTCAGATAAGCTTCATATTTGTTTAGGCATATTATATTCATTAATTATGCTATTGTTGTGGTTAATGATAATGAATTTTATTATAATTTATATTACTTTTCCAAGAATAGTTGACGTCAGGCGGTTGGTAAAAATAAATGATGATTTGACAATGATGAGTGGCTCATTCCCGCACAACAAAGACAAATAATATGTTGACTCTTGAGGAAAATTATAACATAAATAAACAAATAATTAGGTTTTAAAGCTAAAACTAACCTTCGTAAATCTAATCCTAAAAAAAAACATATGTGAGAAAGTCCCAGTTCGTGACCAAAAAATGTGCAAGATGTACTCAGATAACAGCTTGACTAATAAAATACAAGACAGGAAGCAACTTCACACAACGAGTAGCGTTTAGGCTTCTGCTCCAGCCTGGAAATCAAATTCATGCATATCCGTCCACATACCCACTTCACATTGCATGTCACACGAACTACGACTTTCTGGTGAACAAAGGAACAAATTAAAACAGCAAAAAACAATACCATTGATTTCAAAGTATTTTCTTTACTCCAGAAAGCTATGGAGAATTTTATGAGCCTGCTAGGTGCTTTTCAATATAATACAATTGTGAACCATGCAGGACGAATACTCGATTTAATAATAAGCAACAGTGATTGTTATATTTCTTCACCTTCATGTATGTTATTACCTTCCGATAACCATCATCCTCCCTTTTGTACCTTGGTTGATTTCAAAATGTTACCAATGCTAAAACTCACCAAAATACTAAAATATAATTACTATAAAGCTGACTATAATCTTATTAATGATAAATTAGCTAAAATAAATTGGGCTCAATTGTTCTGTGAATTGTCTAGTGAGAATTGCATAGATATTTTCTACGATAAAATTTATAGTGCAATAAAAAATCACACTCCAATGTCTAAGTCACGCACTTCGAAATTTCCTATTTGGTTCTCCAACTCACTTATTAGAATTTTTAGAAACAAAAATAGAGCCTGGATAAAGTGGAAGGTTTACGGTAATGTATCTGATTATGAGCAATTCTGTGTTTTGCGCAACAGATTTCAGATGCTATGTAAAGAAAATTATAATAGATATATTAATTCTATTGAGGAAAATGTCAAAACGAATGTCAAGCATTTATGGACTTTCATATCTACCCGTAAAGGTAACGCTGCCTTTCCATCAACAATGTTCTATATGAACCAAAGATCTAGTAACCCAGAAGAAATATGTAACATGTTCATGACTTTCTTCCAGTCGGTATATGAGCCATCTTCTCTAACTAGAAAACAATGGGAGCCCCCTAATGAATACAGTGAGAACTGTGTTCTTATTTCCAACATCACATTTAGCCCGAACCAAGTTTTACAGGGTTTAAAATCTTTAGACCCATCCAAAGGCCCAGGGCCAGACTCCTTACCCCCGTACTTCCTTAAAATGACGGCTAATCATATTTACGTCCCCCTACATCTTATATTTAATAGATGCATGTCTGAAGGCACCTTCCCAGAAATATGGAAAAAAAGCCTACATCACGCCAGTACATAAGTCCGGATCAAAGCAAGACATTCAAAATTATCGTCCTATATCCATTTTATCTGCCTTGTCGAAGCTTCTCGAAAGATTGGTACACGATAAAATCCACAAAACGGTATACAAAATAATTATTGAACAACAACATGGATTCATCAAAAGAAGATCGACAACCACAAATTTAGTTATGTTCACTAATTACTTGTTCAATAATATGGATAGACAAGTACAAGTGGACGCTGTCTACACAGACTTCCGGAAAGCTTTTAATAAGGTGGACCATGAATTACTCTTGCGTAAAATAGCATTTAATGGCATACGTGGCGATCTACTTCGCTGGTTCTCGTCATATGTCTCAAATAGATCTCAGAGCGTAGTTATTAAAGGTGTACGTTCAGCAACTGTAACTATGACTTCTGGGGTACCCCAAGGCTCGATTTTAGGTCCTCTTTTATTTATTTTATTCGTGAACGATATAAGTAACTGTTTTAGACACTGTAAGTTCCTACTCTATGCTGACGACATAAAAATTTACAGACCTATAAATAAACCTTCTGATTGTCATCTCTTCGAGGAGGATCTGGTTCGTTTCTCTGAGTACTGCACTCAAAACAAACTTCACTTAAACATCTCTAAGTGTGTATCTATATCGTTCACGAAAAATAAAAAATGTATACATAACATTTATAGTTTGAATAATTTACCTTTATCGAGAGTAAGTTCTGTGAGAGATCTCGGGGTATTACTCGATGACAAACTTCATCTTGATCAACACATTAACAACATCATTAATAACGCATATCGTATGTACGGTTTTATAATGAGGGCTACTACTAATTTTAATCGTCCGAGCATATATATTCACCTGTACAAGTCCTTAGTCAGATCCCAACTCGAGTATGCCGTACCAGTCTGGAACCCATATTACAATAAGTACGTGGAAAGCTTGGAACGAGTTCAATGCAAATTTCTTAAATCAGTGCATTACCGTTGTTCTCGAAAATCCCCTACTTTTCCCACTTTACCTACATATAACAATTTACTTGCAAACCACAACCTGATAAGTCTTAAGTCCAGACGATTACTTTTGGAAATGATGCTGCTTTTTGATTTGTGTAATAATAGATATGACTGCTCTGCCTTATCTAACAATTTGTTTTATATTGTTCCAAGAACTAATATTAGGCGGCAGGTGCGTGCCAAAGCTCTTTTTGCCCTTACTCCTAGTCGTAATAATGCAGGACTCCGCGCACCTCTCCGTCGTATAAGTAAGACTTATAATGATCGTTTTACAGATATAGATTTGTTTAATATGTCTTCGGCTGCGTTTCGTAACGCCTTGATCCGCAACATTAAAGCTTCAGACACATTATAAGAATATGCACTGGAATTTGAAAAATGATGTTGTTCACACTCGCTCGCGAAACTTAGTTCTATGCTATATATGCTGTGGATAACGGTGTAGGTTACGCATTTATATTGTTTTGTATAATATTCTTAAGTCTCAACATAATGTGTAACTGTTTGTATTACCCCAAATAAATAAAAAAAAAAAAAAAAAAAAATTATGCTATAGTTGTGGTTAATGATAATGAATTTAATTATAATTTATATTACTTTTCCAAGAATAGTTGACGTCAGGCGGTTGGTAAAAATAAATGATGATTTGACAATGATGAGTGGCTCATTCCCGCACAACAAAGACAAATAATATGTCGACTCTTGAGGAAAATTATAACATAAATAAACAAATAATTAGGTTTTAAAGCTAAAACTAACCTTCGTAAATCTAATCCTAAAAAAAAAACATATGTGAGAAAGTCCCAGTTCGTGACCAAAAAATGTGCAAGATGTACTCAGATAACAGCTTGACTAATAAAATACAAGACAGGAAGCAACTTCACACAACGAGTAGCGTTTAGGCTTCTGCTCCAGCCTGGAAATCAAATTCATGCATATCCGTCCACATACCCACTTCACATTGCATGTCACACGAACTACGACTTTCTGGTGAACAAAGGAACAAATTAAAACAGCAAAAAACAATACCATTGATTTCACGTTACGTTTCTGCTGACCATAATTGGTGCTTACCGAAAAAATCACGTACAAATTCATATCACAATTTCGTATTAATAAAAACAGAAATATGTACAGTTGTTTATACATTCTGTACATTCACACGAAAATCAATGAAACGGGTCAATTAAAGCTGATTAAAAACTGATTAATGTCGAGTCGTGGATCAACAAGAACATACATCATGTTTATTTAGAATGTTTTGTATGAAAGTGAGGAACAAGGAACGATACTTACAAACAAACGGTTATTGATTATGATATTTCAGTGTTAGGCACTCGCGTATATGTCTGCTAGCTTGTTACTATTTCACTGTAAGGCAAAGCTATTTGTTTCTAACACACAGTGATTATAATTTAATTTAATTATTACATTCATACTAAATGTTTTTTAGAAAATTGTTACGGCGTCTAAGTCGAAAAGTGAGATTGATTATTCTGTGCTCAGCTTGACTTATTTCGAATGCGTGGAGTGCTCACTTTACAAGAACATAACAATGACTTCACACTGTCTCTAAGATGTAGGATGGCCCAAATAATATAACAACGATAATAATCAATTGGACATGCTCGTTACACTCGTATGTCCATGACCTAACATCGCGAAGCATGCACTCACGTGTGTTTTCATTTCTCTCGATCGCGTGCTAACCGGCCGCATTACTTACAGTAGTAATCTAGTATTATATGACGCATAAATATTTTATGCTTACAAATTTATATGCAACATCATGCATCACTTGTTTCGATGTAAACACAACGCTGAGGTATATGACATTAAAAAACTTAAAATGGTATAGCCGTGTTGTATTTTTTTCTCTAGTATGAATAGGCCGTGTCGAAGGTGGTACTACTGTTCCCTCCATTTGACCGCGCGAAATGGAGACGTCCCCGTTCAGTCCTGACCGATCCAGATGATGCCAACACTCTGGCCATCCAAAGAAAGCACGAGTTATTGAAACTCTCACACTCCTCAAGACCGCTGTACCGTCCTCGCCGTCGAGGACCTCGCCGTGTCCCCCGATGTCCCGACCCAGTTAGCAGTTCCGGCCCGCGTGCCGATGAAAACAATGGATAGACTGGTGTATTACACCGCTAAAATCCCCTAATCGCTGATGTCTCAATCATCTTCCAACGACTGCCCTGAGCCGAGGCTCGTAACCCACTTAGGGGGTGCCCTCAGCGTGGTCGTTTAAATGTAAAGGGTTGGAGCGTCTAAAGCGTTCGCCCGAAAGTCCGGTGTGGTCAGAAAAGCCGACTCGCGTCAGGCTACTGACCGTAATGTCCATAACAAAAAAAAAAAAAAAAAAACTACTTTTCTACATATTGTTATGACATGAAATGGTAGAGACCTAATAAATATAGCCCCAATATCTAATCCCATGCCTTTTGAGAGGTCGGCATCGCATTTGCAATTCCCCGGGCAATGTAGATATTCATGAGCCTCGGTGATCCATCTGCGCGATTGTCTACCATACAAGGAATAAAATAATAGGTATCTACATTGCTGTTACTGTTTGAAGGACATTCAACCAGTATAATTACAAAGCATTATAAATTATGAAACTAAACATCTCATCTCACGTCACACACACGTCTCAATAAACGCCATGCAATTTCTGTCTCGTTAGGATTCTTACAATTTAAGCTCACCCACAGTAGAGCAAACTGCTAGTCTGTATTAAAACATCTTCCACTAATGTTAACCACATCCCCACGCGTCAACATCCTAGCGCGTGCTGGCGTGCAACTGGCGTTTAAAAGGGAAGTGTTACACCGAGATCCTTCTTATGTTACTCACAGATTAACAAAATACTTGTTTTAACTAACGATTTTTATTATTCGTAGTTTTGCGGGATATTTGAGTATTTATCTTTCAATCTACTCGGCATTAAGAATTTTGATCGCAGCTCAGCCAGCGTACAAGTCCGTACCTGGGATAATGTCGCTTCGCAGTGAAAGTCCTGGGCAAACAACTCACTCCTCTCGATCCACATCCTCAACTATTTATTGTGATCAGGAATTACACGGTGATGTAATACTTCATTGCTTTAAACCAAGATATATTTCCACGATTTGTATTTTTCATTAGAATACGAGTAAACAAAGTGAGATGCGTTTTTAATTACCCAGGTTCTGTGTAAATTTCACGCTAACTGTGCGGTTGCGAAAGAGGATATTAAAACCTTTGCCGTACAATGAAAGCCCGTTTAAAAATTTATGCATAATAATCTATACTATAATATTATAAAGCTTAAGAGTTTGTTTGTGTGGTTGAACGCGCTAATCTCAGGAACTGCTAAACCGATTTTGAAAATTCTTTCACTAATGGGAATTTACACTACTCTTGAGTGCTATAGGCTACTTTTTATCACGAGAAAATATTTTTATCCCGGAAAAACTTTTTCCCGCGGGCGGAGCTGCGAGCATCACTTAGTAAAACAGAAGTCTGGTAACTTATCCGCGCACCTAAAAATGGCTAGACGAATTTTACTATTTTGTTGCGAAATGCCTTTAAAGTTTTAAACATGTAGCAGAATGAAACATAATATATTTTTAGTTTTCTTGCCAAAAACAGTCCATAACTTGTAAATAATCATAGAACAGGATTTTCGTATTCCCTTTTGATCTTTGTAATTCGAAACTTCAAACGATAGTAACACTATACGATACAAGACGAGGCAATATCGTTTGAGGTAACAGAACAACCCTTCCGGATCGATAACAAGAGTAACACGTGTAGGTGAAGAAACTACACTTAAGGTGCCTGTCCAGCAGAGATGTGCTATGCAGCTATGATGCAAAGACGCGAAAGCTATGCTTCGAAACTATGCGACCGTTTCCATTGATGCTAAGCTACGTAGCGGATCGAGTAATGTGCTATGAAGATGTGCCGCCGCGAGGTACATAGCTGTGCACACGGCACTCGCGACCAATCATAGTACGCAGCCACAGCACGCATCCATCCATATAAAAAAATGCTTAGTTGAACCCATTTCCACCAGTGCTATGCTATGTGAACCAATGAATATGATTGGTCGATATCAAACGCCTCCATAGCAAAGTAGCATAGCACATCTCTGGTAGAAAGGCACCCTTACTTCACGGTTTTTATCTAGCTGTATACCCATATCAAAGTAGCACATATCTGGTAGTAAGACACCCTCACTTCCCAGTTTTTAACTAACTGTATACGCAGGGATGTTTTTCGTTGTATATCTTCAAATCTTAATGTGTGTGAATCCATTCCTATGGCATTTGCAGCCTAAATTATGAGTTCGTTACGTAAACGAGCAAGGAAGGAAGGTAAAGGAAGATGACCAGCACAGTATACCCACAGTTTTGGAATAATTGTAAGCACCGACATTTAAGAAGTAACAAAGAGAAAGGAGTAGTGGAAGTGGAGACGAATTAAGAGGTAAAGTATTTTGTAGGTTTCCGGAAATTTCACTGACCGTAAAAAATCGTCAAAACAAAACTATCTAAATGGTCTAACCGAACTATAGGGTCTAACGGCGTGGGCCATGGCTCAGTTACGCTCTTCATAAAACGAGACATGTAGTTTGAACTTTTATCAACCCAAATTCCACCAAAGCAGTTAACGCAGTCATTAGCAGAGGCGGTCGTAAATAGACGTATTCGACCGTAACCTTGCCTTGGACTTCACGAGTCACGACTAACTCGCCGGAATAGACTGTAATAACTCGTCCCGTCACAAGACACGAACTTATGAACAATTTGATTCCACGCGGATTTTTTTCAATCGCAATATATAAAGCCTGAAAACTATGTTTCAATCATAGGTGTTATAAAACTCTATGCGAGCTAAGAAACTGATCCCGGATTCGAATTTCACAGTGCTTATCGTCATCCAATATCAATTATCAAGAAAATCAATATTACAGTCGAGTCGTAACCTCGGCGCAGGCGCCGCGCCCGTCGTGGCGCGTCGGTAGCCATACATGGACATGTCTGACGGTAAGTAGTGTCGATGTCGCGCGCGGCAATTTACGTTATTGATAAGAGAAATTTATCGCGTGCAGCAGTTAAGGTAAAAACAAGTAATTTATGATAATTAAAAAGGTTTAAAGAGAGATCGTCGCAAAATAAACATTTAGTCATTTTTTGAAGTTAATATTCTTAGGTGATCATTAATATTTATTACTATGAAAAGTGTACTAAAAGTAGGAGCTTTACGAGAATACGTATGGTTCAAGTTAAAAGAAGTTTAGTACTACTATCACAAATGAACAACGTTCCCGGTCAATGCCTAATCGCAAGTTTATTTACGTTGCTATTCTTCCAGAACCAGACACCCAAAACAGACACCTCGATTACTATAAAACTACTTTATACACCATAAAAATATAGCTATAAAATTAATCGACGTACAGGTCAATACACTTCCCCAAAAGCACTAACATCACTAGAACGTTGCCCCTACCACGAATGCATTATAAGTCACTACCTAACCGTATACTGGAAAGAAGTGAAGAAGCACAACGCGGGCCAAAGTTTTGAGCTGTTTTATCTAACCTTGGCTATAATAGTTATGTTATGCTTAGACCCATAAGTTTCATTGACAAGTGATATTTTGACATTTTGCGTACTAAAAGCAGCTGCAGGACAGAATATGGCCACCAGCCATCTAAAATGCAATTATAGTCCGATTATTACGTATCATTCCAAGCTCCATGATTATATTTCAGTAGTGTGCGATCTGTTTTAGCTTTAAGACTAAAGCATCGACAGTAATGTCGACTTGTGAAATCGTTTAACGTGTGTAGTTATTGTTTACCATCGCTAAGTGCTTTCTGTTTGTTGATTGGAAGATGTTTTTGCAAGAAAAGCTTAATTGCTTATGTTGAAATCTGGGAATCATTCTTGTAAACAATGTATAGTGTTGCTAAAGTTTTCATGATGTTTGGAAGATGGAAAGTGTAATTGACACATTTTTATTTCACAACATTCGTGGTTCAAGTCAGAAGAAGCGTGAGTAACTATCCTAATTCACTTCCAACAATAATGACACATTCAATCATGTTTATAAACAGAAAATATTTTTTCAAATTAATTCGACTTACAATTTCAAAGTTTTTTTTTTTTTATTTTTTATTTTTTATAATGGCATTTGTGTTCACATTTTGCCAATGTCAAGTTTGGTTTGTCTATTTTATTATCTGTAGTATGTCGAAGTAAAGCAGTGGCTACCTTACCAAGACTTTATCGAGGAGTTTTGGCGGCAACAAAAAAAACACATGATTAGCACAATTATTTCAATTCACTTCATTTGAGCTCTTTAATAGAACTATATTGGATAATATACCACCATAATTATGCAATATAACACTAAGTATCTCGAAAATAATGAATTAAAACAAGAGCACCTCATGACACTTCCAAGTTCCCGCCAAAACTCAATTTCAAAGTTTAAAAATAACGAACGTATTAAATGTTGTTTTGTTGTATTCGATAGAGTCCGTAGTAGTGGTAAATGCAAGTCCAATTATACCGTCGGCCGGTGGCGGTCGACAAATATTGACACTTTCCCAACGTCTCATTCAGGGTTCAAATCGGCTCTCCCACGATACGCGTTTGATAACTGCCTTAATTACACTTTTGTTGTTTTATTGTATGGGAGATGAAAGTAATATGCCGTCATATCTTTGAAAAAAGTACGAAAATAGTTATGCTTATTCTACAGTTTGATAAGGGATAAAAAAGTCGAAGGATATATTCTTAAAGTTGTAATAACTATTACCATTGATTACGAAATACAATATTTCTATTATTTCTAATATTCCCACACAGAACAGCCGCATATTAACCGAATATTTATGAGTTTCGAACCGAAAATCTTAGAATAGATTTTTGATTACAAAATCGAAACATCAACCAAAGGGGCTACACTTGCACCGCGCCTACCACCACAACAAAACAAACCATCTATTTCCAGCACAAAAATATCCTATTGTTCATAACGCGTATAATCCAGTATAATACATTCCAAACAGTGTAAACAAACATTTACTATCACCATGAGTTATTTATACTCGACATACATATGTACATAGATTGTTGACGTCACTGGACGTTTTGGGTTTGTTTACCAATTCGGGCATCATATTGAGTGGGTTTTTCTAATACGTATTTCCCGGATCATATCCCTAATAAACGTTGACCTCAGATAGGAGGTAAATACTATTTAATAATAACCAATAAAAATTTTGTATAGTTAGAACTTTAAAGAACAAATGTTGACGAGAACTTTAACAGTAACAATACTGATGGTAGAAAGGTACTTATACATATTTAAACATGATTAAAACTGCATTCCAGGATCAGCACGTATAGCTGTATAAGTACTAAGAGTTCGTTGTTTCATCCGTGGTCAAGTAAAATAAGGGTCTTATCATACTGTCAAATTGCAAGCGAATTCAAAATGAGGCTAAGGTCCAGGGGTAATAAGACTTAACATTACCTGACCGCTGATGAAACAATGGCGCCTAAGGCAAACAAGATTCTATCCACGTGACGGTTGAGGGCGCAACCTCTCTCGTTGGTCGGCATTCTGTTTAGACTATTCTTAATCAGATTCAGTTGAGTCACTACACACTGCCAGGATTAAAATGACTGAAAAAATAGCGTTACTGATTCATTTTGAATTTACGTTTGTTTACATCGGAGTGTACGAACAAAGGCTTGTATAACGCACTAGAGCTCTATAACCCGATCGCCTTCATCGCCATAACAAAATTTAAGACTAAACATCGCAGCGAAAATATACTTGGTCATTGAACTAATATGAAAAATATACTTGCAAAATTGATTGAAACCTGCTCCGCAGACAGTATGACGGCAGCAGTGAATATTTATTATTCTTTTATAGTTAATCATCTTTAATATTTACGTCAAAATTTTCAATTTTACCCCTTACAATTTTAAAGTAATCCCTATACAGGATCAGCCAAATTGTAAAAGTAATTCCTCCAATAAAAATATGACAATTAAAACATGAGACTTTTTAATGAGGTCTTGTAATTAGAGCCTTAAAGTTTAAACTTTACGTTTTCGAATGATCTCGAAGATGAGAAACTCCGGAATCGATATAGCGAGGTTTATGGGTTTGAAGAACTTTATTTTAATAACTGTTTGAAAATCAAACTCTACTTTAAATTTCACTATAACTTTTCATTATATGTCACTGCTTAATGTCTCCTGTGTAATGAAAACCTATGAAAGTAATTTTAAATGCAGATCAATTTGATTATACGCCAAGAAATAGTATTGATACTGTATAGAATGAACAGATGTATAGTGACTTCTAAAATCTAAATGAAGCTGTGTGGGCGATAGTAATCATTCAGCTCTACCCACTGCCCATCACGAGACAGGACAACTTCACCGACGAATATTTCCATGAGAACTGATAATATTCGGTAAGTTTATTTTCATGGCGCCGTAGTGGACGATTGTTTCGTCTAAGAGTAGTAATTTATCTAAAATCACGTGACCAAGCTCAGACGTTATATTTTGTTTTCTTTACAGTCGAGGCAAAGGAACTAAGGACCATCCGGTCGCGACTGAAATCCAATTTTTTTATATTGTATTTATTGCGACATGATTGCGCTAAATAAAGTTATTGCTTTACATATGCTTTTGATTTAGTTGGTCCGGTTTTTGTTTCAACTCTGGTAACACTGTAAATAGTGTGTAGGCGTGCGAAAGTACGAGTTCATTTATTTGGACGTGCAGTTCCTATCACGTGGGTGGCTAATAGACTTTATATACCTAATAGCAGAAATAATAGGGAAATAAATTGTATGGCACTTAAGTGTACACTTAAGTAAGGCAATGTATTGTGTAGGAACCTTTTTAAGTTTATTTATGCTACTATTGAACCTTCATACAAGGAAGAGAAACAAAATTGATAATTTGTAAAAAGAGTAAAACTAAACAATTAGTGATAAATTACAAAAAAAGAAAATAGATTTGAATTCCGTATTACGTTTCGGTCTTATAAAAATCTACAATATTTCCACATCAATTCAATGGTCTTACAAAGGAGGCTCAAACTTTTACGGATATTAAAGGGCCAAAAATATGGATCTTGAATCCATTAGAAAATATTTTTAAACCCCTCCATTTATAACTAACTTTTTAAAAACCTGTAGTTTAAAGCAAAATAAAATTACCCAAATCTCAAAATCGGAGGACTTTAAAACTATACGATTTTTTGCAAAGGCCTAGTTTTTGGGAGTACTGTCCAAATATATATTCAAAGTATCTTGGTTAGAATTTTAAGCCCGTTTTTTGGACATTCCCGTTACATTACCAATTTCCATTTGAATTTTTTAACTCACATTCTCAAATTTTACGAATAGTTATAACAGACCCTGCGGGAAAACCGATTGCGGATTTATTTGACCGAGATAATCTGTAAAGCTATGGAACCAATATTTGTAAGAATGATTTTCAACTAAAAGAAACTCAATGCTTGCACTTACTCATAATATTTTATTTTCATTAGATGTATCTACATCTATACCTTACCAGTAAGTTAATCACGCTTGCGGCACTGAGAGGAATGCTAGTACTTATAGCATTCAAATCGTTTTAATTTCTCTAAAGCTTTATAAAAACAAATCGTTTAAAAAAACGTCAGTTTATCATATAAACATTCGCGCTATGCGGCTATACCTATTATTTTTCTTTCGATTACCTAATTTCCTCACACAAACACACTCATGCCTTTTATCACCGAAGGGGTAGGCAGGGGAGCAACTAGTGCACCCACTTTTCTTCGTTATTCCTTCCCATGATGTGATAGGGGCGAGCCTATCGCCATATTAGGCACAAATTCCAGACACCGGGCTAATACTGAATAGAAAAATCCAATTTCACTTTGCCCGACCCGGGGATCGAACCCGAGACCTCAGCATTGCAGTCGTACTGTAATACAACTACGCCACCGAGGCAGTCTAATTTCCTGATTAATCCAAAAAAGTCAGATACGGAAATATGTTATTTATGACGAAAAGTTGCTGATTGATGGTAAAACTCAAAGTCAGGATACAATAATGTTTTTGCCGCGGGCGTGACTCTCCCTTACGTAGGGTCGGCATCCTTCTCACGAGTCCTTCAAACGCCTGAAGGCAAAACCAATATGAGTTTGAATGTAGCCGTTGAGAGTGAGTTTACATAAACTTGACGAGCGTGCGAGCGAAAAAGCAAGCTTTGTATTGACAAGGCAACAGACGTGGAACATGTTCAGCAAATGATCCAGGCAGCGAGATATCGGAATCTTACTTCTTATCTTGTCTTACTAATATTATAAATGCGAAAGATTGTGAAAATGTTTGGGTGTTTGTTAGAAGTAAACGCAGAAACAACTAAACGGATTTCGATGAAATTTGGCACACAGATAGACCATGTCCTGGGTTAACACATAGGCTATTTTCATCCCGGTTATTTGCTCCCATGGCATATGATGGATATATTCAATCTGATTCTTTAAGTAGATGGCGCTGCCGTCGTACTGTTTTAGGGACTTTTGTAGAGGGTAAGGCTTTTCATACGGGCGAAGCCGCATGCAACACCTAGTAGGATATAATGACCATTTTAATTACACCATAAAAAAAAAACTAGCTAAACAAAGTCCCCAATGGTTGCTTAAAAAACACTTGGCTGAGCAACGTTGCGCGTTAATTGTTCCCTAGTGATCAATAAAACATGTTTGTTGTACGATGTTGGATTGTTAAACATCTATCAAGCTTCGGTAATAAAGTTACGAAGGTAGCCGTGGATCACATTTACTGGTGCTATACGACCGCTATGAAACAACACCGCTTTCATAGAAAACTCGTAATTTAGCAAAGCTACATTTGTGAATCGTATTATTTGACCTGTCTAAATCTCTTTACGCTATAAACCATCACTAGACAGGGTGTCGACAGGGTAATTACTGCGGTGCCGTTATAGTCATTCAGTTACACATACACTCTGCGAACTCGACTGTTCGAGTGGTATTTATAAGTGGCAAGTTTACAATAGTGAGAGGCTACGTAGATCGCGACTCAGGAGTGCTCATCGTGCTGTTCAGATAAAGTTCAATATATTATTCTTTATTAATATTTAGTAAAAAGTATTAAGTTGATAATATGATGTATTCAAATAAAGTGTGTACTGTATACGTGTATAATAAAAACACACTCTGAAAAAATATTTTTATTTAGTTCGTAACAACTTATGTGTAGTTGTTACAATGTACGCGGAAAGTAGACTTTGTGATAACACTATGAAATCAGAGTTATATATGCAATAAAATTAAGACGCAGTTTCAGGATATTTTCTAAACAAGTTAGACTAGACTGATTTATAATTTATAGTATTATCCCAACATAATTATCTCCTTTAAAGGAAATGGTAAGAAACTAACAGATATTATAGTTTAGAGTAAATATAATCTGTCATACTTGTCAACATGAGGAATGTACGGCTAGTGGCTACTTTTTACCCTACGTGTCTTTCAAAATGTATATTTATGAGACAATATTACATGAAATGGTCTCGTTAGATAATATACAGCTCTCGAATATACAGCTCATACAGGCTCAGGCTACGTTTTCGACCCTTTATTAATGTGTGATACGGCTACTTTCCATCACTTCCAAGATTCTGACTTTGTATAATACATGCAGAAGCAGTCGTTCAACTTTTCATCTTAAAATTAGCATTACATACTTTTGATTGTATACCGCTACAGTTGCCTTAGATGCACTTACCTTGTTTATCTCTGCACCACCCTAAGGTTGACTGTGATAAAATGCCTACGGCAAGAAGTGCATAAACAAAATAAATCTATACCAATATCATAAAGAGGATAAGTTTGTGAGTTTGTAGGTATTTATATTTTATAAATTATTGCATTAATAGGAAGCTACATTACTCCTGAACGCTATAGGCTACGCTTTATCCCGGGAAAATATCCCGGAAAATCTTTAGCATGCGAGCGGAGCCGCGGCAAATCTATGGCATAAAAATAACAAAAGGCGCTCACCATCAAACTTGTTGGCCCTGTTCGCAAGCATGTCGGCCAGCTTGGTGAGCTCGGTGCGCAGTGACAGCTCGAGTTGCGTCTTCGCTTGCGGAACGAGTCGCGAGCGCGCGTTGGCGCCGCAGCACCCCTGCTTCGCGCACAGCTGATCTGCATCTGTGGAAGATAATAATACTATCAAACGTGTATAAAAATACGACTTACGAGGTATATCTTCTATGTCTATAAAAATCTCGTGTCACAGTGTTTGTCACCATACTATTTCGAAACGGCTGAACCGATTTTGGTGAAATTTTATATTAACACTTAGCAGGTCTGAGAATAGGTCGTTATCTATTTTTCATCCCCCTAAGTGATAAGGGTGGCCCAGCCCAAAAAATATTTTTTTATTTTACGGACAGTTTTTTTTATGATGTGGCATTAAAAATACATACAACCCTAAATTTTCTACCTTCTTTCATCATCCCCTATTTTTTAATAGCGATATTAGTAAGTTAATAACTTTTAACCCCGGTCAGTAACTGATCAATTATTAATTTTTTTCTACTAACATAATCTCTAAAAAGAATTTATATGGCAAAACAACGTTTGCCGGGTCAGCTAGTTATATATAAGCGTATTTCAGAACCGGTCCAAGATAAATATCATCATTGGGTGCAGTGGCCCTCGGTAATTCTGCATTGACGTAAGTATTACTTGACTATATATTAAATTATTTGGTTTATATAGTCCAAAGTAACGCAGGTTTGGATCAACTCAAGTCGATTCAAAAACTTAAAATAATCCACGCAATACGCCGTATTTCCATCGTCAAGCCAATATAAATCCTCAACGAGAAATACAGGGGCGCTCAACCCTCGGAGATAGGGTCGAAAATAAGTTTAAACATCCGCCCAATGGCGCGGGATTATTGCATTACCAAGCTGGGGTTCGAGTTTTACTTAAGTACTGTGAACATTGGAACAGAATCAATAAAAATACAGCAATAAATTTTTGCAGTCATTTATACAGTCTTGCGCTACAAATGTGCAGGATTTTAAATCTATCTGGAGTTGCCTTTCATGCAGGTTTAACCGGATTTGGAATATGATTCTTTATTTGGTAATTTTTTACAAAAATTTACCAACTGTCGCCGCATTAACCTTGTTAATCTGAGGCTGTCAATCGGGAAATTTGAGGATGTCTATTTCTGCCGCCAGGCAGCAGTGTGCATGCACTGTTGTGTTTCGGTTTGAAGGACATTGTAGCCAGTGTAACTACTGGACATAATGAGACTTTAAAACATCTTATGTCTCAGGATGACGAGCGCAGTGGAATGCCACAGAGTACTTTGTAACTCAATGTGCTGTATGGTGTTACTACTGTTTATGGGCGGTCGTATCGCTTATCATCAGGCGAACAGCATGTTAGAATCGTCATTCAATGCCATAAAAAAACACACTATTAGCGCCTCCGCCTTATCCTTCATATTTAAACAACATAAATAAATAATTATGAAATGTTATGTCGCACTGTTATGGATCATTGTAGGTAATTTTGGAACCAATTGCCGCCAGTAGCATTTCCGGACAGATACGACCTGGCACCTTCAAAAAAAGAGCGTATTCCCACCTAGAGGGCAGCCAACGCATCTCTATGGTGTTGCAGATGTTTATGGGCGGCGGTGATCACTTACCATCAGGTGAAACGTATGCTCGTTTGCACCCTATATAAAAAAAGAACAGGCAAGCGAAATGTTACGTAATGACAAGGATTTTTCACAATATTTTATTGTATTAAAAAAAAGCAATGAGAGGTGTCAAGGGACACCCGGATGGAACGAAGTTCCTTTCGATTAATTAGTGAAGGAATTGTAATAAAATTTTATTTATATAACAGAGTGTGTATATATATAAATATTTTCCTATTTCCGTTCCAATACATAAGTTTCTAGAGAAAAAAACAAATAAATACGTGTGGCACTCGGAGACTACCGCGGTAAAGCTATTGCATAGCATTTTTATCACAAATTTTGATTGACTAAACACAAATTCGATCTTACGCTTACCACATAAAGTAGATTTTTAAACGCGAGCAAAGCACGTATAGTCTTGTTATTGATAAATGTCAGTAGTAGTAAAGTAGAATAAATCAACAAAATTTGAAAAAAGAATGTTACGTTCAATTCTTTTGTACTCGTGCCGTGCCAACGCTGGGGAAATAGCTTCTACGCAATGTATTTAAGGTTCATATTAGTAAGATAATAGAAAAAAGTGTCGTGACAACTTTCCGTCCAGCCCCCTTTCACAACGCGCGATAAGGAACTTCGTTCCAATACTTACTTTAACAAAATGCAGTAGTTATGTAGGATTAGAGCATGAGTTATTCGAACGAAATGGGTCTGTGAGGTCATATTCAGTCTGCTTGGGTCTTCACAATTACGCAAATAAACACTTATTGCTTTTAACAAAACATAGTGATTTAAATTAAATATTAATGTTTATTATCTCTTCTTATATTTATGCGAAACTGCTAAGGAAATCTTGGTTTTTGTTATCAAATTGTGTTTAATCGCTAAATCAATATTAAGTTAATTTTCTAGACAAATGAACACACTTAGAAAATATAACTTTATATAAATAAATATATTTATTTACGTAACAATTTATATATTGTCGAAATAAGGTTAATTTTATAGAAATAAATTACTTTACACAACCGATGCCATATTCAAATATAGTTAATAAATAACATGAAATGAACCATATACGGCCAAAATTATAGATAATTAGAAAGCAATAAAATACATATCAAATTCTTGTTGATATGTATGGGGTCCATAAATAAAAAATGTAATAAACCGACTCAATTTACATGAAAGCATTAAGACATTCATTCGAATGCGTGATTTGGAAGGCGGCTCCGGGATAAACTTATTACCATAAGCCACGGTGTATTATGAACCTTATGATTGATTGATAAGGTATAAATTTCCTTTAGCATAAGGATTGCTTTTACCGTGTTTAGAAATATAAACCTTATAATAATGTCGTAAGGTGTCAAATGTTTTATGTACTGTAGACATTAATATCTGATATGGTGCAAATATTAAAGCGATTGCGACTTCAAAATTGTTCGATATGGAGTTAAAAGTTTTATGGTTTAGCCGTGAAACCGTAAGAAAAAAACAAAATGACTTTCACATTAAAGTGTAAAAATATTAGAATGGGTTCTGTGAGATCCCCACTGGGAAGAGTTTATTTGGCAATAAACTACCCTCGATTCTCATTTCTAGAATACCTTTAAGATTCAGGTAATAATAATGTATAAATTATAGATAACGTGAGTTAAAATCAATTAATTCATAAGGAAAGTGCGTCCACGTATTATTTATAATATAATTACAACAAGTAACCGTGAAGTAATTACGGTAGTACGCGTAATTACGTGTGAAATATGCAACTGGTTCCACTGATGAATCTGTTGCGTGTCACACGTCACTTCATCATTTATAATTGAGTTGTTGAGAGTTCTCAGAACTTTAGTTGATAGTTTTTATAAGAAGCATCTGTTGGACAATACGTATTTTCATAGTAATGTGTTGTAATGATTGTTTTAAATAACCATAAGTATAATTATAACCTAAATAATATTACCTGTGATGAAAGTTAGAATTCGTCATTATTTTACATTTCTTTTGTCTTCTATTATGTGCGTTATGCTAATTACACAATAATCTTAATACATTTATGCAATATAATTGCATATTAAATATTTATGGCCTTATTCATAAAGTAAATTTTAGTTATCGAATGTTTTGTCTTTTTCGAACGAATTTTGAATTGAGTTTGAAGGAAAAAGACAAAACATTCTATAACTAAAATAGGTTTATAAACTGTTTATGAATAAGGTCGTTAATTGTTGGTAATAAATATTCTTTCATTTGAACATTAATATAATTTAATATTATTGAAAAAATATACTTTGATAAAAGTAATAAAATAGAATGAAACCCGCTTTCCTTTTATAGCATGTACCACTAGAGATGTACAGCCTCAAATTGGGGGAGACGTGTATTGACGGGCGATAATGTGAGTCACCGCATCCCTATTTGTTTGCTGTCACATCGTAGGGAGTGGAGGAGACGGGACTGCGTGCTCCTGACAAAATGTCTTTTAATATTTATAACACGGCTACACAAGTATGTTAGAGAATTTTAGAGATAATATTTAAATAAATTAAGATGTTCGTCTAGATATGCAGTGCCGGAAATGTTGGAGCTGCCTTTTTTAGACTTTGAAAGCGTAGTTTTGCTATAATTTTTGTAATTCGTCGTTGCTAACAGGCCTTGTCATCACAAATCAAGGTGAGCTAGGCCAGGTGTACGCATAAAGTTATGGCTAAAGCAGAGCGAATTTCGATAATTTTATGCTGCAATCAAGAATCGAACTTTGCGCCGATGATAATTCAATAATTTTAATTGGCAGCTCTCACGACCACTTTCGGCGCGGTTCAAAGAGCGCAAATATCTTAAACCAGATTTACGTGATTTAAAATTCTTGTAAGGCCGAGCCCACAAGCATACAATTATGTGTGGTGTTGATATTTTTTTAATATATACAATTATTGATTAATTAAATAAGTCATGCCTGATGGTAAACGCCAGCGACTAATTAAAATCATCAACGTTGGCACGCATCGCATACGGGAGAGCTATCACCTAGTAAAAAAATAAACGAAAAAAAAACAAGAATTCGTTTATTCGGCTTGCACAAATTGAATAAACCAATTCGAAAAACTCTGCATTTTGAATATGAACTGGTAAAATTGTGTCGATTTTCGAATACAGTTTAGTCTAGCTTTAATCTGGACGCGATGAAAGTGAAATAAACATGAATTCCCCGAACGCTGTATTGTTTGAACAAGCCTCGCCCTCGTTTAGGGTTGTCGCTTGTCCTCAAGGTAATATAAACCGGAACGGGTAAATATAATTCCGACGAAGTAAGCCGTAACCGAAGAATTATAGAAGCTTTTCAAAAATTATATATTTGTACAAGAAGCGAATAATCCTAACAGGTTTAATGCGAATCACATATTTAAGTTGAGAATTGTATCTAGTAGACTGCCTCGGTGGCGTAGTTGTATTACGGTATGACTGCAGTGCTGAGGTTTCGAGTATATATAAGAAAATCTGGTTTAGAAGATTGATTTTTTTAATAGCCTATGTGTTTTACTATAAAGGGTTGGTTTTGAACTTCTTACGATTAAAAGATATTTATTAAAATCCAACATGCTATGTCGATGAGAACTGATACGCAAGAACCTTCTCTGTAAACAAGCAGGAGATCCACTAACAAGTTAGATCGGTAGCTGAAATCTCTACGGGGGCAGCGAATCTGCTGATAAATAAAAAAGACCTTCAAAAATTACTAAACACCGCCCATGACATTTGGCATAAACTTTATTGTGCCTATAAAACAGCTCACGACTTTTATTTCACTGAACAGAATTCGCATCAAAATCACGATTGCGTGGAGAGCCACGCCCATGCGACTCCAGATGATCGCAGAAACGTATTGTTAAAGATGACATAAACCTGTGTTTTTGCTATTGGAACATACAACATACTATGCATTCTCACATAAATAGAATTTACACGGACCAAAATATTGGCTAGCATGTACACCATTACAGTAACAGTATTGGTAATTTTTATGTTTACCAACCGGAATATCGGGTAGTCGTAAGAGGGATATTCCGGTATACCGGGAGGCGTGTCAGCCCTACACTCTGATCACGGGGGTACGGCTTATGAATATTTTTCTATGCGGAGATTATTATGAAAACGGTCTCGCTATGCACCATATTGTGAGTTTTGAATGGCTGTCTGTTTGTATTTCAAATAGATATGAATGTACACGTTGAAGAATTTAACAATGAGTTAAACTGACTGTTTACTGTCTCTAACTCTAGGAGTATTAAAATCTTAGAATTCTGTAGGCTTAATATGGCTTAATAAAAATAAAAAAAACACGACACAACTCCGTTTCGTTTTATTGCGATTTGTTGAGAGACTAACACGTGAATGACGTATTGGTCTCTCGATCAATCACACATAACAATATTAAACGACATCATCTTACGAGTTGCATCTTTTTGCTACATTCTAAGCCCACTGGAATTGTCCTGAAGGAAATTGAAAGTTAAATCTTAAATGTGGTTGAGATAGGCACAGAATCAGATGGCCAGTGTCCTTTAGCCTATTGGTTATTTGTGAGTAATCTTAGCTGATAGTAATTATAGATATTATTAGTTTTAATTCTGATTTAAATTTGTACATTGTAATTATATTGTCAAATTAATATTGAACACATTTTGATACAATGAATTATTCTGAGATTGATGATATGGAAGAATTCAAAGTTAATTTACGTACTCGCAAAATAAAGTAACCTCGTTACCAAAGATAATATCTTACTGCATGATACTTCATCATCATCAATACCTCAATATAAAAAAAACACCATTTTTAATTAAAAAAAAACTTATTTGATTAAAATAAAATTTTGATTAAAATACCGTAATTGTGCAGAAATAATGTCGTTAAAGGCCAGTAAAACAAAGTCGACAAATACATGGAATAAACATAATTAATCCATGCAACATAGCTTTGACTCTGTGAGCATATCCAGGTAATACCTAATCAGGACCAGGTAATACCTGAATGGTCGAAATTCTAACACAAGCGATACTAAATATACAAGAACTACACACATAGACCAATCCTGACTCCGAAACCTCTCAGTCGTTGAGGAGGCGCGTGCCGCGAGGAGGCAATGGGTCACACAACATAGTATATGCTTTGTATTTAGTATATAATTAATTTGAATCCACAAAGGAGTCCCTAAATTGGCAGAACACAAACTACCCAAATCGATTGATTAATAATTATTAAACAAACATTTTCGTTCGGTTTGATAACCGTTAATCCATTATACGGTGAGTAGCGGTATCGTAAATCATAATTAACTGAGATAACGTCAAACGCGCCCATTTCGCAACCGAACTGGGTCACTAGCGTCACGTGCTTGTCGGCATGAGGATTACAACCGTAATTTTGGTGATCGTCTTTGCACTTGTTGGTTATTATTAAATTAGGAAGATCTAGAATTTTTTAAGACAAATATAACATACATACATATATATACACTCACGCCTTTTATCACCGAAGGGGTAGGCAGAGGCACAACTAGTGCACCCACTTTTCGCCATGCATATTCCGTCCCATGATGTGATAGGGGGCGAGCCTATTGCCATATCGGGCACATTTTCCAGACTCCGGGCTGATACTGAATAGAAAAATCCAATATCACTTTGCCAGACCCGGGGATCGAACCCGAGACCTCAGCCTTGCAGTCGTACCGTAAACTACGCCACCGAGACAGTCAATGCTCTTGACAATTCTATTATAATTGGAGAGACTATCGAAATGGCGATATTTTTGAATGCTTGTCCTGGGAATCCAACTTCTGAGCTCAAAGGATTTGGCATGTACGGTGCCAACTGGAATGATGAAGTAAAAAAAAAACATTGAAAAAATATTAAAATCGTTGCCCCCCATTGTTCCAGTTTAGAACTGCTAGATACCACTATTCCTTTCTACTGCCACGGGCATTAAATATTGTAATTTGAATTGAATGCGCAAAGGTTTTACTTCACAATAGGCATCATTAGGCGGCCATGTTGGATAGAATATTTTGACAGTCACTCATTGACGGTTATTAAGACAAATTGTCGATTGACGAGTCATTTGTCAAATTATAAAGACGTCTGATGGACACGCACGTCTGATATGTGTATAGACTGGACATCAGGCTAAAATTTTTCGTCCAAAAGTTATTGTGATTGTTGTGTTATAAGTGATTGAGTTACTGACGAACAGGCTCAAAATTTTTGTATGAACATTTTCCCAATGCCCGCTCTATGGATAGGTTCGTGGTAAACGTGTATGTTATTTCTAGAATTTCTATAAATACGTTTACACATATTTTACTCTATGTAATAGTGCATCTGCATCGAAATCCGATAAAACGTTTTAACGTGACGCGCGACAAAAAATTCAGCCTCTAAAATTTAATGACATTGAAGAAAAATGTTTGGGTTTGTTAACTCGTTTATCAGCCAAGTGATTAAATAATAAAAATTCGTGCTATATTTTAAAATAGAACTCTCATACCTAGGTTCTACAAAACAAATTCAAACCTCAAGAACTCAATCTAGATTAAAGTTTGTAACTCCTTGGACGTATTCAATGGAAACGTTGCGAAGGAGATAGTTAAATCGGGCACAAGTCCGAGTAATCCACAAGGGATTTGCTTGGAAAACTAACCCGTCTCGGGGCTCACGGTGGTGTTGCCAGATATTTCATTTTAGCGCAATGTATAGTTTTCCGATTTCCTCACATGACACGTCCCAGACGCCGAAACGTAAGCTATTTCATGTAAATGCCTTGAAAACTTATGTCAATATACAATAAATCCTACGCATGGTATGTGTGGTGCGGTTGAAAGCTGTCGATGTAATTCGCGATGTATTTCCCTCAAGCTAGCTTTTATTTAAATTTAGGTATTTGGGAAACATCTCTGGCAACACCAGTTCTCAGCTTAATCAAAAGTAACGGAGACGGCTTAACCCTCCCGACGTTTGCCTCAACACGAGATTGGATGTGCCTTTAGAATTCTAAGACGAAAAATATACCTAGATTGAAGCTGTATAGGATCAACATTGTAGTAATCTGTTTGTCTGCGAAGGCCAGGGGAATGTGTTTTGGAATCAGCTGAATGCACGGGCTAAATGAAACTGTTTTTATAACAAAGGCTGGCAAGCGGGTAAGTGGATTACCTGATGGTAAGTGATTACTATTAGCCATGGAAATTCATACCAGAGGAATTGAAGATGTGTTGTCTTTTCATGAAAGTACTCAACTACTTTGGGGGGATAGTAGGATGATATTCGGTCCAGTAATAATCATCTCGCTGGTCATCGATATCCTGAAGATACAAATAAATATTATATCTCACGAAAGTGTCTCGTAGTTCTAATCTACGACATAAAACTTGTGTCTTTATTTGGGGTCAGGATTTACCTATGTGTGTTTGTTCGGTGTATTTGGATCTTAAATGAGAATATACTAACTTATCTACTTTTGTGTTTTATCACAAACGACCAATTTATTTGTCAGTAAAGTCAATTGTTACTTTTGCTTTAATGACGTTTGTATTGTGGAAACTCATGCCTTTTACTTTAGGCGTTACTTTTACCGTTCATGAAGAAGCCAGCAGTAAAGAACAATGCCCACCTAACTAGATTCTATTCGAATTTCGAAATTCATGTGTTTGCTCCCGGCGCTTCTGGCATGCGACGCCCACATGCATGACAATGGGACGAGGGAATTTGTCTGTACGTGACCCGCATGGCAAGTCGTGAACATGTACACTTCACACTTTCTGGAAACACAGATCACGATAAAGGATCACTGGCGTTCGGATTATTTTTTGTGATGGATTCTTTATGGAACGGTTTTGATTGTCATCAGTTTTTACGTGTTTCGTGATTTGGGTGGAGACTGGAGGGTATTGCTATGTATACGATGTTGAGTGTTAACACCGGCTTACGATCATAGGCGTATATAGAGGGGAGGCCATAGGATTTTGAAACATCCTACTACTACTATAAATTTTTAAAAGGACCAAATTTATCAAACTGCAAGTACACAGAACTCATTTTAATTTTAGTCTTTTACTGGTGGTAGGTCTCTCATTATGTAAGACTCTGTAAGAGGCCGTCTGGGTGGGAACCACCGCAATGTCTATTTCTACCGCCAAGCAGCAGTGTGCATGCACTGTTGTGTTTCGGTTTGAAGGACATTGTAGCCAGTATAACTACTGGACATAATGAGACTTATAAAACATCTTATGTCTCAGGATGACGAGCGCAGTGGAATGCCAAACAGTACTTTGTAAGTCAAGGTGATGGATGGTGTTGCTACTGTTTATGGGTGGTCGTATCGCTTACCATCAGGCGAACGGCATGCTCGTCTCGTCATTAAATGCAATAAAAAAAAAGCACTCCTCCCCTTTGGAAAATTAATCTTGGTACGTCCATGCTTACAGTTATACTCTGAAGGCATATACGCAGTGGTACGATAAATGCACCAAAGCTTCACTGATCTTATTTACCTCGTGTGTCATGTTGGGTGAGTCTATTACAATCAATTTCAGATAAGACTATATAACTTTCAATTAGGTATACATACGTATAAAGTTGTCATAACATTAAGAATTCATTTTACCCAGGTATTTCTACTAATACCTTTTGTAATACTCTCCGATCCGTTACATTCCAATGCGCGTGCTAATACAAATGAACAGGTATAATGTCGGGAGAAAAATAATCGGAGCCGCGGTCAGAGTAGAAATCCAGAGGGCCGCGCCTGCCAACTGTACGGATATATCGCGAACTTTAGCAGGGCTGTCAAAAAAATTGTCCGACCTTGTCAAAAAATGGCTGCGTGGAATGTATTTGATGAGAAGCTAGTTTTTAACATTGAGGTTGCGGATTCATGTGCCCTTGCGTTAAAAACAGCCTTTTAACAAATATTTTATTTTAATAAAACTGTTTATAGAAGTAAATAGTCAAATGGAATACGATCCCATTTTCCAATTAGTAAACTTAACCACGTGGACGATAGCCTAGTTGGGAATGGAACGGTCTGCAGAGACAATGTCCGGAGGTTCGAAACCCAAGGCACACACCTCTGACTTTTCGAAGTTATGTGTGTATTGTTTATCAATTATCGTTCACTATAACGGTGAAGGAAAACATCGTGAGGAAACCTACATACCTGAGAATTCTCGATAAGAATTTCGAGGGTATGTGAAGTCTGCCAATCCGCACTAGGCCAGCGTGGTGGACTAAGGCCTAAACCCTCTCAGTAGTAGAGGAGGCCCGTGCTCAGCAGTGGGCAGCATATAATATAGGGCTGGTATTATATATTATTATATAAACTTAACCAGTCCATATTATGTTAATTGCAAATCTATACTAATACAATAGTGCCAACCCTATACGCACAGTTCGATACCGCATTAACTTAGGAATGAAATAAAAATACTAACTTTTTTAACGGGCCCGCATATTTAACAGCTTTGAGCGCCGTCGAATTTATTAATATGACGTTGAAATAACACGGCGAGGATAATGACTACAAATAAAATTTTGTTAGACATTCCTTATCTTTACTGCAATCTGACTACGGAATGGACGCAACGGGTCGGAATAAACTGGGAGTTTATGGGAATGGGGAATTCTTTTATGTCCTTAGGGCTATATTGAAAAGTAAATATATTATTTATGCAAGTAAATGACAAGATCAATAGGTAACAGTAGCAACGTTATCCAGAAATGTTGATTTATGAAGGTCTGTTATACAATGCGCTCATTTGGCATCTGCAGTGAAGATTAAATGTCGTCAGTCAAGTATCTGCTGCTTCACGTCAAAGTTACACAAGCATTTCCGGACAGATACGACCTGGCGTCCTTCAAAAAAAAGAGCGTATTCCCACCTAAAAGGCCGGCAACGCATCTCTATGGCCCCGGGTATTGCAGATGTCCATGGGCGGCGGTGATCACTTACCATCAGGTGAACCGTTTGCTCGTTTGCCACCTATACCATTTAATTCTAATTAATTCTATTTTTAAAACAAACCATAAGCAGCTCGTATGTAAAGCAAAACCTTTTTTAATTCATTCGAAAAAAAAATTCGGTTCCCAAGCCCCTGATACATTTTTAGTGATTCATTTGCCATAAAGCCGAAGCGGCATGGCAACGCGACCGGAATTTATATTATTTTTTAAATCATCTATGATACAATAAAACGTCAACTCATCTATCAAACGGGCAGTTACGAATTCCGCAATACCCAGGGAATTATAATAAACTTCCTTATAGGTATCGTTTTCATAAATTATTCGTTTCGAATTATATTTTTCTCATTTTTATGGTAGAATCGATAATCCTACTAATATTATAAACGCGAAAGTTTGTAAGTGTGGATGTATGGATGTATAGATGTCTGGATGTCTGGATGTATGGATGTATGGATGTTTGTTACTTTTTCACGCAAAAACTACTGAACGGATTTCGATGAAATTTGGCACACGGATACATTATGTCCTGGATTAACACATAGGCTACTTTTTATCCTGGGAAAATATAAAGCGGGACTTTTATCCCGGGAAAACTCATTCACGCGGGCTTAGCCGCGGGCAAAAGCTCGTAGCTTATAATATATCTTTAGCTTTACTAAAATCGTATGTGTGGTTTCGTTACATATTATTTTCGTACAGTCTAATTACTCACAAGCAGAAATATAGGCCGGCAACGCATCTCTATGCCCTCTGGTATTGCAGATGTTCATGGGCGGCGGTGATCACTTACCATCAGGTGAACCGTATGCTCGTTTGCCACCTATATCATAAAAAAAAACACCCGGAAATATCCTCCAAAGATCTCGCGTATAGCTTATCATAAGAAAACCTATATCAGTTCCAGAGCGATAACCTATAAACTCCATTAGACAATTTATCAGAGAAAGTTCATACTCGTTCGCGAAAGTAAAGCGTGCATTAAACTATCCATAACCTATTTCGAAACACTGCAAGCGGGAATGCGCCTGAGCGCCTTTAATAATAAGCCGCCGGTCGTTTTGTCCGTTTTTTGGTTTCGCAAGTGGCCGGCCAGATTCCCGCCAGATAAATAAAGGATGACGCACTCGCAAATTCTTTTATAATTAGACAATCCGGCCGTGTGATGCATGCCGAGGTACTGGACGGCGGAAAAGCGAATCGAGGGATGTTATTGGGGTTAAATATTGCTTAGACCCCGACAGACTGTTCGGATTTTAGTAAATATAAAAATAATTGGTATTATTTTTCATAAATTTAATTAAAACATTATACAGTAACAAATATACCTAAATCATTTATTATTCTAGACTTTAAATACGCGGTTATAAAAAGAGCTATAAGGCGCGATTATAAAATTAATAACGTATTGTTTCAATTCACGCGTCACTTAAGTATAACTTATGTTCTAGAATAGGCATTTATTTTCATATTATGTTGGCATTACAATGCCGTTACGTAGGTTGTCGGCGTACCCGCCCTGTGGATTGGGGGCGTTTGGAGAATTTCACCACGGTATCCTCTGCCTGTCGTAAAAGGCGACTAATAGGGGCCACCGGGAGTCACGGGTGGGCGGCAGGGGGCTGTCCGTCCTTAGTTTTGTGAGTTTTAGCACATTGTTGTGACCCCCGTGATGGACGGCAGTGTGGCAGGTAGGCCTCACGCTGCCGTTGACGCTGAGAGCGTCCTTCGGTGCGCGGGGGCTTATGAGCCCCCCCCAAAATAGGAGACGGGCCGCACCAGGCGGCACCGCGCAGGGGCGGTTGTGGACGACAACTTAGACATTAGTCAGAGGAAGCCCGCAGCCGTCCCTAATGCGCCGAAGATGGCCACCGCGGAGTTTTAGTTGGTATGCCGTGCGGTGTACATAGGTTAGGGACTCGGCCCGGCGGTCGCCCGACGTTTTCTATCTCTCCGGGCGGCTCAACGCCGGTTCGTAAGGCACGGTGAACCCAACATAACCGCTCGGTCGCCCCCCACGAAGGCCGGGTGGTAGTGGTAACGCACTTTCTCCGCGAAAAAAAAAAAAAAAAAAAAAAAAAAAAAAAAAAAGGTTGTCGGCGTACAATAATTGACTTTATAAAGTAGTCACATATTTTAATCATAAATCGTAAAGCGTAGCATAAATATTTATACTGGACTACAGATATAAATGTTGTTTAAAAATAATAGAAATAACTCGGCGTTGAATGATATCATTGAGCAAACAAATATAAAAAATGAATTACAAACCTATTTTAATGGCGACTTGTTCTACATTCCACGAGTTTATTGGGACCTGCAGGCCCTACGAATATGCCCTGAATGTTTCCCTGGTAGGAAGAACCGGAGCCGGTGCCGCGTCGGGAAGATTGATTGCCGAGAGAGTCTGAACGGGTTAATTACGGGCATTTGGTGGAAATCCAAGTTTGTAAGGCAACCGTGGCGTGTGTAACTTTTGAACGGTAATTTCTGTAATTGGAAATAAATTTCGGTTGTACTGTGAAAGCGCAGTGGATGGGTTGGTTGTCAAAAGAAATAACAAAAATACTTATGATTTATTGTTACGAGAATGAGACAGAGAATTTTATTTTACGCGTCAATAACCCCCTATGGTTCAAGACCCTCAGCACGCTCTGAGAATGGCATTGTTGATTGTACTATTAGACCTAAATTATCTCTTGACGAGTAAAGAGAAAGTACATCTCATCCGCACACATTTAATTCTAATACTGCGCTAAGATAAAAATTTCGATGTCATTGATCAAGGAACTTTCTGTACTATAACCAGCCTCAAAAGACAAAGTAAATATTTCTAGATCACACAATCATTTTCGATGAGATCGTGACCATTGGTTGCTACATCTCTTTTTTTTTTTTTCTCGCGGGGAAAAAACGCACTGGGGGGTGAGTGGATGGTTATGTTGGTTTCACCGATCTAACGGCCCAATGTCGACACTCGGGAGTATGGCATCATCCGAGCGAGCATTGGACCGAGTCCCTAACACTATGTACACTCTACACCGGCATACCAACCAAAACCCGCGGTGGCCTTCTTCGGCGCCTACGGGACGGCCCCGGGGTATGGTTGCTACATCCCTGACACTGCTTAATAATTATAACTAATATCCTTAACCCTTTACTTATTGTTAAAGAAAGACCCGAAGAAAGTCATGAGGTATTCCATACATGATGTAATAAGTAATTTATATTCAAAAGTGTGACAGGAACTGAAATCGACGGAAGGCGAAGATATGGATCGATATTCGGCGTGGGAATGTTCGACTCGGCAACAGCACAAAAAATTAAGTATTTTAAAACAATTTGTATGATCCCGATGGAAAGTTGTCTAATCCATAATTATAAAATAAGGATGAAAGGCGAGAATAAAATCGCGATATATTTCGATATCCCTTATATTTTCATTCACTTTTTCGTTGTTGTAAATATACCTGAGTCGATACAGATCTACAGTATTTTAAATGATACTTTCGATAAAATTGTAAAGGCATTCGCCCTCAGTCCACATGTCTCGGTGGTCTCGACCAAGTGCGAAGTAATCGAGAGGCACATGTCAAGCTATTAAACTCCTACAACAGACCGTTGTACTCACCGGAAAGAGGAATCGCTCGAACAACTCGTCACACACTAGTAACCCTTCCTGCGCGAGAAAGTATCGATTCGAAAATCGAATAATCGATCATGATTGACGCATTTAATCGATTATGTTTTTATGAGAATACGGTATTATGATGATATGAATATTTATAACGGGGAAGTGTTTAGTATAAACGTGCAAGCGTGTTATAAATGCTGCACTTCGACAACAGAAATTGATATTACATCTATGATTTATGATGAAAAATAATAACTATATATCGATGGCAGCTTAAAGCAGGAGAAATAGAGGAGAGGGATTAACAGGATCTCCGTAAATTTTATAGAATATACGAAACGCAATCGCGAAGCTACTATTTCTCGCCGGTTTTCTGTAGTCATAACTATTCATATTCTGCCAAGTACAATAAAAATTATCCAATGTCATGGGTTTTTTAATACATCAATGAATGTCATGGTAAAATAAAATAAAAGTACGTTTCCGAACACATGCGGCGGAGATACGAATGGGACGGGGTCATTCTCGCAATAACGACAAATAATATAATACTTTCAGAATATTTTAAAACCTGAAACATTTAAATTTGTTGTGTTTTGTTAAAATTAATCTCTTAAGTAACTTGAATTTGTGGCTTTTTATTTTAAGTAAACGGGTGAATGCACTCATACCGATAAGTTTTATTGTTGCAGCAGCTAACGACTCCGACCTTACTTTAAATTAACAACTGATTATAGGTGCTAAGTTGGTACAATGTAGCTAATTCAAGGTCACATTGGTTCTAAATAGTACACGTGGAAACCTAGGTTTTATATCTGTAAAATCGAATCATCATTCACTCACCAATTTTAAAATTTAATGAATTATAATTTGCACTCGATGGACACAATATAAACTCCTTACAGAATGTAGGCTTCTCTCAAAAGGATTTTGCGGAATCCATCGCGAGGACGACGTATCATATAATAGAGATTAATTTCTCATCCAACATGTGCCTTTTTTTTAAGAATATTAACATAATATTTATTAAGAGAAGCTATAGCTTAGCCGACAGGAGACTGACTTCCGAGACGAAGGTCCTTCAGTCGATCCCATCTCCAGTCACTGATACTCAAGGACAGGTATAAAATAGATTTAACATATCATATTATTAAGTAACTTAACTAGTTCAGAATAATAACCATATCTAAATCTATCAAGATACACATATATCGTCATACCCATAGAGATTTTAAAACTTTAATCCTAATAGCCAATACATTAAGCCTGACCGCGGCGCTTTGATGACTTCATTTACTCGATTATTATTTATCATACAAAAAGAGAGGTCTCGCGGGTGGTCCATATGATTACAACTTCTATCCCGTTCGCACTAGACACCGTACTAATATAACTCATCTTTAAACGTAATCCGTCGAGATACGTGCGAGTAAACAGTGAGTTGGTGGATTATCTTGAGTTTTATTATCGGTGTTCGTTTTTGATGAGTGGATTTTTGTTAATCTCTTTAATGATCGACATTGTATTTAAGTTTTTAACGTAGTAATGAAAAAAATATGTCTGACTTGAGACTCGAACGATTAACCAGGGTTTCTAAATCGTATTCTTAAAGTAAAGCAAGAGCACACAGAAAGTTTGAATTCACTTTCGTTGTGATTGTGATTCCTTGCATCAAAGTCGTTCATAGTAAACATTTAAAGTAGTATAACATAAAAATCCTGAGTTATTTGATAGTAGCCCTCATTTGACATATCTGTCCATGGATAATTTTGTGGTTCGCTGTCGGCGGGTATTTTTCGAAGCAATCTATTTCCACGCTGGTGGTCGAGCCGCGGACCATTGTCTCCACAAATAAATGCTCATTACACACACACTCTTGACCGAAATAAACTGCACGCTTACTTAATGACAAAAAAAAAATATGGAAAAGAGATGGTCTAAAATAAGTGTATTAATAATCACTCGTGGCGCCAGGGAGCCATTTTTCATTACGCTGCTTATCTCTGTAGCGAAATAGACTGATAATGATGACTCGTAATTTTACTTAGCTAAAGTGTTTTTAATTGATTTTTGTGGTTAGTTTCTGTAAGAACGAGGATTAAAATTATCAATAATGCATCTTGTTTTTGAAAAACATCTAATCTTAAATAAGTTCAATTAAAAAATATTTCCATAACTTGGTAATGAAATTGTACAATTATTCTCTGTTCAAACATACGTATTCCTCGTGTGAGTGTTCGAGAATTTCTGAGAGTTTTAATGATGGAGTATATTTATCAATGTAGGTAGTAGGCACAATAGCATTTCATTAATATTAATATCAAAATCCTGAACAAAACATTGAATACAAATTCAGTCGACATCAAATCGCATTCTCAGGACCGACAATCTTATTTCCCTAGGCGCAATTACCAACATCATTAAGGTGCGTAATCAAAAGCCCTTAATAAGAGCCCTTTGGCAGTGTTTCGGGTCTGTTTTAAATCTCGATTTGTAAAGAGGGTGGGCAGAGGCGAAAATATTAACGCGTTAGTAAGTGGCCGGGGTCCCGTGAAATGATTGGCTCACTTTACTTTGCGATAACGACTCCCCTCGGGTTTGAATTTGACAGGTTTTTTATGCTTCCGTTGTAGAAATGGGACTGTCGGAATTGTACTGTTAAGGTGGCATTTGTTGATTTGTTAATTTGTGTTGCCGCTTTCATCAAGAGGTTCCACTTTTAGGTAAGTGTGACGCTTCTTTCAATTATTATTGATACATAGTTTCATTTAATATTTGAATTCATCTATTTAACACCCTCTAAGGTTAACTGCTGCTATACCCTCCTTCTGCCTTCTTTATTCCCGCTTTATGATACAGTATGCCTACATGCATACATTCTTCACTTTACCCGGTCTTCATCGTCCCTTAGAGTAAAACCTTTATAATTTTTTTTCTTTACTCATCTACGTAACCATTTTATTGGGAAAACTGTCCAAATGAAATCGAGAGTGTTAAAATTGAAGCCGGCACTAGAATTTCAATATCAATGAAACCGTCGTTCACGCAACCGAAACCGAGCGAGAGTCGCGTGTCGTGGCGCTATAAATCATCAGATTATCATAACTTTGAACGTGTCGCGTCTAATTGTGTATTCATATATCACGAAACGCTAGTAGGGGCTAAAGTGTGGAAAACAATGAATTCTTGAAACTTTATTTAATTGCGATTCGCTGTTTATAATTTAAATGATTAATGTGAACGTAATATACAAAGTTAAAGTTTACATATCATCGAAATAATTCTGTTTTTAAAGAAAAATTACACACATGATTGTTCTACTTCGAGATTGAACCTACGACCTCACTGATTTCGCATAAACAAGGTCCTTTTAAACCAATGACGTGTATTTACTCTACGCAATTTTGTTAACATGAATAGTTCCCACAGACGAATTAATCGCCACATTTCCATCATAGCGAAAAGAATTAGGCAGTTCATCCGATTAACTGCTTTTCCATGCGGATTTGTTTCGGTCCAGATGCTTTTGTTGTTATTTGTTGTTTGGCCCAGATGTTAATACACTTTTAGATTAACGAATTCATAAACTATTGGACCATTGCTCTCGGTATTTTTATTTCTGTTTCTCACGCAGCTATCGGTATTATTAAGTGAAAGTGAGTTTAAATATTAAAATCTCAAAAGACGTTCAATTATTTCAAAAAACTTGTCACACGAGCGGAGCAGTGGGCTTAGAATGTGACACAAAGACGCAACTCGTAAAACGATGTTGTTTAATTTTGATGTTTGTGATTGATCGAGAGACCAATACGTCAGTCACGTGTTAGTCTCTGAACCAATCCCAATAAGACGAAACGGAGTCGTGACGTGTTTTTTTGTCACATTCTAAGCCCACAGTACTACTTATTTAATTTATATTAATCAAGATTAATCCTTATTAACATTACATAAAAGCACGTTATAATTAAATTTAATCCCACACTGCACTTTACTTCTTCAAAGCGTTTTATTTGTTTACACACTCAACAACCCTCACTAAAGGGTGCTTTTGCGGTTTCGAAACATCAGATTCGAGTCACATGTTCAAACTGTTTTTTGATCCTCGGGCCTTGGCAAAAAAAGTATCGTAAGCTATTAACGAAGGGCGTAAAATTTTATATTTTTCGGAACCCATCGCGTGACTCCACACTTTATTTTAAATCTTGACCTTTTTAAATTATAATTAGGGTCGTTGACGTCAGAAATGTTATTTAAAGTTAGAGTGTGTACAGGACCTTTGGGTTGGTTATTCTTGCGACAAGCCAAACTCAAATAATTTTCCAATAAATGTTCATGGCCTTTCTTTGAACTAATTACATAGAACGCATTGGGCACAGACCATGTATAGTACTTATAGTTTAAAGCTATTCACGATGGTAATTTGTGAGCGATCCATTTAAGTTATTGGTTTTAATGGCGTACCACAACAGACCGAATATCTCATACATTTGAATAGAATTTAAAACATCATAAAAATCTACTTTAACCTAATAACAGCGATCGATACTTCCAAACACTTAATATTAAACTGGCCATTAAGAGGGTTATTGTTTTATAAATATGTTTACCGTTAGTACATTGGCTGGTTGGGATCAATAGATCCATAAAGATAAACTATAAAACTATTATAGCGGCCAGTAATAATGAATACTGATATCTTAAATACTAGGTGGTCTCGGAGGGCTAAGTAGCAGTTCGCACTCTTGCTTATCCGTTCAAAGGATATTGAAATCATTGGCACGGTCAGTCTGAATCATCAGTAATGATTTCGTAGATAAGATTCCAGCATGATGAGTGCAGATTTAAGGTCTTGAAAAACGGTACCAGATAACCTATAATCGCGCTTTCAAATAAATTCGTGCGTAATTTATTTATATCTGTATTGTGATGCTCTCGCAATTCCGGTCAAAATACCGTTCGATCCTCTTAAATAAATCTAAAACTACAGTAGTTCTATAACGAAAATGCTAAGAATTCCCGTTCAAAGCAAATAATTCCAATTACATTGCGCTTATACCTTACTTTTAATTAATCTAACGAACTGGAACCATACGTTCTACGGGGTAACATTAAATAGTAATTTTATATCCGTTTCTTGTCGAGATTGTAAGCTCTTAATGTCGCAATTATTTAAGATTCGACTCGGTTGCAACATTATTACTAGCTAATGGCAAATGAAGGTGGCAATCTAACTAAGAGGAATAAAATAAAATGTGATGTCATGTCCGACAAAAACCACAATATTTCTAAAACTACGCCAGTGAAAGAATAGTCAAATAAGAGATAATGGTAATACAGTCTTTAAATTTTTCTCTGGAATGATTTATAAAATATTTTAGCATATTTAATCTTTAGTAATTTGGATTACGCGATAAGCACAAAGCAGTTAGTTCAAAACATAAAAAGCCCGAGCATTTTTTTAAATGCGGCCTTGAATCGATTAATCAGTTTTTTTCAATATAGTACATATTGTTTAGTCAACAAAACAACTTAAACTGTTAAGACTGACAAATCTAAATTCTTAGTCTTGGGAAGCAAGGCACAAATTAGTCGTATATTGTCGGCTGCGCCACAAATAAAAATTAGAGGGGAATATCTGGAAAGGGTGGATACAGCGCGTAACCTGGGACTGATTATCGATCCAGAACTTCACTTTGAGGCGCATATAAATAACGTCATTAAGAACTGTTTCTATAGGCTTAAATTATTATATCGCTTTAGGCAGTACTTCAGTATTGATTTAAGAAAGAGGCTTGTAGATAGTCTAGTTCTTTCAAGGTTGAATTACTGTGATTCAGTGTATGGCCCATGCTTACTATCGCGGACTGACAAACTGATACAACGGGTGCAGAATGCTTGCGCGAGATTTTGTTTTGATATTCCCAGTCGTAACCATATCACTCCTTTTTTAAATGAGGCTAATATTCTCAAAATGGCAGCTAGAAGGGAAGTACACATGGCCAGTTTACTGTTTGGTGTTATAAAGACTAAAAAGCCTATGTACCTCTTTGATAAATTAGAGTGGAGGGAAGATAACTTTTCATATGGCACCCGTTCCATTTCGAAACCTTTATCGATACCTCGTTACCGGACTTCGGCATTTAGGGGGTCCTTTAAATATGCCGCCACTCGCTGCTGGAACAATATCCCACCGCCATGTCGATCTAAAAACAATAAAATTACGTTTAAATTTCACTTTAAGCGATATTTATTGCAGGCCCAAAAGCAACAGTTTTAATACTATTGTTTTTAATCACTTACCTCTATTGTATAGATCGCATGGTGATTTGGTGGTTAATTAGTACCATCCGCAGTCCAGTTTAGCGTTTACATTAACTTTTATTCCCTTTCCATAATCTGTTGATATTTGTACGTATTGATTTATTATTTGCAGTGTCCGTTACATCCACCGCACGATTCCCGGTGCAGATACAGTTGGAACTCACCATTGTTTCATGTTATATTTTATTCATATATATGTATTAATGCTCAATGTAATGCGATCGACCGGCGCTGCCTACGCGCGGCTCGCCACTGATCGCAGATGAGCTCGCCACTGTGTCGCCACTGAGCTGTTACGTATTTGTTGATTTTTGTATTTATGTGTTTATTTTTGTAATCAGTAGCGTTCGTAAATATCATTGTAGTTGTTTTTTAAATTTATTTTATATGTGTTATAGTATTTGATAATTTTGAATTTATGTATATGTTTTAAAAAAAAAAAAATTTTGTTACCGGTTTGACGTCTGTCCACGTCACATGGGCATCCCATTGAAAACCAGCGCTCCGGTACTACATTGGTGGTACCGTGGCATTTAGCTGAATGGGAGGCCCATTGTTGGTACAATAATTGCTTTTATTTTTCTACTTTATAATGTAAGATGTGTTTGTGTTGTGTGCAATATTGTACCAATAATAAACTTCTTCTTTCTTTCTTTCTTTCTTTCTAAGTTACAACAATATGTGAATAAACAATAAACGATTACAATTACAAAAAACTTTCGCTTTCAATAGACAATGAGTGCTCAAACAGAAAGACCGCACTTCATACATGCAAATGTAAATGTTTCAACAAAAACGAAACATGTGCGCTAATACAATAGATTTTCTGCTAAACGGGCTCGAAAAAAACTTCTAACAGAATAAAACGCAGCGCGGCACAGCGAGGAATATACAGAGCACTCACTGATTAAATAAACACGATAGGTTATTGTTTGGATTATCTATAAATGGAACTGAATCGCATAGATTCTCAGCAATATCCATCGCCTCAATAGTGTACAGAGGAGGACACCTGCAACGACATAGACTGATCCACGAGTCACGATACTAAAAACATGATTGCAATTATTTCAAGGTCGTCATCCAAAAATAGATACGAGTGCAAAAACCTATAAATGTGAATATTAGGCCATTAATTTCGGCGACGCATCTGTCGTGGGTACAGTCGGCAAACGTTTTATCTACTATTGTTACTCATGCAGAATGCGAAGCCAGACTATAATTTGCAGTTTACACTCAGCGCTTACACGCAGTCGTAAAAATTCTTGGTGTATGAACAATTTTAATACCTAGACTGACATCACTGGAAGATCAAAGAGTATAGGTCTTTGCGACCAAATTTAATATTTCAACTTCGTGTTCGCAGTCCTTTCGTGCATTTTATTGCGCTAAGAACTATTATTACATCTATTTTAAATGTGATTCAACGTAAATTTTATGTAGCAATGAAGGATTACTGTTTTAGAGTTTTGACTTTAAAATCCATCACATTGTATAACTTCGGAAACGAAAATAACAGTCTATTTTTGAGTACATAAAAATATTGAGCCTGAAGTTTAAAGCTATCTTAGCTTTCTATCTACCTCGAAATTTAATAGAGATTAAATACACACATTAATTAATTGCATGTAGTGCTATGGCATTAACTGGTGACTGGCATCCATGGCAATGCAATTGGCATAAACTTAACGTAGTTTGTCTCAACGACTGCCAAATCCTAGACTAAGTACCGAACAATAACGTGTAGTTAACATTAAGGCGTCTTCTAAAGTACTAACGAGTAATGCCCGTTTCGTCTTCTAGACGTCCCAATCAATCAATACGAACAGACGTTGCAAAAAATATCCATTTGACCTTTAAACTTGAAGCTGTGTACAGAGATATATAAATATATAAGACTGAAATAAGCGCTTTATTTCTAAATAAAAATATTATTTACATAGCGCAACCTTGTAGGCGTAAGTAAAAGTGGAAAGTGTAGGCAGAAGATCAAGGCTAGTATAATAATCTATATAAAATTATTGTTTTATTGTTATTAGTAGAACAATATTATAGGCGTGTAAGGACTATGTTTCATGCTGCCTCCTGCACATATTACTGTAATATAAATAAATGCTAAAATAATTCGCATTTTACGTCACCACAAAACCTTTCAAGCAGATGATCAATACGATCTTGTTCACATTCAATAAATAACAATACCCGCATCCGTGGTCCCGCCCTTCTGTACAACATTGTGACTTCGCCGGGAAGCGACATCAACGGGACGTGTCAATCGACTAGCTCGTTACCGGCATATCTCTGTCTTGGGACAGTTTTCAGGATACTTATCTAATTATATTTTAGAAACAGTAATTCCGAATGTATAGTTATTGACTTAATTTTTGGAGTGAATCATTTTTCTCTGTATGAAACTGATTGTTTAAAGTGTTAATTTTAGGAATATTTTATTTATTAGAGCACAGAGTTTGCAATTTATTTTCATTTTAAAGACATTCGGAAAGTCCCAGACGCCATACAAACTCAATGACTTATTACCTAAGGTTCCATCTTTTACAATTACAATCCATCAAGAATGAACCTACTTATTAAAAACTCCAATCAAAACCTAATCCAGCTTATTGAAAGTGCAGAACATAATTTCCACCTGCTTTCAACTTATCAACTGGATAACGGTATTGAAGTTAAATGGAAATAGTTCAGAGTACATTCCCGACACGGCAACGAGCGCATAGTTACGTCTTCCCGGAACTTTCTCAACTTCCAGTTCGGAAATGAGGGGCTATCTACCCTAAGAGAACGGAATTGTTTTAAAATAATCGTGTAGTAAATCAGTTGGCATTGAACGGTTAAAATAGGTCACGACGTTTGATAGCACAGTTTTAATATTTTGTGCGGAACAAACTTTAAACAAACAACTTAGTTTTGTGGTAATTTTTTGTTGATATGGTGTCTACTTATTATTCAAACTTTGTTTTTGAAGTTATACTTCTTCTGGCGGGTTAGGGAAAAATGATGAGAGTAAATTTTTTCGATGCGCGCGCACACCGTCACGAAAAACCGACACCCTGAAGTTAGCTATGGTCAACATTTTAGTTTTGAATTTTGAACGTAGAATAAGGCGAAAGATATTGAAGTTATACTTCTTTTGGCGCGTTATTTAAAAAGATGTTTATCTTGTTACGCCAAAGAAGTATCACTTCTAACGCATGTACATAAGTACACACACACTTTTTTATTTATATTAAGGCACGTCAGGAAGCGAAAATATAAATAATGGCGCAGTGAGCCTCAACACCACCCAAAAGCAGTTATTACAAAACCCTCCATGGTTTACACCGCGCTATTCGCCCTAACACCACTTTAATGCTTACAATAACGCTACAATATTCCTTTATAATGCAAATTGTAAAGTGATTAATTTAACAGCAGCCGCATGACCTGATAGTGTTTGCGGCGGCGTGACCCAGTTGCTTTGTGGCAGGTGGCACAATGGCTCCTCTAGGGCTCTCCACGGATGCATTGACCTGCTGCCTATCTATGCAACTACACGGTAAATAAGTGATATTTAAAACAAATGTGGCTTTGCTGAGCGGACTTCAATGTGTATTTTTGCACGCTGTTTTATTAACACATTTTTTTTATTGCATCGAATGACGAGACGAGCATGCCGTTCGCCTGATGGTAAGCGATACGACCACCCATAAAGAGTAGCAACACCATCCAGCACCTTGACTTACAAAGTACTGTGTGGCATTCCTGCGCTCGTCATCCAAAGACATAAGCTGTTAAGTCTCATTATGTCCAGTAGTTATACTGGCTACAATGTCCTTCAAACCGAAACACAGCATTGCATGCACACTGCTGCTTGGCGGTAGAAATAGACATTGCGGTGGTACCCACTCAGGCGGACTCTTACATATGAGAGACCTACCACCAGCATCATACATTAAAGCTAGGATAAATAGCAGTGCAGTAACATGCAGTGCTTTCAAATTCATGCTTTGAAAGGCGTTTCTACTCTATAAGGACAGGTGGGTTGCTAGTCTTGTCAATTACAGGAACTAGCTAATCTGATAGGTCCTGAATCGCTTATTACAATCAAAGTGGTCAAATGGTTCAACGAACAACAAAAAACATAGTATTAGTAAGAACGGGCTAGTCCAAACCCAACTCCCTTCAAAATAATAGCGGAAAAAAAACCTATAAATCAATTCTTCCCATTGTAGACCGAAATTCCTCAGTCACACGAATTCATAGTGTGGGGTCAGGACTATGTATATTTTTTTCTTTGTTGAAGCATAATTCTTTCGATGTACAGTCAGAAGCATAAATATCAGTACAAAATCAACATTTCAAATCGCCTTTATACGCGTTAAGTTAAACCTAAACCTTTTTATCTTTGTTTGAAGTAAAGTAAATCAAGAAGTAAAAAAGAGAAAAAAAAGATTAGTAAGAACAAAAAAGTATGTATGCGATTTGAAATTTTGAATTTGTTCAGCTACTTATGCTGGTGACTGTACATGTGATTGCGCGGTGTCTCTCGTCGGCAGGGGTGTTTGTTTACTCTTTGAGCTTACTACGCGTACTAGCTCCCGCATTAATATAAATATTTGGTATTATATTTATAGTAGCGATTGTCTCGTGTCCCTGGGGTATTATGAGGGGAAAATGTAGTCGCCAGCATTTTTTTATTGTGGCCAGTAATACTGTAATTACCTCACTTGATAAGTGATCTCTGGTACCTTTTAACGAAAATGCTAGAGGTAGTAGTTGGTACGGTTAGGAAAAAAAATATAAACAAAATAAAATATCGAAATTTAGGTAAGGTCGAAATGTACTAAGCAATATTTTACAAACTGCTTCTGTGTCATTATCATATTGACATGAAATAGCAAAGCAGAACTCTAAGCATTAAGGCGCTCCCACACAGCAGTTATATAACGTTAGAGAATGTTGCGTAACATTTGTTATATAACTTTTTTAACTAATTGTAACAAAAGTTATAAATTGTTAGTGATGTTATACAACTTCATTTAACAAAATGTTATACGATGTTATAAAACGAGTTAAACCAGTGTGGGAGCGCTTATAACATATAACGTTCTTAACATATTGTAGTAAAATGTTACACACTGTTATAAAATGTTATCGTGCCACACAATGTTTATAATGTTATATAACTGCTGCCTGGGAGCACCTTAACATAAGCTTGTAAAGCATGCACATACATCATCTTAACTACCACAAAATTATATGTATGGAACTTCCATACAGCTTCAGTTCATAGGAACAAAGATGTCCACGGTCATACATATTGAATTACCAAGTTAGCCTAAACGTCTAGGTACACTAAATTTAATTTACGAGGCCGGGCCTCCCCAATGCTTTAAAATGTATACGTTATGTCCGGATTGAATCATAGCCGTCTGGTCGGTGCAAGATTTTTTACCTGTCTGCCAGGGCAAAAATATTCTGTGTTTTACTTTAAAGAGTGTAAGTCAATATCAGCCCGGAGTCTGGAAACGTGTCCGATAAATGGCAATAAGCCCGCCCCCTATTACATGGGACCTAACATAGCTGGCCAAATGTGTGTGGTACACCTCTGCCTACCATTGAAAAGGGAAAAAGGCGTGATGTCATGTATGTCCTTTGAAGAGTTATTGAATTACATTATATACTGTATTGCCGATTAAGCAGAGTTGAGACGTTACGGATTTATTGTGAAAAACCGGCCTTGGTCCCAAGCGGGGATAGTATTGGAAAAAAGTATTAATAACAATGATGTTCAAATTGACATTTTCGAGGATAGAAAACAAGGGGAGACGTGGGAGTGTCCATGCACTGAAAAAAGGAGACCCTTGAGTGTAAGTAAAACGAAAAAATAAACAAGAAATGTATAAACGGAAGTTCCAAAGTAATAATCCTATTGCAAATGATTATATTAGTATCTAATCTAATCTATTAACGCAATATCTCAATCTCGACGTCATAGTGACGTCATACGAGTCTGCGCCTATGTCTAAATTTATACGCGATAAGGATCGAACGTATTGATAATGTAATATGAATATTATCAGTATTTACGCGCGTAGTACATTTTATACCTCTAAGACCAATAAAAAAGTGCCTTAGAGAAGTGGTCCACGCAAATCCTCTATTCTCAATTTATTCAATCTCGGACGATCTCGAGTATGGCCTTTTACCTTTGAAGATGTGTATTGCAGAGATCTCTTGAACATTTTACCTGAAAATAAAAAAGGTCTTTATTACATTTGACAATTGAAGTCCTTTGGATTTCGGCGGATTAAGGGCTGGATCTCTGATGTTTCAATAAACTATTATCTAAGAATTTCTATTGAAGTGTGCATGTGCGGAACTTTGGCAAATGTACGCGAAGTTTGTGTACAGTCAAGTACATAGATCATAGTTAAAAAAAAATTTTAGTATAAAGTTTCGGTGTATTGAATCGCCCGGAGTTATACATACTACAGTGAGATCTTCATTTTCTTAAAAACCTGAGTTTATAACCATAGTGTTACGTAGCGGTCGTAATCTATACTAATATATAAAGCTGAAGAGTTTGTTTGTTTGTTTGTTTAAACGCGCTAATCTCAGGAGCTACTGGACCGATTTTGAAAATTCTTTCACTAATAGGATGGTACATTACTCCTGAGTGCTATAGGCTACTTTTTATCCCGAAAAACTTTTCCACGCGGACGGAGCCGCGCGCAATGCTAGTAAGACGATAAAAAGATTGTCATCACGGCACTTATACTTGCTTAATTCGCAAAGTCACTATTGCCACTACTATTTGTTAGCACCCTATCTTGCTAAACCTATTCTAGATCGAAATGCAGGGCAGTCTCATTACACTAACCAGTCCCCAGTCTTTAGAGTTTTGAGTGAGAAAGTATCGAAATTTGAGCAACAATATTTTATAAAAAAAATCTACAAATAAAAAATGCATCTACATTGCAATTCTGTCTGTACCAGTACTTTAAAACGACATAATACCTTTATTAGCAATCCGAGCACACAAACATCAAAGGATTTTTGCCCGTAATCCGTAGATGGGCGATATGTAACTTTGCGCAAAAAACCTGTGAATGAATTATCCACGGTTTTACGATTCGAGAAATTCTACACCGGATTTGGAAAAAACTTGTGATATTTGATGTGTTATCAGAGTAATCTTTATAGTTTACACTATTCAGATTGAAGATAGTAAGTTTGTAATGCTGACATTTAAGTTGCATTCTTGTTTATAAGTATGAGATGTTTAAAGATATTTTTTATGAACTTGCATTGCCACACGTAGTATAAATAATATATTTGTGAGTATTTTTTGCAATTGTAAGAGCCATTATAAACGAAAATTGATACTTAAATAGTCGTGGAGAATTACTGTCTTCTGTAATAAAGAATGTTCGGATTTATATTACGCTATAAAAAAGCATTACCAGTTCTTTTCGTTTTGGCCATAAACAAAACTGTAATTTTTGGCGCCATCTGTTAACTTTTTCAATTCTAATGATTGGAATTCAAAATACCATAGACAAAAATATGATTCTATAAAAATAAAAACGCCTCGGTGGCGTAGTTGTATTACGGTACGACTGCAAGGCTGAGGTCTCGGGTTCGATCCCCGGGTCGGGCAGTGATATTGGATTTTTCTATTCAGTATCAGCCCGGAGTCTGGAATTTGTGCCCGGTATGGCGATAGGCTCGCCCCCTATCACATCATCGGACGGAATACGCTTGGCGAAAAGTGGGTGCACTAGTTGCGCCTCTGCCTACCCCTTCGGGGATAAAAGGCGTGAGCATGCGTTAAAAAATATTAAAATTTGTGACAATCCCTGTTATTTGGCTGTGCCCTTCATTTATAAAGTAATTAAAAATACGGTCACATTTCTCATTATGAATTAAGTTCGACTATCAGACAGGGGTTAAATAAATTGAACATAAAATTATAGAAAAAAATGCATTTAAGTCATTTTGGTTCTCTGGTCCGTAATAATATGAGTAGCTATATTACTTAAGTTTACTGTAAAGGAAACTATCTCAAGGTACGTATGTATACTTGAGAGTACTACTACCCGCCAATCTACTACTAACTAGCATTAGACTTAGTTATTGAAGGGATGGTACCTTCAATTGTGTCTGATATTATTAAAAGATATAATGAAACTGTCTGGTAATTATTATCATGAAAATAAAAACAGAGAAAAAAATGTATATTACTAAATGATATCATTTTAACTCACTTCATATCTTTACTATCTAATGTTCATTAATATAAATCAAAACCACAAGCCATCCGAAAAATCATTTTAATTAATAACACAATTTCCTGTTTATAATGAATTGAGGATAAAAACGCTGCACCACGCTCGTTCATAACATCAACCGCAGAAATCGGTCAAATTAAGCTTAGTTTTCAATGGCCAACGTGTGGTTGATGCGCGCGTCATGTTCGTTGCACTTTGCGTGACGTCACACACGCACACTATCATAGTTATCGCTATTCCGTAATTTGTATTATTCAGGACATGTCATAACTACAGGCGAATGAAACTAGTATAAAAATATTTTGCCTATAAACGTTATTACTTATTAATGTATTTTGGCTACATTCTTCCATAAAGAAAAAACACTGAAAAAGTGTGTAATCAAATTACCAAAATGGAATATTACTGTTTTATTTACTTTTAACTTATTGTATCGTAGTACCTATTTCATAGATTTAGAGATAAGCCTGTAAGGATAGTATTAATATGTATATGGATTACCGGTAAATAACTCAAATAATAGGAAGAAGCCGCAGGCACAGCTAGCTTCTAAATAAATGTATTAACAATTTTGTTACCACAGTGTTAAGTGTTAGTAATATCAGTGTAATACATTATTACACATTATATAAACAGCATTCCAATTTTGTGTAGTCTGTCTGTAGGTACGTCAGGTTTTTTTCATGAAATATTTTCATTCACGTCCGGTTAGCGCGCGTACCAAACACATTATAGGAGAAACAGTATGGAAAGTTGAAGATATGTGTGTAGAGGACAATAGTCTGAATGCAACTTTAATACAACGTTGTAAGGTTACAGTCAGACGGGAAAATAACATTCACGGGAATAATCAAGGTGTACAGCTGCTAATCACTGCAAAGATGTTGTATTTTCTTAACTATAGGTATAATATTTAGATTCATAACGTCTGACTTTCACTAAATGCAACAGGGACCAAACTCATGCGCGTAAACTCGAAAAAGGAGAAACTCAATGGTGCTTTTCTAATTCGACCGAAAAATCCCGTATTGTTAACCGACTTCCAAAAAGGAGGAGGTTCTCAATTCGTGTGTTTGTATTTTTATTTTATGTATGTACACTGATTCATCATCATCAGCCACATGACGTCCACTGCTGAACATAGGCCTCCACTAAAGATTTCCAAACGGATCTGTCAATCAATCTGTACATTGATTGCTCTGATTTAAATGAAAAATCTCAGTGCAATGCAATTCCAAATTCAAATTCCAACCATAACATCACCGTACAGTGCACTCTGTGTACAACGCCAGCACTATGTTTAGCCGACGGTGATGCGCGCACGTAAACAAAGGTGGCGGGCGGCGCGGTCAACATCCTACCGCAAATAGACACCGGTTACGTACCGGGAACCCGGCACCGGGAAACTATGGGAACGGAATTTTGGGTCACATTGACAACTGATGTTAAATTTTATCATCGTTATTGATGACCGTTGGGCATTTTTATGTTATAAAAAACGCAATAAAAAAAAAAAAAAAAAAAAGTATTGTCTATGTAAAAAAAAACATTTTTATATGTTTAAATATATTACTTTCTTGTAAACGCGCCTTTAGCCTTGGTAGTTGGAGAGCATTTATATATATTTTAAGTTGACATAATTTTCCAAAATAATAATATGAATTTTGTTATAAAAATATTTCATCGATTTGTGTCTAACGATAGATCTTAATTTTGAGAGCTCATAGCCTATGTACAACACATTGCACCGCAGTGTAAGGTCAGCACTGTGTGATTAGTGTTACAATAATGATAAATACCAAGTACACTACACTATAGACACTAAGACCGGGCTTTTTCAATTGTAGTTATGTATCTTTTTGTCAGGGTCTTATTAAGCTGGACGCGCTCGCAGAGCTTCGAGTGCTCCAGGTGCTGCGAGCTCGTCCAGCTTAATAAGACCCTGACAAAAAGATAACTACAGATGAAAAAACGGGGCCTTAGTTAAGGTTTATTTTATAATTCTAAGCACGTGTTTCATGCGTGGTCAAGTAAAGTTATTAGGTCTTATGGCACTGGACGAGTGCGCAACCTCTTTGTGAATTCGCGTGCAATGCGCCAGTGTGGTAAGAGCCTTTACTTTACCAGAACTCTTAGAAACAACCCGACCTAAGTCGAAGAAGTTTCGATCCTTTACAACTAAACTAGAACAATTAACGCACCACAAATCTGTTCCGGTGCCGAGGTCGAACCCGTGGCTAATCCTTTCGAAGTTGGCTATCGACCGCTAGTCTACCAAAATCGTCTTACCTACGCATTAAAAACAAATGAATGCTCTTTCTAAAAACTTATTCACGCGGGCGAAGCCGCGAGCAGAAGTCTAGTTATCTATAAAATCTCGCCTCTATTACACGAGACCTAACATAGCTTGTGATATTTCGGCGCAATAACGCCTCTGCCTACACCTGAAAAAGGAATAAGCGTGAAGCTGAATGAAAATAATACCAAAATCAGAGCTACAAAGTAAACTGACCAATGCATTCTAAAATTCCACAATACAATACTCTGATAAGATAGCGCCGACAAAGCATAGTGTAAACTGTAATCGCGGTATTGTCTCTAGTTAAACCGAGTAAACTATTACATAAGAAGACCTCCCCGCGTCCTCATTCACATTATTTGCTTTGTGTTAATTGCAGCGGAATTCGTAGCTTTATAGTACCGCAGTATGACAGCGGTAACTATGAAAAGTGCGTGGACTTTTCGCGAAGGAAATGGCCATGGCGTAGTTGTATCAAGATTCACGGTACGACTGCAGTGCTTAGGTCTTCGTTTCGATCCCCGGGTCGAGTAGTGATATTGGGATTTCTTACTCAGTATCAGTCCTGAGTCTGGAATTTGTATCCGATAAGGCGATAGGCTCGACTCCAATCACATGATGGGAATACGCACGGCGAAAAGTGATTGCACTTGTTGCGCCCGAGCGTACGCCCTTCGGGGATAAAAGGCGTGAGTGTGCAAATCCCTGATAAGTCGCAAATTTCGCCTTCAGGACAGTTGAATCGAAGTACGACTACTAACGGTATTAGGTTTATCTATGGTTAAAACTATAATATTTTAAGATTTTGTACTAATTAGTAATTACGATAATTATATCTGCCTAAATGGAACTAACGAAAATGTCAGGCCAATCAACCGGCAAGTTCTTTCTCTTCCCAATTTCTAGATATAATCAGCTGTAAACTAATCATTTCCCACAATATATTCTCGCATATATTAAGAAGAACCATAACATAAGCAATCATTATGAACAGACACATCGATTTTATTTATTTTATAGCATACCGTAATACTTGTTCCGTGCAATTCGGAATGTTAGGAATCTAGCCGCGGCACCGTTTGATATCGTAATGAAACAAACGTTAAATAACCTCAGGAATGTTGCCTATATATTTTATAGTTTTAATTGATTGACTATTCGTAACATAGTCACTCTCAAACCAAGAACTTTGAGGCTTTGTGTTTAACTACCAATAATCTATTAAAATTCAGATGAATAAGCCGATCGTTGATGATGAAATATTGTGCAGTTAGTGTCGCGCTTTGAAAGATATTACAGCCAGTGTAGTTTGGCAGCGCGGTGGCATGCAGTGTTCTGTAAATGCATGGGCATATAAAAGGGGAGTAGGAGATCCGGACCCCCCCCCCCCTAGCTTACAAAAAACAATCATGCTCAGTTGCCACAAAACATGTGCACATTAAACTTTTGGCGACCAGAGGGTATACGTGACTTAATTGTTGAAAGAAGGTTTTTTGTGTTATGAGTCGGCAAGAACCCACGCTACGCCAGTCGCCACTGACTTTTTGGGTATCCTTGGACCCCCCCCCCCCCCTATGTGAAAGTTATAGCTACGCTGGTGCGTAAATGAAAATCCTACTTACTATACTTACTACTGTTTAAGACAAGCGTGACGCATACTATCAGGCGACCTGTGCGTCTCGGTTTGCTTAAAAACCCTGGCTACTGTATCTACCACAATCTCTCCCCTGCACAAAAGAGGACTTTCGTCACACTACCTCAGCATTCCAGAGTCCAGACGTGACAAACGATTCGTTACGTACCACTTCGACAAATAATTAGTAAGTTATGCTGGATGTTTGCTCTTTTGTGTCCTGTGTGGTATGAGGTCTATGACCCTAGGAAACATTTGATCAAACATTTGTTGTTATGTGCTGTAGTCTCAGGCTAAGTACTTATTTCCTATACAACTAAATAATACCGATGGTGTCGCTCACTTGATTTGGATGATTAGTCTTATAAAATCTAATAAACTCGCTTCAATTTCCTTTAAACTGGACCCAACCAGTTCTGTGCAATATTTTATGGCGGCAGAAATTCATGGAACGATGATATGTTTTCATTAAAACAAAAATTTTGTTCCGGCTCATAAATTTTTTATTTTTTACAGACACCTAAAAAATATTATTCTTAACATACTTAGCACAGTACATAATAAAAAAACTTACGAATCCATTCCCATAACACAATTCGAGTTTATTCGCCTGAAAGTTCTATTGAAATTGCTATAAGTAAACCAATTAGCAATAGCATTAATCATTCAGTAAAACGTCCGGAAACCGCGCCTGTATTCTCATTAATAGATGGTGTCGGACCGCAAGCGTTGTGCCTTGCGGTCGCGATCCGCGTAAACAATCCCGCGGTATTCGCTAGTGTCGTATTACATATAACATCACGCCCTATTTTCCTTATTGGGGATAGGCAGAGGTATCACACCCACATTTAACCAGTTATATCACGTAATAGCAAGCTTCTTATCATTTGCCGGGAATAAGTCTAGATGCCAAGCTGCAACTGAGCAGAAAAACCCAATATTCGAGGGATCGAAATTCAATCACACTATCCGACCTCGGAACGAACCAAAGACCTCAACACGACAATGTTACTACGCTATCGAGGCATCAAGGTGCATAACTCCATTAATATAATGTATATCTATACTATCTATACTTCTATACTTATTATATAAAGCTGAAGAGTTTGTTTGTTTGTTTGTCTGAACGCGCTAATCTCAGGAACTACTGGACCGATTTTGAAAATTCTTTCACTAATAGGAAGCTACATTACTCCTGAGCTACATTACAGGCTACTTTTTACCCCGGAAAAACTTTACCACGCAGGCGGAGCCGCGCGCAATGCTAGTACAGTATAAAGTATACTGTATGTTATCCTCGAAGGAGTAGCAACCAGCGCACCACGATTCGCAGAGTATCTCCGTTTGATGCTGTGGTCGCGCGCCACGTTTTAATCCCAGCAAGCCATGTTTTCGAAAAGTATTTAATGTGATATGATTAAAAATATATTTCAAACTCGGTACTAGATTTTTTAACATCCATCTATACATATAATAAATCAGTAGAACCGGTGTGTCTGTACATTTAAAGAAATGTGATAAAAAAGGGGGTGACTAAAGAAGAGTAATGGAACACAAATCAGCGATTTTTGTAATACTTTTCTGTCTGTCTGTTTTTCTGTTTGTTTGCTACTGCACATCACCAAAATTACTGAACGGATGTCGATGAAACTTGGCACACGGATAGATCATGTCCTGGATTAACATATAGGCTACTTTTTATCCCGGGAAAATGTAAAGCGGGACTGTTATAACGATTTTTTTTTCACGTGGGCGGATCTGCGAGCAAAGCTAGTTCTTAATATTTTAAATAACTTTAAAGTCATTGTTTTTTCGTTTTTAATTTCGTTTCACACTTTTCGCCTATTGCTCGCTCTATTCATACCTTAATTTATAAAAAAAACATATAGACAGTATTAAGCGTAATTTCTAGAATTATCTGCGACGTGTGAATGGTCTAAAGACGCAGATTAAAACTTCACACATAAAGACAAATAGTGGTAACGTTTAGGATCTTAAGTGTTGAATTGAATGAAAACAAGTTTTCCGCGACTACTGTGTTACGCGATAAAAGAGCAAAATTACATTTAGATTGCCATCTTTTTGTTTTATTGATACTAGTCTCTTTATTATTTCAAGTGATTTTACTGTGTATTCAGAACTTTAGAGTACGTTGTGGTTTTTTTTTTTCATTTAATTAATTCAAGAACTGGTCGTCCACTTGATACGCGATACGATTGCTTGGATGTTTTCAAGTTGTTCCTATAACATGATTCCCAGGGTTTCATATATGAAAATTTGATTCAACAATGTAATTCTAGAATTTTTAAAGAAGCCTATGCATATTATAGAACAACTACTCAGAATAGCAGTAAAAGTAAATTACCTTAATCTTCAACTACCAGTAACTGCCTTTGTTGAATATTCGCCTCATTAAATTATTTTTAGAAAGCAAAGAATCTACACGTAAAACTGATGTTTATGTCAACTAAAGTGAAAGCAATACTAAAATCTCAATGCAATAGCCATAAAAAATGTACACGAACGAGAATCAAATCCGCTCAATTAAGACTTGCTAATAAGTGTTAATGCTCATAAACAGTATATCGAATGATACAATTGAGTGTACTCGATGCAAATTAACTGTCAAAAGTGGATTGTCTTATTGGCTATGCACGATATCCAGATAAACTTTCCAACTTATTTTTGCAATGAGAATGAAAAATACTAATATTTGTGAAAGACAAAAATGCATGGATTGGGCTAATTGAAGTCATTATTGTTATTCATAGCTGCAGGTCAATAAAGAGGCGGAATCGCTATTCGACATCGTTGAGCAACGGTTTTGGCATAGAGAGGCGTTTCCCACCCCACGACCTTGAAGAAATGCCTATTGTCCAACGCGTCGGAGAGGCAGTCGCAGCAATTTTGTCTAAGTCATTTGGATGTTAGTAGCTTACCCTAGTTATCCAAATACTAAAAAAAGGAGGATGCTAGGTGCTAGGATCTGTATGTTCAACATAACCATCCAGTCTTCTCAATGGACTATACGGCAGCGATAATCTAACTACCCACATACTTTTCTTTTTCTTTTCTATTGTCTACAAGCACTGGTAATTTTACCATCGCCACATGCTCATTTGCCAACCTTATGCGATTAAATTGTATATTTTCTTCTCGAAATTTATCTCTATTTATAAAGTGAGAAACAACCAACATCGATAAACAACCTATTTTTAGACACAATATTATGAATTCTGTGCAACGGCAGTTTTTTTTATGCTTCGCGCCTAAAAACGGCGCCACAAAATGATAATAAATCACAACCTAACACCGCAACTTCGCCGAGAGAGAAACCATTGCCGGTTCATCACAGATTATCAGATAGTTTTACGAACACTTGAGGCGATGGAAGTTGAAGTAAAGTCGAAGATGTGATGACTCATCACTACCTGCGACACTTGGCAACCGTGAGATACAAAAGATAAACCGCACACCTTTTTGTGTTTATAAAAAGTTTTGTTAAACAAGCTCTGACCCGATGTCTCGTGGTGAATCTCGTTTCAACCTGTTCGATAGGTGATGTTCTGTTTTGTGTAGTGTGGAGACGGACTTAGAATAAGTTTGGTCACAGGGTCATGATGGGTCCAGGCGTTGGGGGAGCCATATGCTGTCATAAAAAAATCTCCATAACTGAGTATGTTAATGTTTTATATGATTGCTACGACGCCATCACACTTAACCTGTATGGGATTCGAATGTGGATTGGCTTCTTCGAATATATCTGCTTTCCCATTGTGGTACGAAGAATATATCTTCAAGTAATTTATTTAGTTACATTCAATTTTATATTATTTCATATTTATTTCATATTTAGGATTTATGCCAAACATAAAGAATACTTTTAAACATACCTACCGCCCACGTACGAATTCCTATTCAGGTAGGTAGTAGACATTATCTGATGGTACAGATGTGTGAACAATCGTCGTACAGTTAAATAATGTTCTGTATGAACAAGTGTATGAAGAATAGAGCACAATACAAGGGAAACAGTCATTAAAGTTCTTCGATCTTATTTGTCGTGGCAGCGTACTTTATTTTTGATATTAATAAGGTTAGGATTTATACTCCCGAGTGTTGACATTGGGCCGTAAGACTGTGTGAAACCAACATAACCATTCACCCCCCAGTGGTGGTAGCGATAACGCATTTTTCCCCGCGTTTAAAAAAAAAAGATTCTGTGGTTAACAGTAGCTTCGGCGACCGTTTTTTTATTAATAATTTGCGTCACTTGCGCGGGATTAGAATATTTGCCAGATTCTATGCTTTTTAATACGCTGGCCCCTATTATCACAATGAAGCTCACAAGGCACGTGTGCATCGAACAGTGGGTGCTATTTGCACCTTTCTTGAATAGAGGGAGCTTATTTCATGATATTTACGGCATAGATTTAGTACGTAGAAAATTTGAGCCGTAGAAGAGACCCGTGCATTGTCAATGGCTGTTAAAATTATAATAAAAAAATAATAATGGCCTTGTATACATGTCGAATGCGTGTACGCAATACATTGACCTTCTCTTATGAACTTTTCGTGAATAGATAAGCAATAAAGATGGCAAGTTTTGCATATCCGTTATTAATATTGCAATTACATATTCCGCGAGTGCCGTTTTGTATCCGGTGACAGATGACTCACAATGTATGACGCGATCATTCACATCCTGTGCTATTGGAATATTAAGGGAATGAGGAATACAAGGAAACGTGGTCAGAGTATGTAAAACCGCCACGACATATGCACAGATTTAAATAGTTATCAGAATGAATAGACAAGGAGTTTTAAATTCAATTTCAACCTAGGGACGGATTTCCACTAAGTTGATGTGCAATTGATGCATCAAACATAGATGACCATATCAAATACATTTCCTAACTATGTACTTGCCAACGAAGGAGGACGAAATTTAGACATTAGGTCCACACCAACCCGGGGCTCGGACTGATGTCACCAGCACAATGATTATACAACATATTATGAATGAGTGATAAGCCCTCCATTAAAATTACATCAAACTGATTTCAACAACGGTTGGTCGTTTGAACATAATGATGTCACCATAGGCGCCTCAATTCATAGGTCACTATGTTAATGTCACAAAGATAAATTATATTTAGAGTGAGAGGCACTAAAGATAAAAGCTATGATGTATGCAGAGAGTAGGCAATTATCGATCTTATAGCCAACAGCAGTTAGCATTCGATCAGAATCAGACAATGATGTTATGCCTATGTATGTAGAACCAAATGTCTGTCGTAGTCAAATAGTGTAGTAATAATCCCAACTGTGAACTGTGTGTCCTTATGCATTTCAACCAAGTTGTACCCATCAGCACAGTAAATTTATACAGTCTGGAATATTTGCTGACAATTTATGTTTACCCCGCTGTGTAACCGGGGTCGCAGCACTTTGAAGCACATAATGGCAGCTATTAACATTTTACTCGTGATTTCGTCTATATTTTTTTCACTGCAGCCGTTTTAAACTTTAATATAAATCAACATGCTGTATGTGTGTTATCTGTCGGTCTATTTTGTTAATAAAGTACAGATTATATTTAATAGATCTAAAATTTGTCGTCACAAACACTTCTTATTTGGGTTTCATCTTTACTTAATGCTACCTTTTCTCTAAATTCTGTGCTGTAATTTTCACATAATGCATCGCACAGGACTGGAGCATCGTCATCATCAGTGGAGAAAGAAACAATCAATAGAAACTGTATGCCGTCACCGCAGCCGTTCATTAGAAAGGTTCAGATCAATTGGCGGCGTTCAGGCACAATTACACTGCATTATCGGACTAACTGCGTCTGCAATTAAACGAGTTACGAGATTAACTCAGGGAATATAAACGCAAGCGCAATACTGAACACACGTTTCATTAAGGCTATTGTGGATATTGTATACAAAGAAATTAGATAAGATATTGCAAACTATAAAACGGTAGTTCTCTTAATTTTGTTTAATAACAGCTGAACGGATTTTAATGCAGATTTCGCTGTTACAACGAAACTTCAGTAGCAGGCTATTAGATTCAAGAAACGTGGAGGGATAAACACAGCAAATAATAAATAAATACCGCTGAACTAATAACTGAACTGTTTTACTATCAAGCACCGTTAGTTACTTACTTTGCCAAGCCAAGATACAACCAATGATGAATGACACAAAATTTGAATTCAGCAAAAATACTGATACATCACGCGAATCGCAAAATCGCGCTGGTTGGTGGCATTCATCAAATAAGCGACCAATCAATTTAGAACCCTATGCGTAATCAATGTCGTTAATAGATACAATAGACAATGTCAGTCCTCAAGTATAATGTATAGTGTGATAAAAATGTCAAATAGATGTTCAGTTTTATCATTATTTGTCCACGTATGTTTATTAAGGATTTTTAGGTCACCGATAGTGTCTGAATTTGTTTGTACAACCAGACCGACGTAATAACTAATGACGGAATCTTCATATAGGTTAATGGTTGCTCTCATAAAATTAGAGTAACGGAAACTACTTTTCAAAAGCGTTAACTTCATTGAAAATTATTATTTGATGTATTACTGAACACTATGAGACTTGAAATCATTCTGAGGTAGACGAGCGCAATAGCATCCAGAACTTTGCTATTTAAAGTTATTACTTAGTACTCTGGGAAGGTCGACATACCATCAGACGAGTGACTTGGTCGTTTCGACATTCAGGCAAATAATAATTATTTTACGCGACTTTAAAATAAACAGTAGCGAAGATCATTAACTTTAACCTCAAAACATCAGAAAACCCGGAAACTATCAGGCAAAACCACAATCATACAAACTGGTGGATTTTAGATTAACGTTCGTAAACGTTAACCAGTCGCGATCGGCACGAAACAGATGTAGCAAACAATCATATATACTTTTATCTTTACTGCATTAATAAAAACGATCAAAGGGAGCCTCAGCAGACGGTCTAATGTGCAACGAAATGTTTGTGCGCTCAGTTTTGAATTTTACACCCTTGGTTTATGCACGTGGAAAATTTAATTTAGTCTACAAAAGGCGATTTTTAACGTTCCTCACGTAAAATTCAGCGAAGCAACGTTACAACAGCTGGTTGCCGCTACCGGGAGTTGTCAATTGGATAAGCCGATAGGTATACCAAAATTATATTGACAGGCCTATGTTCAGCAGTGGACTTCATGTGGCTGATGATGAAACCAAAATTATCTAACAAATTACAGGCGAAAATATTTTACCTCAGTTAATTTGTAAAATCCCGAAATAAACTGTATCTTTCATACCTGTAACAAACAAACAAAAAAAAATAAGAATACATAAAATTGCCAATACAAACAAATTCACGACTAGCTAATTATAATGTGGAAGCCCGACGGACTGAATGCAATGGAACCGGTTTAGATCATTAGTTATCACCATCGTGCTGTAATATAATCACATATTATTACCCAAATTACATGGTATTATTACTTGCACGATTAACTAGTCGAGTCAGCTTTGTACGCTGACCTGACTATGAGGAATGTCTTATTATATTGATTTATTTTCAGGCGACTACAAGACAAGGCAAGTCGCTCGCTTGGTGGTAAGTACCTACAGCTGTCTTTAAACTGGTGGAATATCCATCGAGCTCTAAATTTTGCATGTACTGCTGTCTGCTATACCTTCGAAGCCCTGGGTCATGAGACGTGGGGCCTGAATAGTAAATTAGGTAAATTGCCTTTGTGAAATGAAGATACAAATTATGATGAATTTTAATAACGAGATTCCTATTTATAAATCAGGAGTCATCGCTCATGACATCATTTCATAGAAACAATTCAATTGTTAGATTCATAATGGATTCATATGACAAGTTATCGCATGATATTTAATCATAAAATGTGAATTGTATAACAGCTGTAGGTAATGATAAAAACTAATCACGCAATCGCAGATCTAGGAAAAAATAAAGAACGTTTGAGTAATATTCAGGAAAAACAAAGAATGCCGTGAAATTTCATGTTTTTGCTTGTATACGACTGCATCGATGTTATTCACCTTGGAAAATGAACTTTTGGACTGAAATTATTTATCAGATACAACGTTGCCATAAATGAAAATTGTAACAAATTATTGTATTTTAGTTAGTAATGTATCTTCGACAGCATTCGCAGATAGATAAGACAATTTAATTTTAAAATTCTGAATGTATTATTAGGATAGGTATTCTATTTTTATTAATTGTAGTTAAAGGTATCTAAGGACGTTACGGCGGGTAATTTAGAATAATAATTGTACAAAACAGGTATAGATGTCAAAGTGACTGTTGGGTGTATAAAAAAAAAATACAAACACACGAATTGAGAACCTCCTTTTGGAAGTCGGTTAAAAAGGCTGCCTCACCATTCGACCTGGGCCAGTGTTCTGTGAATTAGTACGTGGTTATTAGGCTAGTACTACTAGTCATCTAGAGATTATACCTAAGTCTCATATATAATCAAATAATATTAAGAGTCCGTCTGGGTGGGTACCACCGCAATGTCTATTTCTACCGCCAAGCAGCATTGTGCATGCACTGCTTTCGGTTTGAAGGACATTGTAGCCAGTGTAACTACTGGACATAATGAGACTTAACATATTATGTCGCAGGGAGACGAGCGCAGTGGAATGCCACACAGTACTTTGTAAGTCTAGGTGCTGGATGGTGTTGCTACTGTTTATGGGTGGTCGTATCGCTTACCATCAGGCGACCGGCATGCTCGTCCCGTCATTCAATGCCATTAAAAAAAAAAAATTAAGTGGTTATTATGTTTGTTGTAAATCAGTTGTAATTATAGTGCATCTTGATTATTCGTATAATTTTTAATAATACTCGGCTCCTATAGTTTCTAATAGTATATTTTCTACAGGCTGTAAGTAGTCGTCCAAACATCAGACGACTAAATTACTTCTCTCGTTATTTAGTCATAAAAAATCCTTTAAAAATGTTTTTAATTAACGCTCACAATGCATAACATAAACACTGGTTTAAGAAAGATAAGTATGCAAATAAAAATATCCAGCACAAACCATATTTGTACTGAAAGCTTGTAAAGAGAAAGCTGACAATGCAACGCAATATCGTGAGATTAAATTCGTGTTGCAACGAAAATGTTCGAGTGAATCTTGTGGACACATTTGATCGTAAATGATTGAAGTAATGCGACATGCATCCATTATGTTTAATATTAATATCAAAGTAAAGGTATAGCCAACTGAAATATGACGTCACTGATAGGTTACTTCTCATCGTTACAAAACCTTTAATCATAGTACACTTTTTGTTTTCATCGATTATTGTAATATTTATTTATGTTTATATAAGAACTACGTAACGCTCTGTGAGAAAGTTTTTCCGGGATAAATTATTTCCCGGGATAAAAAGTAGCCTATAGCACTCAGGAGTAATGTAGCTTCCTATTAGTGAAAGAATTTTCAAAATCGGTTTAATACTTCCTGAAATTAGCGCGTTCAACCAAACAAATAAAAAACAAACAAACTCTTCAGCTTTATAATATTAGTATAGATAATAGCTAAAACTCTACATCAATAACATAGTAATGCGACAAAGAATTTATAAGTATACAAAATAATTCCAACGTAAATATCCAATCTAATATTAGTACTAACCGATAACGTTAATCTTACGTATTTTTGTATCTTATCTAGCGTCAGCCATTTAACCAGTTATAACATTAGTTTTGTGCAAAGGAATAGCTCTATATCCTCATTTCATTAATGCAGAATTGTTTTAAAATCCAGTACTAAAGTCCTATCCCGAAATACTTGAGTTGATGAGGCTCGTGCCCAACAGTGGGATGAATTACACAGGATTGACGGTTGATGATTGTTTTCATACTTGTTCATTTAGTTAGAAGTAGTCCAAGTAATATTCTTTGACACAATTTAGAGTTAAAAATATATAAATGTTGGGTGATCTGAAAATCGCGCACTTGCAAATGGTAACACCAAAATAGCTCTTATGTAGGTCGGTCTAGCCGCTAGATATGGACACGGATGGAAGAGCCAGCGACCAGCATTACTGTGAGACGTAAAAGTTCCCTTTATTTTTAGTCGTCGTCCCTTAAAAACGTAGGTTATTATTACAATTTATTTTAAAATTTAGTGAGCATATTTCATCAGCAATATTTGTTACAAAATCAGTTTTCTTATGAATAATTATTATGTAGAATTTTTTAACAGACATCGATAATAGTGTTTTCGTAATCAAAAGTTTAATGTTAAGGTGCTCCCACACAACAGTTATATAACGTTAGAGAATGATGCGTATTACGTAACATTTGTTGTATACCATTTTTTAACAAATTGTAACAAAGTTGTAAATAGAACCAGTGCGATAGCGCTTATAACATATAACATTCTTAACATATTGTAGCAAAATATTACACACTGTTATAAAATGTTATCGTGCTACACAATGTTTTATAACGTTATATAACTGTTGTTTGGGAGCACCTTAAGAAATAGTTTTAAGTTTTTTTTCTTGATTTATGAGATATGTATCATGAGCAAGTGGACGCCCTGAATCCTGTTAGCAAGTGATCGGGCTGTTTATAAATCAGCATTTTGAGTGCCCTGCCGACCTTTCAAGAAAGGAACGGATTGGGTTATGAGCCTCCGGCAATCTCGCTGACTTACGGATCCCTGCAACGTAGATTTACTTCGGTTGTCCATATAATATAAATTATAGGCACGGGAAGTTATCGTCTCACGGGTATTGTAGCAGAATACTGTTGAGAAACCGGTGTGAAATATATTTCCTATATCAGGCTATCGAAACTTATGTGAATTTCGATTCCCAATAATTAGAGATGAGTTTAACATAGCATAAGTTTGTCTCCTATCTTATGGGACAGACGGTCTAATTCACCATTGCTTGTTGCATGTTATATGAGACGTAATAAATAAGATAATTCCGACTCCTAAACTTCAACCCGTCCGTCATTTCGGCGCCTCGGATATCGGGTCGTACCCTTAATTATAACTTATGTACTATTTGTCACTTCTAATGAATCAACATCTTGTTCATACGAAAATAGCCTTTAAATTATTCGTATTTAGCTTAATGAGGTACATTTTCGAGCGTTGTCATTGCATTTTAAGCTTTATGTCCGGGGATTTGAGTATGAATTTGTAAAGTAAAATTTCGGGAACTGTTAATAATCTTCATAAGTAGGCATTAGATTTTGACAAGGGACACATCAGGCGGTTATTTCAGTGCGTTGAGTGAAAGGAGTTAGAAGTTAATTATAAACTCAGTTTACGAATCATAACATATTCAGTTAGATGGGGACATGTGATTCAAGCCAGGTACATTTTAATATTTCTAACAAAAATATTAAAGTGTTAATATTTTTAACTCGTACCACACGAAATTAATAATTTATGGGATAGGACAACATTATTGGGAATTTATTTTAAAAAAACTTTCCTATAGCTCTGATTCCGAACCAATTTGTCTTTCTCTCGCCAAGCACTCTTTTGTTCCAGTTAGAAAGACATCGGACCCGGTAACATTACTGTGTATGAACATCTCATTATTAGTGAGAGACGAGCGTAGAGTAGTGCTATGTTAAACTTTATACATCAAATATGCGCCATTGCAGTACTAGAAGATACCTCAGCGTGTACGATGAAGCGACTTACACTCATAATTTGTACAAACAACCATATTCGTTTTATACAAATAAAATGTAGCTTTCTCCCTTATTTAACCTCAATCGGTTGAGTATCCGCGGCCCGTTTATCCGTTAGCATCCTAATTGATAATGCCGGCATCCCTTGGCCCTTTATTGGCATCATTCGGATCAGGGCAATATGAACAGGAATTTTTATAACAATCCAATGGGGTTTGGTGTCGGTAAATGTTTTTATTTGTGTGATGTATGGAATGCAGTCATTGTGTTAGTTTTATAGGAATGTTTATGGAACATTTAACGTGGTCAAGTAAAAACTGCCGTGTAGTTTTTAATTTAAAGTTCTGAATGCGTAATTGTGCCGTTTATTATTAATTACATAAATTGCTTATCTTACAAAAAATAATATCGTAGTTTTATTCATTTGCACAGTATAATTTTTTAATCAACTATGATTCCTGAACCTCATTAACAATAAAGTTGCAATTATCTTATTTATGCGATTTTAATCATACATTTTCGAATAGTTACCGCAACGCATTTTCACAAAGAACTGCGTATTTTTACTTGCATAAAGAATTTTATATTATTTTTATGTACATACTTTTATAGCAGCTTAGGTATATTCCACGATAAAAAAAATCATGCAAGTGGGATGCCACATTCCTACTGAGACATTCCCCCACATTACGGCACTAGTGACATCAGCGGGATCATTTTGCATCCATCATCGCTCGTTGCATGCCATTTACGATGTTTATTTGTAAGCATGACAAAAGCAACAATATAACTTTTGTAATACCACACCGTTACTTGACCATCTTCATTGCCACTTGAAAATGCACGTTATCATCTATGTCATAAAACACATTTTGAACTGTGTCTCTGAGTGTACAGAATCTCTCCCTTGGCTAATATAGTTTAAACTATAATACAGTGTGTTAAGGTGTATTTTCGGTTGCGCGAAAGCAGGAGTCGGTGTCTTTGAGGAGTGATAAAATCTACAAGGAACAGGTAGGCAGTATCGCTCGGTCGCTCGCTGTACCAACAATGTTGACGTGTTACATTTCACGCGGGAATTGACGATTTTGGACGCTTTGGACGTTTTTAATGTTGAATAAACGAAATCTGGATGTTCAGTTAAAAAAAAGGGGAAGTAATGATTTATTGAAGAAAAAAGATTATAAGAAAGCATTTGTTAATCCGCCATAAAATTGTGTTAGCCAAGTAACAGACCAAAAAAATGTACTAAACCATCAATGACAAAACCCATAAAAACTATGACAGTAGACATAGTTGCAACAAAGGAAAATAAAATCCACGGGGAAAGAATTAATGACCTGCTTAATGTGATAGCGATGGAATGTTGACGGGACCTGTCAATTGCGATGGAAATAACTGTAAAAAATATGACTAGTTATTGGTTATAAAATATTTAATACTTCAATATATCCGTCGCGTCGGCTGTAAACGCAAGGTGAGGCAACAGTTGACACAAATAGGGCTGATGAATATGGGATGGAATATCGAAACTATAAGACTGAATTAAAACTATAAGAGATCTATGTAATTTGGGTCTATAATTATCCTGTATTTCATAGCAATCAATTTCGGTGTAAAGGTGTTGAGAAATGAAGTCAATATTAGTGTAATATCATAGGATAGAATTCCTGGAAATTTCCTAAATAAAATCTCCTAATAACTCGCCCTGAAAGGCTCTTCAGCCAAGTAAACTTAATCTTTGTCTGCTAATTTGTCTATTCAGCCAGCTATCTCAGAAATTCCATTCAGCCTAACCTATTAACAACTTTTTAAACTCAGTAACCGTTGCCTTCCGAAGTCCCACGGCCAATGTTTGCGAAGCTAGCGGTACTTCTCATGCCTCTTTAGCATGCTGCTCGTGACAGCCTGCGAGTTCTCACTGGTATTCGCTACTGAATATGAACATGAGATTAGCACTATTTTGTAGTCAAAGAAATTACTAGAAGAATTGGTTGATACTTGAGTTTGTGAATAACGATATAATGTGATTTTAAAGTTATTGATTTAACAAAGACAAGCGCTACATTCGGAAAGGTAATTTACCATGTTATGGAACCAGTAGCGTGATTATCGCAATATTAGATTATTTTAATCCTGGCATTTGTTATTTTCTAATTGAAAAGTAATTTAAGAACGCCTGGAGTTCGAACTTAGGGTCCTACAGCTGCCAAATGCCACTGTGCCAGTGAAGAATGTTTACGCGATTAGAATTGGAATTCAGCACAGTTTGTTAATAGTTGGCGCCGTTTGCATGTTCGCAGATTGCAAGATTTCGTTACGATCTGGCAGTTAAAGTTTATATCATTGCCAGCATCACAAATGGTTTACGTATGATGATGAAGAGTTCATCGATAAAAGCAATGCGGGTTGCATAGTAACATGCTAGAATAACGCATGACGTAAAAACTTTAGGTGGTCTGTTATAGATATCATTCGGGAATTCAAATAATATCCTACCGAAACCTTATTTACTTAAGAGCTGAAACAGTTTTATCTCTGATCTCTCAACTCTGATCAACGGAAGTTATATCCTCAACACAGAAAATTGACATCAACGGCGGATAGTCTGTTGCATTCGCTACGCTCATTGAGATTGTTGGAAACTTTAAACTATTTACTTCCTATTCCCGATATACGCTCTTTTATACCTTAATGGTGAGTGTATCCACGATTCCCCTGTCATGGTAAATGCTCCCGGAGAGTAGTGATCATTTACACTCTTGACCAGCTAGTGTTCATAACCACAAACGACATCCGTGATCAATATCTTCAACCTTACGCAACTACCGAAACCCTTATCATACCACAGAGGTTCAATTGGTCGCGGTCGGTGCGCAGGCGCCGTAATGCGTCACATTCCTAGCTTTGTCATGTTAACCACTCATTATGCTGGTATTTTAACATGCCGTGGCGTAGGGGCGTTTTTAGGGTGGACTGTTTGTGGTAACAACCTGCTTGGAGGAAATTATGTCGTGACTGCTTAATACATAAATGGCAGAACTCCAAGCGATATAGAGCTTTATTGAAGTGTGGACAATTTGAGTATATTAACAGTTCCATAAATTGATTATAGCACGCTTGAAAGTAGTTAATTAGATCTTATTTTAAGAGGAACAGGCATTAAAGTAGTATTAGAGATAAGAAAACTTAAGCAGAAGTCACAAGGACGATATTCAAAAATCAACGTTATTGTACTTTATCCTTTATTCTTTAAAATCGACACGCGTAATAAATAGTTGATGCGACCGAACCCGCTATACTTTTTTCTAACAAGTATCGCCCACTGGAGTTTTTGGAATTCCGATCGGCCCAGGTCCGAACCCCCGCCCCCGTGCCTCGAGCCCTAGCGCCGCTGCGGCCGGTTCATTCATAACATGTCGTTCAAAAGAATTCACCCGATTCGTAGATATGCTAGAAATATTAAGTTCCATTTTTATGGTATAAAAAAAAATACAAACACACGAATTGATAATCTCCTCCTTTTGGAAGTCGGTTAAAAAGCATTAAAATGCAACTTGAGCAATTTCTCTGGCATGAGAAAGTTGGCTCTGCTGAATAGACAAATGTTCTATTATTTTACAAATAACATTTTTTTGTTCAGGTGCTGCTTTATTAAGTGCGACAACTGCTCTTCAACCTTAGGAATACCACCTAGAACTTTTAATTACAAAATATTGCATGCCACTACACTGAGTCTCTCTAATAATGTCTCCCTGTGCCATCATTAGGTGTTAGATTTCACAGTGTCCAGTAATTAAAATGTATATAATTACTATTTCTTGGTAAGATTGACTGCCTAGGCAACATTCAAATTCCTAAGATTCACAACCGCGCGGTCCGTTCGCTACGGTGCATCGGATCGATAGTAGATACAGCATTCTAAATAATTCTACTAATATTAAAAATAGTTATTTTTTTTAAGTTTGGATGTATGGTTTAATCTCGGAGCCTTTTGATCCTGGTAAAACTTTTAAAGGGCTACTTTTAATCAATCAAATAGACGTTAATGCGTGAAAAGATGCTGGCAAATGTCATTTTAAAAATGGACGCTGATAAACAAGTATAGATAGATGGCCATTCAGCAAACTCAGAGCTACGAGCCCTAAAAATCCACAACAATAAAATTCGCGTAAAAGGCCACACTAACAGTATATTAAGCAGTCAATGTTGCCATCAACACGTGTCCGAAACCGGAAACGAGAACTAAAACAAAGACACCGAGTTGTTTTCTTAAGCCGTGTTTGATTTATGCCCGGGGTAGCAAACCACCTACGTTGAACATTTAAATAGAAAAATATAGTAAAAATAACTATTTAGTTATTTGAAATTAATATATGATAACAAAAAATGTAAAATCATTTTCAATCCAAGAGGTCGTAGAGTTAAAAATACTCTTCATAAATACTAGAGGCCCTTAGAATTTATGAGCCTCCAAAAAGTCTATGGAAACATCGATATCCCAATTTAATATTTTCCTTTACTTTTATCACCTAATCCTTGAAAAACACTAATTGCACGTTTTGAGGTCACAACAACGAGTACGTACAGTCTAGGGGTCGCAAACCGGGATCCCGGATACCGAAAATACCGGAATACCGGACCAAATAAAGGACTTATAAATACCGGTATTGATTTTACAACAACCGGGATTTTCGGTATTTTCGAAATTTGTTAAATTAAATTATGAATACATATATTATTGCCTCTGAATGCGGTAGGCAGAGACTAAGGATTGCTACTTTGCACGATTCTCGCACATTTCTTTGTTTTCACCTATATTTACTAATCTCCTCATGTATTATCGCCACTTTAGGGTACCATACATACTAGCCTTATATAAGTACTATCTTATTCGTCAACCTACCATAATCCATCCTCTTCAAATGGCCAGACCACGACAACATACTTGTTTTTTTCTTTAGTCATTACAGCCTCTATGACTCCACACAGATCCATCACTACTTTACCTATTCCGTACTCTATCATTCACTGTCACCTACACGTGCTTCTTAACGCTCTAATTTTCCGTGCTTTAACTTTTATGCTCCTTCTCCTAATAAGAGTCAACAATAACTCTGTCAGTCACTTGTGCATTTTTGGACACCTTCCCACTGTCCATAAAGGTATGTAATGCCCCATTCACCTGCACTCACTTGGCATCAATGTCACTTCCATATACCATCAATTGTGTTGAAAATACATCCCAGATATACAAAATCTCTTACTCAATGTAACTCTGTCATACTTTCGTCCCCTTTAAACACCTCAATTTTGGTTGATTTTCTAGTCCCAAAATAACAATCAATTATCCAGAATCCAGTCTTCGATTCAGATTACCGTTCATCTCAAAAATAAGCGAAGCTGGCCACCTTCACCCCTTATCATTCTATCATAGCCTTTTCTAAAGGCTTCGCCATACAGGAAGCGGAGCTGGACGTGGCATTCACGTCGCATTGTCTTGGCGTGCCAATTACTATGACAACGTATGAGAGACGCCACATAGAAACTGTCATGCTTAGCTCGGCGCTATAGTTTTCCCCAATATGCACGCGGCTGGGTTGAACACGCTAAGCTGTTCGCTTTCTTCCGCAAGATAACGCACTCACAGAAGGATGCCATCGCTCGGCATGACCTCTAGCAGCCGACCATGGCAAACATCACGGCCAGCAGCAGCTGTTCTAAGAGCGCTGCGTTGTAGATCCCAGGCTGGGCACTCCTCGAAATTGTGTTGGACTTCGCGACCATTATCATAATGATAACATACGGCGGACTCTTCCTTTCCGATCCACCACAGGAACGAGCCGTCGTGGCCCGTCAGCATCTGTGTCAGACGGAATTTCGGTGTACCGTGGCGCCAGTCAAGCCGACATAAGAAGACAGGTCGCACTGTCGTGACGATCCATAAGCCAGCACTCGTGCTCTACAGCCTGGTATGCCACTCCTCCACGCCGGCACTGCCGATGGACGCCAATTGGACTGTCACCTCCCTCGGGGCCAGTCGCCGCCTGAGACGGGATGCCTCTTCACGCCAAAAGAATACTAAAGAGAGATGTTTGGCATCCAATTCTCATGGCAGAGTAGGTACCACCCGCCCTGTGGATTGGGGGCATTTGGAGAATTCCACCACGGTATCCCCTGCCTGTCGTAAAAGGCGACTAATAATAATAAATAACAACCACCGGGGGTCGCAGGCGGGCGGCAGGGGGCTGCCCGTCTTTAATTTTTTGTGTTTTATTAGCACATTGTAGCGATTCCTGTGATGGACGGCAGCGTGGCTGGTAGGCCTCACGCTGCCGTTGACACCGAGGGCGTCCTTCGGTGCCCGGGGGCTCCTGAGCCCTCCCACAACACGAGACGGGCCGTACTAGGCGGCACCGCGCAGGGGCGGCTGCGGACGACAACTTAGACACTTCCGTCAGAGGAAGCCCGCAGCCGTCTCTAATGCGCCGAAGATGGCCACTGCGGAGTTTTGGTTGGTATGCCGTGCGTTGTACATAGGTTAGGGACTCGGCCCGGCGGTCATCCGATGGTTACATCTCCCCGGGCGGCTCAACGCCGGGTCGTAAGGCACGGTGAACTCAACATAACCGCTCAGTCGCCCCCCTTGAAGGCTGGGCGGTAGTAATAAGTCACTTTCTCCACGAAATAAAAAAAAAAGAGTAGGTACCAGCAAAGACACTGACCGCCTCGTTGGAGACCGTGTGATAACCACAGATGAGTCGCTGCGCTACCAAACGCTGCGTCTTACGCAGAAGAGCGTCGCATCGAGCAGTTAGGGACTCGGCCTAGACCGGACAACCGTATAAAGCCATGGACCGCACAACTCCAGCGTATACTTAAACCTCGGCAAGGGTTACCGGGAACCAATGTAACCATGCGTTCTCTCCTGAATAAGTTTTGAACAAGCTTGTCGCTACTGAATTACTAATTAGTATGTATAGTACCTACAGTTTCTTCAAATCCCGGAAATACCGAAAATACCGGTATACCGGGATTCATCTGAGGTCAGTACCGAAAATACCGGTATTGAAAAGGTAGTCCGGTATTGCGACCCCTAGTACAGTCAGCCACATAAGTAACTGAACAAATTTAAAATTTCAAATCGCATTTACGTGTTAACTTTAACTGAAATATTTTTTGTTTCTTTGTGTGAAGTGAATTAAATAGCATTTATTTTATTTTCGTGAAGAGAAAATAAAAATTGGTAAGGACACAAAAGTGTAGCTCGGCGATTTGAAGTTATGAATTTGTTCAGCTACTTATGCGGCTGACTGTACAATGAGTCTGTTATTAACAAGTTAATCGATATACGTTATCAAATCATTATTGATGGCAATTGTTATCTAAAGAAATTATTTTCAATCCCAATATAAATTTTAAAACATAGTGGTGTATTGGCTTTTAGCATCTCACTCAGGCTGTGAAGGCAGTCCGTCCCATGATGTGATAGGGGGCGAGCCCATCGCCATATCGGGCACAAATTCCAGACTCCGGGCTGATACTGAATTTAAAACCCAATATCAATTTGCCCGACCCGGAAATCAAACACAAGACCTCAGCACCGCAGCCATTAAATATTAAACCACTTGCCCGGGACCTTTTTACCATTATAATATTGTCATCCATCCATCATCGGACAGGCACAACTTCAAATATAAAACGTCTACCTTCCCCTTCGTGAATACAGTCATGAACTTATATCACGGGAAAACGTAAATTACTTTTAGCACCAATAAACAAACGATACGAAAACGCATTATCAAAAAATTCTCTAATGGTTCGCCGCCCGCACTAACTCTATTAAGAATGGTTACCACCGTCCATTAAATCTTAACTTATCCACTGTGGGTGTTTTATTGCGTTTATGTGGGTCAGTGATAAAACCACGGACTATAACTACTGAGAGATTGCGTTTCAAGGCAAGGTATAAACTAGTTTGACCATAGGATGTCTAGATGCCTTCCATCGTGGGCAACTACCGCTGAACTCTACACTTAAACAATGCTAATAAAGCTCTATTTTGTAATGTCTCTAATCAACTATTTAGCTATAACTCTTCATCTTCAATCTAATAACGAAGATATTAGTTATCCACTAAATCATGAAATGAATCTAAAAGACCTCGCAGAGGCGTCGATATGCAATCCTTTCTGAGGGCTGCGGTCTCTTTAAGACCTTAATTAGGTCATTAATTATGATATATGTTAATAAGCTAATGCCCTGAACTCCGACCGAAGCTGAGATCTCCATTATCCGAAGAGCCAACAATTATTAGCCCATCCATCATCTGACACAAGTTACAAGTTAATTTAGTTTGTACTAAAATGTAAATTCGTAGTTTTGCTAAGTTAATTTCTTAATTCCGCCCTTTTCAATCATTAGCTCTGTTATAATAATCTGTCCATCTCTTTTTCCTTACTCTTCATAATTGATCTGAAAAGCGTTTTTAGATGAAAGTACAAGCGCCAGTAAACCCAAACTAAATAAAACAACTAGGTTGCAGACTAGACGCAGGTGCCTGTACACTGCTTAATAAATTCACTAGCAACTATACCTATGTAGGTATGCCATGTGGCTGTAAAAATAGACAAAGCGTAGTAGGTACTACATAGTCGGACTGAATTCCATATAGGAGAAGTACCACCGTGTACGACATACTAATTATGGTCTTGATAAGCAATATTATAAAAAATAATTGCTAACAGTTTTTCTCTACAAAACGAAACATTCTATCAAGAACGTATAGTGACCAGGCTTGCAAGTGGACTAGTAGTGGACCAGGCTTGCAAGTTGACTAGTAATTATTTTTTTATGACGGCACAATTTGCGGCGGTCATTAAAACAATGCTCAGTAGCGATATTGTGCTGGGGTGATCGGCCGTGCATGAGCCGCAGGGGCGAAATAAGTAATGGGGGTATTAGGGCACGTGTTAAATATTTAGAACAGAATCTATTAGACCCCACTGTTAGGTTCTCAGTTCGTTCTCGATATTTTATTGTTGTTTTAGTTGGTATTAATACTGGTAAAGTTGTATTGGTTTAACTTTTCTTATTTCAAGAATTTAAATAGATGTATTGTAATTTATAATATAATACCAAGAAATTACAAAATATTTTCGCTTTTTCGTTTTAATTTCTTTGTCGAACAATGAACAACAAAAATAGTGCCCATATATTTTCTAGTATTGTTATCCAAACTGCAACAGCTATCTCATCATCAGGGATGACCCCCAAATCCACTTTTTCCGAGCCTGAGCACATAATTACGGGGCGCGGTTACCACTCGGTCGCAGTTTATGGTCCGAGTGTGCGCCCGCGCAGCCTGCCCCGCTCCCCTTGCCCTGCAGCCCCCTCCAGCGGTCCGATGCCCGCCGGACTGCATTCCGCTCCCATGCGACCGTGTCCTGCCTCCCGTAGGACTCTCCAAAATGTCATGTTTTTATTAATTTCGCCGATATCTAAACTCGACGGTTAATTGGCAGATTGCGTCGATAGCCCGTGATCGTGTTTTTAAATTTTCACTTGCTTTGTCCCTTATTTAATATTATTACACACCGTCACGACTCACGAATGCTCTTCAACGAGCTATAGATGCTACATGTGAATCAACATTCCAGCAACATATTTTCATTTGCATGTCATAAGCGTTGAGTGTACCGCAACAGAACATACCGAGGAATAATTCTATATAACAAATTGTATAACGAAAGTCTTGTCATGCTTAAACCATGTCACTACAATTATGATATTGCAGTAGGTACCATTGACTTAGAATTCAAATAAGCGGTTCACGTATGTCATACAGATTTTAAGGCCATATAATTACCATGCAGCCTGAAAATCGAACGAATAATTCCCGACGTAAAGTTTATACGTATGTTATATTTAGAAAAGAGTAATAGACTATTACTACTTTACTAGAGCTCACAAATTACTTCGAGTATTATAATTTTATAGGCTGCCGTTAATATAAGTACTGGAAATTGCGTTTAATAACAACGAACATGCCACAGTAAGTAAAATTGTGCTGCTCTTTTAAAATTATATAAATTTATATTCTCGCGAGATAATGTTATGAGGCAATACATCATTTCAATTTTGATTTAATTTGAGCCACTTTGTGCGGAAATTGTTTTATACAAGGCGGTAGGTCTCTCGTGCGTAAGATTCCATAATCCGTAGATCGTATGGGCAGGGGGACTTTAGCTTTGTCTATTTCTACCTACAGACAGCAAGGTGTAATCACTTTTGTCTTCCAATATAGAGACAGCGCAATCACTGAGTGTTATGAGACTAACATTTTAGAACGGGGAGCGCTGCACGATACTGTAAATTTGTTTAAGTGTTTTATAAAAACTACAATTCTCAGTGGTGTTTCTACTATTTGTGAAGAATAAGAGCGCTGATCACCAAGTAAGCGTCCTGCTGGTATTTTTGTGTAAATAAAAAAACTCTCAAATATAAAAAAATCTAATAGAAATATCATACTGAAGTACCTAAATTAACCGATATTTAATAACACTAGATTTTTATTTGTAATAGAAGATAGACGAAACGGTTTTTAACCCAAAATCCGAAATTAATGCAAAGTACCTAAAACAGCCGTATTTCGTAAATCTATAACCGTCTGCATTTCACACGGCCATCGTGTATTCCATTAACTAAATCGGACGATGACGAATCTACCACTAAATAGAGATTACAATCATTATACGTTGCATTCTTAGATGTATCTGTGAACCGTCGGAATGCACGAAATCGATTCTCAACTCGTTTTATTTTCGCCACGTCATTCGATATCGAATTCTCGGCTGTGTCCATGCCCATTGAATAACACCGTGTACGAGTTGTTTTGTTTGGAAATTTGATTTAAGTTTTAAATAATTGGAGATAAGTTGTTTGACAATGCAATGTGGTACATTTTTTCTTCTTCTTCAGCCTTTGGAAGTCCAATGCTGAAAATAGGCCTCCCCCAAAGTTTTCCAGACCAAACTTTGACATATCTATATTTTTAATTACATTCAGCAGTACCCTTCATTATCAATGGTTTCAATCCATGTAGATCTGAACACAAAACCTTGGTATTTATAGAAACTCTGCTTGTGATATCACTTCGTCTATATACATGATAAATAATTTTCCACAGAATAAAATACTTTGTTCTTTTTCTCTAAATCATCAATTGATCTTTATCAGCTACATTTTAAATGAATTTTCGCTCACGGCTCAACACGTTAATGAAAATAACCTCAAAATGCGATTAGCTAGTTTTGAACAATTTAACAGACAGACTGGCAGACTCCAGTTTTATTATACATATGTATAGATTACATAATTTATTTACCGTCTGCGAGTTCTGTTGAAAAATACTGTACAGGTGTATTTGGCCAAACCTCATGTTTCATCTTTAGACATAAGAACCGTTTAATTTTATTTTTGAATGATAATTTATTAGTCTAAAATTAGATATTTCAAAGTATTTTTTATATTCATTATAATAAAATAGAATCAAGTAAAAAACAAGTCAGCGTCGACACTTCATTGGTCAAGTTTTAACATAGGGAAAGTACGTGAGTTGTCTGAGATTGACTCTGCGCCCAATTAGTAACACCATAGGATGGCAATTATTATTATTATAATATTATTAATGCTGCGAACCGTTTATGCGTTAACTGTTATTTTGCATACACTGTAAATATAACACAAAACAAAACTGAAACAAATGAATTATATTTTTAAATCCAAATTCAATTTCATTATTTTATTCTTTAAACATCATATCACTGCAAAACCACCAGATATTATGACCTTCAAGCAGATATTGCGCAATCGCTATTCTAGAATCTAGAATACACAAAGATAAAAAATAAACTTGTTTGCGCTCTGCGTGAACCCATCACACATTTATAGAATTTATTGAAGGATATTGAAATATTAACTGCACATAAACTGAGAACATAAACACCGGCTTGTGAATGCAATCGATAGGTGGACGTTGACTCTTGCGGCGCCTGCACACTTGCCACTTAGACGCGCGATAACTCTTATCGCGAAGATATTGCTTGTAAGTGCTGCTTGTACGGCTGTCATCTCTTTCATTCTATATTTAGATATCTGACGCATGTGACCTAATTTGTTGGCTTGGCGAAGTAATTACTGTTGTACAAGACGTTTGGTACAATCTTAACCAACATATTGTATGCAATTATATTATCTCATTACCGTACAAGTCAAATTTAGCTAAACATATAATCAATTCATGGTAATGTAAACAAGATAATTAATCCACAACGAATTTATTTTAATGGATTGAAGATACCAAACCGCAAACACAGTTATCTATAGAGCATTACTACTAGTTATATTATAGACATCTATATCTTCGGCATTTAGCCTTGATTAGCAGTATCTGGTTCCACGGTATCTATGAGAGTTCTAGATGTAATATTTATGAATCGCGATACGCGCGTCAACCACGCCGTTGTGCAGGCCATATAAAGCACCACTTAATGGACTAGATAGTTGCTTTTTGATAGACTAAAGTCTCGTTTACCGTTTACATGCGGTTTCATCCTAGTGCATTCGTGCCACGTATGACATTAAATGCTTAAGTATTTGCTTTGGTCTCGTGACAGTGTAAATGCCTTTTGCTATAAACTAAGCAATTTTATAAAAACTCAGAGGTTTTTGAGGACTGCATACGTTTTTTTTATCTCAAACAGACGTATCTGTAAGTTGTCGAAGAAAGTTCGTTTAAACGGTGAAGTAAATCACAATGCAGAAAGCTACATACCTGTGAGTTCTCTATGCATTTTGTAGGCGAATTGTGGAATCCCCACGTTATAAATCAGACTGTTTGCTGATAGCTCTAACTTCTCTCATTAGGAAAGAACCATACATGACGGATGTTATACTTTTTTACAACTTTCTATAAACGTCATTCACAAAACTACAGGCGATCAAAAATACCATAATGGTCAGCCGGCAAAGTGGTGCTGTTAGATAAATGTCGATTATCACAAGTGGCCCGATAGTGTAGTTAAGATAATATCAGAATAATTTATTCAGCAATGGCGCTAGCATAAATTACTGCCACCGTAGACAACGGCTCCGCTCTTGAATTATGTATAAGGCGAATCTACGGTTTGTGAATGGCAACGATAACTGAGAATACGATTTACAATGAAAGTTCACGCCTGCATCCACAAAATGTAGACAGGTGTCTCCACGCTTAGTAGCTCTCTACTACACGTATTTTTGGCTGATTATAACACTAGGTTATGAAGTGATATTGCGTAATCTATCGTCATAATGGACAGAATATCTTGTGCCAGGCACAATGTCTTTGTCACCCTCTGGGCTCACATACTTCTCAGCTTAACACGGTGCGAGTTAGTGACTGACTGAGGACACTTATTATAAATTACATTTATTTCAATCATGATTTATCTTTCTCAATCTAGATTGGAAAATACAAAAGGAACTAGATACGACAGTCGCTTTTCCTATTTTATAGGGCCCGGAATTTAGGTACAATATCTGGAGGTAAAACGCCTTATAAACTGGAAAAATAATAATTGTTGAAAAAGACAAAGCTGTACCTATCCCAACTGACCATACGAGAGTATTGCCTACATCATGAAGCTATTTTTATTCCATCGCAAGGGTGGTCAAGTAGCAAGTTAACCGCAAGATACGCGATTAAAATAATAAAGTAGAAAATATAAATCACAGTACAGTTATTAACGGGTCGTGATTTATAATAATTACATCGAATGGCTTGGGCGTGTCCTTTGATGTTTCATTTAAATTATATTTTTTCGCTCGTTGAGTAAATATGGCAATCGTTTATTGAAGGTAATTAAACTGTCACATTATTTTCTAGTGCTTTATCAGACTTCATTAATATTCTTTTTCTGATACAGCTTAAAGACGAAACGACTTGCCGGCCTGATATACTCGGCGCCCACGTCTATACATAATTATGTACAAACGGTTGCATCGCCTGCTTAAATTTCAAATCATTATCACTAACGAAATAGTCCCTCTTGACAGTAATCGCATCGATCAGTCATACAAAATTTTGCATTTGTTATTAACAGACATTGGAATTCATATGCTATATTTGCATCTAGCTAATTATGAACGCATACTATAAGGCATTAATATCAATACCGGCAAATTAGTAACATCGGCTCCACCGGTTTTTAAATACCGAACTCGTAGTTTTTTTGCGGGCAGTGACCACGGCGGCCGGTCTGCCGGCGCGGCGCGCGACCGGTCCAACCGATAGCGACAGGTCGGCACCTGCCGGCCTCAGGAATGTCCGGTCGCGAATTAATCCCCACGGTCCGCGGATGATGTTCCGGATTAAACGGCACCGTGCTGGGAACTTGCCTCCCGTTTCAGTTTTTTGGTCTTTAGACAGTAGAAGGCAAAATCGCTGTTAGTGGCTGAAGCGAAGAATTTGTATTCAGTCAGTGAATGTCATTTATCCTACTATAATATTATAAACGCGAAAGTTTGTAAGTATGGATGTATAGATGTCTGGACGTATGGATGTTTGTTACTCTTTCACGCAAAAACTACTCAACGGAATTCGATGAAATTTGGCACACGTGTAGATTATGTCCTGGATTAACACATAGGCTACTTTTTATCCCGGGTAAATATAAAGCGGGAGTTTTATCCCGGGAAAACTCATTCACGCGGGCGGAGCTGCGGGCAAAAGCTCGTTTTAAATAAACAAACAGGCAATAAACTATGATTTTTCCTCGTCAATTTAGTGCATGAAATCAATCTGTTTTGGCACAAAATAAATCACATATTTAACTGCATCAGGAACATACAATGCAGACGCGACATAATAATTATAATTTTCTGAATACTATGAAACAAAATATGTAATAGCTGTCACTAAAGCAAGACCTTATTTATAAGCACACCTCTACTTCGAGAAACGCCTCATAAGTCATAACATACATTATTCACCATGTTCCATAATGATTATGGAAGTGGTAATACATCGATCTATTCCTATTTCCTACTACTGTAATAACTGTTGACGTTAATGTCGATATATTTATATGTATTAGATAGTTCGAATAAACACAGCAAGCTGATATAACAGTAGCTGGTGAATATCTTGTATCTACAAATGCGACAAATCTTGGAGAATCTTGCAAATAGTACTGAATGTCACACATAAAAGAGCGGACGGTAATGAGATGACTACAGGCGATGATAGTACCCAGTGGCATGCTTTAGAACTGGTTCATTTAATATTGGCCAAAAGAACACATGTAATGCAATAAACAACGTTGCTAGATCTGTCCAACTACAGGTACCTGCCAACTGCAACTAAGTCTATACTTCTATAGTACCTAACATCTAATCCTAATGAGACTTAACATCTTATGTCTCAGGATGACGAACGCAGTGGAATGCCACACAGTACTTTGTAAGTCAAGGTGCTGGATGGTGTTGCTACTGTTTATGGGTGGTCGTATCGCTTATCATCAGGCGAACGGCATGCTAGTCATTCAATGCAATAAAAAAAAACTGGATGACCGAGCTTTGCTAGGTATTTAGTGTTGCTTAACAATGCCATCTACTGGAGTAGTTTTATTACTCGCCAATAGATGTCAGGAAGTCATATTTTTCGGTTAATGTTTAAGTTGAATTACTGAAAGAGCGGATAAAACGACAATTTCTAAAAATGAATCCTAGCTAGATCAGTTTATCGCCCCCAAAACCTCCTGCATACTAAATTTCATGAAAATCATTGGAGCCGTTTCCCAGATTCAAATTATATATATACAAGAATTGCTCGTTTAAAGATATAAGATATATTGGTTTTATGTTTAAAGGTTGATGCACATCTATTGCAGCAGAACTGATGCTATAAAATTAAAATGTTTAAAATTTGACATGGTATTCGTACCAGTCTTATATATAGATAGCTTTTGCACGCGGCTCCGCCCGCGTGGAAGAGTTTTTCCGGGATAAAAAGTAGCCTATAGCACTCAGGAGTAATGTAGCTTCCTATTAGTGAAAGAATTTTCAAAATCGGTCCAGTAGTTCCTGAGATTAGCGCGTTCAAACAAACAAACTCTTCAGCTTTATAATATTAGTATAGTTATATACGTGGTTGCCCTATATACCCGGACGCCGGCGTCCGCCACGGGCGTTGACGAGTCAAATTCGCAATACTCGAGCAAATATAACCTCTACTATGCTACCTACGTTACATCTACTATTTCCTCTCGTCACGTAATAGACGGCCATTAGACAGGACCTCTCGGTTCACAGTCCAAGTAGGCAATCACTGGCCGAATGAGGTGATAAGTGTGGTCTACCTTCAACATTGAAATAGGGACACAAATACATTCGTGCTGCTCCCTATTGACTGATGCTATCTGAACAATTAAACGAGTTTAATTGCTCACGTTCCTAATAATTTGTGGACGAGACATTTTGTAATTTACGCATAATTAATTACTAATTGTATGGAATGTTTTGTAAGTCTATGTAAATGTGGCTAAATTATTCAATGAACTATTAATTACTAGTATTTTTATAACAGAACGCCTACAAGCTGATCACCGCTGTCCATCTAAGGAATTTCTCAACCTGCAGACGAAAATGTAAACAAAATAGTTGTCATAAATATCAATCTTACGCAACACTTCACATTCAACCGTGGAGGTCTTTAATCTTTATACGTGATATCTAATCTTGAGCTAATGGTAACCAATTGTCCAACTGCGGCAATCATTGCGATCGTTGGGCGCCATTACACCAACTATGAAACAGTTCGAGGTCGCCGCTTACGTAGTTGAATCAGTGTATTACCGATTTACGTCTTCTGTCCGCCGTGTCCGGTGGCTGAAACTTTATTTTGGTGCTATAAACTATTTGCAAGTTTTATATTTTGCGTGGTTAAGACAAAAATATTGGTTTTGCCGTTATGATTACATATTATTTTATAGACGGTAAGCAAAGGGCTTCACTTCACATAACATCATGTGCAATGGAGCCACATTGCAGAGCACAGATAAAAAAAAATCACCAAACAAAATTTTAGATGAAAGGTTGTTCCAATTCAGGTGATCCTACCACCTTCGCCCATGAATATTTACAGAACAAAATTTTTGTTATTACTATTAATTAGACCATGTCGAGAAGACGTTTATCGCTGCAAATCAGCTGCGAATCTACTCGCTTCGTGAGAATCGAAATCTAACTTCTTCGAGTGGCATCCGAGGGTACGCGGAAGCGGCTTTGACTTAGTTTACAGTTCGTAACATCACGCCTACTCGAACAAAGACTGATAAATTAGATGTTTTTAATAACAATATATCAAATCAGGTCCCGACCTAATATAATACATTGTTGACGCTAAGGGTCCCGACCCTTAGCGTTCGGTTGTTCCTGTTAACCCCGACACAAAGGATGTATTTAAGGATTACGTATCTGATATCAAAAATATAGGTGATCATATTAAATAAGTCCAGGACTAATCTTTAGGGACTATGTATTTCATATGAAATAGACCCTGTCTGGGAATACTTATTACGTCCCGGCTCACAGTCACTAGATAATGGAGCCGACATTGAAACAGTTCATGAGTTATTGGAAACATTTAGATAGATCTAGGTCAGATCGTGCGGATGCTTTCCGCGTAGGTATTTTCATTCATGAAATACCACTGTCCTTGATTTCTACCGATTAATAGCTGCTATTGACTTCGTCTGGATAACATCATTCCGATTGCATAAAGTGGTAGCAACATTTATAGTACTATCTGAAATTATCTCCGTTGCTATGGAAAGAATATCAATCTGAATCTATACACGAAAACCATGACTCATCCACAAGACATTTGTATTGGTTTACGACATAACAAATCAGACAAAAGCACTCAAACATAAAAAAATGCAATGAAAAACTTATAATAAGCGGCATCCTGTTACGCTTGGAATCCGCGAACCTAATTACAGCACAAGAGGTTCATAAAGGGCTTGTGACTGATGGGGTCCTATTCACGTAACTTGATTGAAAGGGTACTCTCGGTGAACGTGTGTAAATGTATAGTGGTATTTCGTATGCAGGTATGTACTAATTTTCCCATGAAAAAGGTTTTATTTCAATTTTATACCTTCTTGTCGCGGATATGTTTATTCTTTTTTAATCAACTGGCCAGCTATAAAAAGGTCGTAAAGTTAATTGAAACGTCAATTATAACGCTGGCCGGTGACAGTAATAAAATGCGACGTTGAAAGCCGTTCAGAATTCGAATCGATGCGTTCCGATTGGATATTTATATCGATGTACCGATAGCAAAATTCACTATCAATTTCCCGTGAAATCCGTTATTAAAGATTCTCGATGGGGCGTGAACTGATAAATTAGTAATCATTCGGACTTTAATCAATAACGCTGAGCGTCGTAGGGTTGTCGACCTTTCTCGTGTTTACTCAACACTCGGCCGGGCTGTCAACCAGTCCACCCACTGGAACATTTTGTATGTCATACCAAACATTCATTATAGGTGAGAGTTCTTCCGTACTCGGTAGCCATAAACTCATGGGCATTGAAAAAATGTACAACATTGATGAATTAAAGCCGGCATGGCCGATTAAATCGAGAGAAACCTCTTACGAATAATTGATTCATTAAAACTAACCATCAAGAATTGAACATTCCTTTGGTAAGAGTATACACTATGTGTACACTCACACACACTATAAAAATTATTACTGATGCACTTACATAAATAACCTATATTGATTATCTATAGCAAACAAATGATTACTGATACTACTGTATTTTTTTCTTTTCAATAAAATATCTATACTCAAGACAACTTCTAATACCTCCAAGCGGTTAATATCACATAATACTTTGTATAAAGCTATGTGTGGCGTTGTTTTTGTTAAGCACACGTGACATATATCACTATATCAGTCAAGGGATCTGCTCCTCTCATTAAGTAGAAAAAAAAATGACCGTCGGAAAATGTCTCGTTACTAACAACCTCTGCTTTCCCGTTGGTACTCGTTATCTATAAGTTTGCTCCTATGACAGCTATGATAGATCGGTTGGTGTACGTGTAGAAAGTGCCTAACCAAACAGGATACTCGAGATAACGATTTCCATCCTGACAACTCTAAGGAATGTTTACGGGAAGACGCGAGCTTCATACTTTAAGTCGATAATAAAATAGATTAATTAAAAAAAACAAACTGATTTAATTTTTTTGTTTTATCATATTGCGATTATTTTATATCGATTTCGGAATATTAATGTTGAAATGATTTTAATACCCGTTATTAAAGTGAATGGCATGAATTCGCCCACTGCCCATCGATATACAATTACAACATTAAGAAACAGTTGAATGACATACATAGTTTATTGTTTGAAGTAATAATCGTAATTTAAATCGATATTCAATTAATGTTTTATATCGATTACGAAGCATTCGTAATGTGCTAATTCGAGGTTGTGAGTTGAGCTTGCTGAGAATCACAGATTCGATCATGTAAGAATGATAGATTATGAAAACTAACTTTACTTATTTATACTATTACTAGCTTTTGCCCGCGGATCCGGCCGCGTGAATGAGTTTTTCCGGGATAAAAGTAGGAAGCTATATTACTCCTGAGTGCTATAGACAGTAGCCTCGGGATACAAATAATTTTATCCCGAGAAAACATTTTTATCCCGGAAAAAAAAATTCACGGGCACGGAACCGCGAGCAATACTAGTTTTCTTTTTATAATTGCCTCAATATTTTTATGGCAGCTTGCTTTTGTTTTTACCTGGCTACCAGTCAGGGAATCAAAATTTACAGCCCCATTAACCTTGTATACAAACGACGATATTTAATAGAGTCTGTACAACTGAGCTTCAAGAGATTAAGCTTTGATTAATTATATACCTAGATAGAGTGACGCGCTACATTGAAACTAAAACAAACAGGCCAACTTTTCGTAAGCTAGTATGCGTGACAGCTGTGTCATACGCTATCGCTGCATCATTCTGCGTATCCTTGTGTGCGCGCATAATGATACCAGTTATTACATGGTTTCTATTAAAACGGGGAGATAATTATATCCATGAAAAACAACAAAAAATAATTCACTCGAACTCATTTAGCGGGCAACAGTTGGCCTCTATTTTTTTCGACGCGTTTGAAACGTTCAGTGTCTATCTAGGTATATAATTAATCAAAGAGATTAAGGTTAAAATCAATGTGCATTCAAAATAAGGGATAATTGGGATTAAAATTCAAACATCTTTTAAATATCTTCACCGTTACAATAAACATATAATCATTGTTGTGGTTCAAACTATTCTTTGTTTTGTTTTTTCTACTCAACGTGATTATGTCATAATTTTAAAGTCGAAGAAACAAAAAGATAAGACACTGGTTTAAAATATTTATGTGTAAGAACCCTGATATCAAATATGATACAAATTTCACTAACAAAACCAATTAAATGCGGTGAATATTAAAAGTAATAAAACTTTATTCTCTATTCTTATAAAGCTAGGGTTAGGCAAAGGTTCTAGAATGTTATAGCCTAGCTATTTTGACCCCGGAACGGATTTCGACACAGGCAGCGCTGCGAACAAAGCTAGTACGCAGTGCTACCAACCCTACTGTTTTAACAGTAGATTTACTGTTTTTGCTATGTCATCCCTATTTTCTGTGTAGAGTCGGAATTTTACTGTTTTTTTATTTTATTGTTTTTTACATGCATTCTCACGGATTTTGTGCACAGTTTAGTAAATTACTATCCTGCAGGAGCTATTTTTATTTTTTAGTTCTCCACCCTATCCACTGAAGAAAATATCGAAATCGAGGACATTTTTTTTGCTCTTCGCTCAAAATCCTGTTTTTTTTTTATTAGTGTACTGCTGTTTCTTTGTTTCTTGGGGTTGGCAACACTGCTAGTATGTTTACATTTGCACGAATAGCGCTACACAAAAGCCGGTAGCGTCGCCGACTGGCGCGAGTCGCGACGCATGCTAAACATGCTAACAGAAGACTATCTGTAAACATCTATTAAAATAAATAAGCGACAAGTAATACATACTTAGCACCACGCCTTATCAGGGGTAGGCAGAGGTATAAAATATTAATTTAATGAAGAATGGGGGCGAATTTATTACCATACCAGGACAAGTTATACATAACTAAATTAGACTAGTATTCGTAAGCCAACGAGTTGAAGCGCTAAAATACAGATAACGTATACTAAAATATATTTCAAATAATCTTAAACTTAAACACAAAACCTTTTTGAAGTCGATTAATACACCTTAAAAAATTTACCATAAGCTATCATATACGGCTTTTGATCATCATAAAAGTTCCTACCTACAACTTAAACATAACATTTTTTTTTTAAATCATACATATTTATTTCTCTGCAACTTCTATTGAAATATACCGTAGGTTATATTCCCGGAGTTGACAAAAGCCGGTAGCGTCGCCGCAGAGTCGCGGCGCATGCTAATGCAACACTCAGGTACGCCGCGCCGTACGACTGTATGGTTCTTGCTTTGATCGTGTTTTTCTTACGTCGCAATGGTAAGTGCAGTGAAGATCTGTATCACGACATATAGCTTAAGAGGAATGAGATACACAAGAAACGTTTCTATGTGTAATTAGTTTTTGCTGATGCGAGTTAAATATTTCCCTTTTTGCCTATAGTTTATGTAAGCTACATTTATGTAAGTTTTTATGTACGAAATAATAATTATCATAGAGTAGATTTTACATGAAGTAATAACTTTGGACGCACTATTAAAGTCAAATATGAACCTCATACGAAATCAAATCTTAATTATTGGATAACACCAGGTAAATTCCAAGCACAATTCAACAAATTCATGCCAATAAAGATGCACTGTATTAGAAAAACCGCATCAACCTGTACCATACATAGTTTAACACAACCGGTCCCGATCTTTAGGCGACGAATAAAATTTGCGTACAAATAGCTAGTTATAATTAAATAGTCAACTGATTCATTCTCATAGCCGTGCCGGATCCGGGCCGTGACACAACCGTGCTTTTATTTCAAACGTAACTGACAGATTCACGGCGAAATCTGGAAATGTTACCGGTAAATGGCAACTGGCTCGCTGCCTTTTAGATGGTAAATGTGTTACTGGTTATACCTTTGCCTGTACCTTAAATGGTAAAGTGATGTTTTATGTGGCTAATGGCTGACAATCGCAACATTCCATTATGTTATGACTTATGATATTATGAGATGATGATATTATACATACACACACATACACACACACACACTCACGCCAGTTATCCCCGAAGGGGTAGGCAAAGGTTCAACTAGCGCACCCACTTTTCGCCGTGCGTATTCCGTCCCATAATGTGATAGATGTGCAAGCCTATCGCCATATCGGGCACAAATTCCAGACTCCGGGCTGATACTGAATAGAAAAGCCCAATATCACTTTGCTCGACCCGGGATCGAACCCGAGACCTCAGCATTGCAGTCGTACCGTAATACAACTACGCCACCGAGGCAGTCAATTATAAATATTCGAAATTAACTATAATGTATTGTTTTGTATGGTTTGTAATAAGTGTAATTGATAATGTAAAACCGTTCTTATTACTAAATAAAATAAATAAATAATTCCAATGATTGACAGTTTTATTTGCGGTTTATTTTAAGTTCCCGACGTTACACGGTCTCCGCACTGTCTCTGCACGGCTATGTGTGGTCAAACCCCTATTCAATCGGTTTCATAGAATTAATGATGCATAGACAGGATGGGTTGGGCGTCTATTCTTCTAAGGATGTCGGTTGTCTACGCATAAAATTACTGCTGAGAATCTAGTTTGAATATTCAGAAGCGTGTATTGTCTTTTCGTGATTAAATATGCATTAATTAACCTGTTTTAGGGTAGTTTTGGCAAACGCGTTTTGCCTTTGACGTTTTTGAAAAGCAGTACTTTCAGAAGGACTGCATATTCTATTGAGCTTTTTAGGTTGCACTTTCCTCATTCCTGTTGTATACGAGATTGGAAAATTATAACTTGTGTATGCAAAATTTTCAATATGTCTCGTAATATCCGGTTATAGTTAAATTAATTACTGAGATATTTAATGTCTTAGAAATGTAGAGCAATAACATAAAGTGCATAAGAATAATGAATAATAGTATGTTTTGTTATTAATAACACTGATCATAAGCTCCGGCAAGCGTAACAAAAGTAAAGTAATTTAAATAGTTTCTACCGAATCCGACTCGTACTAGAAATTTCTTATAACCCTTATTCAGAAACAATATTAATTCAGTGTTAACTGAACATAAATTGACACTTGAATGTAAGGCTCGCAGCCACCCTAAACCGTTTACAAGACGGTAAGAGGCGAAATCTCAGCATCGAGAGCTTAGCACCGTCGCATCAAATTTTATGGTCATACTCGGCAATTTTAGATCGAGTGAAAACTCATTTTAGATTTTACGACCTCTTCGCCTCGGGGAAAATGAATTGCAAGTCATTTGATCCAGTTTTTATTGTTTAAAGGTTCAGAATTCGGTTATAATAATCCTACTATAATTAATGAAAGTTTGTGATAATGATTGGATGTGTGTTTCAAGTTCTTACCTAAGCTCACAAACAGCTAAATGGATTTATGCGTTTAGAACACAGATAGATGGACCAAGTTTGGTATAAACTAAAAGGCTACTTTGTATTACGGAGAAGTTTAAGGGGACTTTTATTGCAAAAGTCTTTCAAGTGGAGGGAGCCACGACCGTTACCTAGTTTTGTAAGACCATAGTCGACTGAATCCTGGACAGACTTGTCGGTGTAAAGTTAAACTCTAAAGTTATAGCGATAAATGCTCCCCAGTCCAAATATCGTACGTAATACGCTCAGGCAGACAAATTAGTTCGTAACTCGTATGGGAAAGTCATTATAGTCTATAAAGATGAAAATTACGATACCAACAAATTAGAAGTTAGGGACTAGGTTCAAATATCAAGCGGCGCTCGGGAACATGTCAATAAAACAACATCGCTCTCCATCTTGTCTCCAACGCAAGTTCAATGTAAAGATAATTTACAAGCATCAATGTCAGGGTAATAATTTATAGTACTTTCTACACGCCTTTCAAGTGGCTTTTAAACACATAAGAAAGTTCATGTTTACAATTTCTTATATCAGAATTACAGAACGACTAAGTAGGTCACGTGATGGCCAATGATCAGAACATAATCTTTAAGAATGTAATTTCACAACCTGAAGGCACACCTACATTGTTATGTTTAATTTCCAGATAATTTCAAAGCTTGTACCGACGTCGGGCCAAAAATGACAGGAATAATGACTGATTGTCCGAACCCAACCGGACATTTTTGGCAACACGTTTAAAATTCTGCTTATTTACATTCTCATATGGAAAACTGAATAATAAGTTTTAATTGAACAAAATGCTTTTGCGTAAGGAAAATATTAAAACATTATAAATTGCGAAATAGACATTGATTGATTTAATTGCGAATGGCGAAAAGATGTACATATATTTTATATAAATGCTTTTTAAGCAAGAGAAACTAGTGAAACAGTCCGACGTTGGAGAAAATTAAAAAGAAATAGAAGTTTTAAGGAGTAACCAGTTTTCGTAATAAATATTCACTTTTATTGCATGCATGTTATATTTGTAGAGCTCTTATCTATCGCTGCTTACTGCAGCAGTTTGGCAACTCGGCTGCATCAAACGGTCCACAAAACGTAATCCAAAACCACATCAAATCTGTCGAATCTCAGCCACCCACGCGCATTCCTGCCCACTGGCCATGCTTATAATCACAAACTAAACCAGACTTTAAATTTACTATGATAGAGCGTAATTTAGGGTATAGTTAACTTTCGCAGAACCAAGGAGTTTTGTAATGCATTTCCTAACTACGCCCACGGGGGCAACTGCCTACATCGTGGCTTTTTGGGCATATTCCTCGTACAAGGTTATTGTGAAGTTACTTAGAAGGTCACGTATGTTTGACTACAGAGTACAAACTGCTGGTCCCTACTTGAAACTTTTATGGTGTGTGGCTTTTAAACTTTATTTATCTCAACATAAATCATAATAGATGTGTCTATATGTTTGTTTTTTTTATCTAACCTAAGAAACGAGACGAGCGTGTAGATTAAGAAAACTGATGAAATATTGAGCAAAATGTATTTCTTTTTATGTGAATATTGGGACATTAGTAATTGCTGTAAAGACATTAAGTAATATGACTTTTTTTCGTTAAAATATCAATGCATTATTTGATAACAGAACTAGATTATTTACAATTATTTAGATTATTTATAACGTCTTGCATCATGCTAGATTAGCAGTATATTTATTATTATTACAAACAAACAAAAAATCAAATCATTCCTTTATATTAGTATCGATTATTAAATACAGATATAGATTTAAGTGTAGCTCCAGGGCAAAAGAAACCGTGGGCCGAAACAGGTTTGCAATAAGCCTATGCGTATGCTGAGATACAGCACACTGCACAACTAAACAGAAACAAATGAAATATTCTGCCTTAATATGTCACAATTAGGCGCCTAGATAAACGGTTAACAATAGGCTTCAAATTTATATCTTTTGACGATATACGCATCTAGAGCGGTCAATTATGTGATGCCTGTTAATAATTATAAACCGGGTAGCACATGAGCATCCACGATTTCATTCCATTGCATTCTCCATAGGTTACACGATATCCCATCCTTCGCCAGCGTCAAACGCTGTGTTTGGTCATGTTGTACAGTCAGAAGCATAAATATCTGTACACAATCAACATTTCAAATCGCCTGAATACGCGTTAAGTTAAACCTAAACGTTTTTTTGTTTGTTTGAAGTAAAGTAAATATCTTTTATTTTATTTTTTTGAAGGGAAAAAAAAGATTAGTAAGAACAAAAAAGTATGTAGGCGATTTGAAATTTTGAATTTGCTCAGCTACTTATGCTGGTGACTGTACAAAACGTGCTCTGTCCTGTGTGTCGCTACTCGCTGTGCTACGTTGTCTGCGAGACAATGGGCGGTATTAATAAGTCAATCTCACGTTTGAGTAAAATCTCAAGTAGACATTTAATGTATTGAACTATTTAATAAACCAAGCTTAAGCTGGCATTTGAGAGTTTGTACTCGGCTGAATCAGCGCTGTTAAATAAACAAAACTTTGCCGTCAAAATCAGTCCCATATTGCCACTTAAGGTGCTGTTAATTTGGATTTAATAGCGACTATCTTAAGATGCCAACCGTAATTTCAGAGCGTCTCAGCTGATATTGCACTTCAGAGCGATATTGAGTTGCAACTATTAATACGGCCCAATGTATATTCAGCCTTATGATCGGACATGATAAATTTCGCGCTTTTCGTATAGTGCTAATAAACTAATGGATAGTTAGCAAACATTTTATATAAGGCTTTTAACCATAATCAGTAATAATACGGTGTGAAATACTTTATTGCTAAATCACACCCACAAAGCAATGGCATTATTAAGTATCGTTCGATAGCTTTATTGCTACGGTTCAAATGATTTTTTTGTATATCTTTGAATGTCGATACATCAGATGTTATGGGTAATAAGTAGTTGGATTTTTCTCGATGTTTTCGTATAATTTTTTTATGTAGGTTTTATGTACCTTGTCTAGAAACAATAACATTGAACTTATCTATTGTTATCTAGAGACAACGATGGATATAATAAGGGATTTATTTATAAGAATTAGAACAAGTAAATTTAGATATGTCCACTTTGATATTAATAATTAGAGGATATATTTACGCAAAGGTAAAAGATATTTATCATGTAAAATTATCTGTTTACTACTTTTCTTTCTACATTCTGTGAATATTAAAGTGTTCTTAGTATGGCAATCACTGAGTTTTTACTGCATAGGTATACACGTACCTATTATCGGGATGTCGCGTCGCAACGGGGTAAGAGCACATCGTCTCGACTCTTGAGGAATCCTCCCGTCGCCACTAGCCTCTCAACCAGGCATGTGAGAGCTATATTATATACACGCTTTATGCCTCTGTCTCGTCTTATTAGTTATTACTGTCATTTTCAAGTCATACTCATTCCAAAGGTGAAAATTGGAATTCCACTTATTTTACTTGATGTAAGCAACAATATTAGCTTGTAAGTAATCTTCATTTACACAATACATCTTTGTTAACGAACTGGCTACCACGGCATTTCAGTAAAACAGGTAAAGAACCGGTAGGATTTTAAACTTCGAACGGAGGTAAATCTCATTGGTGATGGGCTTTTGTCATTGGGCGCAGGTAAAAATTTGGCGCTTTTTAATACTCGTCATTCCGAATGTTTCTTTTCAATATTATTACAACTGTTTTCTTTTCCAATATCATTTGTTTTCATTATTTAAAATTTAGTTACTTACGTAATATTTATTTGCACGTATATCGCCAATAACTCTCTTCTAACAAAAATCTAATTATTTAAGAAAATATTAGAGGCAGGATAACTACACAATTATAATATTACGTTTAGAAAAGTTTAAATTTTGAAATATACTCCAAAGCTTCTCCAAAGAGACAAAAGGCCATAAGCGGCGTCTAGACGGTTTAACTACCCCTGTAAGTAATTATTTTTGACGGAATTTGCGGTTGGACATCTTTCAAGAAATGTACCTATAACAATATTTTAAAGTTATTGAAGTAAGGTTTATTTTAGGGGCACTAAACGGTACTGGTAGATTACCAAACCCGCATTTTGTCAGCTTGGTAGCTTACTGGCTAAACCTCTTAAACGGTACATGCTCTTCTAGTGTACTTATTTATTAAGTTGTCGTTGCATAGAGATAAAAGTCGAGAAGCAAATAATATTTTCAAATTACATTCGATTCACGTTCAGGTTTCCCTCACGATGTTTTCCTTTGTGGTTAGCGATGTAAATATATGCCTTGAACCCGCGGTTCTAGCCAAGATGGCTCAACCCACGCCTTTTCTTACTCTCAACAGTCTCGGATCGCATATTATTCTAAAGTCTATTTTAATTGCGAAAAAATAAGACGTTGCCCCACTTTACGTTTTCTTGACAAGCGATAAAAATAAACTAACGTACTTTTCGAAGGTGCGTGTATTCGCTTGTGTGATTGGTGAGCGCGTCTGGTGATATGTTTTCAATATATCGCGCAAATTATCATTTATGATTATCGGATACAGCTGTTAAATACCTCGTGATTCGTACCTGAGTTTGGTTCCGGCTGCAGGTCCACCATCAACAACATTCCTTTCTTTTCAAACAAGCTTTTCACATGTGCACAAGATACTTCGGCGTCGGCGGCCGCCGTTACCGCCAACAAACTCGTAGCCACCAATAAATACAATATTTGGCTACTCATTCTCAATCCGAAAATCGATTTTTTGTTAGGCGACAGTTTTACACTACAACACTCGTTCACAGCCATGTTCGCGGTATTATAAATTTTATTGATGTAAACAATATACACTTTTATGTACAGTTCATAAATAAAATTATAGTTAAATATGATTTTTTATTGATACTTAATTTGCGGTACTGTTAACGCCACACGGACAATTCGCGGCGACTCAACTGCGTTCCATGATGTGGTCGCAGCACGACTGTACCGAATTTGACGCCGACTCCCGAGGCCGACATCCGAATGTCGTGAAGTGAGTCGAAAGCGAACCGTTAGCGGCGTTGCCAGTTTAGTCAGTCAGTCGTTTTTGATACTTTACAGGTTAATAGGGATGCAAAATCATCATTATATAAATAAAGCCTAATTTTAGAGATATATTTAATTATTAATATCAGCCTAATAGTTTTGTTTAAGATAAGTCGTAACTACTTATTTAAATATACGCCATCTATTTTGTACTAAGTAAAACTTTGTATTCACATGTGATTGGCTTTTATTATTCCCTTGTGCTAGTAGCCAATGCCACAGCAGCTATTAAGGAATGCTCTTATTTCATTGGTTAATTCCTTCACAAAATTGAGCCATTGATTAATATATGTTTTCGTACAGTGATAAAGTTTTTAGTTCACTATTTCATTCAATCATTCTGCTGTTTTGTGATTTACACTTTTGACGTTTACGTAAGTTGACGAAAATATCGTGAAGTGATATTATATGCAGCCAGTATCATTTTGGCACTTTTACTACAGTAGATTTGTGATAAAAAAGCATAATAAACAATAAATACAAGCTCCGCTGTTGTTTATTTTTGAACATTTTACATAACCGGTGCAGCCATGAGGATTTATTTGTTAAAAAGTGTATCGAAAGCGATCAGTACGAGATTTTACTCGACGAATAATTTCAAAAAAGTAACCCATTGTATATTTGATATGGACGGATTGTTGCTTGGTAAGTTATATGAAGTATTGCACGACCTTTTCCATAGTGGTCAATGTTAATGACCAGCAAGGTTATATTTACATTCGGACTTTTACATAATTCATATAATGTGGTATTGGATTAAATAATGTATATATTAAAATCATTGTATTTTATTATGGTATAAAACGATAAACCCGTGAGTTGTTTTGTTTAATACATGTGTAAATTAATTCTATTAAAAATTTTGAGACCTTCATCGAGTAAAGTAGGCAAAGCAAATTTCAAATGCTTTTATTTTATTTATAAATTACTTAAAACATTAACTTTAACATGCCTTTTTCCTTTTCACTTCTTACAATTAATCAATCAAAATATACTCTCTATACCACAATGATTTAACTATAATAAAAAAAAAAACAAGTAACTTACGCAAATAATATTTGAAAATTGCAGACACAGAACAAGTATACAAGAAAATGATCACACAGCTCTGTGCTAACTATGGTCACAAATACACTGATGAGTTGATGATGAAAGTACTAGGTGGAACGGAGCAGAGGCTCTCAGAGATCCTGTGTAAAGAGCTGAACCTGCCCGTGTCTCCCAAGCAGTTTAGAGACCAACTTCTGGAGTTGGGTGACACTATGTTAGCAGGAACACCACTTTTGGATGGTAAGTTTTTACACACACACACACACACTCACGCCTTTTATCCCCGAAGGGGTAGGCAGAGGCGCAACTAGTGTACCCACTTTTCGCCGTGCTTATTCAGTCCCATGATGTGATAGGGGGCGAGCTTATCGCCGTATTGGGCACAAATTCCGGGGTGATACTGAATAGAAAAATCCAATATCACCTTGCCTTACCCGGGGATCGAACCTGAGGCCTCAGCATTGCAGTTGTACCATAATACAACTACGCCACCAAGGCAGTCAGCCTTAAGGTTTTACATGTTAAAATTAATGATGATATTTAATATTTGATGAAAATGTGTGGAAACTAAAAGTCTTTGTAGGCTCTTGGTGGCTGTATGGATTGTTTTCTGTTAATTTGTAATATATCACACATACCTAACATAATTGCATTTATAACATACTGAATGTCCTTTCTCAGAGTACAAGCCCAATGGGACCTATTCCAGAAAAAAATACTTGTTAGTGTGCCATGTTACATATGTATATGCATGAGTATTGTATTGTGAAAATGATATTATAATTTGGTAACAGCCTTCCTTTGAAAATCTCATTCACCATGCAAAATGAGTCATAACGCATAAACATACATGTTGAAATGTCATTGTGCGAAAATGGGTAATATCATAGGGCGGCGGGCACACGACTAGCATACTATAAAATGATAATAATATCTAATCCAGTTTTCGTTTACGATCTGATAACATATTATTATTATGTCTTTCAGTTCATGACTCTGTGCATAGATTCAGATAATGGGTCGAAAGGTATTTGTGACGTCACAGTCACAGTATAATATTACATCCTACTAATATTATAAAAGTTTGTAAGAATGTATGGATGTATGTTTGTTACTCTTTCACGCAAAAACTACTGAACGGGTTTCGATGAAATTTGGCACACGGGTAGATCATGTCCTGGATTCTGTCCTGTCCGGGAAAATATAAAGCGAGACTTTTATCCCGGCAAAACCGCACGATTTACAGGCGGTAATATGCTAAGATTTACGAATAATATACTTCACAAATAAATTTTAGGTATTTGTGAAAATTTTAAACCACCTTTTTTTATCGGTGGCTCGACAAAGTGGCTTCACTGCACCTGTTGGTAAATGAAGTGAAGCCCAAAACAATGGTAACCGGCAAGAGATAAATATCCCTGGTCAGTCGGCACAGTTATGCCGGCCTGCATAATTGCTTCTTCACGCTCCGCTTGAAGGACCCTAAGTTGTAGGAAGGAAAGTACCACCTAAGTAAAGAACATACTATATTGTAGAAATATTACGTTAGTTTTTTTTTCTATGTGTATTTTAAATTTCGAATAGATAGCTTCCAAAAATACGGTTAGCGCTTTTGCTGGGGGGAGCACGCTATTAGTATCACACGTACAAAAATCCGCAAAACACAAAGTTTTCGAGGTTTTACAGGCTGGCAAACGAGTAAGTGGATCATTATGATAAGTAGAAAGTTATTTCTACTCCATCAGTTTGCATATACTTTTGCGTTCTGGTTTGAAGGGAATATGTGATAGTGTAATTCCTGAGCATTGTAAGACTTGACTTCTGACGTCAGACTTGGTTGACTAGGGTGATAGTCACAGGGCGGCGCCACTCAGTTCTCGGTCAGGTCAGCGACCTGATCATCTTGTGATTTATCGCAATACGTGATATAATATTTTAAGAAAAACTTGTAACGAAACCTCGCCAAAAATATATTGATATATATATATATCCCAGAAGTGATACACACTATTATATGATTAGGGAACACCTCCAAAATGTTTCATGGTGTTTATATTTTTTATCTAACATATCTGGTTATCTATGATTTTTTGATTTTAGTAAGGAATTTTAAATTATTTTTCTAGTGCATTATGATGCTCAGATTAATAATGACTAATTATTATCCTGAGATATGATGCAATGTAAATAATTCGTCTTACTATGAAGTATGGACGTCGCAATATGACACATATGGCATAATATTATCTCAAATTAAGGTGTCGTCAGTAGTCACCTTGAGTGGCGGCTGTGAAGGCGTGTCTTTGTAGATTTTGCATAGGGGTATATAGAGGGGGGGCCGGGTGTTCCAGCCCACCCCAGAATTGATTTTTTTTTCCACAGAATTTTGAAGCATCCTTCTAGAACTGTACATTGTTTAAAGCGTCCAAAATTATCAAAACTGCAAGAACACAGAAGTCATTTAATTTTTTTAGTCTCTGACACTGACCCCGCCGGAAAATTACTCTAGCTACGCCCACGACACTTGGTAAACTTTCTAGCATGGATATTAAAAATTTACTCGAACCAGGATGAAGAAAGCTTTTGTTATATTCTCACGAACGAAAAGAGTTAATTTTCTTTAGAATTCGTGTCAAACACCATATATCAATCCTCATGTTAATTTAACTTGCGATGCGTTTTGTGGCACGTCCGAGACGTGAGCAATTCTATCGCTCGGATGTCGCACGCAAATATTATGCCGATTTCTCAAAGAACAAACATTTAATAGCATCTAATTAACGAGTTACAAAATAATTGATGTTCTAATTATTTAAAAAAGTATAAAAACATCAATCCTGCCCCCTTATTCTCTATGACACACGTTATTTTCACAGCTCGTATCAAGCGCGTAACATAACTCATCGCGTTTATCACTATGGAAAAGTGGCATACAGAATACCATTTACCGCTAATTACACGAAGTTAACGTAACACGGCCACGTTACTAGTTAATACCGTCATAGAGAATAAGGGGGCTCTTGTTAATATTATTTGGAGTAAATTGCCGACTCATTGTTTTACGAGCGGCGAGTAGAATACGTCATTCAATTAGCTTTTTAATAAACTCAAATATATTAGGGTCATTATACGGATCCACAAATAGACAAAATTAACCAGTTGTGTAAATGCGTTAATAGTATGACAACATGTAATATTGTTTACATAACATTGATAGCACTTATGTGTAAGTGAAAAATGGCCAAGATTACGCATGGCCACATAGTTAATCATACATTTCTAAGAATTGAATCGGAACGTGTATCACTGATACCATTATTGCCCGTATCGTATTAAAACACTTGAGACAAACTGATATAATATGCATTGGTGAAGCTAAAGTCATTTCACCAGTCACCCGGCCCCCCTTCTTTATACGCCTATGATAATTGAATGACTCCTGTCGTATTCAGTTACATGCTTTTCTAATTTATCGCCTACAGGAGCTGAGAGGCTGATCAGACACCTTCACAGAACTAAAGTGCCCTTCGCACTGGCCACGTCATCCAGCGCCCGATCAGTGGATACCAAGATCGCCGCCCACAAGGAGCTGTTCACCTACTTCCATCACATGGTCATGGGGAGTACGGATAAAGAGGTCAAATACGGGAAACCGCACCCGGATATATTCCTGGTTGCAGCTGCCAGGTTCCCTGATAAACCTGATCCTTCTAAGGTAAGCTAAGTCTTTCCCAATATATTTTAGGGCGGTATTATTTAAATGCAACTCAATTTCGCTCTAAAGTACGATATCAGCTAAGACGCTGTCAAATTAAGGTCAGCATCTTAGGGCGGTATTAATAAATCAATCTCAAGTTTGAGTTACATCTCAAGTATTGATAGTTCAATACATTATACTGTACTTGAGATGTAACTCAAACTTGAGATTGATTTATTAATACCGCCCTTAGATAGTAGCTATTTAATAAACCCATATTAACATCAGCTCAAATAACATCTTAAGTTACAATATGTTACAGATCTTGACACCTAAGTTTTGTTTGTGTAACAGTGCTTACTCAACTAAGAACAAGCTCTTAAATGACCGCTTAAGCGTGATTTATTCAATAGTTCAATACATTAATTGTCTACTTGAGACTTCAGGTACTCAAACGTGAGATTGATTTATTAATACCGCCATTAATATCGTATGTAGCTTGGGTAAAGCAGGGTAGTTGACTACTTTTTAATACATTTAGTAGTAGGCCGGCATGATTGTGTCGAATGGCATTAGATAACCATCTACTGCCATTCGATACTCTATCTGGACGGCTTCGCGCTTACCATCAGGCGAGGTGCAGTCACTTTTTCGTGCACGAATAAAAAAAAATCCATTTATTAAAAATGCCATCTAAAATCTAACTGAAAAAGAATTTTCAAAATTGGCGCAATAATAAGTAAGTTAGAAAGCTTTTAAATTTGGTAGTAGGGGTAATTGTCAAATAACAGTAATATCAGACTGTGACGTCACCGGGTGTCACCGGCCACAACGCTGCCTGCGTACGAAAGAGATAGCGCGATATATCAACCACGTCCCCACTTTTGGTCACGACAATATTTGAAATATGAATAACTGCTTTATATTTCAACAAATTTTGATGATCATTTCACAGAAGAATTTCTTTTTCGTATTATTTTCTGTTACATATAAAATTATGGTCAAAAATAGCTTTTGCCCACGGCTCCGCACGCGTTAAAAGTTTTTTCCGGGATAAAAGTCCCGCTTTATATTTACTCGGGATAAAAAGTAGTCTATGTGTTAATCTAGGACATGATCTACCCGTGTGCCAAATTTCATTGAAATCCTTTCAGTAGTTTTTACGTGAAAGAGTAACAAACATCCTAGATCCATACATTCTTACAAACTTTCGCGTTTATAATATTAGGAGAATAGAACGTAGGAAACTACCCTATTCGCTCCTCAGTAAAAAGGGATTAGAACAAAAAACCCGATTTAATAAAATATAGAATACCTAAATAGAACAATAATAGTTAATGAACGGAATGTTAAACCGTGTTCGCCGTTCGATTCTATTCACCGAGTCCGCCTATAAACTTACATAAAATCCATGCTCGTTGGTCATAAAGTGGAGATAAGAGTCACGATGGTGTGTCTATGCGCACAGGGGGCAACTAGTTGGCATCATTTGATTATAATCCTTGATACCAAGAACTTCCGTTCTAAAATAACTTTTTCCTCCTACAGTGCTTAGTATTCGAAGACTCGCCACACGGCGTGACAGCGGGCGTATCCGCCGGCATGCAGGTGGTCATGGTACCCGACCCCCACCTCGACAAACGACTCACGACCCACGCCACCATCGTCCTGCCCACGTTAGCCAAATTCCAACCAGAATTATTCGGACTACCGCCTTTCTAGCACAGGGACGTAATAAGTGATTTTTTGAACCCAGTGTTGTTTTGTAGAGTGCAGTAGTCTTTGATTACTTGGTTTGTATGGTTAATGTGAGCCACAATAATAATTAATATTATTGATAAGTACAGGTGATTATTCATATTTTATATATTCCTCTATTATTTTACCCTGTAACGGGTTTTTAATACATCAATGCCTGTAACGGTTAAATTGTCTCATTATAACACACAATGCAATGCAATCAGCCCTGTATTATATACTGCCCACTGCTGAGCACGGGCCTCCTCTACTACTGAGAGGGGTTAGGCCTTAGTCCACCACGCTGGCCTAGTGCGGGTTGGCAGACTTCACATACCTTCGAAATTCTTATAGAGAATTCTCAGGTACGTAGGTTTCCTCACGATGTTTTCCTTCACCGTTAAAGTGAACGATAATTATTGATAAACAATACACACGTAACTTGGAAAACTCAGAGGTGTGTGCCTTGGGTTTTGAACCTCCGGACATTGTCTCGGCAGACCGTTCCATTCCTAACTAGGCTATCGTCATTATAACATACTGTGAGAAATTAGCTATTTTTCTAAACATTCGAGATTATTATCGAACAGTGTTTATATTACATACAATCGCCTATATATTAATATCCACTTATGTCTGTTACGCTGTGATGTCTGTAAGGTGAAGAAAATCTAGAAAAGTGGATAGCATCAACCAATATTGGTTATCGTAGAAGAAACTAGTAATGCGTGGAAGATTCTACTTATTCAGAGGTTTTGGCAGCGTCAAAGGTATGTTACCGTAGATTTGAATAATTTTTAAACGCTCAATTACTAGACAGTGTTGTGTCCAATTGGTGTGAATGTACAATGTTAAAATTAAATGGACTCTCGTCGTTGCTTCCAGTGCTCGGCTATATTATGTTAAGTAAAATAGTTTATTGTTAATTGTTATTTAGTAGAAACAAGTCATAGGAACAAGTTATAGTGAAACCCTTAGAAATATTACCATGATCAATCTGGTATATGTATATTTTTATATATTATATCGCAATTGTAGGTTTATAATTATTATGTACCCAAAAGTATGAAAAATAAATCGTTAAATCAACAAGACTTATTCTAATATTTAATTTGGTATTCAATAGATAATTTGAATTCGACGTAGGTATAAGGGCAAGTACATAAAAATGCATTGTCAGTTAGTCATGTGACTGCAAAAACATAAAATTTACATACCTTTTATTCCGTCCTTTCTTTTCAAACGGAAATAGACACACTAGAGGTGACTAGATCAATTGTAATTAGAGCAGGTTCTTACCATTAGTCTAAATATAATCTCATTCATTGAGACAAGTGCGTTCCTCAACGGTTGCCAGATTTATACCGTTCTGATTTATTTCATGAAGATCAGCTGAGCTGATCATGAAACCCTTCGTGTCACTCAAGTGGTTTTTTAAGTGTAGAGTACATGGCTAAGTAACTGATCAAAATAAAATATTTTTATTAAAGACCGAATCAAAGTGCCTGGTCATGTTCATAATAACTTTTAGACATAATACTATCGTAACTCCGAATATTGATTATTTGATTATGTCATATTAAAACTCGGAATAGAAAATAATGTAACGGGCGCGTTTTTGCCTTTATATCGTACTTGAATTACAATATGCACAGTAAACTCTTTTCCAACCGAATCTGACTGTATAATTGTGTGTTCTGAGCTTTATTTTACTGAAAATGAAGAAGCCGATAACAAAGTTTGGCAAAGACTCAAGATACTTGAGTTTAATACTTATGAAAGCAGATAAATTAACAGACATTTTACCTTGGCATACTTAAACTATATTTCCTTAAACTTTAAGGTAAACATGTTGGAGTTTAGCCACAACATTTGTAAAAATATAACTGCTACGTTTGAAATAAATGTGACTGTAAAAAAAATTTATAATCGAAATGATTTATCGATCTTTCCCTTTGGTTCTTATATGCCTGTATTGTCCTATTGCTGAAAAAAATCCCTCACCAACTTCTTATGATCAATTATACTGCAAAAGACATTAAGATCTGAGAACACCTTAAATGACTACTTATAAATTAATATTACTGTAAATTTACACTAAGTAAGTCACATATTACACAACCAATACAAAGCTACTCCATGTATTTATTTATACAACTCCAATATAAATAGATAAACCTTTATGTACTACAAAGGAAATTTAAGTGTTTGTATTAGTTTATATCGAAACAATATTACCAAGAAGTTTAGATAAAATGTTCCATAAATTGTGGTTACCATACCCAATTTTGTATAAATCCTCGGTATATGAGTTATTTTTTTTTTTGCGTACATATAATATTTAGGGGTCATTGGCGCTATATTCAAATTGTGTAAAATATACACCAAATAAGACCTAATTAATTCCTTTGTAGTCTAATACTGATATCCCGCCAGTATAAGGAAAGACAAGAATGAGTCTAGAGCTTAGATACAAATACCGCCATGGTTTGCAAGACCTTCACGCACATCAAAATTATTACTTTGATATATTTGTAATGTCATTTTCACATAAATCTTAGAATTCGTGTTGCAGAAATAAGTGTTTTGTATATTGTTTGTAAAGCTTATTTTTCTTTAACATTTTTTTTTAAATCTAAAGGGATGTCCAAAAAGTGGCCTGATATTCTAAACAAGACAATTTATATATATTTGGATATAACTCCTGAAAACTAGCCTTTTGCAATAAATCGTCTAATTTTAAAGACCTCCTAGACCTAGATTTATGTAATTTTGTTTGGCTTGAAAACTACACTTAAATGCACGTTTTTAAAAAAATTAGTTATGAATGGAGGGGTCTAAAATATTTTTTTAATGGTTCTAAGTTATATCCCTAAAGTTTGAGCCTGGTTAGATTTTGAGGCCCAGCACCCATACAAAAAGCAGACATCTCCTTTATTTCGGGGTTTTTATCCATATGGACATGTCTTCTCTAACTATATAATATCCATAGGGGAAGTGGCACAATTTATAAAAACGCTTTCCTGCCATTTCGAATAAGGATTTGTCTTGGTAGCAAATAATTTGTCGATTAAAACAATGTTTTGAGTACACTTGATCAAATAGTTATGCTGGGAACAACTTATATAAACTGTAAACTTTATAGGAGACAAGGTGCAATATTCTTTACACTATATTTGTTATTGTTGTACAACAATTAGATAATACTTCAGCTCTTTCATTGTATAAATACTATAAGGATGGCTGTTTTTTTTATAAAAGATAAAAATTGGTATAAACAAAGCATTGGTGCGTTTTAATTTTATCATTTTTCCGTGACAAATGGCATCTGACCCCCTACCAAAGCTTCCTTAGTCCGAATCTGTAATTTACAAATTATTTACTTGATTTTGATTTGCAGATTTTAAACACAGAAGTCTTTATGGTTACTGATTTGATTTTGTAATTTTTATACAGGACTGGAATAAAAGATGATTGCATAAAATACTCCAATACTTAACCATCTGCAATCATTTGAGAAGTTTTAACATGATAACCTAAATAATATTTTATATAGGTACATTGATGATATTAAATCATGTTTATTATGAATGCCATCCTATGTTTTTATATCTGTTATAGGTACAGTATTTAGTAAAAACTATGTTCAATAGTACCTTTGTGTTAGTTTAGTAGTTATAAACATAATAAATTATTCTTATAAAAAACTTGTCTTATTTCATGTAATCAGTTTTATTTGGGGTAGAACTCTAAAGTATTCTTAGAGCTATAACCATATTTTTTTAAATACTTTAAAAAAATCTATTTCAACATATGCCCATGAAAATTATCAGTATGTATTACAATAATGGATGCCAAAGGAAACTACGGGCAAGAGGCCTATCACCTTCCCCTTTCACCTTTGGGTCCATTAGCCACAGATATAGTTTCTTTTCCTTATTACATATAGGTTATATAAGTTTAAAGATATTTAAAATGAAACAATGTATTAATTTAACTAAAATATATACATAATTAAATAAAAGCAATTCACTTCACTAATTGTTTGATGGTTGCCAGAACATCACCAACAGCTAAGTTTGTGAGAGGAGCGCTGCGTTCAGCACTTTTATCTGGAAATATAGATACATTTGTTATTATAAAAAAAAATACAAATACACGAATTGATAACCTCCTCCTTTTGGAAGTCGGTTAAAAATGAAAGATAGATTTAATTAACATTGTTTTTAGTTCTACAAGATAAAATACAATACAATGAAATACAATGAATTAATTTCTAAATCTCTGCATGATGTGTACACTAAAATTGGTGAATAGTAAAAATACTGTGGGCTTAGAATGTGGCAAAAAAACGCAACTTTTTTTTTTTTTTTTTTTTTTTTTTTTTTTTTTTTTAATTGCATTTAATGACGAGACGAGCATGCCGTTCGCCTGATGGTAAGCGATACGACCACCCATAAACAGTAGCAACACCATCCAGCACCTTGACTAACAAAGTACTGTGTGGCATTCCACTGCGCTCGTCACCCTGAGACATAAGATGTTAAGTCTCATTATGTCCAGTAGTTATACTGGCTACAATGTCCTTCAAACCGAAACACAACAGTGCATGCACACTGTTGCTTGGCGGTAAAATAGACATTGCGGTGGTACCCACCCAGACGGCCTCTTACATAATGAGAGACCTACCACCAGTAAACTTGTAAGACAATATCATTTAATGTTGATGTTTGTGATTGATTGGGAGACCAATATATTTAATGTCACTCACATGTTAGTCTCTCAAGCAATCCCAATAAATCAAAACAGAGTTGTGTTGTGTTTATTGTCACATTCTAAGCCCACTGGTCTCCTGATAAGAATCTAAAACGTAAGGTTTTTTATTTTTTCAGATAATAACTAGAATAGAAACAAATTTAATACTATCTAGTATATACTTCAATTCTCAAATTTTGTGTTTGCAAAAAACAAGATGATTTTAAAAGCAAATAATAACATCATGCATCTACTTCCATGTTCAAACAACTTAAGTAATCATATTATAAGGTTGGTACTGTTATTGAGCAAGGTGTTTAAAGACATCCATCACTTGGTCAGAAGTTAGATCATTCAAATCTTGGCAACATTCTACACCATGCTCTGGAATTCAGCAAATGATTTTTAATGATTTTTTTCGCTAGATATATTTCCAGTGTTTCCAATATTGAAAATTATTGGTATACAATAATATAATAATACCAACCATGTATTATATACCGTCCCACTGCTGGGCATGGGCCTCCTCTACTACCAAGATGGTTTAGGCCTTAGTCCACCATGCTGGCCTAGTGTGGGTGGGCAGACTTTACAACCTTAATTTTTTTTAATGTACTTCTCAGATAGAAGTTCTCTGAATTTCGAAGGTATGTGAAGTCTGCCAACCCGCACTAGGCCAGCGTGGTGGACTAAGGCCTTAACCCTCTCAGTCTTAGAGGAGGCCCGTGCTCAGCAGTGGGCAGTATATAATACAGGGCTGGTACGATATGATGATGACTTCTGAGATATGCAGGTTCGCTCAAGATGTTTTCTTACACTGTTAAAGCAAGCAATAATTCACAAAAAAATACACATAAATTTAGGAAAGTCAGATCAGCCCTTTGTGTTCTGAACTTGCAGACATTAGTCTCGGCAGTTATTTCTAATCCCAAGTGGGCTATTGCTGCTATTTTAGATATACATACAAATATACAATATTAGCCCCAAATACACACTGTTACACAAAAAACAATAACATAATATAACCCTTTTATTATGTTGGCTTGGTACAGGTTGGTAGATCTCACATACTTTTCTGATTCCTAAGCAGAACTTTAAAGTGTGTTAATTTTTACTTTGTTTTTTTTTATACCATTAAAGAAACCAATAATAAAATACAAAATGCAAGTAGTTTCAGAAGTCAGATATGGAAGTCTTAGAATATAAACCTACATAATTACATTTCACCTCATCGTTAGTCGTTGTGGTTTAGCTAACCTTGCTTAGAGTAAAGAACAAACTAAAAATTTAGGAAATAAATTAACGTAATAACATTGCTTACCATAGCGAGCCCATACTCGCGGTTGCACGCCACTACACTCGCGGATCAAAATCGGGAAGTTAGGGTTCTCCTTCTTGATGTTCACATAGTTGTTCTTGATAAACTCCCTAGAATAGCATTGATTTTTTATAATAAATTGTGAGGTTATGCCAATGTTTATGTAATCACAAACTTTACCTTACGCCCTCAGATTGCTTGCTTGTTTGGCACAGGTGAATCCTGAGTTCCCTTAAAGCGCCACCTAAGCGTAACGACATCTTTATTACTTTATTTTAGCTTTTAATATGATTTTCAAGTAGAAGAAATATCCTAGTTTCCCCAATTGTCGAAATTGTAATTTGTCACTTAGCGGCTCATCGCTGCAGTGTTGCCAATATTTCAAATTTGAACCCCCTAAAGGCAACTCAAAAAAACCCCTAAAAAAAGGTATTCGCAGAATTGTCAACTTTTCCTTTGCCAGTTAACTTGCTTCAACGTTTGTTACGTGTCTGGTTGATTTATTTATTACCGACGAAACCCACGGGATCTACCACTTACATACTTCTTTAAGACATATTATACAAAAACGGGATTAAAAAGCAAGCGTAGAGTATAGTGTTCATATTTAAACATTTATATACGCATTTTCCAATATCGAAATCATACGAAAATATTATACTCAGATATTATTTTATTGTCATTTAACGAAATTTTAAAACCCTAAACTTTTTTACCCCCTAAAAACCCCCAAGACGATTTTTTCTCCTTAATTTGGGGGCAAAACCCCTAAGTTGGCAACACTGCATCGCTGTGCCATTCAGAGTGACATTAGCATTTGACAGTTGAATGAGTTGACACATAATTGATTACGCAAAATATAAATACCATACTGCCATAAAAAAAATACCTATTCTGTTCCAAATTATTGATATTTCATACTACTATATATATACCCTTCACCTCCTTTCTTTTCTAATATTATAAAGAGGAAAGATTTGATTGTTTGTAATAATATACTCAAAAACTACTGGACCGATTCAGAAAATTCTTTCACTAATAGGAAGCTACATTACTCCTGAATGCTATAGGCTACTTTTTATCCCGGAAAAACTTTTCACGCGGGCGGAGCCGTTAGCAGAAGTCTAGTCTTTCAATAAACAGATTTAACGTAGTGGTTATGTTCTCTTTGGAACAGACACCCTGTGGTCTGCCGATTTATATATTATGAATTTACTATATTATAGCTTAGATTCGCGGCTGTACGAAAGTTCTTCTCAGTAATGGACATTTCTGACTTTAAATCTGTACAATGTTAAATGCTCTAAGATAAATCTAGATAAGCTTTCTCACAACTATTCTCAAGCAGTAACAAATTAGAAAGAGAGGCGTTCGTCTCTAGGGATAACCAATAACTTGAGTTGATTAAACAACATCCAAGATTACAAAATATACATTATTTTTATTTATTTTTTTATATTAAGTAATTGTTTTTGTTTTTAATATTTGATCCTCAAAAAAAGAATAGAATTTTCTAGAATTCTATTTTTATTTTCATTCGGGGCAGCCGCGCCCCTCTTGAAAAGCGCCATAAAAATATATTTTCAGCTCAAAATTGTTTTTCGCATTTGGTATTGTCGCGCCCTTTGCTACCAGACGCCTATAGCATCTCTCGTTCTAATGTTCAGTTGTATTATAATATTTTTTAAATATAACCCAGTGCCGTTGGTCAACGATAAGCAGGCAATGGACATTTGGGTACAATCAGTCACAAAATGGTTTTCCAATTAAACAAAAAATATTTATTTAACAATTTACTGTAATTAATACTCATTACATCAATTTCATCTTTTGTACATTAAAAACTAAGTACCAAACATTTTTATTACGAGTTTAATGTTAATCTAGCAAGCAACAGCACTTTTCTAGTAACATTAATAATTCTATCGAAATTATTAAGACGAGTCCACAAATTACGGAAATAAATGGTTAAAACATATAATTGCTAAGTTTTATAGGTCTGTTATATGGGCAAGGGTTAACGCACTTCTATTTGACTCGTTGTTTTATTACTAAGTAAAACTTTAACATATGGGGATGTATACAGGAGTATAAATAAAGTAAGACACTTAGTAAGAGTTTTATGACATTAAGATAAACATGGATAACACAGGAATAAATCAAACAGTTATAATAAATATGGGTTAATGTTAGACATTGATGTTAAATCACAGATCGAATGTCACACCTTTTTACACAAATTACTGATTTGATGAAAACGAATTGATACAGCTGGCGGTAGATTTTCGAGCGGCTTCCTACAACTTAACTCTCGTCTATGGCAACAAACGCAGTTGCAAGGCACAATTTACTATTATACTTTTAAATTTTAATAAACTATGTATATTTCAACCACCAGCTGTACAATAGTGTAATATTAATTCCGATAAAAACAATCCTCAAATTAGCAATAAGAAAAAATAGTTCCACATTTTGAGTGAGTTTGAATAATTGCACGTTTACTTTTCGTTAAAATTGCACAATAGCAAAGGATCAGTAGTAAATAATAAAAGAGAATCACATACCTTGTGCCACTTCTAACAACAAATAAATATGCTGTATATTTATTATGAAATTGTCTAATAAACTAAAGACGAGATGTAAATGAACTTCTGCATTGTATGAGGCATTTTTTAAATGTATCATGGAATAAGTAATGTGCAAATTTTGAAACCACGAAGTATGGTAAAATAACTTATTAAACATTTCCGTTGGAAATATTATTGTCACTTTTCGTAAGGTAAAATTTAAGAGGTACAATAAAAAAATCGGTAAAATTACGAAAAAATAAAGGAAAAGAAAATAGTGTATTATTTCACCCAACAATGCCACATGCAATATAAAATTGATCTTTACCCCATAAGAAAAATGTAACCCCATGTCAAAGCTGCAAACAAACAAAAAACTAAACAGAACTAAGTTTTTATAAAATAAAAAATGAAATATTATTAATTGTGTATGTACATATTTACATTCTTAATTTAACGCCATCCCTATCATGTAGACAACCATAAGTAGGTTTGCGACCAACAGTTGATACTGATGGCCTTATCCGTTAAGCTTCAAAAATATCAATTCTCTAGACAAAATTTTCAAGATAACTTTGACTTTATACATTTGATAAAAACCTTTGATTTTATACCTCAACGGGTAAATAGATTCAACGAATGTCTACACGAATGAATTTAACTAACGGACGATTATAAGAGCTTTATACAGTTGAGTGTAAAGTAACTGAAACTGTAGCAAATTATTCTTTAGTCTTTACACAGAATGGTCCATGCACTGTTGCTAATGTGATATTTTTTTAACAATATTATTTTTTCACTATATGAGTGAGTATAAACCTTACACTTCATTTAATTAATTTATTATGTAAATTGCACTAATATAAGATTAGGCTAAGGTAGCCAAAAATAAAATAGCATTGAGAAAAGCAGCAGTTACTTAGACGATTAACCACCCTTGTCATGAGAATATGAGAATTGAAAGTTATGTAATTGATTTATTGCATGCTTTCTGGTTTAATGAGTTTATATAGCTGTGAGATAAAACAAAACTATTAAATTTCTCTACCTATCTATATTTAATGACCCCAGACATATCGCAACATCAACTTTGAACAAAATCTCTAATATTACAATATCACACGCAACAATACAGAGGGCATACCACGTGAATCCTACCATTTACCAAGTCAATTTAGTCAGCTACACAACTCGAAAACGATGAGTATCGCAACCCACTCCACTGTACACAGCTCAAAACCATATAACACGAAGCGGGAAAGCAGTAACAACAACCACATCCACAAGCTGATGGTTTCACTTAGTTCGTCATCAGCAAGGATATCTGTCGCTTCGTGCCGCTGGTGGCTGTACGGTGTCAGCTAGCCGGACGCTGGCTCCAGGGCCTTTAGCCCATCCGCGGTGAGTCCCTGCTTCTGGCACCACTCCACGAAGTCGTCAATGAGTACTGGCCACGCGCCCTCCGCATCGTAATTGTTCATGCCATCATCAATTTGTGTGGCGAAGTCTAGTAGCAAATTCCATGTGTCTTTTGGTATGGATCTTTTGTGATGTTCCTGAAATATTTTTATCGACAATAAGCAGGGTGAAATTATAGACAACGAGAATACCTAACTACAATAACACATTTGGTTTTCTCTTCATATGTTTATGATTTTATATTATTGTTTGTTTTTACGCACGTAAGTTAAACTTCCCGTAATAGAGTGTTTACGTGCTTACTAAAAAACATCTCATACACAACTATACATACGAACCGATTAAAGTAAGAACTTTATGTGCTCGACTGTACATAGCTTCTGTCAAAGGGTCGTTTAAAACGAGGGTCAAAATACCCGTAATGCGCTACCAAGACATGAATGCAAGTGTGATTTAGGTGGAAAAATAAAAACTTTTAAAAAATTAAATCTTGTCTGATTATCATCAAAATTTTAGTTTACATTCCATCATTATTACTACATAGTTAAGAAAACCAAATATACCTCATTACTGAAATAAACTTAATGTGCAATCTACATGTATATTTATATAGTTGTATTGTAAATCATGTTGTTTTGACCTCATCAGTCATTACAATATTATATCAAATAGATGTATTTTTTCACCCAAACATACTATACAAAAACGACCACTGAACACAAGCCAAGAGTAAAAAAAATATTTAACTTTTGTGAATGATTGGTGCTGGACATTGTGCTCAAACTACAATTTCATTATACCTGCAAAAGTCCCTAAAACACTTGTGATTTATAGCATCACATGTAAGACACCAGCACCATCTATTTTGTGTAGACAGACACTGCAGGGGCACTTTGTTTTATAATAAGTAAGAATATAATTTCTTTCTTTGGGCCGCTTTCGACAGATCCATCTGGAAATCTTTGGGGGAGGCCTATGTTCAGCAGTAGACGTCATGTGGTTGTTGATAACGATGATGATAATGAAGAATATAATTACACAAATTTACATTTGTTAAGATTCAAAAATATTACAGCATAATATATTTGCAGTATTTTAGTACTGGAGATATACCAGAAATATTTAAACAAAAAAAGACAACAGGCTCTCATGTAAAATTATAAATTGTTTAAGTGTGTGCAAATTACAAATTGAACCTATAAAGGAAATGACAATAAGATGACGTTTCCTCTTACTGAGAAATGCTGTTGCTGTGCCAATTTGGAAAGAAATTGGCATCACGCCAAGTCTATCAAAGCAAATACAAAACATATTTGATTATTAAAAGAATAAATACAAATTCGGTCATTTTAAACCATCTGTAATCACCAGTTTTGGTATTTGTTATAAGTATTTTGTCCAATGTTTTAATCAAAATCCAAAAAATGCTTTTTCTCGCCGATTTGGACACGGCGGCCAATCTAAACAGAGATCAGTCAGGTATGCAGGAGATATTATAGTATACAAGTGTGCGTGAGGTGCACTCGCTATTCCTTCACTCTCATAGTTTGGTGAGACGGCAATCCGACATGACCAGAGAGAGATCAGGTGCATATCCGGTTTTACATGCTTTCTAAGGCACGGGGGTATCACACTGCCATCTTCCTGACTGAGCTGCAACTAAGTGATTGTCAAGATGTAAAATCACAGTTGCAATGTTATTGGCCCGACCTGGGATTCAAACCCAGGACCTTAGCACGCTAATCTTACTCATAACGCGTACGCAACACAACTACGCCATCGAGGCAGTCAAATAACAGTATAGTATGTCAGTAATGCAATATGTAAAAAGTGTAGATTTAGTAAAGAAATCTTACTTACAAATTAAGTATTTAATTTGTAGAGTAAACCTTCTAAAATTTTATTTAAATACATAGAATATGTTTCTCATATTTTTTTTATTTGGATTGCTTATGTCTTTATTACACCACTCATTTATGATTGAATGTTTTTACTAAGTTTTTATGCATATAAAATTATAAAAGTTCCAAGGAGAGATAAACCATGTTTGATTCAATACAGATTGTAATTTTAAGTTATAATGATCTTCAATAACTTGCAAACATGTTAGAGTATGAAATAAATGAAGATATAAATAAAATTTTAATCACTTCTATAAAATAAATACATATTATTTTACCTATTTAACATACAAAAGAGTTACACTAAAGCACTGAACCACAAGTCATTGTTTACATTTAATTTGTATTTAATTCAAATGGGGTAGTCAATGGATTGTAGGTCTCATATGAAATTTAGGTTTAAGTAAACAGCCTTACTCACCGTAAGAAATTTACACCAAGCATCAAGGAACTTAAATCTCCCACGGAGCACAATATTCCAATAAGCTATCGCCATATCTAAGTCTAGACCTTTCTGACCCGCATTTTTGGCATAATTAAATGTAAAATGATAGAAATCCTTAAATTTGTTTGTATCTTTCAATTCAGACTCTAGTGTTGGCAATTTAGCTTTTAATTTATCTATGCTGTCCACCCCCAGCTCCAGCAGTCCCGTCGTGAACTCTTCTTTAGTGAACTCACATTGCACTGCTGCTTTGCACTTCCATGCTATGATCAGAACTAATATGGACTCAGGACTAAGGTTTAGGTCTTCTAAAAATTTCATTACTCCATCTGCTGTTATTTTATCATTTTCTTGTTGGTCTCTGTACTTATTGAAGAGCTGCTCCAGCTTTTTCCTGTCCACTGACCCTTTCACGGGGTCTTTGTAATACGCTTCGGGGTTTTGAAAGTAGTTGTCACTCGCTAGGTCCAGTTTCCAGTCGTTCTGGGATAGGCAGTATATGGCGGTGCTTTCGCTCGTCTGCGTGAACGCCACAAACTTCTTAACTTTGTCTCTCTGTGACGATTTTAATTTATTCTGAAAATACGAACGTCACATCATAACCTTAACATTGCTTACCTGTCATCGACCTACGTAATCTAAACAAAATTCTATATTTAAATTTTGTACCAAACACAAGTCTGTCACAATTTAGACGTTATTTCTACACATTTACTCACCATTTTCGTGAGATATTTGTTATTTTATAATGACTTTCACTGTTATTTCGACATCGGAACCAAAGTGAAATAACAACCATAGACAACTGAGGTGTTACCTATCTTAGTTTTCAATATTTACCTCCATTGCAAAATTGATTACTGAAGATTTAGCTTTTCATGAATAATTATAATACTTGAATTCAATAATTATAATTGATAACTATTGACTTGCGCAATCACCAGGTAGATTCCGAACAAATTATTTTCTAATTTGAATCCATTTCACAACATCGGACATCCAGTATAAAAATGAACTATGCAACACTGAATCAGGTACCTTGCCATAGATTTTTATACGTTTAGAAACATAATGTATATCTGATGTATATAATCATAAGCTTCGTATTAAATATGTGTTACTTTCAACAAAAAATCTTAGATAATGAGACAAATATTGTAAGCTAAAACGTATACAATAATTATATTGCTTTAAATATATCGAATTATTCGTTTTATAATTATGTACAACCGTTAGTTTTCTGAACGTAATTCCTAATGTAATTTCACAATTCACAAATAACAGCTGATTGTAAAAAACAACCTCAATATTCAATAACAACTTTAATTTTCCATACGTATTATAATTCTTTTTGACTTTATTTATCAGAATGACACAAAGACAATTATTCAACATTTTCTTCCGAATGGAATAAAGTTGTGTTATGTAAAAAAGCAATATATTTCAAGAATGGTGCGTATTTCATTTACAAATCAAGTTTTATGTACCTGCGTACGAAACTTTCATCAGACGGCTAATTTGAAATGTCCGCGAGTAAGATTTGCTCCAAGCCCCACAGGGTATTTGCATTTAGGAGGTTTAAGAACAGCGCTATATAATTCCTTATTTGCAAAGTCGCGTAAAGGTACTTTTATATTACGTATTGAAGACACAGACCAAACACGAAAAGTGGAAGGTTCGGTCGATGCTCTAGTAAAAGACCTCGAATGGGCCGGAATTGATTATGATGAGGGACCGAAAAAAGATGGAAAATGTGGACCTTACATACAGAGCGAGAGATTGGATATTTATAGGTAATTTTAATTTACATCTTAATCAATTTAAACTTAGTTCTGATTCTATTGTTTAGTCCCAAAATACTTTTCTGACAATGAGTCACTGTGCTAATGTTAATATTTAACATTTTTATATGCTCTAATGTTTATTTATTGAAGAAAATATTCTAATATTACTTTCAGGGCTCACATAGACAAACTCCTAAAGAATGGTTCTGCATACAAATGTTTTTGCACTGAGAGGAGGTTGAACATCTTAAGAAGGGATGCGCTGAAGACTCAGAGAATACCAAAGTACGATAACAGATGTCGGTCACTTACTGATGAAGAGGTCAAGGAGAAAATTAAAGCTGGTGTACCTTATTGTGTTAGGTTTAAGGTATACCATAATTGTATTAATCACATGGGCGTAGCTAGAGTCATTTACCAGGGAGGCTAGTGTCCTAAACAAAAATAATAAAAAGACTTCTGTCTACTTACCTACAGATATGAAAACTTTGTTAAAAATTTATAGTAGTAGTAGGCAAGATTCAAGATCCTTGGGGTGGGCACAGCCCACCCGGCCCCCTCTATATACACCTATGATATACATATACATATACACTCACGCCTTTAGTCCCCGAAGGGGTAGGCAGAGGCGCAACTAGTGCACCCACTTTTCGCCGTTATTCCGTCCCATGATGTGATAGGGGGCGAGCGTATCGCCATATCGGGCACAAATTCCAGACTCCGGGCTGACACTGAATTTACCACTGCCCGATCCGGGAATCGAACCCAAGACCTCAGCATTGCAGTCATACCGTAATACAACTACGCCACCGAGGCAGTCGAGGCAGGCACCTATGATATAAAATCATTTATTGAGCTACCTTGATATTTTTTTTTATGGACCAAGAAATATTTAAATTATATTTTTGTTTCAAATAAAATAAATATACACAAGTGATGATATTATCTTATATTTGTCAGGTTACAGATTGAATGAAATTTTGATGCTCTATATAGTTTGACCAAAAATATCTTTCACTACTAAGATTAGTTAGAAAAGCCCCAGTTTTATAAGATACTTTTATATATTGTCTATGATGGCTTATAATTTCACATAGGATTTTTCTTTCAGTTGACATCAGACTGCCAAGCGTATGAGGATCTAATCTTTGGTGGGATCGCTTATGACGTCTCACTAAACGAAGGTGACCCAGTGCTGATGAAGTCTGATGGCTTCCCCACTTACCATTTCGCTAATGTGGTGGACGACCATCTGATGGCGGTGACACATGTCCTGCGAGGTGTGGAGTGGCAGATATCCACCACTAAACATTTGCTTTTGTATAGGCAAGTATCTCCATTAGATATCTTTATCTTTCGTTTTAATACAATATCTAGATACAATTATACAAACCATATAACAACTAGTAAAGAATAATCATTATTCTTTATAATCTGCTAAAGGTCATAGATTGTTGACATCTCTTTTATAACAAACCCATGAGCAAAATTTTTTTGAAAGTTTCAGTATATTTTGCAAAAAATAAACATTTTGAACAGTACCTAAATATGTTTTAGAGCTTTTGGTTGGACGCCGCCGCAGTTCGGTCATCTGCCGTTAATAGTCAACGCTGACGGCACCAAGCTTAGCAAACGACAAAGTGACGTCAAGGTGGAAGATTATAGGGATAAAGGTCAGTTCAAAATCGTTGTATTTAGTAATGTTTCGTCTCATGACTCGAGGCAAGTGCTGTAGTATTCATCGGCTATTATTCGGAGTGCCTTTTCAGAGCCTGCTGCGCGATCATTATGGCACCGCGTTCTGCATAAAATTGCACTTTTCCTTTCAAAACAAAAGAAGTAGTAATTTATTGTCCCATCATAAAGAAAATGTAGAATGATGGTTCGGAAGGGTTCTTGATGATTGTTGATAAAATATCCACAACTTAAATCAATATCTTAAATTAAATTTTAAATCAATATATTAATCTTATCAATAACTTGTCTTTATATTAATGGTGTTTTTCAAATGCTCAAAATTAAACGTCCCCGGGTCCTTGCCCTGGCGTAAACCTGCTCATACGAATTGTAAGTGTAAAACTCAACCTGTGAAATGGTTCACAATCCTACTAATATTATAAACGCGAAAGTTTGTAAGTATGGATGTCTGGATGTCTGGATGTATGGATGTGTGTATGTTTGTTACTCTTTCACGCAAAAACTACTGAACGGATTTCGATGAAATTTGGCGCACGGGTAGATTATGTCCTGGATTAACACATAGGCTACTTTATATCCCGGGAAAATATATGACGGGACTTTTATCCCGGGAAAATTTGTTCACGCGGGCGGAGCCGCGGGCAAAAACTTGTAATGTATAATTGTTACAGGTATTTTTCCCCTGGCGCTAGTTAATTACATTACCCTGTCTGGTGGCGGGTTCGACCACGTTCCAGGCGCTGGTGTCAGATTGAAGTCTATGGAAGAATTGGCGGAAGAGGTAAGGGTGCAATGAAGACCCGGTAGTCATTATTGATTAATTTATGAGTTTCCTTGATACAGATACCTAGTTTAAAATTCTTTATTGTATTCCACACGGAGTTAAGTATTCCAATAATTCAGTAAAATTAATACAGAGAAAAGTTTTTAAAATAATATGTGCACACATTATTTCTTGATAGTTTTCATTACGTTCGGAATATTATGAGCATAGTCGTACCTTTTTTGTATTGGGCAATGGGCTCTAGTCGTTAAAGAAATCAAAACACACATCACACCCTTATTCCCGAAGAGATAGGCAGAGGTTCTACCAGGGCACCAACTTTTCGCGTTATGTGTTCCGGCCCATGATAAGGGATAGGGCCCGTAGTTGGCGAGCCTATTGGCATATCGGCACAAATTTCAGATTCCGTGCTGATACTGCGCATGAAAACCCAATATCACTTTACCCGACCCGGGACTCGAACCCGGGACCTCTAGGCGTTGGTCGAGGTGGTCAACCAATTAAAATTCAACAGCTATTCATTAACACAAACTTTTCCTCTCTTTACAGTTTAAAATCGACAAAGTGTCATCTCACCCAAGCCGGTTAAACCCCGACTTACTCGAGGAATGCAATCGACTGGAAATCAAACGCCGACTCCAAGACCCAGCACTATCACAACAACTTATAACACAACTACAAAGGTTAATTAATGAAAAGTACCCTCAAAACGAGAAACAAATTAGTGAGGAGCACATAAAGTCTGTACTCAACTGGTCGACAGCTAGGGTGGCGAGAATCGAAGATCTAGTATCGATGAAATACGGATTCCTTTGGGTGTTACCATCGACAACTAAAAACATCGATAAAGATTTATTAAATAAGCTGGTTGGGCATTTAGAACAGTTAAATTCGTTTGAACAAAGTTCTGTGAAGGAATGCTTGAGGGGTTTTGCTTCGAGTAGTGATGTGAAGTTTCCGGATTTGATGAAAATGCTCCGATCGGTCCTTAGTGGGTTGAACGAAGGTCCCAGTGTCGCAGAAATGATGGATTTATTGGGTAAAAACCAGTGTCTGCAGAGAATAAAGGCAGTTATACAATAATTTAGTTGTTTTATTTTTGTTGAACTACTGCCGAGTTACCAAAAAACATACTTAGAAGCAATGATATTAGAAGTATGAAACTTAAACGTGAAGTGAATACCCTCTTTCCTTTTTTTATTATTTAATAGGTGTAATAAAATGTTTAATCTTGTTAAATTATCACAATAAACATTTAATAGCAATGTTTTATGGCACTTTATCATAAAAGAACATAATGCTATATAAAAGTAGTTTCTTCCGCTCTGTTTGGTTTATTGCGAGTGACCTGCGACATAAACCGACTTCAGAGTGGCCATCTTTTATTCCGCCAATGATTTAATACCCTCGTAACGTATGAAGGGAATTATGGTGTCTTCTTTCAGAGATTGCGATAAACTAGTACTGTTAGGGACATTTTAATATGTACAGTATGAAAGATTATTCGAAGGATCTGTTTAAGGCGGATAATATTCACTGTTCGATTCTTGTCTCAAATACGTATAGCTACAGGTTGTATAAAATTAATGACTTTTTTTATGGGAATTTATGTACCTAGGTATTCTTGTCTTCCTAAGCTAGGTTCGAAATTTGAATGGAAAACAAACATACTTAAGAGCGTATACTTACGCTATCCGTGCGCTGTGGCTTAAATACAGTACTTTTCGAATCGGTTAATATCCATCGAAACATTTTTTTAAAAACATATTAATTAGTAATAATTTTAGAAAATATTCTCTTCTGATTAATAAGATTAAAAAAAAAAAGATTTATAGAGTATTTGTGAATTCTATAATGATTACTGAACAGAGGTTTTCTTATTTTCGCTTGGAGCGTCAATTTAGAAGCTCAAAATATTTCAAATTACTAAAAAAAATATAATAAAAAAAATTCCAACTAAAAAGTTCCTTAGAAAAAAAGTAAATTAGAAAATAAATCTTTTTATGTTCATTCTCTTCATGAGAAATAAAAATTCAAACAATGCGAAATTATTCAGAAAAGTTGGTCAGTAAAATGATTTTTTTTACCAATAGGTATATATTACTTAATTTAATAGGAGTATAATATTGTATTAATATAATAGAAGAACATCTCCTTAAAGTAAAATTAATCTCCTTAAATCTCCTTGTCCTAGAAAGTAGCGATAAAAAGGCACCAGGAAGAACACCTAACAATGACGGCACTAATAAAAAAAAATAGAGCCCCACTTGTCATAGCTCTCGAGTTCTCAATGGCGTAGTTTTACTTCTCGGTTCGGGTTCGAATCCCGGGTCAAGTAACTAATATTGGGGTATTTTTGCTCAATATCAGTCCGGAGTCTAGAATTTTTACACTAACACACACACACATACATCACGCTTTTTTCCCCGAAGTGGTATTCACATTACCCTAAAATGTCGGTCATGGCAGAGATTTTGAAATTTCGCTAAAAAGACTATAACTCGAAAACTATGGACAGGTAGGGCTCTAATTTTTTTTATTCGTACCCTCATAGTTAGGTGTTCCTCCTGATGCCTTATTATCATCATATTCTGGGACACTCTGTATATGTTAAGAATACTTATTTTGTACTTATTTGATGACTTGAGTTTCGTATTAATGGTCGTTTTTAAAGGACTATTATTTGATTTCAGTTGTAAGAATCGGGGAGGCAGGTATCTTCCATCGTTTTAACTATAGGTATTCGTCGTGAAGCAACAGTTCACTGTGTACAAGAGCTGCAGTATATCGTTTAGTAAGGTATCATCATCATCATCATCATGAGCCACATGTCGTCCATTGCTGAACACAGGCCTCCCCTAAAGATTTCCAGTCGGACCTATCAATAGCAGCCTGCATCCAGCGTGTTCCTGAGACCTTAATCAAGTCGTCTGTCCACCTTGCAGGTGGACGGCCGACGCTGCGCTTGCAAGTACGTGGTCTCCACTCGAGAACTTTTTGCCCCATCTGCTGTCAGTTCTTCGAACTACGTGCCCTGCCCACTGCCACTTCAGCTTGCTATGTCAGTGACTTTCGTTATTCTACGGATCTCCTAATTTCTGATTCGATGGTCGAGAAACACCTAGCATAGCCCTCTCCATAGCTCGCTGAGTGACCGTGAGCCGTCTTAGGCGGCCCATAATCAGAGGCCACGTCTCAGAGGTCACGTAGGTATATCACATTTTAATGTCTCGGGATGCCGATGATGTTTTCCACTTTGATTAATTATATACCTAGATAGAGTGACGCGCTGCAATGAAACTAAAACAAACAGGCCAACTTTTCTTTAGCTAGTATGCGTGACAGCTGTGTCATACGCTATCGCTGCATCATTCTGCGTATCCTTGTGTGCGCGCATAATGATACCAGTTAGAATCCCAGGGTAACATGGTTTCTATTAAAACCGGGAGATAATTATATCCATGAAAAACAACAAAAAATAATTCACTCGAACTCATTTAGCGGGGAACAGTTGGCCTCTAGTTTTTTCGACGCGTTTCAAACGTTCAGACTTCAGTGTCTATCTAGGTATATAATTAATCAAAGGTTTTCCAGTGCTTTACTTGGATAGTCTTGGAGAAGATTAAGCGCTAAATACTGTCTATAAAAATATTAAAGGCACTTCTAAAGTTCTACACAGAATAAATAAAACAATAGTTATCAGTAACAGTATATTTTATTGAATTTTCAAATATAAATATCAAGAGAAAATATCGAATTGTTGAACATCATCCACTATATCCGGCTCACGAACATTTTTGTCTTCAATTAAACGTAGACTCTTATATTAAAGAAATCCATTAATTACAAAAAAATAGACTAGCATGCTACAGTTGTAGATAAGATTATAGGTAGGTACAGTCACTATTACTATAGCGTATTTTATAAATTCGGAGTACAATTTGATTTGAAGTATGAGTTTGGTTAAGGATTTTGGAAAGCTTTGCAGACTTTACAAAGCTTTTTTATGCAGAAGTATTTTTTATTCATTCATATAAATAAAATAGGTCTCATTGTCTCAAAAGAAAATAAATAATAACCCTAAGTATATATATGTTGATGTAATAGGTACTTAGACCACAAATTTCTTAAGTATTTCTTTAAAATCAGAGTCCACGTCTGCGAATAAGACACACATCCATAGTGTTTACAATAACGTTTAAAGAAAGTGAACTCGATTACTGCGATTAAACGTATTGAAACCACTTTCCTGGAACTATTCAAATCCAAAATTATTAATTGAAAGCCTTTTTACGTCGTTTAATTTATATTTAATTGACGCTGAAATAAATATTTTCTTAAAATTATTTGAAATAAATAAGACGTAAATACCCATGATTGCCATGAAAACTTTCGGTACCACTGAAAGTGTAGTGAGTTTTGGGATAAGAATTAATGAGTCAGTTTAATGTCTTTTAAAACAAGTTATATAGTTGTATCGGAAAATCTCACTTACCTATGTAACAAAAAAACAATACTTTGTGTCAGTGGCGTGGCGTTGGTTCTTGCCGCACAGGGCGGACCCAATATTTGCCGCCCCAAAGCACCAAAAAAAGTCATTTCAACCAACAAGTCACGCAGGCGCGCTCCGCCCGTCACCAAAAGTAAATAAAAATAATAAGTTTTATTTTACTCATTTGCTCCCCCCCTAGACGCGCCGCCCGGGGCGGGCCGCCCCTTCCGCCCCAACCACGCTACGCTACTGCTACTGCTTTTTGTGTATGACAGCTATTGTCATCTGGGAAGTCGTAACAATGTTATTCTTTCTTATTTAATTTCTTTTATTGCATAGAATGACGAGACGAGCATGCCGTTCGCCTGATGGTAAGCGATATGATCACCCATAAACAGTAGCAACACCATCCAGCACCTTGAGTTACAAAGTACTGTGTGGCATTCCATGTGTTGGCTGCTAGGCGGTAGAAATAGACATTGCGGTGGTACCCACCCAGACGGACTCTTACATATGAGAGACCTACCACCAGTAAAAATAATAAAAGTTCGTAAGAATCTGTCTATTCCTAGGAAATTATGTGTCCGGGATTGAATAACCTATTTCTTACTGCGTGACAGAAGTGGGGACACTAGTTGGTAAAAACAAACGCATGTCAACCAACTATTATAATATGAATGTTATAATATTTGAAAGTTACACTATGATAACAATAAACCGGAGACGAACATTATAGTGTGTATATGAACTTTTTGAAAAAGCACGAAAAATCTCAGTCACACCATGCCACACATATTTGAACTACTTGCGCTAAAATAAGCTCTTTTAACCAAGGACTATTAATTAAGTATCTATGATTATGAACTGATACTGCTGTAAACTCTTTTTAGCTCTAGTATAAACCTCAGTGTTTTGATAGATGCTATTATTGTAACTTTTGTATTACTGTATGAATGATAATAAAAAAGAAAAAAATATGGGAATAAAATTAGTTTTGATTAGTTCCTTGGAAGTTGGTTTTTATTTCAATCACTTATTCAATATAATTCAAAATGTAATCGCACCATTTTCCCAGACCCATAAATCAACTCATATTGCTGTATATACAGAGTACATCACACAAAAAATATCTTTAAATTGGAAGGAAAATATCGTTGCACATCTTTGAGACATCAGAAAAATAAAGATACATTCGATACATAACTAAATATAGCACATACACAACATAACTATACATGTATTTGCATGCTGGAGATCTGGTTTTTGACAGAATATGCAATTTCATAGCTAACGTGTACCTATAAACCACTTTTTGAATACTTCAGAATACTTTTAACGGCTAATAGCGATTTCGCAATGAAATAAATGGAGACATTGGCTCTTTTATATTTGTTTTTCGCTTTAAGTATGAATCCCAGAGCTAAGGAGAAGTTCAGTCGTGTTTTGTGATGTTTATTTTCATTGTTGCACATTTTCATTTCGATTTACTTTCAATTTGCTCCAATGGATAGGAATTTGCTTCAGATAACGAAAAAAAAATTAAACAGTAACAAAGTACATAAGTAATTGGATAGGTAAATATTTGTTCTTTCCCTCGAACGTGGATTGTAGGTACTCATTATTGCATATGAAGGGTTTTCAATCTTTCTTCTTCCTATAATTACATAGATATTAATATTATGCATTGTCCCACGATGTGCAACGATGACCTTATGAATAAAGATTACAACAAAGACAAATACAACAAACAATTTCAACTTATAATTAACTTGAGCAACATATTATGGTTTAACGTAAAATACATAATTTTGTACACATTAAGGGTTGTTAAACAAATTATTATTAATTTACTTATATATTTTTGAATAATAAATATTAAAACTATTACTCATAAAAATCAATTGCCACAGTATTTATAGCAAATTAATTGTAATAGTATATTTTTATGTATTAAATATTTAAATGTGTTATATTTTCTAAATGTTTTGTAAGCATTTTACATATTTAAAGTAGGTATATAAGGTCAATGCAACATATCATGTTTAAAATATAAATTTAAATCAAAACCATTTCATTAAACATAAAGCTTTATCTCATTTGGTATTTGTTAAAATATTAAGTACATACAATTATTATAACTAATTTTATTAAGGAAATTAAACCGAGTTGTAGTTATTTTCAATGTTACTTAACACAAAAATTACACACACGTATTATGATTAACCCAGTCTTAAACATTTATATTTATCGTAGTAAAGACTTATTCAATTTAATGTTACCTAGCGGCGGTTGTTATTACGAATTAACTTTAGGGAATGATTGGGGTAATAGCGGATTTTTTGGGGTAAAAATACATTGGTTAATAAGTAAAGTTGCGTCCAGGGTAAGCCAGGGTATATTAAGTTAGACACGCTGATATAAAATTCTCGTTGAGTCATATTATATTTGGACTACACCGTTGGTACTTATCAAATTTGGTGAACCTAGTCCATTTTGTTTTGCAAACAATGACGTCATAATCAAAAAAATGTATTTTTTGGTTATAGGAAATTAAAAAATGGTTTGTATTTTAAGAGATTGGTCTTTTTTCCATAGGTCCTAGGTATGGATTATCTTTGGTTATTGAATATTTCGTTATACACAATCATTTTGAAGTGATTCATAAATATTGACTACTGAGCGTAGTTCCAGTTGGTATTATTTGGAAACATGCTTTTATCCAAACATCACTCTATGGCACGAAAAATATATTGCTTTGTGTAAAAGAAGGAAAGTAAGGAACCTGTTATAATATTTATTTAATAATCGACTAGAATAATCCCACTGCTTACATATAATCGAAATCTTTACTACCACAGAGGATCCAACCCTTCATTGTTTATGCTGTTACAAATTTGGTCATACATAGTTGATTCTATTCGTATACTTTCTGACTGTGTGTATTTTTTGGTGGGTTTAGAAATATTATCAAGCCCAATATGTCTGTATTATAAAAGATTTAGATTACCAATATTTCAGTTAGTATAAATAGGGCGTCTTCTTGTAACGGGATGCAACCTGCCAGTTACAAGAAGTAAATGATACCCTATAGATTATTTTTTTAATTTCCTTCATTATATATGACAGATGCGTATACCTGTAATGGCTATATATATCGGCCTGTGATACATATCATGTTTTTTTTTCATGATTTATTAATAAATATGCTGTTGGTATACCATAGTAAATAAATAAATATATCGAGACCTTTGTTGTCATAAGGATATGTAATAAATCTTTAAAAAAATATATGTACCAGAGTTCGAAATTTATCGTATCTGCACAGTATAGTATGTAATTAAAAAACAATATTTCATAATACAGACTATAAGAATAAAAATTTACATTCGTGGAATTTTAAGTATACCAATTAATTTTAGACCACAATAAAATAAAAACACAATTATGTGGCAAGAATTGTTCATAGAACATATTTATGACTAGATAAATTAATACAACAAGAGTAGCAATACCAAAATAATTGAAGTTAATCTAAATATGTATCTCGAATATTTAAATGAGTATTTACCTTCATAATGCATCATTCCCACATCAATACCGTTTCATTAACCAACGTGTTATATTTGTTATATCAGAGCACATAAAACTACGCTATTCCTCGTATCCAACCAGAAACAGTCTAGGGCTGAGATCTATAAATTCGAGTCGGGGTGACGGAAATAGCGGAAAAACACAAATATTGTCTGTTTAGTTTTTGAGAATTTCGCGTTTTTTGTTCCAAGTCACGTACCTATTTTGGAATATTAGATTGATATTTATGAAAACATCGTGGACGTATAAAAAAGATATGAATCTGATTGTTTTATATATATTTTTAAACGTTTGAAGTTTGCTTTTATAAATCTCAGCCTCCGAGCCGTTTTCGTAACCGCTATATAATTATGTATAAATAATGAAACACGACATCAAAGTAGAAAATCGAAGCGTACAACGAATGCTTATTGCTTATGATAAACCGTAAAATATTGTAAAGAATTAATTAATAAAGAGAATATTAAAGCTTACTTAACATATTGATATGATTATATTATGGAAAATAATAAAATTATACATTATCCGAATATACTAGAACAAACCGTTTAAATATGTACTTACAAAATTTTAATTCAAATATTATTTATTGCTGAGTATACATCACACAAGAAAAGCCATAATTTTTGTCATAAACTCATCGATGCTAAAATAAAAACAAAAACCGATCACACATCTCCGCGCACACAACGTACGTAAACATACGAACCCTTAATTTCTTTAAAAACACTTAGAAATTATCACATATTTTCGAAATTTATCAAAATAGAAGAAACAATTTATACAATAAAAAGTCGACACCGTTGGGATATCGTAAAAGTATTTAACATATGTAGAAGAAACTATGTCGATACAATATCTATTCAATTTAATAAATACCGATTATACAATGACCCTAATGTAATACATTATATTATGGAATAGTACTAAATCATCTAAGGCAATAAGTGCCGCTTGTGAACGGCGGAAATATACCTATAAAAGTGATACTACACAGGCAATGAGGGTTTATGAAAGGCAAATAGTGAGATAGGAATACTAATTTCTGGAGACGAAGAGAAGCCTTTTATGACAAAGTAAATTCGCCCTCGAGTGTGCGACAAGTGAGCAATTTTGGGGTATGTTCGGATTAGGGGAAATTAGAGTTGATTCAAAATAATTGTTACACCCAATAACATTTCTAATACGGTCCCCACAGCCTGATGTCCCATTTTACAATGAATCATAATTCAGCAGTGAGTAAATTAGTTTTTCGCAGTATTTTTGAAACAACGGTTTTAGCCCTGAACCGAACTTATCCTAAAATTGTATATTATACAGTCCATACTATAAAAAGTAATTTTGATCTGTGATAGTTTTTATTCATCTTAAATGCTGGTGGTTGAAAACGCTTCAAGTATAATGATTATAAATTACAATAAGTATTGCTTTTATAATAAATATGTACATACATCACAAAATATAAACTTCTTCAAAAAATTTTTGTGACATATACTTGAATTAGATCTTACATGTTTTTCACATAGGTAGTAGACACCTAACAAATTTTGGATTGGACTGCAAACATATTATATAATCTTTGTTATAACGCTCAAATAATTTATATACTTATTTTTTTATACCGCCAATAAGATTTAAAAAATATATTTTGACATGAAAAATATTACGACGAATGGAAGAAATTTTGTATAACATAAGACACCATTATAGTATAGCCTATAAGCCCACCATATAAGCCTCACTTGCCTGTGTACTAATTTCGATTATTTCATAGTTTCACAAATTACAAAACTATTATAAATATACATATAAATATAAGTACAGACACGCACATTCTTTTGTACACACAATTACATACAGTAAAGTGGTTTAGTCAGTAGAGATATACTTATAAAAACACTTATAAGGCAGATCGTGTAAGGAGACGCCAGCGCGTCAGACGAGTGACTGGAAAGCGTATAAATGGGGTATAATGCTAAAAATCACGCTGTAAGCTCAAATTATTTTTAACTGATCATAATCTGTCATATTTCTGAACTGTATTGTAAATATATACATACACACACATACATACATACACACACATACATACATACACACACACGCTCACGCACACACACTAGAGTTCCAATATTGTTAAAATGACTGTTCCTTTTTATTATATAGTTATTTCATATATATTTTTTTTACATTAGATTAATTTACTGTAACATAAAACGTTACTTGTCGCTCAGTAGGCCAACGCTATAAACTTTCCGCATAACATCTTAGGAAATAATTAGGAGAGGCTGAAAACCAGCGCTGCTCGGAACTACTGTCCCGGTCAGCACGAGCTGAGCCGCCTCCTTTTGCCTTTATTTTAGTTTAAGCTTAAGAGTATCTTTGTTATTATTAGTGTTATAAGGCAATAAACTGATTTTATTATTATTATTATTATTATTATTAATATTCAATAGATCTTCAATGTAATAGAATAACCTACACTTTTGATCCATGGAATCACGGTAAAACATCCACTAGTACGCAGGAAAGTCACTCGACCAACGCGATAGCAACATTTTATCTAGAAATATTAAAAGTAATGGAAAATACATGATAGATCACAATAACGCACGCACACACGAGCTGCGTCGTGTCACACACGCGCCCGTCAATATTACGATTACTTGATGTAATTGCTTTTTTATTTAGAATATCCAATAAAGAGTAATAGAATTCAGGTTCGTATCACATAGCGTTGCACGGGTATATCATTAGTAATATTAATATACACATTGACATAGTATTCATCAAATTATCTTAAGAGTTATTTAAAAAATTGTTCACTTGCTTTCAAGTAATAAAGTATGTTAATTGGGGCATCATACCAAACACGCTTAAATTTGACAGTTCTCATTTCTATCACATTATAATTCTACGTCCGTTCACGCTACATGTTACCAGCCAATAATTATGAGTATATTATCTGACCACTATAACTAGGCCTGCTCCCTCGTTTAATCTAAATATACGCGTCCTCTATTCCCTAGGTGCCACATTACAGTGGTTTATGACAGTAAGGAACCAACTAGAGTAACTATTGACCTCAAGTGCTTCCCTAATCCGGTTTATTTAGTTTTATTGCTATTTCTATGGTGCTATAGGTATTTTAAAAGCTTGTACATTGAATCACAAGGAAAGTATTACATTAGATTTAAAAAAATGTTATTGGCACTTTGAGGGGTAAAACTAAAAATAGATACGATATTTTTAAATTTTAGATCCAATACAAATTTTATTATCTAATACGCGGATAAGGCGCTAACTTTCTTGATGACTTAATTTTTTTAAATTTTTATTACGAATAATATTATATTTTAATATATGAACTAGTTGGGGTAATTTTGAACTACATTAATCATGAACTTTCCCCGTGATTCACAGTACAATCATAAAGAACAGTAAATACGAGTCACAGCAAAAGATTCTAAGATTATAACCGTGTAATATCTATTTACTATGCATTATATTTTTTTGTATGTTTTTGCGTATTATTATTCTTGTGCATTATTTGGATTATATGTGCTAGTGTAATTTTATTAAATATTTGGCAAACGGCAACTAGAATTACGAATATGAAATAAGCTCCAAAATGTAATGTAAATACCCTTAATAATCTTATAAGATTACTTATCAGATCATCACTATTTCATTGACCTTCTGACTATACTGGCTATACATGTCGTTAATTACAGTAATATTATAGACAAATTACTATATGAATGACTGAAATGCAAAACAGTCTAAACCTTTATATTATATCTAACCAACAGCCGGGTAAATCAATTGAATGGGGATAAAGTACTTAAAATTGGATAGTAACAATGTTACAGCGCATAAACTGTAGTTTAGGTACTTCCAATATTTCTTATTTTCAGTCGGAGATACAATACGTAATATAAAAAACTCATTTAATATCCACAACTCTAATTACCAAAAGAGAAAAACACTGAATCTATATTTCTAGCTATATCTCTGAATCGAGTGTATAGATTTAAATTGGAAAAAAAACTGAACGTGACAAAAATTATCGCCCAGAATACACTAGCGGTACAATTTTTGCTCCTCTCATTGTAAGTTGAAGAAAAAAACATTCGTTGTTTTAATTGTTTTTCGTAATAATTCACAACGTTTTGGTTAACTTGTCGTTTGTCTTTTAATTAAAGTCAAGTCATGGCAGGTTCTCTTTGGTTATCTAAGGATTTATATTCTCTTTATTTAGAGGTGAATTTGCTTATAATACATTCATTGTTTTAATAATATTTACATATCAGCATTGAAAAAGTCATAAGTTTTGTGTTATTTAAATTCAAAAAACATTTTGTCTTTCTAATAAATTCGCGCATATGTTCCCGATATAATACATTTACATTAACACATCCTCTGCCCGCACCTCGAGGTAATGTGTTCGTTTATTGGTCATAGAGCTTTAATGAGTCGTTTTACGGTTTACCCCAAGATTGGAGTAACATATTAACTACTTTTAAAAATACTTGCCTTTATACATATATACGATTGTTGAATATATAAATATGAACTATAAAACTTGTTTAAGAATAAAGAGTGAAAAACATTTTTAAGAATATTATCGGGACAGAGAACATGCTCACATATAAATAGATATTTAAATGCTGAAGTAACTTGATAATTCGATGTTAAAGGGGCTTTCGTGTTTAGAAGGTAAGTCGAAACGACAACGTGCAAAAATGTGCAAATACAGGTGCTTCGATACCTCGTAATTTTTTATTACAAGATATAGATACACCTACCTTCGCTACTGAACGTACGTATACGTGTTTTCTGTATATAAACGCATATTATATTCCATAAAATATAACATTTGTATTTTTAGTAACAGGTTATGTAAAGCAGAAGAGTTTAGTAGAGGTAGAAAAATTCGATACACATTTTGTACAAAAGAACATTTTGAAACGAGAAATTTAGATTATAAAGAATAGAAAAATAATCTTAAAATTTATGATTGAGTTTATGAATCATCGAAACGCTTGCCCAGAAAAGGACAATACTGTGACCAGCTCGTTTCACAAAATTGTACCTTTTATTTTAAATAGAGTACAGATTTGAACGAGTTTGTATATTAAACAGTTTCGGTAGATTCACCCGCGATTCCACGCATTAGCAGTCCTTGTTTATAGATGGCCATCTCCCTCAGAGCGGCCGCGCCGTCGTCACTGGAGCTCTTTCACAGCTTGAAGGATCCTCTTCACGTGACCAACTTTCGTAACTCCTAGTTCTCTCAAGTCCCTTCTGGCTAACGACAGCAACTCACGCCCTGTGACGTCATGTTTCGCGAACGCCTCCGCGTACTCACCGAGCTGGAGTGAATCGAGCCAGGTTTGGACTTCCTTGACTCCCCAGGAGCGGACCTGCGCGGCTGTGTATGTAGGCGTGGGGCCCTCGGAGACGCTTCTGCGTCCGCGCAGCCATCTTCCAGCACCGCCCTTCTTCGGGATCTAGGATAGGGTATTATATTGGTGAGGGTCCAGAATTCTACGTAAGGTACAGACACTACAGAATAATTCAATCTAGGAAAATTATGTCTTGAGATGAAAAGATGCGATGTAGGTACTATAACTACAAAATATTTAATTATTTCACCTGACCAGTAGTTCCATTCATATTTTCATTTATGATTTTATGTGAATGACGACAATAATAGTTGTCGTTGAAGGACAGGGTGCAGTAATTAATAATATTTTTTTATTCCGTCTAGTGACCATCGATGATATAATTTTGGAACATTAAGAGGTAGCGACTGGAGGGTTAGAAATAATGACAAAATAAAGAAGTATTATTAATACATTTCTATATTTACAGAAATATATGTGTACAAAGGATTTTTTAATATAGGACTTTGCTTTAAACTTCATCAAATTAAATTTTATCATTTATCGTAATTAATTTAAAACAATTATAATCTCATGAATGGTATTTTACATGGTGTATTTATTTCTATACTTTTATATTCATCCAATATTTACTTAGATCGCTTCCATTACGATAGGCCCAAGATAAAATTTCGTATGGCCCTTAAGAAACACGAGCTTTAATAAATTACCCCAATTTATATTTAAATATTTGTATACGTACCTCATCCGCGTGTAAGTACGCATGCCCGTCTCTCACTTCACATCTCGAGAGCTGCACCCTCACTGCGGACGCGGCGCCTGCACCAGCTCCACTGATACCACCACTCTCTACTAACTCTTGGCAGCTTTCAACCTGGATTTTTTTTTATTTTTTTATTGTAGTGCTAGAGGTTAAGAATAACATTGATACAGATTTTATGTCTTTCGGCATGAAAAAAATAGTTTCCCGGAAAATATTACTCGTGCCTGATTTCGGCATCCAATACGTATACCTCGAAATTCAAACAGTTGTGTAAAGATTTTCAATCGAATATTCTGGTTGATTTCCATATTTCACATTAAAGTAGCAAACTAAACTCGTGGGGACTATTTTCGTCTCATAGAGCACATAGAAATTTAAATTTCAAAATCTGAAAGGCATTGTGGATGTTGACCCAATCTAGATTCACGTTAATTCACTGCTTTAATGAAACTCGCCGCGATGCATAGTCAAATAATGAATTTAGGTATGCATTTATTCAGCATTTAACAAATGTGCGTGTATATCGTGTTGGTTTATAAGTTGAACATTTTGAGTTGACTTATTGTGTTCGCCACTAAGTATTGTTACTAACATACGACTTATGTTTATCTAATAACTATCAAATTTGTGATTATACCCCCATTTTTGGGGCATCAGTATAAAAGACATTTGAAAACCGAATGGCGCCAATTTATTTTCGTAACCCTATTCTCGTGAATGCGACTACTGTTCCTCATCTGTACTCCACTAACCAACGTAGCCAGATGTCTTCGCAGCTGCGGCGGGGGCAGTAGTTTCCCATCAGCGTCCTGCAACGCGTCAGCCTGGGCGGCGACGCGACGGGCTGTGGACACCGCGCTGGACACTCCACCTGACACGCCACTCTCGCTGATACACGATAGCTTTACCTGAACAGATAAAAAATGATTCCATAATCTTACTAATTGGATATTGGTAAAAGGTGCAAATTGATTCGCACTTTCCATATCGAGATGGTTTTTAATTCTTGCTGACGATAAACCCTGTCGATAATTTTATTGGTAACGCTTTATTTAAGCAATTTTTTTACTTGACCCAATAGTAAACACTATTACGTAGAATGGAAAGTTCAATACCTTATAATTATTGAAATAATTAAACTACTTTCATTAGGAACTCTCTTAGTGAAAAATATTTATGTCGATACCTGTGACCTAAAAACACATCGCCAATGAAATGAAACGAATGCAAATAATATTTGTAATTACCAAACTATAGTAATATTTAAAAGGAGTTTACTTTGTTTGCATTAAACTTATATTGACGAAATTCGACAGACATATAAGTAATTTGAAATGTAGTGAAAGACAAGTATTTGTTTGTTAAAAGGATATTTTATATTAAAGGATATTTAGGAATATGTGAATTGTGGCACAAAACGTCAGTCAAGAAATAATATTTCATATTGGGGTATATTACACAGTCAATAATATCACGTGATACACGTATTATCACGTTAATACTGATTCAGTATTGATGTGTATCGCAGTATCGCGATAATATCGCAAGTTATCCGGATATTATGAAATCCATGATACTAAGGGGGCGTGGCTTCAATATTATAGACAGTGTAAGTGCATCGTGATATTTTCTGTCAGTACACACTCGCAGTCATGGCGGAAGAAAGCGAGCAGCCTATCGAATTGAGTCCCGAGGATGCCGAATTACAACAAAGTGGCGAACTTAAAAGTGATTTAAAGGAGTTTCTTCTTTTGTACGAAACATGCTTGTGTTTATGGAACCCTAAAGAAAAAAAAAATTTAAACCCAATTAAAAAAAATTAAGACCTCAACATACAGCTTATAGCCTGTCTCATATGTGTGTTTTGTTTAGTAACACAAGGTGAAACCAAGTTTAAAAGCTTCTTAAATAACTCTTCACTCATTCTAAAATAATTGGCATAATCGTTCAAATCATCATCCAAGAGCATTTCTTGAGTGATGTTCAAATGAGTGTATTGGTTTCGTTTTAAAATCCAGTCTTCTGTCTTTCACCCAACGCTTTCAACAACGTTTACTTTTCAACGCAAAAAAACTGCCTTTCATCTATTATCCATGATTTGAGAAACACAACCATACTCCAGTAAAGTCAACGGCTTACTGAAGTGGAAATATTGATGATAATATTGTAACGTGTAATAGCCTACTTCAGTATTTGTGATCTTGTGATAATATCGCGATTCCAGGATCACGAAATTATAGACTGTGTAATATACCCCATTGATCTCTGCATCAAACAGTTTTACACCTTTTCGATATCGGAGTCAGCAAGCGGTGTTTTTTTTTTATTGCACTCAAATGGCGAGACGAGCATGCCAGTCGCCTGGTGCTAAGCGATACTATCGCCCATAAACAGTAGCAACGCTGCGCAGAACTTTGAACTTTCGATCATTACTATATACTAGTATGGCTTGCGGCTCCGCCCGCGTGAAAGTTTTTCCGGGATGAAAATAATTTCCCGGGATAAAAAGTATCCTATAGCACTTAGGAGTAATGTAGCTTTCTATAAGTGAAAGAATATTTAAAATCGGTTCAGTAGTTCTTAAGATTAGCGCGTTCAACCAAACAAAGAAACTCTTCAGCTTTATATTAGTATATATAGATTCAAACTGTACAATAATTGAACTCTTTTATTAACAAGGGGTATTGTTAATTTGGCTATATATGTTATTCTATGTATAAGTTTTATCTGATTGATATATCATCCATAAATATAAACAAAACAAACTTACGTGTTTCACCAGCGTGTTGATATCGTCCAACAGAGCTAGAAGCTGAGCGCTCTCCGCCGTCGTTAGCGTATCTCGTACATTAATCACGCTCCCCCCGGCACTGGAGCCCGCCAGTGCGTGCGCCTTCATTTGCTGCTTCTCGTCCCAAGCCCTGTTGCGATAAATGCTTATAAGTTGACTTATTCATTTGTTATGTACTGATTTGTTTCTAATGTGGTATTTGATATTTCAGACATGCTGCTCGTCTATGCGATGTAATAATTCTTATGACTAAAAAGTTATCTACTACAACATATAGCAAGCACACATATAAAGCTCAATCGTACGATTCTAAATGGCTATTCCATTATCAATATAAAATGCACTAGTCGATACCGAGACGACTAAACATCAATTAATGGTGCATTGCCTACCTTGTTGATCGGATTGTTTTGCATGACCACCGGGACACGGCAATGTAGCGCACATTCAATGACGACGGCAATGTGCACAGTAGCATACATTTAGTAACAAATTTAAATGAAAAGAACATTATGACGTGTCTAACACCAAGCCACTAAAATTATAATAGCCTATTTATATATTTTGTAATTGAATCTCGCGCGATATTTCTTCATTAATAAAAGTCACTTACTTAATAAAAACCTATGATTTATAAAATTGTTTATGCTCCACCGAGCCTAAAATATAGGGTAAATGTAAAGTAGGTATAGTTCATTGACTACCCCAAATTATATCATTAGCAAGATATTGACATCAAAGTCGAATGAAACTGTAGTATAATAATTAACAGATTACCCCATTGCGACCACGTCCAAAATCAACAACCAAATGCATCTAAATCTACACAAGTCTACAGACCTAAGGCTGGTCTCCAGTGCACGCGACCTGCATAGCATCTGCGCGCGGTTCTTGTGGATGATGCGCACGCAGCCGGGCGGTTGCAGCCACGCCTCACCGTCCACCTGCACTGGAACACACTCCTCGCCCAGGATGTTGATCTGGACTGCACGGCACTGCGCGATGCGGTGCTTTTGAAGGTTTATCAATCGTGAGGCGGCCATTTGGGCTGAGCCGAAGACCGCTACCACCTGGTACGATTATGACAAGAATATTACTCGATTAAAAATTACATGTTTTATATTTATACATAATTTAATTTAATAAGTTATTTCAGATTAGCAGATAGAGATTTTTTTAAGTAATTTATTTAAACATTTATTTTTATTATAAAAGTATGCCTAAGTATGATAGACGTTGCAGTATAACATGGGTAACAAAATACTTTCAACATTTTCTCATGGGAAAAGGGATGTATTCAAGTTTCTTGAGAAAGTCATATGAAGACAAATAAAGATAAAAGTACAAACTTATGCTATCATGGCGTAACGTGTTATTGGATATCAAAAGTTTTTTATAAACTTACATTAAAGTTTTATCTTATTCGTATAATGTCTTTGGGCGTGTACCTAACTAAATTTGTATCAAGACCTCTGCGTTGAAATTGTGTTTTAGTAAGATAAAACATATTTCTTACATTTTAAGGACCCCACATTACGTTTAACTTTTAAGGCAATTGTCTAAAAATGGTCACAAACATACTCATTTTTACTCATGCAATGCAGATCTCTGTCTCCATCCCATTTTTGCTTATTACGTCATGCAGGTCGCAATGACTTTATAAAATGAATTCATAGATGTTTGACCTGTTTACCCCATAATGTAATTTTTAACCTTTGTACGGTACACAAGGCAACGTAACTGGATTTAGATTGATTAAATACCCCTTTTATGTTGCACGATGAGCTAAGTCCATTAATCATGTTATATTTCGTAGCAGACTAGGCGCTTAATGTAATTAACCTACATATACTTTATAAATATTGTACAAGCAATTAATATGGCACACAGCTGAGAATTTGGCGCATTCCCAGATAGACAGACACTTTTTTGGATTTGGGAGATACATTTTGGGTTTCTACGGTATGCTGGAGTAAAATGGGAGCATAATGACGATTACTCGTGATGAATTTATCATTTAGTGTTATCTTGTGTTGTTCCATGCTTTTCCCAACCTTAATTTGCAAATCTCGGTTGTGGCCATTGCCACAAAGCAGTTATTATAAATCTAGAAATCCTTTTAGTTTTCAGAAAATTATAATCCTTGAATTAAATATAATAACCTAGAATTCCAAGCGATATGTTACCTCAAGTATCCGATCATCAAAAGAAGGCGCCAGAAAGATGTCATCAGCTCTCGTCCCACCCCAAAAGTTGGTACCGCCCATGAACGAAGGTATGTTGAGGACTACAATTCCTTGCAATTCGGGAAGGGGTATTCTCTGCCCGTCGCATTCTAGCTGGACACGTTGTCCGAGGTGTCTGATAGAAAATGTATAGATGTTCATATGGTACAAATATTCATATTGGGTAACTTAAGCAAAAATTACATCCCTTGTTAAATAAGCATTAGTTATAAGCGAAGCACTTATAATTAATCAACAAATTAGAAAATATAAATACTGTAACTCTTTATAAATTGGGGTAAATTAGTAATTAATTTTTTCTCGTCAAATAATATATAAAATCTTGTTAAGTCCAGAAGAAAGCAGAAAATTCACAAGATTATTAGTACTTATCGTGGATAATATATTACAGTTCTTAAATTACCTGTAAGTCCTATTGACCCACTCCTTGGACCCTAGTACGCCGTACCACATATAATTTCTAGCCCTCGATCTGCACTTTTCAGGATGCTCCTCTCTCTTATTATGGAAGTCCAATGTGATCTTTGCATCAATACCAATCCCGAAGTAGTTGTTCATCACAGCCCTCTCATAGAACCCTTCTAGCAGAGTCTCATCAGGGTCCATCAAAGGACTGACAGCTGCGCAAAGGGCATCAGCATTTGCTAGCAGGCATTGGCTGATAAAGCCTTGGGTAACGTGGGGCCACGCTGGCAGTTGGACCAGGGGGTTGATGATGGGTAATTTCTTGGACTTTTCGCTGACGTCTGACTTGGAAGAGAGTCCTGGTGTTCCGCTGACGCCGCCTTCCCCCCATATTGATGACACTGATGTTGATAACCTGCTGGGATGTTGATGAATTGATTGTACTATATTTTTGTCAAAATTATTATTTATGTATTAAATGTTACATTTAATATAAAAGAGTAATATAGATATCGTGAAGTATTTTTTATATTTAGAAATGGGTTAACTAAGCTATTTTTTGTAAGACGGTAGATTCTTTAATAAGGTTTTTTGCGCATGCGCATGCTCACGCCTTTTATCCCCGAAGGGGTAGGCAGAGGCGCAACTAGTGCACCCACTTTTCGCCAAGCGTATTCCGTCCCATGATGTGATAGGGGGCGAGCCTATCGCCATATCGGGCACAAATTCCAGTCTCCGGGCTGATACTGAATAGAAAAATCCAATATCACTTTGCCCGACCCGGGAATCGAACCCGAGACCTCAGCCTTGCAGTCGTACCGTAATACAACTACGCCACCGAGGCAGTCAGTAAGGTTTTTTATGATATAAATATAAATTTATAATACAACATACTCTAAATTCGGTACTCCAACAGATTCTTATATTTTTCCCTATATAAAAAATATTTTTAATACAAGAGAGAAGAAAGAAATTGTGAACTACGGCTATTTTTCTGTGGATACAATTCTAGCATTAGTCCGAAAATGATTACTGGAATTTATTTAAATTCTTTCCAATTCACATGTCCTCAGTAAGTTGGAGTTACTTTATCCTTAGAAAAGTACGCGATGCAAATTTTGTTTGGCTGTCACTGCCTGATTTATGACATGCTGGTAACCCAGTTTCGAGCTCGTGTGCAAACATGGGAATAAAAGTTTGACACAACTATGGAGACACTAAAATTGATATCGCAGGGAAGTGAGCACCTGAAAATATTCAGGGTAGGCCTGTATCTATTACTATAACCCAAAACTCGATTGTTGATTAGTTTATCCCCTAGATTACTCGTCTTACAGATAGTTTTGACGGTTGATGTTCCGGGATGGAAACGCATACTCACGCCTTTTATCCCCGAAGGGCGCAACTAATGCACCCACTTTTCGCCGTGAGTATTCCGTCCCATGATGTAATAGGGGGCGAGCCTATCGCCATATCGGCCACAAATTCCAGACTCCGGGCTGATACTGAATAGAAAATCCAATATCACTTTGCCCGACCCGGGGATCGAACCCGAGACCTCAGCATAGCATTCCGGGATGGATACTTTATCACTATTTCATCAGATGAGTTTATAAGTATTGAGAATTGGGATAATTCGAGTTTTTGGAAGTAAGGTATTTGAAAATAATTTATAATCCAATGTTTTAGGGTTAGGATTACTATGGGCAGGTAACTGCCACCAGGTGAGTGACTTGCACGTCCATAAGTTTCCTATATCTTCTGTGTGAGTATAGTTTTAAAACGGCATTAGAAAAATTACCAATAAAACTTACTTGTCAGGTTCTCCCGGCTTGAAGAGGCTTCCACATGATATCCTTCTAGTCGCAGCAGGAGAGCAGCTTAAAAACTTGCCGTACTCAGGGTCGGAACCCATCAATTTTGGATTGTCAGATTGCCTTCTCTCCCTCGCGGTCCCTATGCTTGGCTCTGGTGAGTGGACACTCAGGGTATCCGTGCCTTGGTCGAAGATATCGCTGAGTACTGAAGCCATACGACTCACGCAGGTCTTTATGCTTTTCTTATCCTCACTGTGTGATGGAGATGGCGGTTCCACTACCACACTTACTTGTGGAAACATTGGAAGTTCTAGGCTTGCCTTCTCTGATTGAAATTTTGAGTCCTCATGCTTAGGACTATCCTCAGTTTTTACAGTCTCTTCAGCAGTCTTTGGCAGTAAGTGCTTTAAGCTAGAATCATCAGGAACACGCTTTTTTAAACTTTTCTTCAGTTGCTTTCTGAATGATTTTCTGGCGATATCGTTGCCTTCTTCAAACTGCGCTAAACTGCAATACTTGATTTGCTCCTCTACTTTCGTTGCATTTTCGATGTAAAATACTCTATTTTCGAATCCGAATTTTTCAACCTCCCTCCCTTCCGCCTCCTTTTTTTTCATTTTCGACATATACTTTAATTTCGTTTCATTGTTCTTCTCCAAGCTCGGGTTTCTGCTATCCATTGCTATGTCTGACACTGTATCAGAAGTGAACAATGTTGTGTCATCAGTATACGTTTCATTTTCTCCATTCTTTCCCATCATAGCCAAAAGCACTTCTTGTCCGAGCATAGAACTTATATCATCCATGATAGATTCTCCATGCAATGTCTCCGAATTGACGTATGTAGTGTCTGACACTTCTGGCGAGTCTATGTGACCTATGCAAGCACCCTCTTCAATGTCTCCAGGTTTAGCATCAATAATCTCAGACATTAGACTAAAATCGTCGCTAATATTGGAACCTTCTGAGCTGCTAGCCTCGATTTCTAAGTCGACACTAGATAGTTTCCGATCAGGGGAACACTCTCCACTAGTCGGCGTGATTCGAGCGTTTATCTCTTGAAAATGAACATCATCCGTGTAAGGTTTGTCGATGTCTATAATAGTCAATTGGTCCGATTCATAAGTGTCACCCTGTATGATTGAGTCTCGTTTATCGCTATCGTCAGAAACAACTAGGTTGGGTATTGTAAGGCTACTGACGTTGAGGCCCGGTTCCTCTGGCCTGAAGAGGTTCCTGCAGGAGCTGGTATCACAGGAGGAGAGGTTGGATAGCGACAGTCTGTCTTGTGGGGAGGTTGAGCTGGTCTTACTGCGGTCCGCTTTGTCCACTTCTAGGGTAAATGTTTCCGGTGGGTTCGAATTAATTAGGTTCGCTAAGTCTTCATCTACGTCTGGAATGCTGTAAGAGGTTAGCGTGTAAATTTTAATTAGCTTAGATCCTTATAAGTCTCCCTCTAATAATTCGGTTTAATATTAGCCAGAATTCATTTTTCTTTGTCATTGTACGTGGGTAGGCATGAGCGAAAATAATCACTCAATACAATGTATGCAAGTAAACAGTAATTCCATGTACGTTATAACTTATAACCCTCAAACTTATTTGTCAGCGTTCTAAAGTAGGTAATGACTTTCTTATAAAAAAATCCAAGCTCGTATCACGTAGTGCCTCTTAAGGGAGCTCTGCGCACCGCGACGAGGCGGATATTCATTTCATTAAAAAGATTAAAATCTTGTTTCGTAAAAGGTAAATAAGATAAGGAAATGATGAAAATATAATCCCAAAAATATTATACACGTTTCAGAAATTTAAGAGGTCGGGGAAAATTGTTGTATGTTATCATGTTTATTTAAAATACAACATTTCCTTTGTAATAATTCATGTACTAATATTATAAAGAGGAAAAGTTTGTGAGTTTGCTGGTTTGTAGGGTCTAATCTCGGGAACTACTCAACCGATTTAGAAAATTCTTTCACTAATATGAAGCTACATTACTCCTGATTGCTATAGGCTACTTATTATCCCGGGAAATATTTATCCCGCGAAAACAATTCACGCGGGCGAAGCCGCAGGCAAAAGCTAGTGAATCATAAAATACTTTATTATGGTTTACACGTGTACGTTATTATAAGTAAGTTTCCTTAAAATATTCGTAGCAATTATGAAGAACGACAGAAGAAGATATTGATAATGAATAGATCTAATTGGACTTCTTACTTGTCAGGTTGCATAGATGCGGCGGATACGGCCGAGGCGGCAGATGAACGGCGGCTATCCGCGAACGCGCGCGGCACGGGCAGCGACAATGACGCGACCGGTATATCCGCTGGGATATCCGCCGGAGTATCCGACGGGCTAGCGGTATCCACCGCCGCCTCCACGGCACCCATGCACGGCCCAGCGGAGGTGTCGCATGTGTCGCACGATTCGGACTCTTGTGTCACACCCTGTAGAATAATTACTATAAAATACAAAATACGGGAAAAAATAAAGATCATTTTGTTTAAGATTGAATGCACCTCAGCTTTTTTTAAATATTTTTTATACTTATTTCTTCCAAAAGTACCTACTGGTGGTTACTGTTGGTAAGTCATTGTAGTTATCGTAATAACTGGGCTTTATAAGACTTGAACATCTAAAGTCTTGAGGTGACGAGAGCAGTAGAGCGTAATACTTTTTAATTTAAATTTCTGTAGGGTGTTGCTACTGTTCATTGGCAGTCGTATCGCTTACCATCAGACGAGTGGCATGCTCGTTTCGTCATTTAGTAGCAGTAAAAAAAACCCATAGGTACAACTATACCATAATATCCACGGTTGCAAAAAATAAACATAAAACAATGAATCACTTCTTTTCAAAGAAAACTTTTGTTCATTCCTGTCAATTAGAGGCTTCGTAATAAGGAACATATGAAATCATAATAGGGACAATTGAAAAGTGGGTACCATAGGTAGGTGGTTTTTTTTTTTTTATGGTATAGGAGGCAAACGAGCATACGGTTCACCTGATGGTAAGTGATCACCGCCGCCCATGAACATCTGCAATACCAGGGGGCACACAGATGCGTTGCCGGCCTTTTAGGTGGGAATACGCTCTTTTTTTGAAGATCGCCAGGTCGTATCTGTCCGGAAATGCTGCTGGCGGCAATTGGTTCCATAGTTTAGTAGTACGAATGCTTCTACGCTTCTAGTACAGTACATATCGTCGTGGATAGTCATTGATGTATTAAAACAATACATCAATGGGGATAGTGCTAAACCGCGTAACTACCACTGGTAAATACTGCGTAAGTGACGAAAAAAGTTTAATTGAAATTGATACTTACGACACTAAACTTATGATTGATAATACTATATGTTTTTTCTTTCACTTACGCGGTATTTACCAATATTAGTTACGCGGTATTGCACTATCCCCGACGATATGGAGAGTTAGGCAACTTTATTTCTATACAAATATAAGTTTGCCAGCATATTGTCACACTACTTTATCTTGGCATCTGCCGTAGACTCCGGGACCGTGGGAGCGGTTTTAATTAAGAAACAAAGGTGATTCATTGCATTGCTCTCAGAGACTAAGAGGTTACGTAAGTCGAGATGCATGTGGGTCGATTCGGGGGCAAAATATATAGTTATATAGCAATGTCTATGACATATTGTGTTTCGTCAGTGACCAGGCAAAACCTAAGCAAAATCATACCTAAACAAATACAGAAGGCAAACGGAAAATCTTAAAAATTATCTACGGGTTTCAAACCGAGCAGCAGTGTGCAAAAACTGTTCCAGATCATTGCAGCCAATATAATCATCATGAGACACTACATCTGATATGTCAGGGTGATGACCGTAGTTTCCTTATAGGACTCAATGTCTATTTCTACCGCCAAGCAACAGTGTGCATGCACTGTTGTGTTTCGGTTTGAAGGACATTGTAGCCAGTATAACTACTGGACATAATGAGACTTAACATCTTATGTCTGAGGATGACGAGCGCAGTGGAATGCCACACAGTACTTAGTCAAGGTACTGGATGGTGTTGCTACTGTTTATGGGTGGTCGTATCGCTTACCATCAGGCGAACGGCATGCTCGTCTCGTCAAAAAAAAAAACTTTTTTGTCAGTCGGTCCGTCGGTCCGTCTGTTTGTCAAGACCCTTTTTCTTAGCAACCCGTAGAGCTATCAAGTTGAAATTTATATCAAATACGCGGGTCTACAGTCTCTTTCAGCTGTTTTTTGCTATTCTTTATGGATAGTCGTTTATAATTTTATTTTATTTTATTTGGGATAACAAACAATAATTTAATAAGGCTTAGACTGATAACAATAGTATAGGTAACTTAAATAATTACATAACCAACACCATTATCCACTGAGTAAGAATTGTTTGAAGGTAATATAAACCTATTTAAATTTAATAAATTTAAGTAGATTTAGACCTAGGTAAATAGTGTAAGCAATTAGGACCTGTCTAGCCCCTTGCTGACAATTCGTCGAGTTATTAGCTAATACGAAACTGAACTAGGTAATTAGGGGAATTGTTTCCATATTTAGCACTAACTTATTGTATTATCTCTGAGCGTAATTACACATTGTGGCTTATAACTTATAAGCTAGGCATAAATAGATTTATATTTTACTGGAAGATCATTAGTGCAATGGAACGACGAGATGAGAATTTGTGTTGAAAAAACTGGTTAAACTTTAAGTTCTATCACATATATTATATTTAAAAAGCTTTTATTAAACTTACAATGTATGTATGTTTGCTCAGGTGGAATCTTGCAAGTCAATTTTGAAGCAGTTACCCTCAACCGATTGTGTTGAAATTTTGCATACACGTTCATTTTGGGTGACAATGCATTGTTAGCTAAGTGACTTCATTCTGAATCCAATATGGCGGACGACCAAACATGGCGGACTAGCTATTTTTAACGCACTCCTATAATATGGGTATCAAATGAAAGGGCTTGCTGAGAATAATTCGAAAAATAAATAAAAAGTAAAAAAAATATTTACAAACTAGCTTTAATTTAAATGCTCTAAAAAGAAAAAAAACTACCTTTAATTTAAATGCTCTAAAAAGAAAAAAAACTACCTTTAAATTGAATCAAACTTTGTTTAATACTATGTAGAGATAAAAGCTTGTCGCGAGATTTACTTGTGTAGACATATTAACTACAATAATTATGTAACTTGATCTTGACCTTGACTTTCTAAAGTTATTAAGCGGTAAAAGCAAACATCGTGAGGATCCTGCATACCTGAGAAGTTCCCTATTGGAATTTAGAAGTTATATGAAGTCTGCGAACCCGCATTAGGACAGTGTTGTGGATTAAGGCCTAAACCCTCTCAGTAGTAGTGGCGACCCGTGCCCTGCAGTGGTGCAATATGTAATACAGGGCTGGTATTATTATTATAGGTAATCAGGTCTCTGTGTATGCGTTACCTGCGGGTAGATGAGCGCGAGCGTGCGCACGAGCGAGCGGAGCGCGCGGCGCACGCTGTCGGCGCGGCCCGCCAGCGCGCACCCGCGCGCCGCCCAGTTCAGCTGCTCCTGTCGCAAACAACACGTATACACTATATAACACCAAACAATAAGGGCTATTTTCAATTGTCAAATAAAAGTCGTTGGTGCGATAACATACGAGGTAAATAAATCAAGAATACGTAATCGTCCTAGCCAGTTTCGGCCACGGCGGCCAATCTCAACGGAGATCAGCCAGGTACGCAGGAGATATTATAGTGCACTAGTGTGTGCGCAATACACAGGTGCACTCGCTATTCTTTCACTCTCATAGTACGGTGAGATGGCAATCCGACATGACCGGAGAGAGATCAGGCGCAGCACTAACGGCTTTACGTGCTTTCCGAGGCACGGGGGTATCACACCGCCAACTTCCTGACTCCGAGCTGCGACTGAGTAATTTTTAAGATGGAAAGATCCAGTCACAATGTTTTTGGCTCGACCTGGGATTCGAACCCAGGACCTCAGCGCGCAAATCATACTCATAACGCGTACGCAGTACAACTACGCCACCGAGGCAGTCAAAAATCAAGAATATCAGTAATATGAATAAAATACTTTCATTGTTTGCTGTTGTATTTAGTCATCGTATAAAATGTCTTATAATTTATTTTGATAGACAAATATCTGATGAATGAAAAATCGGCCCTGTATCATAAATTTTATTTTGGCGTGGTAAAGCAATACCACTGGTTATTTTATCCCGCGTCGACTCAGCGACTACAATCCCGCGCCAAGCCGTCTGGACAGTTGGAAAACATCGGGCGATCGCTAGACAAGGTTCCGATGCTAAGCACAATGTATATTTCGTAATAACTTATTTATTTTAAATTTAAATCTGAATACATAAAATAACTGATCTGCAATCTATGAAACATGCGATATAATATATTAACTAATTAAATATTCATCAAAATACCTGATTACCTGAAAACAACAAACATTAAAGCTTACATAAATAAAAAGAACACAGTAGATTGTAAAGCTCACCTTTTCAGTCTTATCAATGCTTCCCTTCTCCGCGACCGCCTGCGCTTCCGGCTCGCTATCACTGGTCGTCTCGACCGGCTCCCAAGATCTATTCAAATATATCACAATATAAGAGCTGCTTTCATTTTTGTTTTTCCAGTTTTGAAGATATTGCGAAGAGAATAAGATATTGCAACTGTGTTTATGTACCTTCTTTTTATATAGGTACATAATGAACTATCATATTACTTTAGCTACAAATATATCTTAATAATATACAAGAAGATATTAGGAAATGTAACATATTTTGAGTCTTATAATACCCAGCACTAAAATAAATATTTCGACGATTACGGAAATATTAATCCCATTGTAGTAGAAAGTTCAAGCAATATTATAAATCACCAAGACAAAAAATTGCTCGCTTTATGTAGGTTCTCACTAGTACAATGCTATTCACATTACTCATCTTAAACGTTTCTCTCCCTCACAAAATACCCACATATACTATGTACTGTTGCACTCACTTGCATCGGCCGTGGTCGTGCGCGAGATGCGCTCGCGCATGCAGCAGCAGCGACACGGCGCGCCGCAGCCGGTGCGCCGCGCGCGCAGCCCCGCCGCCGGCGCGCTCGCCCACCGCCGCCAGCCGCGAGCACCCCGCGCGCAGCGACGAGCTCGCCAGGCAGCTTACCTCACCCGCCTGGCAAGCCATGATAACATGTATGTACAACAATCATTTAACTTTTAACAATATGCGGCTCGAAGGACCGGGATCCTTCCAGCCGGATATTGGTAAAAATATTTGTTTAATCATTTTGTTTATATAAATTAAAGGCGGACATAAAAGTAGAGATATTTCCTATTGGTCGATTAAAGGTCGTAAATAGATATAATATAGCGGAAGTGTAAAATGCTTTTAGATACATTAGGAACAGAAAATAATAAAAGAAACGTAATAATATAATATCTAATTAGTCTTGGCATACCTGACATGAACAATATCGGGACGCAACAGTCTACACTATTTATGCGAACTGACAAAGTAAATAATAATTATAAACAGAGCTACTAATAAGCTTCTAAACTCACCCAGTCAAAATACACACCTGCATAATCTCCTGCAAGTTTCTAAGTAGCGTCGTTTCTTCCAACAAGTCGGGAGGCACGGGGGGAGGCGGCGGCGCCGACAAAGCCCTCTCAAACGTCATTATAGACCACCTGTTAGCGAAGTAGTTATTGTAATTGTCTGCAAGACAAAGTTTCTTAGGCTCATTATTGAAAAATATTATCGCCGTTACTTTAGAAATGTAGTCCAAGCTAAGGTATTGTGAATGTAGCCAAGGGGAGTGGGATTTCTAAAATGAAAGTCTCGAGTTCGATATTACCTTTGGAAAACGTGCTTTAGATTTCTCGGGCTTATAATATTGTGTATTCATGTATTTTTTTATATATCAATATATTTTAGATCATTATTTATCTTCCAGGCGGAAACTTGATATAAATTAAAAGCGTCTATATATTACATCTCCTCACCTGTCCAGCATCTTGGTGGAGGCACGTTCGTACCGTTCTATGAGCACCTGGAGGTTGGCCGCGTCGTCGCACGAGGCGCCCCAGCCGAGCACACGCGCCAGATCGTTACCCGTGCCCAGCGGGAGCACTGCTGTTTGCACTTGCTTCTGTTAGAATCAATAATCATATAATCAAATCCTTTATTCTGAAATATATTGAAGCATTAAGGTTCAAAATCATATAAGAGTGGTCAATTAAAGTACATAATTGACAGCGTAAAAGAAATGACGTTGCATAGAATCCGATTATCTGGAAGAGGGATCAAAAAGTTTTTTTATACTACCGAATAACTAAATGAGTAACTCGCTTGTTCAGTGGAGCAGTCAGTAAACTTCAGGCCGGAACGTATTTAATAGTCTGGGAAGGATCGGCCGGACTTTTAGCCTAGAAAGCCGAGATCGAAAGATTGGTTAGCCCTTAGTTTAGTATGCTGATGACACTGCTTCCGAGAGGCAATGCCGCTTGGGTTATATCGAAAATATTTTTAAAAGTTACCGTTAAATTCGGTCGCTCACGAAAACATAGGAGAAACCCCATTCAATTTAAGTAACAATAGACTCGTCGTAAAAAAGATTTCTTTTAAAAGAAAGCGACTTGCATTGTTTAAAAGTTTTCAAAACTGGAATGGCGTTAATGAAAAGATGTTATTAAAACAAAGAGATTAATTGATAGAATTTTATGTTGACCACATTTGGGCAGTTCACAACACTGCTTCCTAGGCACTGCCGCGTGAATTACGATCTCAAAACCCACACATATATACCAAACGTGATCTCAATTAGTTAATTGATTCATTCAATCATATAAATTATTGGCAATCTATCGGATTAAACTCTATCGAACCGAATACATGGTTGGAATCAATTTGCAAATACACCGCTTTATTAATAAATTAGACTTCTGCTCGCGGCTCCGCCCGCGTGAAAAAGTTTTGCCGGGATAAAAATATTTTCCCGGGATAAAAAGTAGCCTATAGCACTCAGGAGTAATGTAGCTTCCTATTAGTGAAAGAATTTTCAAAATCGGTTCAGTACTTTTTGAGTTTATACATTGCAAACAAACAAACAATCAAATCTTTCCTCTTTATAATATTAGTATAGAAAAACAACTTGTTGACCTTTAAACTATGGTGTTGTTGTTCTATAGTCTTATTTCTATAGAGAAACATACAAGATTAGAGATGTCTATGGAGTTTTCAACTTTCAACTCGCAACAATAAACACGCTTCAGAATGATTAACATAATCTCTTTCACTTTCAAATTCTTTCAGACAAGGAAGAAATTTACAATATAAGAAAATGAATCAATAGCCAAACTGTTATCACGGATATTTACTAAGGAATTATTCATATCTTACGCAACTGGTTTAAAACTTCTCCAATTGATGACTTAATTGTACATTTGTGATAATGACTTATCCCTGAAATGGAATGATGTTATGTATGTATGTTAATTGTTCTAAAGCCTGGTTCAGACTACGTGACCATACACCTTACAGTATGTGCATGTACACCAAGTGTTTTTGTTTGAATACCGGCCTCTCGGATTGTTTCATTTGACATTTATCATATTCTAAAGTCAGCTATACTCACATGCATTTCCAGCTTGTCGACCTCCTGCAGCACCCAGCCGACGGACCCGTCTCCCGAACAGACCAGCACCCGTAGCGGCGCGAAGTGCCTGAACAGCCTCAAGCCAAGCCGTGGTCCTGCACCACTTAGCTCAAACACCTGCGCCGGGTTGAGCAGCTGCTTGAACCGGCGGAGGAACTTCACGCCTTGGTTGTCACCTGGTGGACAGAGTATTTTCTTTATCCTTATTTTAGTATAGTAGAAGTATTAAAGACACCAATGTTTCTTATATTAAGTAAAATTAATCGCATCTTTGGCTTTGTGGTAGTGTTTTAAGCTGCACCGGTCGTGTCCCGGATGCAGTCCTCAGGTCAAACAATAAAACTATTTTATTTGTTTATCACTAGCTACTAAGTTTCACATGTATCTAAACTCACCCGATCTGCTATTAACGAAGACTATGAGCGGTGAGGCGTTTGGCGGTCGATCAGGCGCCCACGCATCATCAGGTCCTACTGAGTGCAGCCTGGTGGGAGGCACCACCGACGCCCGCGCCGGCCCGAGCGAGCAGCTAGCCCGCCAGCTCGGCTTACAAGCCGCGTGCACGCACTTACGACACCACACGCATCTGAAGTCTTGTAGTCTGTGGACAACGTTCAGTTTCAAATATATTTACATTACCCCGTCCTTAGTGCTTGAATTGTTTTGGTCAACATTATTACTGAAGTTTCGAGTAATAGTAAAAACTTCATCGAATTCGGTTCAGATTCCGTGATTCGTAAACAAAATTAAAAATATAAATCCAAATGAAAAAACAGATCCACTCAACCCCAATCCACTTACTAACACTAGAAATGAAAGCTTTTAAAATTCTGTATAAAAAATTAAAACGTCTACGACAAAAATAGGGTACCGACTACCGCTGAGCACTTTTCAACGTTGTTGGCTTAAGTACGATGAGATTCTAAAGCCTTCAAATGGATCACAATCTGTCGGCGCATTGATTCATCTCCGGCGATCTCCGGCCATCTCCGCACGATATCTAGGCTATTTCCCGCGGGCTTTGTGGCCATCGGATAGGGTTGCCCGCCACGATTATTCAACTCAGATTGTTGAGACAAATTAGCTGAATGCGTTCCTTTTTTGAAACATGCAGAATAATTCTGCAAATCGTTTTATTGTGCTATGTCGTGAGTATACTTTAAGGCACTCGCATAGGGCTTGTTCTATTTGTAACGAGATGACTAAAACAGTGTCATCAGGTCAAGTGACTCCACATAATTGATTCATGACATTATTTACATCGCTTAGATATTCTTAGATTAACTTAGAGAGTTCATTTAACTTTAATTACTATTAGCAATTTTTGAAGTTATACTGCTTTTGGCGCGTTAGGGAAAAATGATGAGAGTAAATTTTTACGATGCGCGCGCACACCGTCACGAAAAACTGACACCCTGAAGTTAGCTATAGTCGACATTATAGTTTTGAATTTTGAACGTAGAATAAGGTGAAAGATAATTTTTTAAAATGATTTTTATCTTGGTACGCCAAAGAAGTATTTAAACTTTAAACGCGTGTACAGTCAGCAGCATAAGTAGCTGAACAAATTCAAAATTTCAAATTGCCTACATACTTTTTTGTTCTTACTAATCTTTTCTTTCTCTTCACAAAAATAAAACAAAAGAGAGATTTACTTTACTTCAAACGAAGAAAAACAATGTTTCAGTTTAACTAAATGCGCATATGAGTTATTTGAAATTTTGATTTTGTACAGATACTTATGCTGCTGACTGTACATAAGTACACACACACACTTTTGAAGTTATACTTCTTTTGACGCGTTAGGGAAAAATAATGAGAGTAAATTTTTACGATGCGCGAGCACACCGTCACGAAAAACCGACACCCTCAAGTTAGCTTTAGTCAACATTTTAGTTTTGAATTTTGAACGTAGAATAAGGCGAAAGACATTGAAGTTATACTACTTTTGGCGCGTTATTTAAAAAGATTTTTATCTTGTTACGCCAAAGAAGTATTTAAATTTGATATTCTCGGGAGTTCAGTTCACTTTAAAATTAAAATTATGATATTATTATAATTTAATAATTAAATGATTCTTTATTTCATTAGATTACATGTATGGACAAAATGTCTTATTAAAGTTAAGTGAAGTCTCTGAATTCAGCTGATAGCCTTATTATTAAGTGTAAGTTACATAAGTTTTGATACGAAGGATCCTTATTTATAATATAGAAAAAAGGCGAAGTATAAACAACAATATAAAAATAACATCAATATTTTTTTTTCTGAAATCGTATGTCAATAATTATTCTTTAAAAAGTCTATGCAATAGTTTTTCTATTATTTGACAACCCTATTCAGTTGAGATAAGCACTTTAGCTTTCGTTGCCTACACGCGGTTTATGGAGGTTATATTTTTATTCTATCCATCATTTTTATTTGTTTCTCATTATTTTTGTATTTCGATACAATGAGTCGTGTTATTATTTATTGCAACGTATTTTGTATTTAATTTCATTTTAGTCTTTATTTAAGTACATACATCGCTTTGTGGTATTGATTTGAATAATTTGAACTAATATTTCATGCTGTATCTATACTAATATAATAAAGCTGAAGAGTTTGTTTGTTTGAACGCGCTAATCTCAGGAACTACTGGACCGATTTTGAAAATTCTTTCACTAATAGGAAGCTACATTACTCCTCAGAGCTATAGGCTACTTTTTATCCCGGAAAAACTTTTCCACGCGGGCGGAGGCGCGCGCAAAAGCTAGTTGTTTTATATAGCAGTAGGAATAGGGATTAAGTATCAATAACCTGATTTTTTTACACAGTACATGAGAGACATTGTGGAGACTGATAGTCGCACAAAATTATACCCACAATAATATATTTTTATTCAAAAACAGCCACCGGTCTTCCCTTTTATACGCGACCAACACAAAAATTTCACTGCGTTTAAGAAATTCTCTTTGCTGTTACTCATTAGGCTGGATAAATGGAACGAAAAAACGACATCTATTTCATCAGAGAACGGGTAGAAGCTATAATTCTTGAAACGAGTATATTTGTATTTATTTTATTTATTAAAGTCATTAAAACCATTTCTTACTAATCTAAAATGAACCTTAAACACATTGCGTAGAAGCTATTTCCCCAGCGTTGGCACGGCACGAGTACAAAAGAATCGAACGTAACATTCTTTTTTCAAATTTTGTTGATTTATTCTACTTTGGTTACTGACATTTATCAATAAAAAGACTAAACGTGCTTTGCTCGCGTTTAAAAATCTACTTTATGTGGTAAGCGTAAGATCGAATTTGTGTTTAGTCAATCAAAATTTGTGATAAAAATGCTATGCAATAGCTTTACCGCGGTAGTCTCCGAGTGCCACAAGTATTTATTTGTTTTTTTCTCTAGAAACTTATGTATTGGAACGGAAATAGGAAAATATTTATATATTTATATATATACACACTCTGTTATATAAATAAAATTTTATTACAATTCCTTCACTAATTAATCGAAAGGAACTTCGTTCCATCCGGGTGTCCCTTGACACCTCTCATTTTTCCAAAAATACTTCTTTAGTGCTCACCTAAATTATCTAAAAACCCATTTTCATTATTTTTATTTTGTGTAAGCTAAGCAAATTAATGTTCTGCTTTACTTACATTTATTTAATGTTAGAAATAAAATATCTATACTCTCTATTATAATTTATAACGTTTGTCCTAAGAGGGTATGGAGTATGATAAAAGGCAGAAGGTTCAAGACAAGGGGCATATCTGTAAAAAGTCTAAAATTAAAAACCTAATCATAACCTAACAGCATATTGGGAACATTGGTAAAGTCATTGCTGTCAGTACAATAAATGAAAAACGAAAAAAGTCGCTCAGCCGTATATCGTAGATAAAGCGGGTATACCTACCCAAACACTCTAACACTCTCGAGAGTCAGAGGGAATATCGTAGATAGTTTTAATAGTTACCGTCAAATTCGGTGGCTCACAAAACAAAATACAAACTACAAATAAATACACTGGTGGTAGGTCTCTCATTATGTAAGAGGCCGTCTGGGTGGGTACCACCGCAATGTCTATTTCTACCGCCAAGCATCAGTGTGCATGCACTGTTGTGTTTCGGTTTGAAGGACATTGTAGCCAGTATAACTACTGGACATAATGAGACTTACCATCTTGTGTCTCAGGATGACGAGCGCAGTGGAATGCCACACAGTACTTTGTAACTCAAGGTGCTGCATGGTGTTGCTATTGTTTATGGGTGGTCGTATCGCTTACCATCAGGCGAACGGCATGCTCGTCTCGTCATTCAATGCAAAAAAAAAAAAAAAAAAACGACTTAAAATAAATTTTATTTAAAATAATAAAAGGTACTAAAGTTGTTTAAAAGTTTTCCGAACCGGAATGTCGCGAACGAAAAGGTACTTTGTTAAAACAAAGAGATTAATTGATACTATTTTATGCGTGACCAAACTTGGCCAGTTTTAAGCAATTGATTTCGAATTGTCTTGCTGTCGGTGGAGTTGAATAACTCTTTATTAACGATTCAACTGTGGCTCCATTTTTTATCAAAGATGAAAATTGGACATTTGAAAAAAAAAATTGAAAGATATATAACTAACATAGTTTTATGAAGTTACTAACAAATATTATAATAACGTGATATGGACAAGAACAGTCTGATATAAATAATAATAAATAAATAAAATATAGCCAATAAACATTTCACAATAAAGACGAATCGAAAGACACCTTATTTATCAAAATTGACCGACTAGGAGCGACGCTAGGGTGGAACATAAAATATACATACATAAGGTGTTAAAATCATTACCCTTCCTCGCTTCACCGTAGTCGGGTGAAAACAATTGCGTCCGAGGTAAGCCGTTCCGAACGATAGGGTCAGCTCTCAATATGTCAACGACATTCTCGGCTTGTCGAACAAAACTCGAGTGGACGGAGGGTCTCCCGAACCTTGGATTACAAATGTATTGGATGATTCTTGAGAATTCTGGTTAAGATATCATGTTATTACTTTTGCGCGCGGTCCCGCCGGCGTAAAGGTTTTATCGGAATTATAGTTCCACTATAATTCCGATAAAACCTTTACGCCGTACCTACTTCATTATGAGACAAAATGTAACCAAATACATTGCATTCAATTTCTTTCAGCGGTTTCGGTATATACTCATAACAAACACCCAAACATCGTTTGGACACAACTAACAAACTTAGGATTTTTAATATTAGCTAGAAGTACGATTCACAAACTTTGGCTAAGGTTTTAGAGAGAGCAGAATAAATTATTTGCTTATTACAGCGCCCACTATAATTCACATCAGATTAACTGCATGCCCGCAGCTACTTTATACTATGGTGCACAAAGTTATCAGTATCACGTTGTACGAAATTATTTGCAGGCGAGTTAGCACACCGTTGTAATGTTTATTCACCAACCTTAGTCTAGAATATATGCATTAACACTATGTGTTGCTTGCATGAAAAGCCTTTCGCATGGTTTACATAATGATGTCTCACCTCTACGCGAACGATACATATTTAAATTAAAACTACATTTACGGAGTCTATCGCGGTTATTATGCTGCTGTTGTATGAACTGTATTGCTATGCAGTGAAGGCCCGTTTTAGCGTGAAACCTGTGAAAATGCGACTCAGATTCGCGCGCTTTTACGCCTTTTTTTTGCTTTTTGTGTAAAATCGAATTTCGAATGACGTAATTTGACAGCTGGGGGCCTTGCGGGCGCCGATTAAAAACGTAAAGCTAGTTTAAATTTCAAAACCTTAGCTGGTGTAACATTTTACTGTTTACTTTCCCGGGATAAAAAGTAATTCATACAGTTAAATAGGAATTGTATTAATACATTTTAATCGCATTAAAGTGGGTATATCCGTAATTGAAACTTTTCTAAAGTTACTAGCTAGAATCTAGATAATAAAATATGGAAATTATATTATTATAACAGTATACATAATAATAAATTTTTCTTTTTTGATCGCTTTTCATGTGGTAAAATGACTTGCTGACAGAAGCGAACGGCGAAAATATCAAAAGGTAAGCCGGCACTTATATTAATATATAGTCATATATAGTATCTATTTGACAGTTTTGAAAGGTAACCTGGCTCGACTTATATTATATAGATGCTTCGCTATTTCCTGCCGAACATTCATTGCTTTTGTATTTAGTTTGCGGTCATTAACTTCAATTTCAATTCGAATAAACATTGTCAGCCGCACAATTTTACTGACAAACAACAAACCATCCATTTACCAATAATCACATTTAAAATCCAATTAATAAAACCCGGGTCAACCCTCAAATAGCTACGGACTGACCCTACAGGCATGCGTTCTAAAATTGACACACATCGACGCTAAAATTGGAAATAGAAAGGTCGTAATCCAATTTTAAAACATTGCCGCCAATTCAGACCGAATAGAATTCACAATTGTATTCTGAAATAGGAGCGATCTGCCGCAAGTGTTCCGTTCGGTCGAGCGGCTGCATCTGGAACGGGGTCGGACACGTGACGCGCTGACGGGTTGACTCGATTTATTTTCGACCAACTGCGGGCTTTCTTTTAAAAGCCGGTCACCCGGCTTTACAAGTGGCTATTGCAATTCAAACGATGACTATGACCTACAGATATGATTTAATTTGTCTTTTTTTTTGCGCGTAGTTGTAGTACTTCTTTTGCATTTTTTTTTATTGCATTGAATGACGAGACGAGCATGCCGTTCGCCTGATGGTAAGCGATACGACCACCCATAAACAGTAGCAACACCATTCAGCACATTGAGTTACAAAGTACTGTGCGGTTCCGCTGCGCTCGTCATCCTGAGACATAAGATGTTAAGTCTCATTATGTCCAGTAGTTACACTGGCTACAATGTCCTTCAAACCGAAACACAACAGTGCATGCACACTGCTGCTTGGCGGTAGAAATAGACATTGCGGTGGTACCCACCCAGACGGACTCTTAAATATGAGAGACCTACCACCAGTAAAGGGTTTATAGATTTGTATGTAAACATAATGTGAAACTTAGACATATTTCATAAAGCTTCGTAATTATAGTCACTAAAATGTGCTTTAAACAGAGCACACTGAACAAATAGAGAAATCAGTTTAGGAGAAAACTACTCACACGAATTCTTAAATTTTAGATCACGTACAAGTAAATGATCTTAGTCTTCAATACTTAAGTACGTGATATAGTAAAATTCAACCAGAATCACATTTAATCAAACCAACGAGAGTCAAGTTAGAACAATAATTCTTAGTTAATGCACAAGAAACTAATTAAATGTTAAAGGACAACATTTACTATGTAAGTTGTTTAATATTATGATCGTAAGCCGCTATTGCATCGAAGAAAATGTAAATATCCCTAGAATCAGTGCGGCGACACGCAGCTAGACGTTACACAGCGGGTCCTAGCGCGACAGACTTGGTATAATCCTAGAGACAAAGCGACGATATCCTATACATATTATACGAATATAGATTATAAAAAAAGCTTATGTATTTATGCCGCTGCCAAGTGTTGTAAACTCGACAATTATACGTATGGCCATTATTTATATGAGAATCATACATTTTTATTGTGGAACAAAGTGTGTACAGTGCACTAAGTAGTAAAAATAAATGAATTCCAAACATAATATCAACTAAAGGGAATAATAATTTGTCTCATAATGGCTACCCAATTAGATTTTGTTTGTTATTTATTTTTGTTCTGTATCTTGTTCAACTTTACTTGTAATTTTGATATAGCTGCGTATACCTGTAATGGGCATACATATCAGCGACTAAGGATTGCAATGTGTTTAGAAACCTTCATTTTGTTAAAATATTTATGCTGTTGGTGTACCATAAAAAATAAATAAAGATGTAGTAGCTTACTCCGAAATACGATTCACCAGAACAAAGGACTTTGATACGAATTCCAACATCTATACGGTTGTAATTCATCTGAGAATACAATATTACATACTTTCTTACTAGTGAAATATACTAAAACTACTTTATTTCTGTTAAAAAATATTCATAGGACACCAGTGTACGACTACAGTGCTGAGGTTTTGGGTTCTATTCCCGGGTCGGGCAAAGTGGTATTGGGTTTTTCTACTCACTTTCAGCCCGGAGTCCGGAATTTGTGTCCGATATGGCGATAGGCTCGACCCCTATTATATCTTGGGACGGAATGCGCACGGCGACAAGCGGGTGCACTAGTTGCGCCTCTGCCTACTCTTTCTGGGATAAAAGGCGTGAGTGTCTGTGCGTCAAATGATAATAATAATCGCTAAAGACACTAATATTTTCCATAAAGAAACTTACCTATTTATACACTATCTTACTAAAATTATCCAAGAAGAAATTATAATTAATTTGATGCTAGTTTACTTTTAGGAATAAATATTATCAGAATAATATTTGCACGTTCGTAGGGCTTCATGCCAGCGTAAATGGCATTTCCAATACCAAAAAACTTTTTATCATTAGCTAACAAAAATAAATTTATAGAAAGTATGTCGTCCTTTCTATTTTACTTTACAGCAACGAAATTACTTGGATAAACAACTGAAAATGATCGAGTAGGCCTGTTTGATTGATACCTCTGTACGTCATTTCTCGACACTGAAGAATTAACCAAGAAATTTTTCAAAACTTGCTTTAGTTACAAATCAGTATTTTTCTTTACCAGGACAAATTGCTATAGATTAAAAAATAAATTACATTACAACATTCGGTCAAAAAAAAAGCAATGAGAGGTGTCAAGGGACACCCGGATGGAACGAAGTTCCTTTCGATTAATTAGTGAAGGAATTGTAATAAAATTTTATTTATATAACAGAGTGTGTATATATATAAATATATAAATATTTTCCTATTTCCGTTCCAATACATATGAGAGAAAAATAAATAAATAAGTGTGGCACTCGGAGACTACCGTGGTAAAGCTATTGCATAGCATTTTTATCACAAATTTTGATTGACTAAACACAAATTCGATCTTACGCTTACCACATAAAGTAGATTTTTAAACGCGAGCAAAGCACGTTTAGTCTTGTTATTGATAAATGTCAGTAACCAAAGTAGAATAAATAAACAAAATTTGACAAAAGAATGTTACGTTCGATTCTTTTGTACTCGTGCCGTGCCAACGCTGGGGAAATAGCTTCTACGCAATGTATTTAAGGTTCATTTTAGATTAGTAAGAAATGGTTTTAATGACTTTAATAAATAAAATAAATACAAATATACTCGTTTCAAGAATTATAGCTTCTACGCATTGTATTTAAGGTACATATTAGTAAGATAATAGCAAAAAGTGTCGTGACAACTTTCCGTCCAGCCCCCTTTCACAACGCGCAATAAGGAACTTCGTTCCAATAATTCTATGCGATATGTAGTAAATATTTAAAACTATAACAAAATATACACATACTACCAACTAGGGCGTAGCGTCATATTTTCACGCATCAATGCTCCGCCGTAGCCTGCGTAACTGGCGTAGTCAATAACGAGCGTCGCAGCTTTTATTATGTACGTTGTAGCACGTAGCATCGATCGTAGCCCTAATCGTACTCACGACGTAGCCTTTGCGTAGCGTAGTTAGTGCTTACATGTCACGTAGCTCGTAGTCGAGCGTAGCCGCTTAGTAACGAGAACTTTAAATAAATAACGAGTTTATCTTTCTAAGCGCTACATCTCCTACATTTACTGTTTATTACGTCGCGTTTTAGCCGCAATGTTACATTATAAATAGTAGTATATTACAAAAATATAATAACGGCTGTACTTTACGATTTATGAAGTAAAACCAACATAAAAATGTTATACGTTACAACATTCAACACATCATGTTTGAACTTTAAATTGTGTAGTTTTTTTTACCTTAGAACGGATCCGCAGGTTTTGTCGCAAACGTCGCATTTGGCGGCCACCGGCAGGTTACCCTCCAGCCATTGATGAGGCATTATTATGTTCTGAAACAATGTATTATGCTTGAGTACATTTGATATTCGAGGTGGCATCAAGAATGTTAACTAAAACACAAGTTATTTGGGACCTACTTCTGTAGTGTGAATATTTTGTGATTGATTAAAGTTTATGAATTGTTGGATGTAGGGTTACACCCCATCGCAGATAACTTGAGAAACAATGTACAACGTCTAGTATTACAACTCCTTGTTACCTTGAAACAAAAGATGCTGATTTTCATAATGTCCTATAATTAAACTGTCTATAAGTGTAAAAAAATAATTAAAATTTAAATAGACTCCGACACAAAAAACCTCTAAACAGTAAAATAATAAAAGTGTCTATGTCGTTTAAGTGCCTGAAACTATTGACTAGGTGTTTCTCGCAGCTTCGCCCGCGTGAAAGGCTTTTACGGGTATAAAAATTCCAACGTTTACTTTTTCGGAGAAAAACGTGTCAGTTTGTTGATATACATGGCTAATATGTATGCTAAATTTAAAGTCCATTGAGCAGGTTCTGCGTTTACTTCCAATAAACATTCGCATTTATAATATCAGTAAGAAAAGACATTACAATTTAGCCAACAAAGTACTGTAAAATCCATCAGAATCAAAATCCTCATAAATATTCCGAGTTAATTAATTATTCATTCAGGGAAGGGAGAAAAATTGTGTTTTGTTTGAAATCCTATTGTCTCAACGAAAGTACGTTTTCGTTCATTATTTTCACTGAACGACAACTTTCATTCTTTCAATGTTTTATAAGTGTTCAGAATTAGATTCGGATACAGCGAGAGTTTAGCTACTTAGTGTATTAGCAGTGTATTTAAGTCGTGAAACCGTTGCGGTGCAAGATTTGATTTCAGCTGGGGCAATCGATACAAAACTCAATAATTCGAATCTAACGAATGATGTAGTTTTAGAATTATGCTCGATACGGTTGCACCTTATCTAAATCTATTGTTGAATAAGGGTAGCTTTGTCTAGTCATTGCATGGGTCTGTCATGACTCTAAGTATCGGAAAGTTATTTTTTTATTGCATTGAATGACGAGACGAGCATGCCGTTCGCCTGATAAACAGTAGCAACACCATCCAGCACCTTGAGTTACAAAGTACTGTGTGGCATTCCACTGCGCTCAACATCCTGAGACATAAGATGTTAAGTCTCATTATGTCCAGTAGTTACACTGGCTACAATGTCCTTCAAACCGAAATACAATAGTGCATAGTAAGTGCAAGTATTTAAAGATCATAAAAACATTGTTATTTGGTGAATAACAAATTGCGCCACGTTTAATGTTAGAAGTGAGGTATATTTCGAACTAAAGTTAAAGTAAGTAAAGTTCTGTATACATTCACAGTCCGAGCCAAATTCAAAACCTAGTTATCCAGATAGGAACCAATCGTTTTATACATTTAATATCCGCTATAACAAGGCACTCCAATTGCAATTCATTTGATTACAATACAAATTAAAGCGCTAGTGCCGTCCCCGTTTAGTTTCCCACGGGACCGACTCCCGGGACGCGGGACACAGGTGCTTACTTTTAACGACCTATAATGGCGACCGAACGGTTGTTAGACGCGCGCACTTTGAGTCCAAATTGATTGTACCCATTATAGTAGGGACAAACTAATATGGCCGGTATGACATGACACGGTTTTGAATTTTTTGGGTAGACGTTCTCACAGAGTTATCGCGTCGAGAAAAAAATTGAATTGTCATACCGGCCAGCTTAGTTTGTCCGAACTATAAGTATGTTTTGTGCTCGGGTTACTCGAATGCGTTTTTTGGAGTTGTTAAGGTATTTTTTAAGTGAAAACTTCTTTAGCGGCGTTGAGCACTTTTGGGATGGGTATAAAATGTTAAACTCGCGTCAGGATCACATGACCGATCGAAAATGCGTACGAGGTTTTACCATCCCTTAATAATATGAACCTTAAATACAATGCGTAGAAGCTATAATTTTTAAACGACTACATTTTATTTATTTCCCCAGCGTTGCGCATGAGTACAAAAGAGCGTAATATTCTTTTTTCAAATTTTGATTTATAAAGAAATAGTGAAATTGTTGTTTCTGTGTACGATAGCGCAATAAATAAATATTGTATTTAACCACATAAACGCTAGTACTTTTATACTGATAAATAAAGCAATTCGTGCGAAATTATTCCCTAACCATTCCAAAATATTTAATAACGCACAACGGTAATGTTCCAGTTTTCACTTTTGCCGGCACTCCCGGAGTGCAACCCGTTCTTTTTTTTCTGTAAGAAGAACACCTGATGGTACGTAGAGCACATTCTATAAATGTCGAACAAACGAAAGTAGTTGTGTGTCTCGATTCTGGCGAAAATTATGCCAACCTGTCTTACTGCACGTATACCCCAGAACTCATTGTGTACTAGTTTAAAGCACAAAGTATCTTTAATGTAATAACTGGGCATTATAGGACGTAGCATTTGATGTCTGTGAGTTACAGTGTGATACAGTACTATGTAATTCAACGTTCTACGTGATGTTTATGAGCAATCGTTAACTTTAAGGTGAGTTACTTGCAGATCTCATTATTCAAATACCTACATGCTGACAGTTACTTTGAAGATGTTTTAACTAATATTTAAGAAGTAGATTTCTCAGTAGTCAGATAAAAGTTATTAAATAACCTATTGTTAAACAATAATCCATATAACAGCTATTTCTATATATTTGTTTATTGCCTTCGTAGGCAATCGAGCAACTGGTTCGCCTGATGGTAAGCAGCATACGCCGCCATTAGACTTAAGCAAAGCCAGAGGTATCAGGCACAGCCAAGCCGCTGCCTACTGCATCTACGTACCGTCCTTGAATACTTATAATATCTGATGGTTGAAAGAGCTCTAAACATACCCCATCAGGATCCTCGACGAGATGGGGCCCGAGCGACGCGAGGGTGCTCCATTTGCAGGAGGGTGGTGCGCGCGAGGCGCAGCGTTTGTGCGCTTTGAACTTGCACAGCTCGCAGGCCAGCGCGTGCGCAGTGCCCAGGGCGCCCAGCGGCTCGCGGCACACGTTGCAGAACGTGGGCCGTGCGTGGGTCGCCGCGTACCTGTGGGACAAGTTCAGATTAATATACTCATAAATATTACGAGTTTGTAAATATTACAGCGTTTGAGTGTGTGGATAGGGTTGATTATAATAAGAGATTGATAAAACAATAAGTATGGATTGAAGAGTTTATAAAGACTGGAGTTCAACCGCACCGAAACTATTGCAAAATCATAAGTTGTTACGGAATGCAATGACATAAAAATATACCAAATTACAAAACATTGATAAGTGCGGTTATATTAATTTACATGTCTAAAGTTATACTGCTGGTAGTCAACATGGGAATAGTCATGTCACAGCAAAACCGGAAATGTGTAAATGTATCCGAATCGTAACATCAGCGCCAAGTTTTCGATCGGAAGGGAACCAAACAAGAGAAATGATCATCTGTATTTTTGCGAATCGAACAACTACATGAGTTATAGCTGCAAGATTTAGGAATGGAAACTAGAGTTACCTACTTTACAGGCGAAATATGTTAGGACTATTACCAACATGACGCTAAACATAAGAATTCCATATGGAACGGTAAAATAAAACGTTTCGGCAAATCCACTCTTATTAAACTAACGCCCACTCATATTCAAAGCGTCTCATACGAGCACAAAGAAATATCACATTGCTCCAAACGTAATATCTCAACAGAGAGGATCATCATCGCTTTGTTCAAAGCTTGAGTCGTAGAGGAAAAATAACATTTCTCGCTTTAATCCAATAAAAATGTCTTAATTTCATGCGGCTCTCGACGCCTCGCTGCCCCATTGTTAGGTTTGCCGACTGGCCTATAAACCGGAATGACGCAAGGGAAATAAACACTCGTCTCTGTGTCAAGAGGCCTGCGGTACTTCGACGTTACTGTCTGTGGAGTTATTCTTTTTTTAGTCTTAACTCTTAACAATCGCCAGCGTTATCAAGGCGTGTTTTGCTGTAACTTGATACTGGCACGCTTCTGCCAGAATCGTATGACGGTCTATTTGCGCGGGATTATCTCCTTAGATATGATATGTCAGGTACCTTCTAACGATAATAATAAATGATTTTATTGAAAGTGTTTTTTATTCGTACATTAATTTCATAGACGTGTATGATTAATTTTATTTTGCAAACACTGAGTGCGTTCGATAGTGCATAAGATTATCTTCAATAACAATCAGTAATAAATACCTCAAAAAGTGAGTATTTTATTTGCGTCTCTACCTACCCTTTAAGAAAGGCAGAATTGTGTTTTTTTTTTTTTTTTTTTTTTGAACTTTTACAAAAGAATAGGAACATACAATATTGACAAATGTCCTTCAAAACTATACAAATAGTTTGACTGAAGGATCAGTATTTAAAACTAATTAATAACAAAAGCAAATGTATTATGTTACAATGAAATGGCTAAATAATTAAAAACTATGGGGTTAATAACTAAGGCAAGCTTTCTAACAGGTATTTTTTAACCTTGGATTTAAACAAAAACTTGTTGGATTCACGTCTAATGTCCTCAGGTAAGAGGTTAAGTATAAAAGGAATACGTTTACTTATGGTTCTATCACCATAAATATTATTGACTTGTTGGATTCACGTCTAATGTCCTCAGGTAAGAGGTTAAGTATAAAAGGAATACGTTTACTTATGGTTCTATCACCATAAATATTATTGACTTTAGGCACCAAAAATTTACCTGATGACATAGACCTTGTGTTATAAATATTATTTGTTGCTTATGTACCTATGTAGTATAAATGGTCGACGTATTCCAGTTAATCAATTGAATATGTGCCTAGATTGCTTACGCTTGAAGACGCATTTGCCAACGTTGCCAGAATTACAGACTTTGATAGCCTGCCTTATATACGATAGCGAGTTAAGTGTTAGCGTGAAATAGTTTGCGTTTTGAATCTTTCTAAACCCTCGACTTAGTGGAAAGCCTTATGGGGTGATGTCAAAAATACTGTTTATTTATAACGCTTCTAAGGCTTAATTTTGCTCAAGTAGAAACATATTTATTAACTCAGTAGAAATAATTCTTAAAATATCTTACTTATCTTACCAATATTATAAATCCGAAAGTTTGTGAAAATGTTTGGATGTTTGTTGGAAGTAAACGCAGAAACAACTATATGGATTTAAATGAAAGTTGGCCCACGGGTATATCATGTCCTGGATTAACCCTTAGGCTACTTTTTATCCCGTTCGCTCGCATGGGAAATAATGGTATTTTTAATGATTTTTTCAAATAGATGGCGCTGGCATCGTACGGTGTTTTAAAGACTTTTGTAGCGGGAAAGGCTGCTCACATGGGCCAAGCCGCAAGCAACACCTAGTACTTAATATGAATGAGAAAGAAAGTGAAGATGTTTGGATGTCTGTTATTTAACTCATAAAGGCTGAATGAAATGAAAGATGGGAATCGATGACGTCAAACTCACCAATGATGGTCGCCGGAAGAGAGCCTGGCGACCAGGTCGGCGACGTCCGCCCCTCGGTGCAGCGCGCCGCGCAGCGCCCCCGCCCACGACTCCATCTCGCCGCGGTTTTCCGCACACAGCACCAGGCACCGACTCGCTGTTATCACCTGAAAATATTAATAGATGAACTACCGCATCGAAGTATAAACTTACACTATTATTACTTACTTAACCGGCATCAAACTATTTTTTTTAATATCAAATGCTTTGGGTCATAATAATAAATAATACCAGCCCTGTATTATATACTGCCCACTGCTGAGCACGGGCCTCCTCTACTACCGAGAGGGGTTAGGCCTTAGTCCACCACGCTGGCCTAGTGCGGATTGGCAGACTTCACATACCCTCGAAATTCCTATCGAGAATTCTCAGGTATGTAGGTTTCCTCACGATGTTTTCCTTCACCGTTAAAGCGAACGATAATTGATACACAATATACACATAACTTCGAAAAGTCAGAGGTGTGTGCCTTGGGTTTCGAACCTCCGGACATTGTCTCGGCAGACCGTTCCATTCCCAACTAGGCTATCGTCCACTTTGGGTCATAAATAAAGCAATTTCGACCAGTTATATCATTGTTTAATCCTCCTGGATATATTGTCCAACTTTCCAGTTGAGTTGTGTTAATGTATTATTGTCATGTCTAAAACCCGGTCTAAAACCCTGCAGGGAATATGGGCTTAAACGAGAACAAAACTTACTGTAACCCATGAACTAAATCGGATAAAACTAAATCCGGAAATCTGAGACGATTCCGCATTAGCTGCACTCGAACTCTCGGGGCAGGCAATCTCAAGATTATAGGATTTTATATAGATAAAATGCACTAGGATTGAGTTAAGCTTTTTAGTGCCAACCAGAACCAGTAAGTCGAGGCTTAAAAGGGATTTAAAGCTATAAGTTCACTAGGTTTGCGACGCATTACCTTCTCATATTCATTTGTTACATGTTAAAGTGCACTGCATCCAATATAATCTACAGTGTAGTCCGAATGTCGACCAACAAAAGACGTTATAGTTGTGTCAATTTAAGCTTGCCGGTATGACAATTCAATTATTTCGCGACGCGATAACTTTGTGAGAACGTCTACCCAAAAAGTATTTATTTATTTATTTAAAAAGGTACATCAACAGTACACGTATATTTAATACTCTAATACACTTTACTTAGGCTTAAAACTAATACATGTCCAATTACAGATGTACAACACAATATTACTTAAAAAATATATAAATTATCATAGTATTTTATTTTATTGGTTGTAGAAAACTTACAGCTAATACAAATGATAGTATATAAGATTATAATAGCGACAGAAGGCCAGAAAACTTTTAGTTTTCACTTATAGGTTAGGTGTGTACCTACATATACAATTTCTTAATATCTTGCTTTTAGAGTGTTCTAGAAGCAAGATATTAAGAATTTGTTATATATTATATAAAATTCAACCGTTAAAAATATATTTATCTAAGTTAAACAACGCATAGAACCGAACTCAGAGGAAGAATGCATCGCTCATGATTCTTTTAAGTTTTGGAATACTTGTGCAAAAAAGATCTAAGTCCATATCATACATTATATTATTGTTAAACTGATAGCTGGCTCTTTTGAGGAAGGCATTTTTGCAGTAATTTGTGTTTGTGCGGGGGATATTTAGCAATCTCGGACACGTCACAAAATTGGGGTGCGGTACCGAGCTTAATCGCAGGAGGTACGGGTAAATAGTCTAATATTATAATTTTTGATCTAAAGGAACGTCTACATTTCTTATTGAAAATATTTAGGGAATCAAAAAATATGTCAATATTTGGCACTTTGGCACAGATTTCATTGTAGGTAGTGGATATTCTACGTATGGGCGAGTTATACCCAACATTTGTTCGGCTTTGTGGTAGGTGGAAGAGTTCAGTTCGCGGCTGTCTAGGCAGCCGGTATGGTATCGACAACACAAAGCGCTCTAGCAAATGCTTGCACTGAGAAAACCCAGTAACACATCTGTATAAAAACATAAGGTCGTGTTGTTTCCGTCGATTGCGTTAAAAAAAGAAAGACTAGTTAAAAATTCAACTATATAATTGCAAATATTAACCACGTTCTCCATAAATTATAGCAATAAGTATAATATTTATGTGCTAACCTTGAAATAATATTGTAAAAATATACCGAAATAAAGAATTTAATCTTTACTTTTAAATCAACGCGACGCCTTTACAATGTTGTATCCTTCAGTTCACGGGCGTAGCGGTGGGAAAGTTTTTAATCGTTTGGAAACGAAATATAAACGATTACTGAGAAAAATAGAAATTTGGAAATTATATGCAGGATGTATCACGATAGAGTTTTCAACTGAAGCAGGTCAATAGTTGTTGTTTAGGTACATATATTTATTAAAATATGTTTCAAGAGCATTTTTAAAACAGTCTAGTACAATGTATTAGATAAAAGTACAATATATCCTACTAATATTATAAACGCGAAAGTTTGTAACAATGTATGGATGTATGGATGGATGTATGTTTGTTACTCTTTCACACAAAAACTACTGAATGGATTTCTATGAAATTAGGCACACAAGTAGATTATGTCCTGGATTAACACATAGGCTACATTTTATCCCTTCTGGAACGAGTTGGGCTGGCTCGACTTCTAGTTGGCATATCACGCACAACGGCCCGACTTTCTACGGGCTAAGTGCGGAAAAAGGAGCCCCACAACAGTAACAGTAACAGAGTCCGTTACCACCGCAATGTCTATTTCTACCGCCAAGCGGATGGGTATAATAATTATATGGAATATAATAATTATATAAAAACAGTGATTTATATAAAAATTACCCTTTTGACTATCGATTATAAACTCTCTGAAAAAGAAATCGATATCACTTAAGAATCGATTATTTCGGGCAACCGATTTTTTGTTCTCTTCACTACACATAGTATGAAGTGAAGTGTCAATAAATTGTCATACCGGCAAGCTTAAATTGACACAACTATAACTGTCTCTTCGTTTTCTATAATTACGTAGTCGCCGTATGGGTGGGCACCGGCTAATCCGGGAAAGCAACTTGTCAAAACGAGTCACTTTGCGAGGTTTCTCCATATGTTTGATCGCTATGCAGAGAAGGTTACAAATGTAACCAATGAAATTAACAAATCTATGTATTATTTCTGTATTTCTATAAACAATATTATGGCGTCCAATATCAACACGACTCCACGGCAATGCACGGACGGACAAATTGATTGGTCCGTAACATTAAAAATGAGCACAAAGAGATGGCACGCGCGGTACGAACCTGATTAATTTGGTTCATAAATTTTTTGTTGAATAAGCTTTGGTAAAAAATATCTATAATGAATATCGTGCCGAAAGCAAACAGCGAATGAAGGTAATTATTATACATTTATTTTATTAGATCCACCAACAGTTCTCACATTATTACACTGTGTTAACACGACTGCCTCAGTGGCGTAGTTGTATTACGGTACGACTGACTGAGGTCTTGGGTTCAATCACCGGGTCGGGCAAAGTGATATTGGATTTTTCTATTCACTATCAGCCCGGACTCTGGAATTTTTGCCCGATATGGCGATAGGCCCCTGTCACATCATAGCGGAATACGCACGGCGAAACGTGGGTGCATTAGTTGCGCCTCTGCCTAACCCTTCGGGGATTAAAGGCGTGAGTGTATGTATGTATTGTTATATTGTTTAGTTATGTATTGTTCAGCTTATGTAAATACTATTAACTACACGTAAACGAAATCAAATAGAGACGTGACCTGTACAAGTCTGAGTGAATGGGCTAAATGGGTCATCGTGAGGCTTTAGTACTTCGGCCCGGCCAGGTCGGTAGAACCAACATCCATCGCTGACCCGAGCGAAACCTTAAAACAATTTCCTCGCCGACAGACTCCGAACCGATGCGGATATTAAAGCTATTTTGCGGAAAAATAGGATTGGTTATCTCTAAGGCTTCAAGAGAGATCTTGTACGCGAATTAATGTATTATCTCATATGTATAAAGAAGTAGGCAGATGTGAAGTAGTGTACCTACATTTCACCATGCGTTCCGACCCACTGCCTCACTGCCTCGGTGGCTTAGTTGTATTACGGTATGTCTGCAATGATTAGGTCTCTTCGATCCTCGGGTGGGGCAAAGTGATATGGGTACCCTATATGGCACTAGGCTCGTCCCCTATCACATTATGGGACGGAATACGCACGGCGAAAAGTGGGTGCACTAGTTGTGCCACAGCCTACCCCTTCGGGGATAAAAGGCGTGAGTGTGTACCTATGTATGCATGTTCCGACCCATGATGTGATAGGAGGCAAGCCTATCGCTATATCGGACTGATCCCTGACTCCATGCCGATACTAAGCAGAAAACCCCAATATTACTTTGCCCGACCGGAATTCAAACCCGGGACCTGAGAGCGGTGTCGGTACCTCGCAACACAACTACGCCAGCTAGGCCGAGAGATATAAAAAGCGAGTGATTACAAACGTTCCTTTGATGTAAGAAAGACGTTATTAATATAGTAATATCCAAATATTAGCACTTCCACATCATTGTTAGCCACTTAAGAAGATTAAAGAGTTCTAAGGCGTGACGGTGTTTAAACGTGTACTGTATTATTGACACATTTTTTGTACAATAAATAGGCGCATGAGCAGGAAAGTGATAGTAAGTGAACACATAGACGTCCACGACAGAGGAATGGGGATTAGGAAGAGGAATTCACTGTTCCAGTAATCTCGACAGTACAAAACGCAACGCTAAAACTGTGTAAAAGATAATGTATCACAAATTACATAAAAACTGAATTCCTATATCTGTCTATACTCTCCGTTGCTCGATATACTATAAGCATTCTGGTCGAGACTGCAGATTCGATGTGTAAACAAGGACATGTTCAAAAACGGGCTTAAAATTATAACCAAGACAATTTATACAATATTTGCATAGGACTCCCAAAAACTAGGCCTTGGCAATAAATCGTATAATTTTAAAGTTCTCCGAGTTTAGATTTATGTAATTTTATTTTGCTTAAAAATTACACTCAAAATGAACGTTCATAAAAAGTTGGTTATAATTGGAGGGGTTTAAAAAATATTATTAATGGATCCCAGATCCATATTTTCCCCCTTTAATATCCATGAAGTTTGGGCCTGGTTAGATTTTGAGGCCCAACACCCATACAAAAAGCGGACATCTCCTTTACAGCACCACCACCAATTTAAAAAGATCGTCATGAAACTACCTAAAGCTCGCACTGTTCATAATAAAACAACAAAATATCAATTTGAAAACCGCACCTAGATGCGCCCCGTAGATTCCTCAGTTCTGACACATCGAATACACTTTAAGGCACATCATACCTTACATCCCTAATATATTAAGTACGAAATTTCCATGCCCCCAATTGGCTAAAAGCGTGAAGGCGCGGCCCAGCGGCTTTTATTTCACGCTGCGGATAATTTTCTCCTGACATAACGTACTAATGAATAGTAATGTAGCTTTTAGAGCCGCGCCTACCTGAATGTGCTTCCGTTCTCGGAACATATTTCGTGAAAAATCTTAGTTTCCTACTGCATCTTCTCAGGCCAGTTTTCCGAAAAATGAAGTGTTTATAATTATGTATATTTACTGCCTCGGTGGCGTAGTTGTATTACGGTACGACTGCAATGCTGAGTTCTCGGGTTCGATTCCCGGGTCGGGGAAAGTGATATTGGATTTTTTAATTCAGTATCAGCCCGGAGTCTGGAATTTGTGCCTGATATGGCGATAGGCTCGCCCCCTATCACATCATGAGACGAATACGCTCGGCGAAAAGTGGGTGCATTAGTTGCGTTTCTACCTACCCCTTCGGTGATAAAAGGCGTGAGCGTGTGTGTGTATATGTATATTTATATCCTAGCAGATTAAAACTAGTTCATAATTTATTATCTCTGCAAAAAATGTAGGTGTAATATTGAAAGACTTCTAAGCCTACACTGGTCGTTCAAGTTATCAAAGTATAAGTACGTGTTTATTTCTTTTATTCTGACCAGGGTAAACGACTGTTGATGTTGACAGAATTTTTGTAGGTAGGTAAAGGACAGAAAAGAAAAAACGACGATAGCCTTGTTGGGAGTGGAACTGACTTTTCTAAAGTGATGTGTGTATTCTTTGTAAATTATCGCGTACTTTATCGTTGAAGGAGAACATCGTCAGGAAACCTGCATACCTGAGAGATTCTCCATAAGAATGTCGAAGGTGTGTAAAGTCCGTGCCTAGCAGTGAGACAGTAAATAATACAGGGCTGATATTATGATCATTAGGTAAAGGAACTTTTAGAGAATACATAATATTGTTTGCAGTTGCGTGGACAACATATCCTCTTTGGAGAAAATCCGTCCATGTGTATATTACATATTAATAAACGTCACGGATCGCACCAAGCGACCATAAATGCTTTTAATTTTCTACATCAATGCTTCTAAGACTATAATAAAACGATTCTCTGTTATTATTCATAAATCAGGATTATTATACAGGCAATTACAAAGAATATGAGACTATAAACGGCCTTTCTACCCTTATTAATGAGGTGCGAATATTATTCGACCTTGGATTCATGAGCGGGCCTTAATGGCGGTACGACCTTAGAGCAAAAGTCCGGCTTAACATGTAAGTACCCTCATACTTGTTTTCTGAAAGAAACAAGATATAACGGAGTGTATGACCATTCATTGTTTTGCCAAGTTTGCTAAGAAGCAAATCAGTGGCTACTTAATTTATTGCAAGTTTCTATCACCGCTTACGACTATTAAATCAGTACAATTATGAGCGCGATCTCCATTTCTATTTCACCCTATATTGTGAGAAGGGTAAGTTACACCGAGAACAAATCTCATGCAAATTACGGGAATGTTCAAGATTGAAGTAACTAATATTGTTTTTGAATATGAAAAAACTTGAGAGGTGTCAAGGGACACCCGGATGGAACGAAGTTCCTTTCGATTAATTAGTGAAGGAATTGTAATATAATTTTATTTATATAACAGAGTGTGTATATATATAAATATTTTCCTATTTCCGTTCCAATACATAAGTTTCTAGAGAAAAAAAAACAAATAAATACGTGTGGCACTCGGAGACTGCCGCGGTAAAGCTATTGCATAGCATTTTTATCACAAATTTTTATTGACTAAACACAAATTCGATCTTACGCTTACCACATAAAGTAGAATTTTAAACGCGAGCAAAGCACGTTTAGTCTTGTTATTGATAAATGTCAGTAACCAAAGTAGAATAAATCAACAAAATTTGAAAAAAGAATGTTACGTTCGATTCTTTTGTACTCGTGCCGTGCCAACGCTGAGGAAATAGCTTCTACGCAATGTATTTAAGGTTCATATTAGATTAGTAAGAAATGGTTTTAATGACTTTAATAAATAAAATAAATAAAAATATACTCGTTTCAAGAATTATAGCTTCTACGCATTGTATTTAAGGTTCATATTAGTAAGATAATAGCAAAAAGTGTCGTGACAACTTTTCGTGAGAATTTTTTCCGTCCAGCCCCCTTTCACAACGCGCGATAAGGAACTTCGTTCCAACAAATATTTTATTTGAAATTACATACAATATTTTATTCATTCGAATAATAAAATTGACTGGCAACGTAAAAATAAATATTACATCCACCATCCCTCCAACTCATAGATCATAATTTGCAAGTTAAATTCAATCTGCATAGCGAATGTTATCGTCAATTTGAACGAATCTCTAGCGAACTGTCAAATCTAGTTAGTAATAAATGAGCAAAATTGGCATATACAGATGAAATGCTACGGCAAAATTATTGAATTAGGGCCGATTTCACCACATGCTGATAAAGTCCCTGATAGCCTATTCGGAACTTATCCGCCATATAAACAACAACTTTCGGTTTCACAGATCTCGAATAAAAATATCTGGCAGAAAAAATCACTAGTAATCTGTCAGATTTATTTCTTAGATACCGTTATATGCCAGATGGTTATCTGGAACTTTATCAGGAACTGGTGAAACTGGCCCTTACTCTTTTATATTCTTGCTGTTAAGGCCTTGCTGTCGCTGTTGCTGTATTTGTTTGTATCATCAATGTGAATGGCGTTCACCGAGGCAGTAAGTGCCACTATCCCATAATCGTAGTTAGCATTTGGTGCCGTGCTATACATTTATTTAATAATATCAGTCCGCCCCGTGACCTCGAAGTGCTGCAAAGCACAGAATAAATAAAGCACTGCAAAGCCTTCGAAACGTCGGAAAAAAACTCTGACAGTCGTGACAGATGAAACTAATATTATAATTCTCTTTGAAACTAATGTGTTTTGAAAAAGGTAGTGTTTTTATCCATTCTGTCGATACTCTTGTTTTACGCAATAAATAATTTATTACAATGGATTAAGATGTATATTACTGTAGTCTCAACATTTTTAGTTTGGTTTTTGCTATGTATATTTCAGATTCAGCAAACCATTATGTCATTATGAATTTATTTATAAAATGAAATAAAAAATAAATATTTCGCTAAGGAAAAATCTGTAGATTAAAACATATACTACTTTAATTGTACTATAAAACGTCTATGATTCCATTGAATCACACTTTCGATATTTAGCTTAAATGCAAATATCATTTGTCTCTTACGTGTAATTGGAAAAAAAAAAAATATTGGAAAAACATATAGCCTATAACCATCACACAATAAATACGAATCGCTAGACACCTCGTTTGTCAAAATCAGTTCAATAGGAGCGACGCTAGAGTGGAACATAAAATGAATACATACATAGGGTGTTAAAATCATTACCATCTACTGGTGGTAGGTCTCTCACATGTAAGAATCCGTCTGGGTGGGTACCACCGCAATGTCTATTTCTACCGCCATGCAGCAGTGTGCATGCACTGTTGTGTTTCGGTTTGAAGGACATTGTAGCCAGTGTAACTACTGGACATAATGAGACTTAAAATCTTATGTCTCAGGATGACGAGCGCAGTGGAATGTCACACAGTACTTTGTAACTCACGGTGCTGAATGGTGTTGCTACTCTTTATGGGTGGCCGTATCGCTTACCATCTCGTCATTCAATGCCAAAAAAAATCCTTTCTAGCTTCGCTGTAGTCAGGTAATAATAGATTAGATATTAATTTATCTCATATCTATACCCATTTAACGAGAGAAGTTTGTAATACATCATTGTTATGCAAACGTTGTCAGCACTTGGCACGCATTTATTTTACTACTTAAATATGTAAAAGCGATTTAACACAAGTTTCAAAGTAATGAATCACCGTGGATGCTCATGAATAATGAATAAAACAGCGTGGAACAGAAGTTCTTACGAGAGTTATTAAAACGGATGCAGAGTTGCACTCACGTTTGTTTTAGGGCGAGTTTACACTGATGCAGACTGAGGTTGAGCGAGTTCGACCCGAATAGAAATACATTAATTTGAAAGTATAAATTCATTTCCTATACAATCCCTTTTAGTGAAAACATCGAACTTTTTCACTACTTCGATTGTTCCTTCACGATGTTAGGCGCAATTGAAGTCCCGCTTTAAAAAGGGGTTAGAACGAGAGTTTCTCGCACAATAGAGACGATATATAATAGATAATTCTTGTATTTTGAGGTCAAATTATATGATTATTGACCTATATATTCGCAATGGATGAATGAGCCATTGAGATAAATCAAAGCAAAAAAAGGCATACTGAATCTAAGAAACGAGAATTCTATAATATCTATTGTCGCATCTGTTATGCGAGATACTTCTTTTGTGTACATCAGGCTTTAGTTTGTACGATACATGCAAATATGCGCTCGCTACTGTGAGGTGAAACTTCACGTTACCTATTGGCTTATTACTTTGCGTAATGTGTTAAGTATTTTTAGTATTAAAGGATATGTAGACTATAAAGCGGAATGAACGGCGATGCGGAGGGTTTAGTTCGATCCTTAAGTACGCATTTCTGATTGATAAACTGTTACAACTAGCATAGATTTTCGATTCTACGACACAAAAAAAAGTGTTTGTGTACTTATGTACACGCGTTAGAAGTTATACTTCTTTGGCGTAACAAGATAAAAATCTTTTTAAAATTTTATCTTTCGCCTTATTCTACGTTCAAAATTCAAAAATGTTGACTATAGCTAACTTCAGGGTGTCGGTTTTTCGTGACGGTGTGCGCGCGCATCGTAAAAAATTACTCTCATCATTTTTCCCTAACGCGCCAAAAGAAGTATAACTTCAAAAATATCATAACACGTGACCTTCCTTATAGTTGACACTTCTGCGCCTGTCTATAATATATTCTTACGAGCCGTCATAAGAAGTCACTTTGGACGAACACAACACTACAAAACTCCACCAGTTCAAATTAATTATTCACGAATTTCTTACCAAAGAGTACCTTTGAGAGTTTCATTTATTTATAGCCGTTTTCATTTCAAAGCGGGCTGTGTGCCGCCCGCGGCCTCTGCTCATTTTGTTTGTCTTACACGGGCGCTGCACGTTTCGAATCGACCTTTGTACTCCTTCCAAATGAAATTGGGCCTTATTGGGCCAAGAACTCGTACATCGGTCTGGTAGGTTTTTTACATGGCTAGGTTGGTTTCGGAGGTAAAATTATCATAAACTATTCCGTCGAAAAGGAAATCAAATCATGCAGATTTTTACAATAACAATGTATGACTTGTTTTTCGTGCCGTATTTCGTCGATGGAGATAAACATCTCATTAATTACATAACAATCAATTTTGTAGATATTTGACTCTTAACTAGTCGTACAAACTAAGTTAAATTCTGCAGTACGATTGAATATGTGTATCCGGTTCCATTTTGGAGTAAGACAGCTGGAACAATAATTTTAGGCTTCCCTCACACGGCTCAACTCAATAGACTTGCAGTGAATAGAAGGGTTTTTGATCTGCTGGGAGACTAACACATATACTATTGTACATTTAATATACATTTCTGTTCGAAATTAATTTCTATCTCCTCGGAGGTCGATGTTGGGAATTACGTGTCGGCTTAGTGTTGCAACCGTCCGAGCTTGTTATCCCTCTAGGAATGCCAATTTCACGAAAGGGAATGCAAATTGAAATGCTGCAGTATTAAAACGATCTAGTATATTAATATGATAATATGCGTAAATGAATATGACTAATGGTGAATAAAGGAAAGTCTTTTAAACATTAAAATATCAAGGTCTCACTCAAATGGTACGTACCTATTATTTCATAGCATTCAAAGGAATGGCAATAAAATAAATAATAGTTTAAAAAACTAAAAAACACGCTTTATAGAAAACCCAATTAAAAAATAGAAAATAAATTTGAATTAAGAATTGTGTATATAAGAAAAAAATGTATTTTATTGTAAAAAAAGCGTGGGGTGCTTTTTAAGATATTATCAAAATGATATATAATACTTCTACTCATATTATCTGTCAATAAGATATTTATAACTATTGTCACCATGCACCCCACGCTTTTTTTACAATAAAATATTTTTTTTTCTTATTTACACTATTCTTAATTCAAATTTATTTTCTATTTTTTAGTTGGGTTTTCTATAAAGCGTGTTTTTTTTTTTAAACTATTATATATTTTTAATTTTTTAGTTCTGTTCTACTATTGTCCAACAAATGTCACTAAAAAATATATAAATTGTCAAAAATCTCATTTTGCAAATTGAATAATGGCATAATCTTATCAAATTAGTGTATTGTTATCGGTCCTCGACAAACCTACAAAGTTTGAATAAAATCTGACCGTTTAAAGTGGGTCAAAATCGCGCCCAAAGGAGTCGGAGTGGGAGAGTTACAAACATACATACAAACATACATACAAACATACAAGTGAAGCTAATATAAAGCGTGTAAAAACCCAACTGTCTCGCTTCAATGAAAACTCCACAAACGCGGTTTAACAATTCCGCCAAAAAAGCCTAAAAACCATGACATTACATTACACATTCCGCACCACAAAGAAAGCACGAGAGGCGCTCGACAAAGACAAGTGGATAAGCTAAGGATCGACCGCGGCGTGTGAGTCGGTGCAAGCGTAAGGTGGAAGTTAGGCGATCGACACGCGGTAGATTTTCAATCGATTGACTGTTTTGTTCACAGGTTACGATTTCTTGCCAATTTATGGCAGGAGTACAGCAGTTGAATACTGAACTGGAATTATACAATACAAATGTACCCGCCGATTTCAAAAACCAACGTCGACGAGTCTATCGTCATATCGGGCAGAAATTCCAGAATTCGGGGTGATACTGAGAAGAAAAGCCCAATGTCACTGCCCGACCCGGGGATCGAGGGACATCAGCACTGCAGTCGTACCGTGATACAAATACGCCACCGAAGCAGGCATCTATTTATCTCAAAATAGAACTTATTGTTAACCCGTCAACGCCCGCTTATATATAGATTCGGACGCCGGTGTCCGCCGCGGGCGTTGCCAAGTCAAATATCACTGTTCAAATGTACAACAACTATTTTGTCGACGTGTTGTCAAATGTATGTAGCCTTCTTAACCACTCATATTACGGCGAGCCTGCCCCACTTAGTGACCCCTTACTTTACAAAATGTGAAATTATTTTCTGTCGTGGCAAAATGAGCCACTACTGCGTCATTTGGCGCGAAAAAAGTTTGTAGTAGTCTGTTTAAAATCTTATTGTGAAGTGCCGACCTAGTCACGGAGGTGTATTTAGTTTTTTTGCCTTGTCTGAAAATGTGTTTTGCGATTACTTTTCTCATTATTATTTGAAGTTTTAAATTGGACAAAATGCTTTATATAAAGGGCTGGACGTATTTCTGGATAAGTAGCACGGCGAAAAATGGGTGCACTAGTTGCGCCTCTGCTTACCCCTTCGGGGATAAAAGGCGTGAGTATGCTTATGCGTATTCCATCCCATGATGTGATAGGGGACGAGCCTATCGCCATATCGGGCACAAATTCCAGACTCCGGGCTGATACTGAATAGAAAATCCAATATCACTTTGCCCGACCCGGGGATCGAACCAGAAACCTCAGCATTGCAGTCGTACCATAATACAGCTACGCCACCGAGGTATAGTAAAAATCTAGCAGTGCAAAGACATTAATATAATCTTGAAACTCGTTGTAGCAGAGTAATAATCTAGCCGCCATCGCCCTTACATATAAAAGTATCGCGCGCTTTTATTATCGCAGTGGTGCTTGTTTTTAGTGTTTTTGCACCAAGGACGGATATCAATGGGTGACATGCATAAATAACATGAAATTGGACGATGGAAAAATCATCCAGTGTGCTTAGAATGTGTCCATAAAACGCAATTCGTAAGTCGATGTTGTTTCATTTTGATGTTTGTGATTGATCGATAGATCACTACGTCAGTCACGTGTTTGTCTCTCAAACAATCCCAATAAAAGGAAACGGAGTCGTCTCGTGTTTTTTGCCATATTCTAAGCCCACACACAAGTCTTTTATTACTTGTACAGTTTGCCACATAAGTAGCTAAACAAATTCAAAGGAGATGTCCGCTTTTTGTATTCGTGCTGGGCCTCAAAATGTAACCAGGCTCAAACTTTAGGGATACTAAAGGGGCAAAATATGGATCTTGGATCCATTGAAAAAATATTTTTAGACCCCTCCATTTATAATATTTTTTTTTTAAAACGTTGATATTAAGTGTAGTTTTAAGCAAAATTACATAAATGACAAAATCGGAGGTCTTTAAAATTAAACGATTTATTGTAAAGGCTAGTTTTAAGGAGTTCTATCCAAATATATATAAATGTCATGGTTAGAATTTTAGGCCCGTTTTTGCCATGTCCTTTTAAATCGTCTATACCCGTTAAGTTTAGTTGAAACATATTTTATTCTTTGTATGAATTAAAGTAAAACCCTTTTATTTTATTTTTGTGACGAGAAAAAGGAAATTGGTAAGAACACAAAAGAGTATACGCGATTTGAAGTTTTGAATTTGTTTAGCTACTTATATGGCTGACTGTACATTGCTTTATGTCGTAGCTGTTTCTTATTATAAACACGTTCGGCCCAGCTCTCAATGCACTCACAATGTGACACTACGTTTCTCCATAAAAAATTACAGTCTTATTTATAAACTTGTTTTAGCGTTAAGAGGTGGTTAAGCATTGCTTAAATATGTCAAAATGAAACAAGGCCGCAGCCTAGTTTAAACCTACTTAATAGGCAAGACGGCGGGTTTTGCCTGACAGCTGATCATGTGTGTCAAAAGTTAAGCATTGCTTAAGAGCAGACTAGTTAATTTACAAGTAAGACTGTTCATGTACATTAAAAAACGTTCTGCTACATTGACAGACATTTTATACGTCTACGTTAAAGGTATACCAAAGAATAAATATCACTATGTAGGTATACGTCTATTAGAGTTTACTATGGGTTGCTGGCGTTGTAAAACGACATGCGAGTGAATGCAGGTTTACGGTAGACGTGATTAGACGCTGTATTGACTTTATTGAAAAAAAATTGACGTTATTAAACGTTGTTGGGGCGAACGTGTTAATAATAGGTCCCACTCAGGGAATCCTGTCCCTCATTGTCCTCCCTTTGCTACGCCACTGATAATTCTTCTCTTCTTGCGTCGTGTTCCTCAGTATTGAGGGTCGTGACCACCCGTCTGCATCACTTTCTCTCGATATTTCAATAATTTATTAATTTCTCTCAAAACAATACTTGATATTCCAGATGATACTCGTGACGATCCATCATTCGCATTTCGCAAAATGTCAAGGCTATACACCACGGAGTAAGGTTATACACGAATAAAATGACATTTATTTTCATTCGATTCACAGTAGAGACGGGACGAAATACCGAATTCGTTTTCAATTTCATCCTAAATTACTTTAAATACGTCATAAGTTAGTAAATACTTTATTCTACTCAAAACCTGTGTGTGCCTGAAATAGAAAAATAGAGATGGTACATGTTATAAGTCGAAATTTGAAAAAAAAATGTGTTAATTTCGTTATACTAGGAAATTCCGTAATAATAAAATTTCGTAATTAAAGTTTTCGAAACTGTAATTGTTACTAACGTAGAAAACGTTTTTTTTCATTAATTGTGGAGTAACAATTTGAGTTAGTTCCTTGAAATAAAATAATAATACTATATTGATACAACTGTAGGAAGTTATTAAAAATCAGACTGTCTGTTGGTTCCACAATAACCATACACAAAACAAATATTTACGGATCACAAAAATAGTCTCGATGTGAGTCTTCAGTCTTATTTTAGTATCGACTTACAAATATGCCATTTATAGAGTTAAATATAAATAAATTGAAAAATATTCGAGCAGCACAAGCCGAATATTCCCATCCCTTATTGTACATGGAAGTCTTCGGCATAAAATGTGAATTTATGTACGTAACGTCGGTTGAGCGTGTCTTCGGTGTAAATATCGTATATAAAGATCGTACTGTTTGTTTAGACTAAATTATACTTCATAAAATGGATAGTGTCGTTGGTAATTGAATGCTACATGGGACTGAGAGCAGGGTACGTTAATCTACTATTATAGGACACAGAAGTGCATATAACAATGATAAATATTTTCTAATCATCATCAGACACATGACGTCCACTGCTGAAAATAGGCCTCCCCTAAAGATTTCCAGACGGACCTGTTGAAAGCGGCCTGCATCCAACGTGTCCCTACGATCTATATATAACGCAACTAGTTGGGTCCGCCTATAATTAGGTGAACAATAACATAAGATTTGGTTGTACGTTATATGTGTAAGCTAACTATTGTATCATCTGTTGATCAAATAATATCATAAATAAAAAATAAAAAATCGCTATCAATTCGTCCGTATCTTCCTCTTTATCAAGTACTAGTATTGCTCGCGACGCCTCCCTCGTAAAAGAGTTTTTCTGGGATAAAAATATTTTCCCGGGATAAAAAGTAGCCTATAGCACTCAGGAGTGATGTAGCTTCCTAACAGTAAAGAATTTTCAAAATCCGTCAGTAATTCTTGAGATTAGCGCGTTCAACCAAACAAACAAACTCTTCAGCTTTATAATATTATGGTATAGATAATATTTTTTTAATAAATAACTATAATGGAACAACTACGTCCGGATATAAGTAGAGAAATAATAGCATGCATAATGGTTGGACTCTTAAAAAATACCTGTTAACTAAAACAATTTTCGGTAAGTCAAGCCAGTTTCGAAAATTATAGATCTTTAGTCTTTCCAAATTCTTGACCCTATACCATAGAGAAGTTGTATAATAATGCATTTTAAAGTACTCTGGTAATAAATATATTGTTTATAAGGTCAAATACTTAAAGAGTGTGCCCTAACTTTCATAGACTATATTTTTAACACAAAAATACTGAGTAAGTGTCTAAAATATGGTTATATAAAATACCGACGTGTATAAAATATGGGAAACATAATATTATTACACGCGTAATACATCCTTAACTTAAAAAAAACATTCTGAACTACGGTACAAAAACAAAAAATGACTACCTGTGGCGTCTTCTCAGTTATAAGAATTTATATTGAAAATATTATTGAATGGGCCATTCTACCATAAAACATATTAATTTTCTTTATACCTATTCGAATTTCTTTACTGCGTCTCCATTTTTAGAATAGCTATCGTCGATATCGAATGATGAAATTATTTTACAACCTAAGTTATAATAATTTCAGAACGTTCTTTTGACAGCATTTTAAGCGCTGAGTCTTGCACTTTGATAATTTATAAACTTTTACGAAATCTTAATTGGTTTACTGACTTTTAATAGATAAGTGGACTAACATTATAGTTAATATTAGGTTGTGGAAAAAATTTCTTCCGATTTTATATGAAAACTCAAAACTTCTTTTTTCAAAGCTTATTTACATTTAATTACAGTATATATGTGCCATTTTATTCGATTACCTTCTGCCGTCTTGTAGATAGTGCCATAATCCTTGGAGTGAAATTTTTGGGACGTCTAATAAAAAAAACGGGTAAAGTAGTTTTAGCAGTCCGCTATTGATGTTAACCAGACACTGCCTAAATAATTCTTTAGAGACCAAAACAGGTGGAAATCTGTAGTTGCAAGGTCAGGGCTATATGGTGGATGCATTAACACCTCCCAGCCAAACTTTTTTTTTTTTTTATTGCATTGTAAGACGAGACGAGCATGCCGTTCGCCTGATGGTAAGCGATACGACCACCCATAAACAGTAGCAACACCATCCAGCACCTTGACTTACAAAGTACTGTGTGGCATTCTACTGCGCTCGTCATCCTGAGACATAAGATGTTAAGCCGCATTATGTCATGTAGTTATACTGGCTACAATGTCCTTCAAACCGAAACACAACAGTGCATGCACACTGTTGCTTGGCGGTAGAAATAGACATTGCGGTGGTACCCACCCAGACGGCCTCTTACATAATGAGAGACCTACCACTAGTAGACTCTCTTAATTTTTGCTGAGTTGCTAAATATGTGTGTGATCTAGCGTTATCGTGATGAAAGACCACACCCTTTCTATTGATCAATTCCAGCCGCTTTCTCTCAACTTCTTGCTTTAATCTCATTAGTTGTTGGCAGTAGAGATCCGAAACGATGGTTCTGGCCGACGGTAAAAGCTCATAATGAACAATGCCCTTCCAATCCCACCATACACGCAGCATTACCTTATTGCGAGTTAACCCAGGTTTTGCCACAGTTTGTGAAGCCTGACCGACCTTTTTCGTACGTTCTTCTCGTACGTAATCCACTTTTCATCACGAGTCATCAATCTCTTCAAAAACGGTTCGGTTTCATTACGTCTCAATAAAAAATCGATAATAAGTACACGGTTCATTAGGTTTCTTTCAGTGACTTTGTGTGGCATCCAAATATTTGGAGCTTTTTTGTGTACCCAGCTTTTTTAAAATGGGTCAAAACTATTTTTTGGTCAATTCTCAGTTCTTCAGCTGTATCGTAACTACCGATATGTCTAGCTTCCACCACTTTTCCAAAAATGGCGTCCACTGTATCCGTAACACGGCGACCAGAATGAGGTGCATCTTTGACATCAAAATTCCCGGATTGAAAACGTTTAAACCAACTTTGTGCTACTCTTACTGACACTGCATTAGGTTCATAAACTTTAAAAATTATATCAAACGTAATATTATGGAAATCATTCTCTACTTACCTACATATATGCTCCGTCCTACCATACAAAACAAACCGCGTGTAAAAACCAGACTTGAATAAATTGTGCGATCATAGGCGACAGCGAACGTTCCAGAAACAATTTATGGCACGCACCTGTATCGATTTTAATAACCGTCTCGCTTTGGTAAATACCTTAGCGTTTTGGACGTGCCGCGGATGCCAGGGATTTGCGAAATTGACTTTCTTTTTCATTTTGGCACAAAGGGATTAGTGTTTATATTTACTTTGTAGTGCGGTCTCAAGATCATCGAGGTTGAATTCTTTATTTATTTATTTATTTATTACACTTAATTGTACACCAGAGACATAAATCATAAAAAACAAGAAGAAAAAAAAAAGTACAAATGGCGGTCTTATCGCACAAGGCAATCTCTTACAGACATCCATGGGATGGACATGAGATAAAACGGAAAGATAATAATATGGGGCAGCATAAGGTTTTCTTTAGTTTCTTGTTGCTACATACATACACCTTTCGGTACTATTTTTATTGTTTGATATGATAATAAAAATCGTATCTGGTTAAAGAATCCTGGCCTTTTCATTGTACAGTATAAATCTGTCTTAAGTTTATAGTAGCAAGTTCCATCCTACTAATATTATAAATGCGAAAGTTTGTAAGTATGGATATCTAGATGTATGGATGTTAGTTACTCTTTCACGCAAAAACTACTAAACGGATTTCGATGAAATTTGGCACACGGGTAGATTATGTCCTGGATTAACACATAGGCTTTTATCCCGGGAAAATATAAAGCGGGGCTTTTATACCGGGAAAACTCATTCACGCGGGCGAAGCCGCAGGCAAAAGCTAGTAAGCAATATATTGCGCAAGAAATGCCATGTGCGTTTACACTAGCGGCGATATTACAACAATCCTATTCACATGCTATTCGCCGCAAGCTCGCTGCTGCAAGCTTCAAAATTTGCAGAAGTTAGCTTCCCATGACTGTTTACAATTTTACATGGTAAAATTCGTTTGTAGAAAATAGCGTCTGCAAGTTTTCTTACTAATCAAAGCCCCGCTTTAATGGCTTCATCCGGCAAGTCGATTTCCAGAGATCGAAAATTCCTCTTTCACTGTCTAATCCATATTCCGTGAGATTTAAACTATGTTTGTGACGGTTTAATTCTAAAACATATTTATATTAATACAAACAATGTTGCGTTTATATTTAGAAATCCACTAGGTAAAACAACAAAGCCCACAAAATTACAGCGAAAGCCTTGTATGGATTTCGGGCATATTTCGCGGTGTAACCCCGGCGGCTATGGCGTACCAGGCTAATTTATTAGGAGACATGCCTTGAACGCTCGTTAACAACCCCTTGTTGTTAATGTTCGGGCGATGTTCTAGTTGGTGAGCTGGTAATGTTCAGTTATGTTCGCGGTTTTTCGGAGTTTCTCAATGGTAATTTTGACGGGCATATAGTATTTATGATGAGACGAGCACGTCGCTCGCCTGATGGTAAGTGATACGACCGCCCATAAACAATAGCATCACTATACAGAACTTTGAGTTACAAAATACTGCGTAGCACTCCAATGCGCTTGTCACCCCGAGACAAAATCTCATAATGCCCAGTAATTACGCTGGCTACAATGTCCATCAAACCACTGTATCCGTGGTGAACAATCTTTGTACTCGCTAACGGTGTAGACATTCACAAGCCTCGATAATAGACGATCAAATTATATACTCAATTGAGCAATCAGTAAATTTTTTTACAAGATTCTCAACACTCTAAGTGAAGTCTGCCGGTGGGTCAGCGTGGTAGAATAAGGCCTAAATCCACTCAGTAGAAGCGGCTCGTTCCCGCAGTGTGATAGTATATATAACACAGGTCTCTAATATCATTATACAACACTCATTTATAAATGAGTAAAGAACCCGCTACCCGTAACAATTGTTCACTCGGAGCCGACGGGTCGTTTCGTGACCCAGTAAGCTACTACGTTGATAAATGGCGGCAGTATTGTGTAACTTTAAGAAAAGTTTTAGTGTTCCCCACTAAAAGGTCTGAAAGGTCCGAGTTTTAATCGAGATGTTATTCGAAAGTCGAAGTTACGTGTGTATTGTTTATCAGTTATCGTTCGCTTTAACGGTGAAGGAAAACCTCGCGAGGAAACCTAAATACCTGAGAATTTTCCATAAGAATTTCGAGGGTATGTGAAGTCTGCCAACCCGCACTAGGCCAGCGTGGTGGACTAAGGCCTAATCCCCCTCTCAGTAGTAGAGTAGGCCCGTGCTCAGCATATGATGGGCAGCATATGATACAGGGCTGATTGCATTGCATGCATTGCACTACTGAATAACGGATCAAGCATTTTGTTGTTACGCTTATCTAATAGTTGTCTATTTAGTAACAGTAAATAATAATTTTCTCAGATCATTTTTATGTAGTAGTGTATTTTATTTATACGATGCAGAAAGTATATCTCTTGCGTTTAGAATTGTGATGCATCTTCAATATTTTGCTTAACATAACTATGTACCAATGTATTACTTTTACAAAACAAAGCCGATTGCTGAATAAATCTATTTCAAAATATTTTAATAAAAACCATACGGAACCCCCAGTCTGTTAATCTGAATCACGTACGTCGAGATTCACCTACAACTTTTACGGCTGGTTGAACAGTCACTTTTTGTCGGCCGGAATGAGTTTTTTTACTATGTATTTAAATGAACTATATAGTGTCACATACAATCCTATGTTTTTAAGGACAACAAATTCAGATTGTGGGAATAACAACACGTGGTATTCTTGTTGAAATGTTCCTCTAAACGTATATGTGGGCGCAAATTAATATTTAGTGATTATATTATTATGAAAATGTGTAGAATATTTAAATTTGATATTTAAATAGTTATTTACAACCACAATGCTGTTATTTATCAAATTTCAGTATAAGTTAGAAACTGTATTGACTATTTGAGTGTTTGGAAAACGTTGGATATTTATTTAATTCATTATTTAATGATTTAAACGTCTAAAATAAAATCAATTAGAATTGTTAATAATTCTAATTGATTTCTTTGTCGTTATTTTAATCTATAAGTAAAATATTCACAACTTGTTAATAGCTCCGTCTGTTGGCAAGTTATGTAAAATAACGGTTTGCTTACTTAAATGTTATTTATGTAAAATATTATCATCTGGAGTTATGAAAAATTCATTATAATATCAATTTTGAATATTCAGCTATAACCCAAGATTTATTGTACAGTAATTTCAAAGGAGGTTGCAGTTATTATAACATTTATATTCACTTTGAATGTCTATTGGATTAAAAAAGAATCCAGTCAGTTCAAGATTCGATTGACTTCTGTCCTAAAAGTCAACTGGAAAGAAAACTAAGCAATATTCAGTTTGTATTTTCATTACGATGGTTTCCGAACACGAAAACCCTGGCACCTCGCCGACATATACCTATTAAAAAAGTTAATGTTAAATTATTCATCATCATCATCATGAGTCCGTTGCAGTCCACTGCTGGACAAAAGCCTCTCCCAAGATACGCCACAGAGCCCGGTCTGCTGCTTTATGCATTAAGTCGTTCCGCACTCTGGCCAGAGGGTGAGGCCAAATTATTTGAATGCATCATGTAAAAACGCATGAACGCATTTCGAAGTATTCATTTTTATATCAAGTACTAGCATTTGCGCGCGGCTCTGCCCGCGTGGAAAATTTTTCCGGGATAAAAAGTAGCCTATAGCACTCCTGAGTGAGTTTGGTGTTTGTTTGATCGCGCTAATCTCAGGAACTACTAGACCGATTTTGAAAATTCTTTCACTAATAGGAAGCTACATTACTCTTGAGTGCTATAGGCTACTTTTTATCCCGGAAAAACTTTTCCACGTGGGCGGAGCCGCGCGCAAAGCATTGCGAGCAACTAGCAAGTTCTCCATAAGAATTTCGAGGGTATGTAAATTCTGCCAACCCGCACTAAGCGAAAGTGGTGGAGTAAAGCCTAAACCCTCTCAGTAGTAGAGGAGGCCGTGCTCAATAGAGGCTCAACAGTAAGCAGCATACAATAAAGGGTAGGTATTATTATTAATGCAAATAAAATCAGTTAGGTAAATGGGGGATCTCTTGTATACGAGAATTTATCTAGGTTTGTGCCACCACTGTTGTTTTACTATATGAAGGAAATTTTAAATATAAAGGCAGCAGGACCGCTCATCCCAGTATTTCTCGTTAATCACATTTCACATGCAGGAATAGTGATGGAATTCTATAAAAACCTCCAGTCCACAAGTCAGTTGCGCGCGTGGCCACCATTTATAAAATTTTATTTATTTCACAGAATCTTGATCATTGATTCGTAACCAAATATTCCTAAAAACACGATAAATTCATTACAACCCATATAAAGTCTGGATACAGCGTAGTAAGGGATGTTTGACGTGCTATTTTCACGCTTTTTCCCTTCGGACGTGTTCTCGAGAGCGTGAAGCGCCCCATTCAGGTCACGTGTAGGGTTGCGAGTGCCGGAGTCGATTGATATCGTATGTCGATTAGCGATTATCGATTATTCATCTTATACCTGCCATTTTGAGTCAGAGGTCGGCTTCGGTGTAGATTTATGGGTGCTTTTAATTAAGATGGCGGTGTATTCCATACCGAAGCGAGGTGTGAGTTATTGCTGCTGTGTAACCCGCCATCTACTAGATTTCATAAGATATATGTACTTAGTTATACGTCGTTTTATCTCACTAGCCTAACATGTTTCAACAACAACATTGTCAAATCTATGTTTTCCTAGGGCAATCCGAGATAGTAGCACCTGAGCGGTGATAGTTAAGAGAAGCAGCAATTGTATTTGTATTTGTAAATAAAATCGATCAACTGAAAAAATGTTATTTTTTATAGGCAGCCCTAGCGACGTCACGGCTCTATGAACGGGCCTTAGCGACCTAATGCTCCCTTTATTAGGGTTACTATAAAACCTATAGAGCGGTGTTTTATTGGGTGTGCTCATGTCCATTGGGTTTCGCGGAACGTTTGTTATCGTTTGAATGCTTTTAAGATACGCTGCAAACGGTATATATTTTATAGCTATAGATAGGTTGGTCACATTATTGTAAGTAACCTTTGAATAACTACACTGCTGGAAATATAAATTCTGTGTTCATTGCCATAAGAATTAATGTACTTTGTCTTATGCTAAGGAGTGCAGAAAGACTTGATATGTAATTTGTGAATTTAAATTTAGGCTATACCATATTATTGAAATAAAACTATTTTACGGAGTTTAGCGCGGGTTTTTAATTTATATTTGCTCCTAACGTATCGAAGACTACAGCCTTCATGTTCGTGGGGCGGACTGAGGTGTTGGTTGTCCGAAAAGTTAATGTTACAATATCTACCTACATTTTTTTATTACTTATACATTTTTTTACTGCCGAGACTGCTTCGGTGGCGTAGTTCTATTACGGTAAGACTGCAGTGCTGAGGTTTTGGGTTCGATCCCCGGGTCGGGCAAAGTGAAATTGGATTTTTCTATTGAGTATTCAGCCGGAGTCGGGAATTTGCGCCCGATATGGCGATAGGCTCGCCCCCTATCACATCATGGGACGGAATACGCACGGCGAAAAGTGGGTGCGTTAGTTGCGCCTCTGTCTACCCCTTCGGGATAATAGGCGTGAGTGTATATGTATTATATATATATGTACAATTTTTTTAAATTTGTTTTTGTTTTAACGGTCCGATCTACGCAGTAGCTGCTCACAGTGTCTTGAGGTCTGGCAGTTGGTCTTTTGGGGTCCGATTTAATACGATGTATAACTGGATCCCGGGCTTGGGCAAGCTTCCAACCATTTAGCCATCAAGCGCTAAAATCCGTAAAATAGTTATATTTCAATGTCTAACATTCCCGTAAATATAGGAAATTATTATACCATAATAGTCAGCGAGCAACTGGTTCGTTATGAAATATAAAAATATTTCATAAATTCCTCTACAATGATGGTACATCTCTTGTATCGCAGGGTCGTTTGTTTGTTCTGTCTGGGGTGTCCGTGATACAGAAAAAAAAACAATAGTTACACGATACAACATGTCCACGAACTGGTGCTGAAAATCACGGCACTAATTGGCTACGCACCGGTTAAACGAGTGCCCTGAATCGCAGAGTCAACAAATTAACTGGCCAGAATGAACAAGCAGGGCTGCCACTTCATTCTAGAACGGTCATAGGTTTAAAACACGTTACGTTATATATCTATTTATAAAGTAATTTTCATCGTATCTGAAGAATGATGATGCGCGTTAATATCGACTAACGGAAATCATCTCTCAGACGTAGTAGAATTATACCGATTATATTTTGGATGTACAGTCAGCATCATAAGTAAATTAACAAATTCAAAATTTCAAATTGCCTACATACTTTTGTGTTCTTACTAATCTTTTTTTTCACTTCACAAAAAAACAAAAAAAAAATCGTGTGGCACTCGGAGACTGCCGCGGTAAAGCTATTGCATAGCATTTTTTATCACAAATTTTGATTGACTAAACACAAATTCGATCTTACACTTACCACATAAAGTAAATTTTTAAACGCGAGCAACGCATGCTTAGTCTTGTTATTGATAAATGTCAGAAATGCAATGGTCATCATAACCAAAGTAGAATAAATCAACATTTGAAAAAAGAATGTTACGTTCGATTCTTTTGTACTCGTGCCGTGCCAACGCTGGGGAAATAGCTTCTACGCAATGTATTTAAGGTTCATATTAAATTAGTAAGAAATGGTTTTAATGACTAATAATAAAATCAATAAAAATATACTCGTTTCAAGAATTATAGCTTCTACGCATTGTATTTAAGGTTCACATTAGTAAGATAATAGCAAAAAGTGTCGTGACAACTTTTCGTTTGTTTTTTCCGTCCAGCCCCCTTTCACAACGCGTGATAAGGAACTTCGTTCCAAAAACATCCCAACCATATATGAAATGTGTGTATTCTGAATTATCCCACTGGTGGGCACTGGCTTTCTTTACTGTTCAAATAGCTGATAGACCTTTCGTTCACCACGCTGCCTTGCTGATGAGGGGATAGACTTCACATATCTAATATGGAGAAGTTTCAAGTATTTAGGTATGTGTTTTTGACAGGTCCGTCTAGAAATCTTTAGGGGAGGCCTATGTTCTGCAGTTGATTTCATGTGGCTGATGATGACGATGTGTCCTCAATATATTTTTATTTATTGTTAAATGTGGCAGTAATGAACAACGAACACGTTTCTTCAAAAACTCATAGCGATAGAATCAAAATCACGACTTTACTACATCGCAATACTGTTCAAATTGCTTAAAATTATTTATTAAAGATATCTGGGGGCACGGCAGTGCCCCCGCCAAGTCGAGCAAAAAAGCGGCACGGCCGTACCTTCCTTTTCTCGAAACAGTTCAGGAAATTTTCGCCCTCTATAACTTCGTTGTGGATAAGTCAAGGAAGGAAGTCAATCTATTTTATTTAAAACATAAAAAAAAAAAATTGATATGGTCACTATAAGATGTTGTTAGGTTAGGTAATTACGTAATCACTTAAGACAAAAGGTCCCTTAAGAAGGGACTGAATAAATTAACCGACGGTATTACATGGATCTCACAACTTTTTACGGTAGAAGAACTGAGTTGCGAGACTTGTTTTTTTTACAATAAACATTTACTCGATTGAACACCATATAATATAACAATCTGTAGAACTGAGAAAAATAATATCTTACTAATTCAGATGAAACCTTTACATAGTACCCTTATCCACAGCCCAGCCCCAGGGCTGTTTGAAATTACAAAACAACAAAATGATATCGCTCAGTCTACGTAAAGGTAAGGCATCCTTTGTGTACCAACGGTAATTAAATACATTAATCGAAAAAAACGTACAGTCAGCAGCATAAGTAGCTGAACAAATTCAAAATTTCAAATTGCGTACATACTTTTGTGTTCTTACTAATCTTTTTTTTCTCTTCACAAAAATAAAATAAAAGAGAATTACTTTACTTCAAACGAAGAAATAAATGTTTTAGTTTAACTTAACGCGTATATAGGCGATTTACAATTTTGGGTTTGTTCAGCTACTTGTGCCGCTGACTGTACATAATCTACTAGCATTGCACGCGGCTCCGCCCGCGTGGAAAAGTTTTTCTGGTATAAAGTCTCGCTTTATATTTTCTCGGGATCAAAAGTAACCTATATGCTATTCCAGACTATAATCTATCTCTATGCTAAATTTCATCCAGACCCGTTT